>JARJIL010000001.1:92902159-93532993 GCA_038502395.1 Dittrichia graveolens | reverse complement strand
AATTAATTTTATTACTAGAATCGCAATAGCAAATGTGGACCAATCAATTTAGATAATGTTTAATAACCTTATTTTTATCAAAAGGACAAAATTATAATTAAAAAAAATATTTGCGCAAAGCGTTAATTGGTGTTCAAAATTGCCAATATTTTTATTTTATTATATAGTGCATTAATTTTAATTACATTTTTCTTTTGTTCTTTATTTTATCAATTTTTATAAGTTGCAAGAATTACTTTATTTATTTTTTCTTTTTATCTCCTTCTCTATTTATTAATCACAACTATTTATATTTTTATTGAATTTTAGTAATATATTAGATACTTATACCCCACTAATATTTTTTGTTAGAATTTTTTGAGTTAGAAACGAGTTTGATTAAACAAACTTTGAGTTGCATGTACACCGAGTTATAAACGAAAACAAATGGAGGCTTGCTCGTGTTCGTTCTTGTAACTTTATCCGAACAAAAAAACGAACACGAACAATATTTTCCTTTCGTTTAATTAAACGAACGAACACGAACAGAGCTCTTGTTCATTCATTTATGTTCATAAACGTTCAGTTATTCATTTGTTTATGTTCGTTTATATTATATATATATATTTATATTATATGTGTGTGCGTATATATAGTGTTTATTTGTGTTTCATAATGTTTGGATTTGAATTATAGCGTGTGTTCCTTCGTTTACGTGTGTTTATAATTTAAAAACGAACAAAAAATGTACACAAACGAACCAATCTTTTAAACAAGTGAACACAAATACTCGTTCGTTTTTTGTTCGTGTTTGTTTATTTATTCGGCTAAAGTTAAATGAACGAACACGAACACATAATTTCGTTCGTGTTCGTTTATATGTTCGGTTAAAGATGAACGAACGAATACGAACAAGCCTCGTTCATGTTCTTTCGGTTCATTTACAGCTTTAGCAATGAGTTTGACAAAGCCAACTTTAAGTTGCAAGTGCACACATGCATCTAGGTATACATGTGCATGTGCATATATGCATCTAGACGCACCTGTGCGAAAATAAAACTTAGTAGTATGAACATGTTGAGCACATATGCACCGTGCATATGTGACTTTATTGTATGTGCTGAAAAAAGACAGTGGTATATGCATATGTGCACCTATTGTAATTTGCACATGTGCACCTCTATGCACCTGTGCTCGAAAAAAAGGCAGTGCTATGTGCACATGTGTAAATATTTAATGTTGTGTTGAGAAAAAAAACCCTGACATAAATGAAAAAAATTTCTTTGAAAAGGTATAGCAATATGGATGTCATATTAAAGAGCATAATTTTCTTGTTAATTTGATATAATTTTCATATTTTACTACCTTTGCGGTTGATAGATATTTTAGTTTTAAACAATTGGGGGTAAGTGGTCCTCGCTTCAATTATAGCAATATGGCTTAGGTAGTTTAGCCATACTAAGCATGCATCGAACTTTCACTATAATGGTGCGATTCATTCTTTCTGCTACACCATTTTGTTGTAGGGACCGTGGTACTGTCTTCTCATGTCTGATCCCATGTTCAGCGCAATATGCTGAAAATTCTCGGGAAGTGTACTCGCCTCTATTATCAGATGAAGGCAAATGAGATAGCCTCCTTCTTTGCAAGAATCGTCAATCACTTCTCACTCATGTGGCCCAATCTTCTACGTCACAAATTTGGAGACGTCTCTTCTTCAACAACATTTATACTCGGATGATGCAACTTGATATGAGTTTTATAAAGAGTACCACAAATGTGTCCTTTGGCAATGATCATCGAGACTTTTAACAACTTCCACACACCTCCTTTGAATCGATTCTCATAGCCCTGCAAATCTAGAGCTAATCCTGAGATGAGGTTCAATCCAGATCCGGAACCTGTCGAACGTCTTTCAACACTAGCGCATATCCGATGCTGGTTTTTATGTGCACATCACCAATGCCAACAATCCTCGATAAACTAGTGTTGCCCATCTTTACAACACCATAGTCTCTGGATTTATAATTCGTGAACAAATCTCGATGTGGAGTGGCGTGAAATGATGCAGCACTATCAATCACCCACTCGATATCTTGAGTTCCGACATGTAGGCATGTTTCCTCTCCGGAAGTAACGAGTGCAATATCTCGTGACATGGTGACCATGGTCTCACCGTCTTCTCTGCCTGAATCTTGGCTTGTTTGGGGTTGATTTATTCGAAACTTTCGACAATCCCTTTTCTTGTGGCCATAATTACTACAATAATTACAATAGCCTTCGAACCATGAATTATTGTCGACCGACTTTCCTCGTGATTGTGATCTGTCTCGAACTTGAGACCTGCCTATGTTTTGACCTCGGCCTTTACCTCTGTTTCGACCTTGACCTCTACCTCCGCTTCTGCCTCCGCCTCGTCCATTATTTTCTGACACAAGGGCATACGATTGATTCGTCCCAGCTTCTTTTCTTCGGGTTTCCTCGTTCAGTAAGGCATCTATCACCATCTGCATGGTGACGTTGCCATTAGGGGCAGAATTGCTTAGGGTAGCGACAAGGGTCTCCCAGCTATCAGGGAGAGAAATTAGGAGTAGTATTACTTGTTCCTCATCGTTGAGAACCCAGCCTGAAGCGCTTAGATGGTTCACAAGATCCTAAAATTGACTCGTGTGCTCTGTTACAGAAGTACCACCACGTAACTTGTGGTTTATCAATCTTCGCATCAATAACGTTTTATTACGAGCTGTCTTTGCTTGGTACATACTCTCAAGTTTTTCCCAAAGACTATACACACTTTTCTCTTGTGCGACATGATCAAAAACACTATCGTCAATCCATTGTCGGATGTGAGCCACGATTTTTCTATTCATTTTTGCCCATTCTTCGTCGTTCTTCCCTTCTGGTTTGGCACCATTATTGAAGAGTGGCTCGGCTAAATCTTTCAAACTTAGCAAATCTTCCATCCTTGGCTTCCACATATTATAATTTGTGGGAGTAAGTCGGATCATCGTATCCGAACTTGTTGATTTCATATATAATGTGTAAAATACATTTTACACAATTTTCGAGGAAGAATTACGGAAAACGGAGTTCATGGTTGGATCCGGAACGGTTGAAAATGGTAGGATAGTACCTTTTGTCCTTTTTGAAAGTATAAGGGTTGAAAATGTAATTTCTGAAAGTTCAGGGACCAAAATGTAATTTTTGAAACTTCAGGGACCAAACTGTATATTCTGGAAACTTATCTTGCTGTGATGACGTGGCAGCCACATGACGCTGACTGCGCGATGACCTGACGTTGACGTGGCACTGATTGGGCGTTGACGTGGCGATGATTGGGTCGTCTTCTCCGGCGAGACAGCAGGTTTCTGGCAAGTTTTCCGGTGGCCGGTCAAAGGAGAGAGAAACAACTTTGACCAGGTTTTTAAGGGCCTTCCGGTGGTCGAAAAATTACAAAAAATATATTGCCGGAATCGTGATAACGGATATACGTTTTTGAGACAAAAAATTTCAGACCCAAAAACGGTATGACACTGAAAAAGTGGCCAATGAGGCTCTGATACCACTAGTTAGGATCGGAAAACTCTTCTATTAAAGACGGGAATAGAATTACAATAGGAGGAGCAACTCTCATACTCGACTATTACAAACAACCGATCATTTTTTCCTCTAACTCTCACTCTAAGAGTTTCTCACTTTTTCTTGGTGTTTAGAACAACAAATGGAACATCTATTTATACACAAGCTAGCCACCGTAGCATTAAATGAGTTCACTTGGTAGGGTGATTTTTTCTTTAGCCGGTGGACATTTTCTTCAACAAAGGAGGAGTTACTGTAGCTATGGTGGCCATGGTTGTTGGAGTCTATGAAGGAGGCTGGAACACAACAAAATGTTCTAATTAAATTGATGAATGTTAGTCTTTTATTTATATTATTAGAAGATATTAAAGTAAATTAATAATTATAATAACATTGTGTATATATATGTGTGTAAGTTTTTATCTACGTGTATATATGTATGTATATACACTTTTATGTGTGTATCTACCCTTCCCCTCGCGTCAACGATTTATGCGTTGATCTAGGTGTTGATACCGTCGTTCGTTATTTTTTAAATTTTCATTTATCTCATTTTAATAATAATTTAATATATTTTTATTAATATTTATAGTTCTTATTTTTTAAGACAACACATGTATCACATGAGTATTTAATCTAGTTAGTAATACATAAGAATTGAAAAGAGTAATTAAATACGACATAAAAATGGAGCTAGCCGTGGTTTCGTGTAACAGAAACATATGCGCTCATGGTTTACGTTGGATCAATCACATGCAAAAATAAGCAATTAACAATTTCCAGGAAAACCATCCAAAAAGACAAAATTAATTAATATATATATGCTTCTCCAACGTAGTTTCATCTCATGATTCGATCAATTCATCCACGTACGCATTTCAATTCCATCATATCTTATGCCAATATATCTTAGAATATTATAAAAATATTCTGCATAAAGCGATAGAGTTTCAGTACCGTAAAATTTTACACCCACAAATTTATAAACAAGAACCAAAAAGAAAACAAAAACTAGCTAGTTCCCAGATCGATATTATTCGATCTGTTTTATTTATGAGATCAAACGGGTTAAAAACTAGATATATTGATCCAATAAACGATCTAGCTAATAGACCGGTTGACCCATTTACTTGGATCACTACGTAGGTTGATTCAAGATTGGTCCAGATCAACCCATTTAATATTAAACTACAATATATTTTATTTTAATAACTACCACCATAATCAATTGATCATTAACTACCATCACCACCCACCACCTGCCACCACCTACAACCACCGCTCGCCACCCCCACCTACGCCGCCCACCATCGGCTCCAGCCACCCGCCACCACCGCACACCTAGCACCACCGCCGCTGCCGTCAACCACCCACCACCGCCGGCAGTCGCCTCCACCTAGGGGTGTAATCGAGCCGAGATAGCTCGCGAGCTACTCAAGACCGACTCGAAAAATAACCGTCTCCTTTCATCACCGCCCGACGTCACCATCACCCACCATCGCCTATTCGCCCACCGGTTCTGCTCGTCGTAGGCCTGCGGTGGTGGGTGATTGCGGCCGTTAACGAGCGGTGTTGGGTGGCGGCGGTAGGCGGATGGCGGTTGTTGATGGCTAATGGGGTCGGTGGTGGCGGTAGTCAGTGGTGGTGGTGGTGGTGGGTAGAGATGAATGGGTTGGTGGATGTGGGTGAGAAATATATTAAATATATTATTATATATATATATATATATATATATATATAAATAATAATTATTAAATATGTTAAATATATAATATTAAATGTGTCGTCTCTCATATATGATATATCTAGTAATAATGGCTGTGATCCAAATTATGAATTTTTATGTAACTAGATACTTAGATTAAAATCTAATTAAATAATTCTATGGATCAAGATGGATCTTTAGAATATTCCATTTAATCTTCCTCTATTAACAAGAAACTATATCCTGCACACAAAGTAAAACAAAGACATAGTATGTTGCAAGTTTCCATATTTTGAACTTTCTGACACAAGTTTCAAACCTTTAATAGTAATTACTACTTGCAGTGAACGTGCAAACTTAACGTCTCTCATGCATGCATGCATGCATGGCCATAACAATCTATATAATAAGGACCTGGAGTTTAAGTGTTACTCATCTTATCGATCAGCTAGTACGTAAAAATATATATGCTTTGTTACAATATTAATCAATTATGCTTACGGAAAAGCAACAGGATCCTCCCCAAAGATCATGCAACCTGCAGCAAGAGATCATAAGTTATAGTTTGTGGGGTAGTGATGCATCACTGGAAAACAGCCATGATCTGCAGGTTGGCAATTATTTTGATAATATTATGAAGGTATTATCAGAAGTAGAGCTTCCACCTCCATCATCTACTTTAGCCAGAGATCAAGAGAGTTTCATCGATGAAACGAGTGGCATCAAGAGGAAGCCTCATCATTTTCAATTAGTAAGAAAATTTGATATATTGATTTCCATGTCGATCATCATGTACTGATGTACACACACGCACTGATTGGATCTTTGGGTTACATATATACAGGGAGAAGTTGAAAGGGAAAGGAAAGTAAAGGGTAAGCAACATGATTGTCGACAATCTCGACCTCAAAGGGTAACTACAGCATTAAACACTAGCGAGAAGGTACTTAATTGAGATATATATAATAAACAAAAATCGACCATCACGTACATCCTTTTTTAATTAAGTAGTTTAATATATTTGTAGTATTTTTTTTATAAAAATAGGCATAGGAACTACATTAATTAATCTTTTTAATTTACTCTCTCAGTTTCTAACCCTTATTATGCCTATCGTCGATCATATATATATATTGAAATCCTAGAAACTCATTAACCATATTTTTAGTGCTTTGTATATATACATATATATTCATTTTATGGCTCTAATTTGTGTAGCGGCGAAGGAATAAAATAAGTAACAGAATACTAGCCCTTCAAGAACTTCTTCCCAATTACAAAAAGGTGAGATCATTTCTGCATGCATGCATGGTTTTTGGAGCTAGCTATCATGATCGACATGCATGGTTATATATATATATATATATATATATGGGGGAGGGTTCAAACGAGAGCTATTTTTCATACGAAGACTGCAAGAACCAATCTTAGCATTTGATTAAACTTAATCAATGGCTAAGATTTTTTAGCGGCTCATTGATGATTCATTAATGACTTATTAATTGATATTAATGACACATTAATAAGGTTATTTCGGAAAAATCAAGCCTCACAAATTAATGACGACTCATCCTGACGCAATTCACCGTTAGATAGATATATAAATTTCAAAATACCCTTATTAATCGGTCATTAATGGCGTTAAAATAGTTCTCGTTTGAACTTTTGCCTATATATATATGGAGCGATTCAAACGAGAACTGTTTTCGTACGAGTACCGCGAGAATCATTTCCGGCCAATCATTTAATTTCCTATCTTTTCTATTTATTTTAAAGAGGAAAGGGTAGTATGGACATTTTTACATTAGTTCCATTTTTTTAAAAAGTAATATGTCCATGAAACGAGAAGGTCTTAAATTACGAAAATTATACCAAATTAACAAGAAAATTGTGCTATTTAATTTGAGAACGTTCTTGCTGTATTTTTTCAAAAAAAAATTCGCGTTTGCTGGTTTTTGAACACAACTCTCGACATGTGCACATGTGCATAATCTGCACACGTGCATATCTACATTTGTTCCGAAAAAAGCTAGGTGAATATGTGCATATGCACACGTGCATATATTTGCACATGTGTATATGCACACGTGCATATATTTGCACATGTGTATATGTACACGTGCATATATTTGCACATGTGCACATGTGCACATGTTGACCTGTACGAAAAAAACCAACAAACACAAAAAAAAATTGAAAAAAAATATATCTAGATTGGTCTCAAATTAAAGAGTATAAATTTCTCCTTAATTTGATATAATTTTCGTAATTTAACACTTTTCCATTTGATAGATATATTAGTTTAAAAAAAGTGGGGGCAATGTAAAAATGTCCAAACCACCCTTAATTAATTAAGGACAAGTTTGATTAGTTTAAGGTTATATTTTCATTAACAACTTTTTAATCTGGACCCTCCATCTTTTTTATCAATGACTATAATTGGTTCTCGCTCACACACACACACACACCCACCCACACACACACACACATATATATATATATATGCGATGGTTCAAACTAGAACTGTTTTTTATAAGAGAACTGCGAGAACCAATCTTAGTGCTTGATTAAAATTAATCAATGAGTAAGATTTTGGCGGCTCATTAATAAGGGTTATTTTGGAAAATCAAGTCTCGCAAATTAATGATGGTTAACCCGGATGCAATTCACGGTTGGGTAAATATATAATATACCAAAATACCGCTGTTTATGAGTCGGCGTTAAAAACAGTTCTCGCAGTTCTCGAACGATAAATAGTTCTCGTTTGAACTTTTGCCTATACACACACAAGCATTTTTAGCTCTCTTTCTTTTGCCTTCTTATCTTTACCATGATTACTCTTGTTTTCCCCCTCTCTATGTGCATCTACAGAGAACCAAAGCATCGATTTTAGGTGATGTCATTGACTACATCAAATTTCTGCAGATGAAAGTTCTGGTATATATGCAAGCTAAATCTCTGTGTAACGTATAAACAACATTTTATTTGCTTTATATGATTCGAATTTTATATATTAGATGATGCAATCTACGGGAGTTGGTGTGATGTCAAAAGGTAACAACGTACCACGCTTGCATGTACCAAATCTTGCTCCTGGCTTTACAACGAGGCCACCGATTGATATGCAACATGGAAAGTCACAATTTGGACTCTACGAGGCTCCCACAAATTTTCCAGTATTTCCCTGTATTCCCACCATCTATGCCACCGTTGAAGAATGATTCAAAGGCTGCTCAACAAAGTTAGGAATATTCTCTCGTGACTAGTCTTGATAACGGCTAGAATATTTAGTTCAAGTTTTTCCTTATTTTATGCATTTTTTCTCTTTTCAGTTCTAAGCACATTCTCTCGTGACTAGTCTTGATAACGGCTAGAATATTTAGTTCAAGTTTTTCCTTATTTTATGCATTTTTTCTCTTTTCAGTTCTAAGCACTATTATACATAGTTGTGTTTTGTTCCTGTTTATCATTAATAATTCCCTCGGTTGCTCATTTACGTGTTTTTAGCTGTGTATGCTATGCGTTAGTTACCAAAAGTAGACACAAGCTAGAAGAAAAATCAAAGAAATATATCTTTGTGGGTTATTGTACAAAGTTAAAAGCATACAAGTTATTTGATCCCATACATAATGAGATCGTTATCGGCCGTGATGTGATCTTTGAAAACGAAGGAGAAGGGCATGATCAGCCAACTAATATACAACTAAGTTCACCGGTGTCATCATCGTTAAATCAAGTAGAAAACTCCAGGCAAGGAGAATCATCCTCAGTTACGCCTTCAAGAACCATTTCAGGTTCATCTCTAGAGACTTCTCCACTCACGTACATGAAGTTGGATGATATTTATTCCAGTACTCTAGCCTTTTTTTTGCAAGAGATACAATCGCAACTGATATGACACTTCAAGACAAGGCTTGGAAGCAAGCAATGAGGGAAGAAATTATGGTCATTGAAAAGAATAAGACATGGGATCTAGTGGAACCTCAAAGTGGTAAGCATTTAATTTCCTTAAAATGGGTTTTTAAAACTAAATTCAATGCAGATGGTAGTTTCCAAAAATGTAAAGCAAGACTTAGGCTGACAATTTATGGATCGACCCGAAACCCGACACCAAAAAAGTGACACGAACCCGAAACGGGTTGTAATATCTAGGATTTTATAAAATTATAAAATATACAAGTTTATTAAAATATAAGTTGAATTTTATAATTAATATTACCATAGTTATATTTAGGGTTTAGTATCCAAAAGTGTACCGAAGTTGTCACTTTTTGCTATTGTGTATACCCATCTTTCAAAACTACCATTCAATGTACTGAACTCTCTATAATTACCACTTAATGTATTTAACCTATCATAGTAAGTAATTTGCTGATGTGGCATAGGTTTCTGTGACATGGCTAGTGACATGTCAACTTATTTGGATTTTGTTGTTTGAAATTAAATCAAAATTAAATTATTATTCTTTTTCCAGATTTGTTCAAAAGCATTAGGCCCATAAGGAAGCATTTTTCATCTCTTTATGGGTTTTGAAATTCAAGATATATCACAAGGCTCCAGATTTACATCTCTCTATGGGTTTTTATCATCTTGTTCTTCATCATCAAGGCTTCGATCGGGTTTTCATCTCTCCATACGGAAGCATTTTTCATCTCTCTATGGGTGTTTATCATCTTGTTCTTCATCATCAAGGCTCCGATCAGGTTTTTTTTCTGGTTTTTATCATCATCATCTTCATCGTTTTCTGATTTTGTATCATTTTCTTCATCATCAAGGCTTCAGATTTACCAGATCTGTTCTTCATCGTTATGTGTTTTTTTTCTAGGGTTAACCAGATCTATATACATGGTACCAAAATCATAAATCAAAATCGCTAAATAGATCTGTTAACCAGATTATCAATTGATTGGGGTTTTAGTTTGGATTTCATATACAAATCTAAGTTCTATGTTTAGTGATTTCAGAACCTTAAAAACCAGGTATACGATTTGAGTTAGATATGGTTCTTGGTTCACAGATTTTGGTTCGATTTTAGGGTTTCGTTTTTAGGGTTTTCATTTTCTTGGTTCAGATTCAAGTTCTTGTTCTTGTTATTCATCAATCTTGGTTCAATTTGTTACCTAGATCTGAGTTCTTTGATGGTTCTCGGTTCTTGTTTGTATTTTGATTGTTTGATTGTTCATACTTGAACCCAGATTGTTCATCTTGTTTGAATATATTTGAACACATCTTCATCTTGTTTCAAGTTGTTCTTCATGTTCTTGAAGTAAAAATGAGGTGGTAATAATTAATGATGTGGCAAATGAGGTGACAATTGTAGCAATAATAAAAAAATTAAAAATTAATGAAATTACCGGTTACCTGTTTAGTAGGTAACCGAGTATATCAAATGGTAGTTATAGAAAATTCAGTACATTGAATGGTAGTTTTGAAAGATGGGTATACACAATAGCAAAAAGTGACAACTTCGGTACACTTTTAGATACTAAACTCTTATATTTATGTATGTGCTTTACATGTAAGTTTTGTGGCAAAATGTGAATAAATAAAACTTGAGGGATTGAAATTGAAAAATGGTATATAAATATCTTCCTTTGACTTAATTGAGTCATTTTTCCAGCCAAATGGGTGGAGAAGGATTGAGAATGGAGAGCAAAAATGGGTTTTCAAAGCACAAGAAGAAATCAAGATAAACTTCGTAGCTTGGGATGTTTTTTTTAGCTTATATTGTGAGTTTGTCACCTAATCTACCATGGGTTTTTGAGCAAAGAAAGAGCTAACAAGTTTGGATTGTTGATTAAATAAGTTTTAACTTGTATTTATGTTTGTTTTAGCTATGTATGTTGTATTTGATGGTTTATTGGTGAAAATTGTGAAAATGATAGTAAATGGGTCATTTTTGGGTTTAATGGTGAAATTAGGGTTTGGATAATCAAAGATATGTTAATTGTTGATGTTTTGGTGTTATGAAGTGTTATTTGGGTCTGTGGTGTGTTGCAAACAAGTTTGATTTGAAAAGAATTGAGTTTTAGCCGAAATGGGTTTGAAAAACAAGCATAATGTTACTCTTCACACTAGCTTGCGGCGCGAGGCCACAATTCTGCACAAGGTGATTTTTCCAGGGATTTTCTCCTAGAGCAAGCTCCCCGAAGCACCCTCAAACCTCTCAAAACTATGTTTTGACCACTTACTTTGTATTCGATTAGGGTTTGATTCTATTGGTTATAAAAGGTTAACATGGAGACTTTTAAGACCCGAAAAAGTGTCTAAGTTTAGAATTAAGCTTATACTCTTAAGAAATCTTGTTTATGGTTAACTTATGCAAGTTGACCTTGTGTTTTGTGATCATAGGTTAATGATCAAGTGTTTGAGCTTTGGTTTGATTAGGGTTGTGATCCTATTCACACCGTCAGGTGAGTACACCCTACAGATACCCAAATTTTGTTAAAGCTTATAAGTCATCACAAATGTGTTTTATATGTTTGGAAATTTGTTTTATGAAATCTATTGATAAAGGATGTGGAACTTGGAAATCTTGAT
This sequence comes from Dittrichia graveolens, assembly GCA_038502395.1. Classification (NCBI taxonomy): domain Eukaryota; kingdom Viridiplantae; phylum Streptophyta; class Magnoliopsida; order Asterales; family Asteraceae; genus Dittrichia; species Dittrichia graveolens. Next base: position 93,521,190 of record JARJIL010000001.1, on the reverse strand, counting down.
ATGATTAATGAAAATTGTTTTATGGAAACAAGTGAGACCAATGCTCCACTTCGGAGAAGGTCTATGTTAATGTTAGGGCTTATACTTGATAATTTCTTGAGACATGATACTCCATATATGAGTGAGCTATAATATTGTAATAACACATATGATTTTAAGTTAATAAAATTATGTTTACACCTAGGGTGTATTGTGGGCATTGTAATGTCAAATGTGATATTGTTTGTTGAGCATTTATGCTCTAGAGTTATGAGTTATGTGACACTTGCTTGTTTTATGATAAGCTTAATTGCTTGAGTTACTTGGCCTTTATGACATGTGCTTTTATATGACCCTTATGGTTTGAGTTTGGTCCGGACCTGTGTTTGAGATATAGTACTTTGTACCATGATGGTTCCTAATAATTGGGTGACGTGTATTGGTTCATGCGGGTTTGGCAATTGGGAACCTAGATGCACGGGTGGTTGAGGAATCATTGCAAAGAGTGGAGGTGGATGATAGTACCCATTATGACCGTGTGGTTCAATTGGCTGACGAGACACTGAACCTAAGCAACACGAGTGGACTTGGGGAACAGGTCATTCACTCCAGATAACCGTTGTATGGTGGACTGCAAATAAAATATGCTTTAAATCGGTTTTAGAAAAGTTTAAATTTGGACTGAAAATCAGGGTGTTACACGGGTCAAAAGCGGGTTGACACTAAATCGACACGAAAATAAATGGGTCAGGTTAGGGTCAACCCGACAACCCGAAAATGACTCGTATGACCCGTTTATAGGTAAAACTATAACATTTTAAAATTTTCTTTAATACTTGAAATTTAAATTTTGAAAAGAAGATTATGAATTGAAATAAAAGAGTGAAATTTTAGGACAATAAAACCCGTCAAATAAAAGTACAAAACTCTTAAACGTTAAAAACTCAAAATAAATAATAAAAGATTTACATTTAAAACTATAGTACGTTATTTAGTATTTGTTATTTTCACTATATAATTTTAATACTTTTACATTTGATTATTTGATAGGTGTTACTTAGTATTTGGATCGATTCATAATTTTATTTAATGATGAATAATATTAAATTATTTGGTTGTTCAATGACATTATTTATTGGTATAGAATAGTAATACATCATAGTTTTTATTATATTCATTTGTATAAGTAAATAAAAAAGTAAAATCAAAATTTCAATCAAACCTAAATAAATACTGAATTTAATGTTCGAATACAACGGAAATGAATATTGATTATTAAAGTTAGAATATAAATGAAAATCGCTTTCGAAATTTATGCCGAACGTTGGAAAACAAACATGGAATTTGAAATATTGACAAAGAAAATTGTAGTTGAAACGGAAAACCGTATTCGAAAACCGAAAAAATGGAATTCGACAAACATGGAATTTTAAAATGTTATAGTTTTACCTATAAACGGGTCATACGAGTCATTTTTGGGTTGTCGGGATGACCCTATCCCGTTCCATTTATTTTCATGAAGCTTGTTAGTTTCGGGTTTGGGTCGTGTCAGTTTTTTCGTGTCAGGTATGACCCAGTTATTTTCGTGTCGAATTCCATGTTTGTATAAACCCCCTTTACAAGTTTCACGAACTACAAGTTTTCATGTTAAACTATAACATTTTAAAATTCCACCCGAAGGTCGACACGAAAAAACTGACATGACCCGAATCTCGCACGAAAATAAATGGGTCAAATTAGGTCGTCACGAAACTGAGCCGAACCCGAACGACACGAACTCGACCCGAATTGACAGCCTTAAGCAAGACTAGTAGCTCATGGGTTTAGACAAGAACAAGGTGTAGACTTCAACGAAACTATTTCACGGGTGGCATGAATGGAAACAATAAGATTAATTCTTGCATTACTTACACAACAACAATGGCAAGTGTACCAGTTTGATGTAAAATCGGTTGTCTTAAACGGGGATGTCAAAGAAGAAGTGATTGTGCAACAACTCGAAGGATTTATAGTCTCTAGATAAGAAGGAAAGGTGTACAAGTTAAAGAAGGCATTATACCGGCTTAAACAAGCTTCACGTGCGTGGTATAGCAAGATCGATAATTTTTCAAGTCTAATGGTTTATAGAAAAGCCTAAGTGAACCTACTATGTATTTCAAGAAGAAAGGTAAAGAAGGAATTGTGTTGGTAAGCCTTTATGTCGATGATACGTCATCTAGCTACTACATTTAATTTCTTTAGTGGATCAAGGCCCATCTATGTATAGTCGATTGGGTTATGTTATCTTACACTAAAACCTTAATCGACATTATTTCTAGTACCCACAGGTTGCATCAACGGTTGGTGTTAAGGAACTATTTTGGCATATATGATTTTAAATTGGTTACAGTATTTGATATTAGACTTCACTATAAATTCTAGAATATTTACTTTACCAATTATGTTGTATGTTACTTGACATACTCCTTGTCGAGCACCTAATCTCCTTGTCGAGCAACTCAAGGCTCCACGCCGAGCAACATGCTCCACGGCGTGGATCATACTTTATTTTTTTCCCTTCGGCCTTTATACTCAACAATCTCCCACTTGGAGGCTGATTAGCTCAACTGCCATCCAAGAACTCGTAATCTCTGTAACCTTACTCTTTTCTCTAGCTCGGCGTCTTTATTTATCACTGAATCTAAAGACCTGATGAAGTCATACAAAGCATTAGATTATATGTTGTCACCATCTTAGTAAACATATTTGTAGGATTGTTCGTACCAAGGATCTTTTTCAAGGACAACGTACTATCACTTATCAACTCCATGATAAAGTGATACCTCATCTGAATATGTTTCGTTGTGGTGTGAAACAACGGATTCTTAGCAAGGTGAACTGCATACTGATTATCACAATAGAGAACACTGTCACTCTGTTTTATGCCCAACTCTGACAAAAAATTCTTCAACCAAATAAGTTATTTACTTGCTTTTGCAATTGCCATGTACTTTGTTAATATGGTTGAGAGAGCAACACTTTTTTGTAACCTAGACATCCATTGCTGTTCCACCAACTGTAAACACAAAACCCGTAGTACTCTTGCCTGAATCCGAACAACCCCCCAAATCTGCATCAACAAAGCCTTCTAAAATAATATCATTCTTTCTAAAACACAAATCAGTTTTAGAATTACCCTTCAAGTAACGTAACAACCACTTAACCGCCTCCCAATGCTCTTTACCAGGATTAGACATAAACCTACTTACAACTCCCACTGCATGAGCAATATCTGGCCTGGTGCAAACCATTGCATACATCAAACTGCCAACTGCAGACGCATAAGGAACTTTAGCTATTTCATCTTTGTCTTCATCTGTGTGAGGGGATTGTTTCTTATATAATTTCAAATGAGTAGCCATAGGTGTGCTTGTGACTTTGGCGTCATTCATCCTGAACTTATCTAAAACTTTCAAAATATATTTTTCTTCAGAAAGTTTTAGAGTACCTTATGTTCTATCTCTACTAATGCTAGTGCCAAGTATCTGTCTTGCAGCACCCAAATCTTTCATCTCAAAGTCTTGAGATAATTGTTTCTTTAACCTGTTGATTTCTACCATATCTGATCCTACAATCAACATGTCATCAACATATAACAACAATATAATGTAAGAGGATCTGAATTTCTTTAGGTAATAGCAGTGATCCGTGTCACATCTCGTGTAACAATTCCTCTGCATAAAGCTTTCAAATTTCAAGTATCATTGCCTTGGTGCTTGCTTTAACCCCTACAGACTTTTCTTTAACTTGCACACCTGGTTTTTCTTACCACAAAACCCTCTGGCTGTACCATATAGATGTCTTCATCAAGATCACCATGTAAGAATATTGTCTTAACATCTAAGATGCTCTAGATGTAAGTTTTTTGCTGCAACGATACCAAGGACCAATCTTCACAACGGGAGAACAAGATTTTATTATAATCAACCCCTCTTTTCTGTTGGAACCCCTTTGCTACCAATCTTGCCTACACCGTTTACTGCAATTAGATTTTTCTTTAAGCCTGAACACCCATTTATTCTGTAAAGCTTTCTTTTTTGTTGATAACTTGCCATTAGATTCTTCTTTTACCCTGAACACCCATTTTAAATTGGTTACAGTATTTGATATTAGATTTCAGTATAAATTCTAGAAATTTTACTTTACTAGTTATGTTGTATGTCACTTGACAGCAAACGTAGTAGGATAGCAGTGACAACAAATCACTATATATATGAACAACCTAAATGGTTCAAGTATTTGTAAGGATACGTGGAATGAACTCAAACAATATCACCACACAACCAGGCAAATAGCAAACGAAAAATAAGAACACAAGAATTTACGTGGTTCATTTGATCGATGTGATTAAGTTACGTCCATGACCAGTCTAGAGATTACTTTTACTATTTGGTGCATAAGGTTACAATTAACATGTATTTATAGGAGAAAGTTAAAACTAATTATGCCTATAGTCGGCCCAAAAAATCGAGATAATCACAAGTTTCATGCATATCCGATTTAAAATTTAAAATTCTATCTCATGCAGCCCCATGTCGTGCACCCAATTTCTTCATCGAGCACCTCAATGCTCCATGGCGTGGCGCATACTTCATTTATTTCCCTTCAGCCCTCATACTCAACAGTTTTTGCCCTCAAAGAGCATCCTAATCAATGGCATGTAATCTCGGAGGTGATGTAAACATATAATACAGATATTTACTAAAGGGCTAATACCCTAGCGGTTTTAGATATTTTATAAGATTGTGTGTTCTAATCTCGTAATAAACAAAAAGTTGTGCATTTAGTGTTAAGTTTAATGTACAAATGCTATTAATTAAATATTACCGTATTGTTTTTTTATTTTTTCCCAAGAAAAGTAATACAAGATTAAAAATTTGTGAGTTGACATTTTGATAATAAATACTAATTAATTAAAAAAAAGACCAAACCAAAGACCCCTACAAATTAATGATATATCATAAAAGAGATATCGAAGTGTGTTGCCATATTGGAGTGAGAACGTACTGAATATCCGTGGCAAGGAAGTGGACTGATCTGTAGAGTTGAAACATCTCTTGGCCCTGGCGGTGTTGGCTTTTAGTAGCATTAGAGGGACGCTATGCGGCCAGCTGGCCCTACAGGATAGAAGAGTTTATGGGAAGGTTCGTTTGAGAACTATTTTTATTGCAAGAATCGCGAGAATTAATCTTAGCCGTTTATTTAATTTGGATAATGGAATTCATGAATGAAGAGCGTGGGGAGATTGAGTGTGGCAGAGTGCATGTAAGGAATTCATGGGTGAACAATCCAATTAAAGGAGGGGGAATTGGACGGCTAAGATTGGTTCTCGTAATAAAAACGGTTCTCAAATAAACTTTTCAAAAAGAGTTTATATGTGGTCTGCGATGGTGGGGATTTAAAAAGAATCCTTTTATCTACTAATCCATAACATATAAAATTTATTAATTCTCTTTTATCATCTTATTAGAATTGAATTTAAAACTAGTATAAATTTTAAGACTAACATGATATAACTGCTGCGTCGCGAATGTTGAGATCGTCCACAATTGTGCCCGGCCAGGTGGTGTAATGAAGACCCGCCCATACTGTGGTGGTTAGTTAGAAGCTGATGCATGTTGCTGGCGGTAACTTAGTGGTTGCATTTTAAGGTTCAGTTTATAATAATGTTAGGTGTCGTTTGTTTATTAAGAGGTTCTGAGTCTGAATCTGAATATCATATGTGAACATTAAGAGGTGATTCTGACGTTTGAATGTTCATTCATATTTTACTGTTTGTTTTTTGAAATATCTGAATGGTTGTAACTATCTGTTTTATAATATTTTATGTTTAATTGTTACATATTTAACCAATTTAAACTTTCTAATGATAAAGTAAAATATTTTAATAACAATTTTCAAACCATAATAATATAGGGAATTAAAATCAAAATATATAGAAGAGAGATGCACGGCGGCATGCGGCGGCCGACTGCGACAATGAAAGGTGTCCGTGTATGTAGAGCAATAGAGGAGTGGATGTTGACATGAATTAATGAAGGAGTTTGATTATTATAAGATTATAAAACATAAATTCTGTTAAGATGTTATAAGAGGTAATTTTATCTCTTATTCGTTAAGGGGTTTTAAGAGGTCTTCAGATCTTAATGAAAAGAAAAAACAAACACCCCTTATATCTTAATACCTTTTATTGATTCCAATTAAGATGTATTAAGACATTTTCTAGAAAAACAAACGACCCCTTAGTCTTTATAGAGTCGTTAGACTTATTAGTCATTAATGAGTCATTATTAAGTTTGTACAATTATTAACCATTAATTTATTTTGATCAAGAGTCAAGATTGGTTCATGTAGCTTTCGCACGAAAAATACTTCTCGTCGAACCATCACACACGCACACACACATATATATGAGGTTCAAATGAGATTTGTTTTTCGTGAGAGAATTATAGCAACTATTTATAACATCATTCACGGCTCATTAATAGGGGTACTTTCCTTATTTATATATTTACCCAACCGTAAATTACGTTTGGGTGGACCGTCATTAATGAGTTAGATATGATTTTCCCAAAAATATACCTTATTAATGCATCAATAATGAGCCACTAATGAGTGCATTAATGACTACTTACAATTATTAGTTATTAATTTATTTTAATTAAGAGCCGGCATTGGTTTTCACACGACAACAATTCTTATTGGAACCCTTCTAAATATATATGTGTGCGTATGTGTCTATATATATATTGGTCGTTAATGAATCAAATGAGAATTGTTTTTCGTACGAGAACTCCGGGAACCAATCTTAGTCCTTGATTAAAATTAACCAACGGCTAAGAATTTTTGACGGCTCATTAATGTCACTTTAATGGCTCATTAGGGATATTTTAGGAAAATGAAGTCTCGCAAATTAATGATGGCTCACTCGGACGCATGAATTATATATATACATTATATAAACTATTAAACATTTTCTCTTCTTTTTAATTTTAAGAATTCTTAAAATTCAACCAAGACAAAATCTTGACAATTCATTCTATTTAAATTAATCTCATCCACTCAATATTTAACCATTTCAATATTTCATTCTCTTTCCTAATTTAATTTAACTTTTTATTCATTTAAAATATACTCTCTCACACTAACACAATTTTTCACCCACATGAACATAATTTTTAAAATCTTATTAATTTCTCTCTCTTTATTTCATCAATATAAATATTTTTTCTTATTTTAATGTCATTTAGAATTTATTTTTAAAATTAATAAAATAGTTATACGCAAATAAAAGAAATTTTATAAAAACGGACATGTTGATGTAGAAAACTTATTCTTGACATTGAATCGTGCGAATAACATATCATTACATTCTTAAAAGCAATGTGTTGTAGAACAAAACTATTTGTCGCCGTAGCATTACGCGAGTACGATCCTAGTGTGTGTATATATATATGTGTGTATTTATATATAATGGTTCAAACAAAAACTGTGAGAACCAATCTTGGTCTTTAATTAAAATAAATCAATGGCTCATAATATTTTGGAGGCTTAATAATGAGTTATTAATGAACCATTAATGATAATGACTCATTATCGACTCATTAAGATGAGTTATTTTGAAAAAAATCAAGACTTCTTAAAAATAATGACTCATCCACTCAGACGTAATTCACAGTTGTGTAAAGATATAAATGACCAAAATACCCTTACTAACGAGTCATTAATGATGTTAGAAATAGTTTTCGATAATCTTGTATGAAAAACGTTTCTCTTTTGACCTTCTCTATATATATATCTCTCTCTTTATATATATGTATATACATATATATATATATTGAAAAAGTGGATTTGCAGGAGTTTTCTCTCTCCCCGAGGACATGATCTCAAATAGGTTGCCTTGGATAGGAAGGCGAGAGTTTTGCAGCCTTGGGCTTAGGATAAGAAATGAGTTTGTATTATAAATTACTAATTAAGCGACCCGTGTGTTAACACGGGGATGATATAAGTCAAATTTAAACTTATATAGCTTTAAGGAATACTAACATGTATAGTTAAAAATAATTAGAAATAAATTAAAGTAATCCCGATTAACAAACAATTATGGTTGGCATATTCGAGAAATAATGTTGATCATGACAATAAGTTCAAGTTCATTAGTTTATTGTAATTCATATCTTTAATTTTACTTAAAAATTTCATTAACTTTAATATATACTTATTGAAAATCATCCGAAGATTAAAACGATTAGTGACTATAAAATGACGATGGAATTATTTACTCAATCATATGTGTATATATTTACAAAAGTATATATATATATACACTTCCAATATAAATATACTGGACTTTATGTAAATTTTGAACTAATTTCTAATTTGAAATTAAACGCCCCGTTAGATATATTATTTAAAGTAATCCGTGAACTTGTTTTATCATTTTCAATCGTTATTGAACTATTATGAACAAAGTTGTCATGTATAGAATGAATCACCCTTGATTTCTTCCTTTCTTTTGAGTGCTTTTCCAATGAAGACCGCTTTGGAGCAGATGAAGGAGGTTGTTTATTCTCCATAATTAATGACTATAATAAAAGAACAATATATTACATTACCATATGTGAATCATTTTCATGAAATATAAACAAAACTTATTTACCTGAACAACAATAAAGAAATGATGCATTCTTTTCAAAGAGTTGCAAAGAATTTTGTGTTTCGAAAATTGAGTATCTTTACTACTCTATAAAGCATTTAGCACTTTTATTTAAGACAATTTTTTAAGTTAAGTAGTACAAGTAATATAGCATGCTTTACAATAACTTCTAGCAACAATCTTAACACTTTTAAAATAGTACAACTCAAATAGCATTATTTACAATATGTTCCGGCAATAATCTATAGAATTTAAATACATAATTAATACTTTTTATTAAATTCCAGCATTTAAGACAATTTAAATACATAATTAATACTTCACAATAACTTCCAGCATTTAAAACTGTCAGAATTTAATTACATTTATCTCTTTTTTTTAACAATTTTTAAAGTTAAGTAGTACAAGTAATATAGCATGCTTTACAATAACTTTCAGCAACAATCTTAACACTTTTAAAATAGTACAACTCAAATAGCATTATTTACAATATATTCCTGCAATGATCTTAAACATTTTAAAACTGTCAAAAAATTAATTACAAAAAACTGTCCTGAATTTAATGACAGAAAACATACCAAATAATTGTTACGTGTAATATGGTGAGTGAAGTACTTATTTATTTAGCATGATCTAAATAATTGTCACATTTACTTACTGTTTTCAAAAATTTTATATTCTACCATGTAATATGATCGTAAAATATGGTATGAATTTGTTCATACAAGAATAGAATGTTGTCATTTAAACGTAAATGTTGCATTAACTTGATATTTGTACGAAGATCACAACCACCATATTCTCCGACAACATTACAAATAACATGTTGAATTGACAAGTCAACAAATAAAACTATTATACCCCACTGCATCGCGCGGGTAAAATACTAGTCTTATCTTATAAGCTTATTAAAAAAAGGATGATGATGTTATCATCCTTCTCAAAACTAAATTTCCACCGATCAAAACTTCCCATTAAAAAAACAAAAAATCGTGGTTAAATATACAATGACGTCACACATCCCATTCCAATAGCTTAAGAAAAAACGCGGGTCACGGGTAACCCGGATTTGAAACAAATTACTCTTAGGATTTCTGAAAGAAAAGGAGACTCTTTCTACATTACTTTCTTGACAGCCCAGCTTTCTTTCGACGCTTACCTTTTCGACAAACACAACCCTTAACAACAGTTTCCTAGTTGTAACTAATCTAAAATTCAAAAATTCATTTTTATTGGGATGAAGTTATTGTATTCTTAAACATGATTTTTTTAATCTTTTTTAAATGGGATGTTGTGATTGGTGGAAATTTAGTTTTGCCATCCTTTTCTTTTAATAAAGTTATAAGATAAGATGTTTTAAAATCAATAACTAAACGCTTTGAATAGCATATTCAAGTTGATCACTCAGGTCATCACCATAATCCCAAAAAAAACCCCTCGGCTAAACAAAAAATTACTTACCCACTACTATTAATGTATAACAAAAAATTAAGAATATACTAATTTTAAAAAGTGTCATATTACAATAAAATTTACACCAAAACGTAGATAAAAATGAGACGGTCGCAAATATATAATTATTTTTTCTTTAAACAAAATATATAATAAGTTACTAAACATAATTTATAAACAACCTATTATTAATTACATTAAAATACAATTTTTATAAAACTCCCTCACATTTTGTTAAAGCCCTTCACATGTTTTATAAAATCCCTTCATAATTTTCATCCAACCCTCTCCAATCTTATAACCTATTTATAAAATTTCTTATAAATAAGATGATGTTATCATTTTTAAAAACATAATTTTTTAAAAAAGACGATGTTATCATTCTTTTATTTTAAATAGGTTATAAAATTATCTAACTAACTAACTAAATAAAAAAACTAAACCTAACATTTATAAGGATATCTAGCTAAACATTATAAGTTTATAGTAACCCCTTAATATCTAAGTAATGAATATATAGAATATCAACTATACTTTTATTTCTTATTATTTTATATATTTTGCTATTACATTTTTTTACCTTTTATTTTATTTATTTTTATTTTTCATTTTATTGTAGTTTGATTTTTATCCTTAGTTTATTGTTATTATTATTTTTTATATGTTCATTTATTTATTTTCTATTTTCTATTGCTTTCGTTGCTAGAGGTATATATCGGGAAGCAATCTCTCTATCTACTGATAGAGGTATGATTGCCTACATTTACCTCCTCATACCCTGCTGTAGCGAAATTGGGTATTGTTATTATTGTATATTTACCCAACTATGAATTGCTTCTAGAGACCGTTATTAATTTGTGAGGCTTTATTTTACCAAATACCTCTCATTAATTCGTCATTAATGTGACATTACTGTTAATAATTATTAATTTATTTTAATCAAGAGTTAAGATCGATTCTCGTACAAAAAAAGAGTCATTATATATCTAAAAATATAACACAAATTATGAAAAGTAGCACTTTTGTCATTTTGTGAAATTTTATACAATATAAGACAAGAAGTAGAGAGGTCCATACGACTGTTAAGCTAGAGGAGTTGGTAAGGCTATGCGCAGCGGGTATCCCGAAACCATTCGGGTAAATGTGGGTTGAGTGGGTTTCTTCAGGAACAACACTACTACCCTTTCAGGTTCCTCCTCTCCTTTTCATTTTCGGTTTCATGCACCCGAGAGAAAACTAAGCTTTATTTCTTTCTTTTTTTGGTTTTGTAGAGAGAGTAAGAAAGAGAAAATGTTTGGGTTGATTGGGAAGGGTGCTACTTGGGTTTTGGGTTGGGAATGAAAAAGTAAAAAAGCTGATGTGATAGTGATGTGGCATTTGGGTTGATTTGGGTTGGGGAAGGGTGCTAGTCTAGGGATGGCAATTGTCACCCAATCCGATAATCATCCACCCGATCCGATCCATCTATGATGGATATGGATGAAGTTAAATGGATGAATTTCGGATATGGAGTGGATATGAATGTTTATTGGATCGGATATGGATAACGATTTTTTATCTATAGATGAGTCCATTAACCCATATTAAATTTGATATAATTATAATTTTATATAAGTAAGTATAATTTCATATATGTATTTTAATTTTAAAACTTATATATAAATATATTAATAAAAATATATATAATTATGTATGTTAAATTCACTCTCTTCTATAATATTTTTGTACGGTTGTACTAATTATATATACATGTAAGTGTCAAAGTGAAAGAATTTATGATTACTATCTTTTTTTCGGAAGAAAATATGTTATTTATCCAATAAAGATCATAAATTATATATATACAATAAAGATCATAAATTATGGTATTTTCTTTGGGGTAAAGTTTTTTTGACACCCAATGTATATCCGGTTACCCTTTTAATCCAATGGATATTGATACGGACGGACGAAATTATTTTAAATGGATATAGATATGGATGATGAAAAATTAAATGGATATGGATGTAGATATGACGTTACCCGATCCATATCCGATCCATTGCCATCCCTAGATGCTACACATTGCCTAAGGGACGTGAAGCATAAGTATACAATATAAGACTTCAGGTTCGAAACTTTCTACACTTTTTTCTTCTATTTTTTCTCAATCAAGGACAAAAGTGTTTTACTTCTTTTTGTGTACCTCTCACTTTTTAATTGTATTTTTACATTTCATTTTTATTGGAACCACAATTATGGAGTTATGGTATTAAAGAGAGTATTTTAATTGTGTGTATTTTTTCTACTTTTAATAGTATTTTTATATTTCATATTTTATTTATTGGGTTTTATTTAATATAGTTTTAATTTAAATCATAGTCATGACTGATAATTTGTAGCATTAGATTTCAAGATTTAATGGTTCAGATTTAATCTTAGATAATAATCAAAATTATTATGAGGGAGGAGAATTATGACTTTTTGCCTATTGGATTCCACTTTCTCTATCCTCTAATTTATTTAAAATTAATTATCTCATTAACCGTTAATCGTTAGACGTAACGAATTATATCGCTGCGATCCTCGTGTTCCCCTCTTTTATTAGAGAAGTCACTTGATATACTTTCGATATTGGACTTAAATTTTATTAATGTATAATCACATGTGATTCATAACAATATTACATGTGTTGTTTTATTAATTTTTTTTATCTTCTTGAATTATATATCATTTAACGTTTATTAATTTTGAATGCTTGCTTAAAAAATCAACGTTTGCTTAAAACCGTTTATACATGTATGTACAAATTCAATTTCATCCAATTCAATTATATTGTCTACCCACGAATGCAGATATTGTGTACTAGTAACACCCTATCCCCTTTATCAAAGGTCCAAATATGTTTTCCTTCGAATTCGATGTCTTTTATATTGGTTCTCGTAATAAGAATGGTTCTTGTGTGAACCATCCACTATGCAATCACATATAATTGAATACCAAATCTCATGCTTTTTGGTATTCAATTACATGTGAATCTGTACATACTCTCGTGTGATTCTGTACAAAATCACAGGTGATTAAATACGCAATCATATGTAATTGAATACCAAATCTTATGTTTTTGGTATTCGATCATATGTGATTCTGTACAAATTCTCATGTGATTATGTACAAAATCACATGTGATTGAATACGTAATCACATGTGATTGAATACGTAATCACATGTGATTGATTTGTCAAATCTGTGACATAAAAATGCTACATTTAATTAAATCACACGTGATTATGTGCATGTATAAGAGATAGATAATCACATGTGTTATGAAACAACTAATAACTTAGAATCACTTTCAATTGTTGATTTTTTGTTACTAAACCATAGAACTTCGCCGGATTATCAAACACCAAACTATAATTTTTATAAATACTATATTGAGCACACCTCTATGAATCACATGTGATTATACATTAATAAAATTTAAGTCCAACCTAACAAAATGAATTTTTTTTCGAAAGTATATCAAGTGACTTCTCTAATAAAAGAGGGGAACATGAGGATCGCTACGATATAATTCGTTTCGTCCAACGATTAACGGTTAGTGAGATAATTAATTTTAAATAAATTAGAGGAGAGAGAAAGTGGGGACCAATAGTTAAAAATTCGGAAATGTCCTTTTTCAGACAAATATATCAATTTTGATTATTATCTAATATTGAATCTTAAAATCTAATAGCTATAAATTGTCTATCAGGACTATGAATTAAATTATAACTATATTGAACATTTTCTCTTTATTTATTATAAGATTTAATTAAAAAATATATATTATAATTTATTCCAATGGTTAAACATGTAACATTTAAAAATTCGATTTTTTTTTTGTTATTTGAGCTTACTATCATTAATATTTTTAAAGATATGATCTTATAGGATTACAAGAAAAAAAAAACAATTATTTTATACAAATGTTTAAAAAGTTGAATAAAGAGTAACTTTTTGCTATTTTTATACAACCATATTAGCTTATACATTTTGTTTACTATATAAACACAATCCAACATTTAGCCTGTTATTGGTTATATTAATATTAGTGATTGAAGTTGAGTTTAAAATCATCAAGCATTTTAGATTATTATTAACTAGATCTCATGCCTGTGTAAACATGTGTCAGGTTATATTGTATTTATTAACTTTGTTTAATATTAATGTTTTTTAAAATAAGTTACCGACCACATTTCAAATAAGGAGAGTACATACACTAACATTCTACACAAATTGTATAAATTGTCTTCCTTTATTGTGAAATTCTTTTTTTAGTTTGTAATGTTGCTCTAAGTAAGCTCATATCCATTTATTGGTATATGAAAAAGGAAGAAAGTATTTCTCAAAGTATAATGCACTATTATACAAATATCTTATTTGTTTAATTTATAAAGAATTATACTACCATAATACATTCTAAAGTAGGCAGTGTTTGGTATATATAGTTATTATTGTGCTACATTAAAACTGTGTATTTGTATTTTCTTTTTTAAAGTAAAGCACAAAAGACAATCATAGTTACTTGTAAGTATACTAGCAGTGACAACGTGATGTAACCGTAAACACCATTTGATGATTGTTTTGTAAGACATTCACATCAATTGTAAAAAGAAACTTAGTACGTTGTCTTAACTTTAAAGGTTTTTTGAAATCCCTCCACCAGTTCTTCCATCATTCATTGTTTTGATATCTTCTTCTATAGCCTTATTCACCTCTTCATGTGTACGGATAATTAATTTACCGGATATGTCAAAGTGTATAAGGCTTATCATTCCTTCCATTATATGATCAAATACGAGATAATGTCCTGGAGTGATTGTAAGATCTTTACATAATTTTTGTCATGTTGGTCCACATAAACCAACTTGTAGAGATTCATCGAACCCCACATCAACCTCATACACTCGTAAGTGAGTATATATTGCATGTTTTGTGATAGTGTCAAAGTTGATTGATTGTATAAATGAATTGCTTAAGTCCTACACTTGAGATTGTTAACATGTTATCTTTCATGAAATCACAATATATTTCTTGAATGTAGAATAAGGCTATAATTTGTACATACCTGATATGTTGTGGTTTGTTTACTAAATATGGTGAAGTATTTTGGTGTCATAAGAAATTGTTGTCTTGTATAGTATATACAATCCATCTCATGCATTCTAATTCTACATTGATTAATTTTTGTGAATCGGATGTTATAAACATGGTTTGTAGTCTCTGAAGTAGTTTTTGTGGGAAAATTTTTAGGTAATAAGTCATAATTAGTAAACTTATCATACAATCTTGTGTATATGAAGTTGTAAATAGATTTGGGATGAGAAATTGTAATAGAGTATAAAGTAATGATAATCATAATTACAATTTAAGAGTAATAATTAATATTAATAAGTAATATATTTTGATAATTATAAAAGTATTTTTAACCTATAATAATTGATATTTTGAGAATTAATCTTTTGACTTTTCTAGATTGTAAATATATTTGACATTAACAATTTTAATAATTAGAAGAATCAATAAACATACAACAATATTGAAGTAGGTAAAACAATAAAGAGTGCATTTTATGATAAAAACTTACATTGTTGTAAATGAGAAATACTTGGATTCTTCCTATTGCATTATGGTATTGTTGGATTTCTTAAGAATCTTCGTATACAATCTTGTACATATAAAATTGTAAATAGATTAATAGAGTATAAAGTAATGATAAATCATAATTATGATTTAAGAGTAATAATTAATATTGATAAGTAATAAATTTTGATATTTACATTAGTATTGTTAACCTATAATAATTAATATTTTAGTAATAAATAATAATTGCTATTTAATAGTAATAGTTATCATTAATGTCTATTAAATTTGTGTAGTTTAATATGTGTCTTAGGTTATTTTAATAAAATATAAATTACAAATAATTTATCAAAAATATATAATATTTATGGACATGGGTAAAAAATATATATTGAATTTTATAGTTACAGGTTGCTATTTAAGTGTAATAATTAATATTAATGTGTAATAAATTTGAATTGTTTTATGGGTACTGTTATGTTACTATTGTAATATATAAGTTACAACAACATTTTCAATAGAGATGACGTAAATCATTATCAAGCCCAGTTAATAATTCCAAACATGAAAACTGATATTTTAAAACTAAAACCAAAGTATATTATTTTCATATGACCTAATTATCATATGGTAAAATGGATTAGTGTTTTGGGAAATACAACCAAAGATAACTATGCTACTTATTTGATAAAAGTCAAAAACATTTTCGAGTCACCTTAGAATTCACAATCATCACTATTTATTTGTATAGTCATCCTTTACTAAAATTAGAAAATCATCATATAACAAAGCCGAAATACAAACATATTATGTGCAGAGATTAATTGAACAATACACACATATATACTAACACATAACCCAAAGAACTTAATAATTTCAAACATGAAACCTTATATTTTAAAACTCAAACCAAAGAGCTTAATAATTCCAAACATGAAAACTTGTATGTTAAAACTCAAACCAAAGTATATTATTTCCAAATGACCTAATATATTATCATACGGTGAAATGAATTAGTGTTGGAGAAATACTATCAAAGATAATTAACTTACTTATTTTATAAAAGTAAATAACAAAAGACATTAATCTAAACGGTAGCCATCTTAAATCTTTCAAACTTTTTCTTTCTTCACAAACACAAACTTCATATTCACAAGAGTAGATCCTTCTACATCTCATCTTTGTCATCAATATTGCGACGTTTTCTGGATGAACCCGTGGTATTTGTTTTCGACCCAACATTAGGACTCACAATTTCACAATCATACTATCAATCACAATTGTTTTGTTTGTATCGTCATCCTACATTAAAATTAGAAAAAAAATAAAGTAAGTTTCATAATTCCTTGTACTCTTTATGTACTTATCATTGTTAAATAACCATGGTTAAAAACATAGAATACCTTCAATAATTCAACCTCCATATTCATCACTTAGATTAACAATAGTGAAAACAACAATGATAACATTCTTCACCTACAAAGCATAAAGTTCAATTTTCATAGGTAATGAATAAAAGATTTAGCACAAATAGTGAACTTCATTCTAACTAAACAAATTACCTCACTAATATCGTCATTACCTTTGATAAAAAAGCGAATAAAGAAGAAAGCTTTCGAATCTAAAAACCTTCGGTTGGAGGTCAAATGAAAACAACAATGCCTACAAAGCATAAAGGTCAATTTTCATAGGTAAATAATAAAAGATTTAGCACAAATAATGAACTTCATTCCAACTAAACAAATTACCTCATTAATATCGTCATTATCTTTGAACAAAAAGCGTAGAAAGAAGGAAGCTTTAAAATTTATAAACCTTCGGCCGGAGCTCAAATGTAATATTATTCTCATTTAGTTTCTTCACCTACAAAACATAAACATCAATTTTCATAGGTAAAGAATAAAATATTTAGCACAAATAGTGAACTTCATTCCCACTAAACAAACCACCTCACTAATATCATCATTATCTTTGAACAAAAAGCCAAGAAAGAAAGAAGGAAGCTTTCGAATTTATAGACCTTAGGGGATTAAGGAAGAACACTAATTGCATAACTCTACCTCATTAATACACTAATAGCATAATTGATATTCTTAGTTGTAACCGACGGT
Organism: Dittrichia graveolens; assembly: GCA_038502395.1. Lineage (NCBI taxonomy): Eukaryota > Viridiplantae > Streptophyta > Magnoliopsida > Asterales > Asteraceae > Dittrichia > Dittrichia graveolens. The sequence goes on along the minus strand of JARJIL010000001.1, from coordinate 93,503,346 downwards.
AGGGTATTAAAGAAGAACACTAATTATATAACTTTACCTTACAAATTCATCTTGGTGACACTTTAAGCCTAAACTTCTAATTTGGTGTCACATCATTCATCCACCCATCCTAATTAACTTAGATTCAAAAATTAGGGATCAATGAAGGATGACACATAGGAGAGAAAGGTTATTAAGTTATAAGAGATATAGATAGAGTCGTTTAAAAACACTTAATTAAAAAAACCGAACTAAATAATACAAATTAAAAGCATAAGAAATAGTACTTCAATCCTGCCGTGAAGCACAAGTGATGTTTACTCTTTCTTAATATATCATAGTTTTGCATTAACCGAGTAGTTCTATTTGAGATTTAACCTAATTTTTAATATGTATAATTTTTTAATCAACCGTTGTAATATAACTGTGCTTCAAAATTTTTTATTTCGAAGTCATCTAATTGTAAGTTTTTTCCTCTATATCTATGATTTATATTATATTTGATGGGCATTTTGTATATTACACTATAATATGGAAGATTATTTGTGCACAAAACTTATCTCTCATACGCATTAAAATGACTTGTTCATACTATGTAATAGGCCCGTAAAAAATAACCGATAATCGAAAAAACCAACCGATATCCGGTTAATGTTCGGTTAAAACGGTTATCGGGTAGGCTTGATCGGTTAATTCGGGTTACCCGTTTTAATAACAAATCGGTTATCGGTTAAATTATTATTCATTCGGGGTACCCGAATTACCCGAAAAAAAAAAGAATTTAATCTATATCATACAAACTTTGTTAATTACATGTACATCTTTTCAAACCTTTAAATACATCAATATACTTTTAAAAGTTGTAAAATCTCATATATATCCATATAAATAACATAATAACAATTAAATCATCTAAAATTTAAAAATCATCGATCCCTAATATAATCTAAATGCAAAATCTTTAATTTTGTAAAAAAATTATTTTGTTTAGCTTTGTTTAATTTGTAGAATAAAAGTGCGAATTTAGTTTTTTGATTTTGTTTACTTTGTATAACATGAATTATATACATTAAAAAATTTGAAAAAGATTTATATATGTTCATTAGTTTAGCTTGGTTTGTTTATTGCTTTTGTTTAGCTTGATTTCTTTTTATGGTGATAATAGTATTTTATTTGTTATTAGAAATAAATCATCAAAAACATAAAATATATTAAAGTTAGCATATTTGGTTATACCCGGTACCCGTTATAATTGAACCGTACCCGAATCTACAAATAACCGATACCCGAATATTAAATACGGTTCGGTTAGCGGTTAATATCCTATAGTTACGAAAAAAATAAACGATTGACACCCCTACTATATAATACCTTTAAACATGTAGATGAGAATAATAAAAAGTAAGTTTGTAGAGATATAAAAGTAATAAGTTGTCATATATGACAAAATAGTTTTGTGTAGAAATCACCTTGGCCCCCTTTTGATCTTTCCTCGGACCCTAAAAATAATTGGACCGGTGCTAATATTATTTAATAGTTGATTACATGTCCTTTCCCTTCCTATTAAAAATCAACGTCACAATAGAAATTTGAGAGGTTTTATATCCTTCTACAAAGTTCTCTTTCCGATCCTCATATTCACTAAATCAAAACATGAAGAGAGAAGATTAAGAAAAAGAATTAATAAAATACACATGAATAGGCTATTTATCCAAAAATGAAAAATATAACAGGTTATAATTATTATATGTGCCTAATTATCCCAAAAAAAAAACGAAAAAAACAATAGCAACAACATCAATAGAGATAATTGTATTAGGAGCAACACCTTTTGGTGCGACAAACATAATAGCAACGACCCTATTAACAACGACATGAAGTAATTGCAACGACAGGTAATAGCGGCAACACCAATAGTAACGGCATTTGATAAACCCTATTTTCTTATAGTGATGTCACAATATATATGGTAAGTGAGAGAACAAAATAGAAAGATTTAGTGACAAGAATCATGTTTAAGGTGGGGGATGATGTTCACTTTTGGTATCGAACCCCACATTAAAATGTAACCTAACATTAATATGTTTGGTACGATCATGAAACATCTGATTCCTAGACATGTGCAAAACACTCCGACTCTGATTATCACACCAGACCACCACTTCTGATCCACCAAGACCCAACTCAGTTATCAATCCCTTAATCCAAATTGCTTCTTTAATTCCTTCTCCCAATGCTATATATTTTGACTCAGTTGTAGATAAAGCTACAACTTTCTGCAACAAAGACTTCTAAGTTACTGTGCAATTCAAAACTTGAAACACATAACCAATTAAAGATCTTCCCTTGTCTAGATCCCTAGCAAAATCAACATCTGTGTACCTATTAACCAACGGTTCATCACTTAACCCTTGATCCTTTTATACACTAGCCCAACATCTACATTGCCCACTAGATATCTTAAAATATACTTTTTTTTAACAGCAACATATATATTAGACTAGCAAGAAGCTAGAAAGAAACAGATATACCAATGTTCAAAAAGGGATAGCTCTAATAAATTACAAAACAGAGAACCAAAATTACATATTTAACGAAATTAAGGGGTTTAAGCACCAATTTACCCAACTAATTCTATTCTTCCTTGGTCCTCTTGTATTTATCCAAAGCAAAGAGTAGCTTTGACCAATAAGGCTCGAGTTGAAGAGAGCTAGAACCAAAAGCAGTGTCATTTCTGCACCTCCAAATTGCCCAACATAGAGTGAAGAGAGCTGAAGAAAAGACTTCCAACTTTTTACCCTTTAAACCAATTTGGCCTCCCCAATTCAAGAGGGCAGCCACTGATACAAAGGAAGGCCTATCAACCCCCACCATCTTCGAAATTCTTCGATGATCACCGAGATGCTAGCTGTTGTGCGTTTTACGTACTAGTTTTAAATTTATATTTTAACAGATTTATTTACCAAAAACTGCACGAATAGGCAAGTGTACCTAATCGTTTCGTATTATAGTTAGTAAGTCGGGTGTCGAACTCTTGGAGAACGGGAGCTAAATTGATTTTATCAAATTAACTAAGGAATTAACTAAAACAAACTAATTAAACCAAATAAACACAATTAAACTCAATAAATGCAATAAAATACTAAACTAAAGCAATTAAACTAAATTAAGGGGAATTTAGTTGCAAGATTCAAACTTTATTAACCTAAATGACTATTAACACTACTAAATTACCAAGAACAATCAAAGAGAGCAAAAAGCAAGAAACTTTGTTGGATTAAGTATCAATTAAAAGGCTTCCCTCTCTAGATTCAATTTCACCCTTTTCAAGTTGGTTTTATAAATCAAAATCAATGCAATGGACAATTAATAAACACTATACCGATTCTTATATTGTTAGACTCTTGATCCGAGTATCCAAGTTATCTAATCATGCAATTAACTAATCAATTGGTCATTAAATCAATTAACTACACAATTAAGCATATTTAAGTTCGTATCTATCAAGATCTAACCTTTAATGATTGATTAAGTTACCAAACCATTTAATTAACACATGAAAGTCATCATATATCAATTCTAACACATTAAAGTTCCTATCTTGATTGTTTAACCCTAGGTTTTATCAAACACTAGTCAACACTAATTATTGGTCCTAATTAGCATTGATTAAAGTCTTATAAATGGATTGGTCCTCCAATTTACATCAACTCGGATTCTAAACAAATAAAAAACAGAATTAAAACATGCTAGGATCATTGATTAGACTTGAAAGAAAAATATAATGCCATTAAAGTCAAAAAGATGTAAAATTAACCAACTTGATAGAGTTTCATCTCCTCTAGGGAGGAAAACAGAAAATCTAGCCTATTACAAGCATAATCAACTTTTGGAAATCAAGATTAAACATTAAAAATAGAAGAGAAGTAGAAAAACCGTAAAAAGCAAGAATTCCAAGCCTTTAATCTTCAATTGTAGCTTTAATCCTCCAAATCCGAGCTCAAGCCTTCTGGGATGTGTTAAGGGATGTATTTAGCAGAGGAATGGTGGAAGAAATTGGGTGGTTAACCCTTTTTCAGATCTGGAAGTTCGTTTAAATAGAACTCTAAAAACAGGGGTGTCGCGCCGTGACGAGCAAGTGTCGCGCCGCGACAGAGTGTTTTAACCCGATCCTTCTTCTTTTGAAATTCAAAGCTGGCGTCATCTTCACGCGACGAGAAACTTGGTCGCGCCGCAACGATACGTGGCGAAGAGATGAGGCTTATCCGGGCACTTCGTAGCGCCGCTACGCACTTTGATGTCGCGCCGCGACAATCACTTTTGGCTCCGGATCTTTCCTTTTGGGCTTAACTAATTTTCTTTCTTTCTTTTTTCTTCTTTTTGGGCTTCTTTCTTTCTCTTTTCTTTTCTTTCTTTGGCCCATCTATTTTTCTCGATTTCTTTTTACTTTCTCGACTTCTCGGGTTTTATGTATTTTTCTCGATTATTTGAATATTTCGCCTTTTTAGCCTGCAAAACATAAAAGAAACAGTAAACGTACCTTTTTACAAGTAAATGCACATTTTCCGGCTAAAACCAACCTGATATCGCATAATATTTATATATATTTAGCTCGATATCAAAATACCCCACACTTGAACTTTGCTTGTCCTCAAGCAAATCACAACTCTATCCAGGCTTAAAATTTCAAATATTAACACCATTCTCGAAAAATCAAATATAACTTACGAATGTCAACAAGGTTGATTCAAAACAAAACATAAATTATACTTAGAATTATTCATATACCCATGATTAGATCCTTATTTACTTTCCACCATTCCTAAAGAATACTCCTATCTATATACATCCAATCCCTAATTTAAAAATTGCATTTATATTTAATTCGGTTAAGTTACCATTTAAAAATCCCCTGATCTCAAGACTTATTGCAGATTTTCAACTTTATTTGCACATATGTTTTTTCTCTTTTCAGCTCTTTTTTTTTATTTTTATATAAGCCTATGACTTTCTATGGAACCCATGTAACAAATCCTCAACTCAACCGATCTCAAACCAGTTGGCTTTAGGTGATTAGGTGTAGAACACCCCTCAGAGTTTACTAATTCGAGTTCCAAAGGCCATTTATTTGACTTATATATTTTTTCTAGCTCTTTTGTATATTTTTTTTCATTTTTTTCCTTTTCTAACATATGCTTATGAAAATTGAAAATTCAACTCAGTCTATTTTTGTCAAGCTTAGACTCAAAAAGGGCTTAACCTTATAATTTATTGCAGCAATTCAAAAATTAAAGATTGGATACTATAGACTCAAATTTCTAAAGAATTGGCGAAAAGCCACAAGCACTACACATAAAAGCTAAATATAACTATGAAATGTTTATAAATAAACAATCTTGACAATCTTAAATAATATCTAACTTTTAACTCGAATGATACTAAAAATTTAAAATTTAACACCCAAATACAATAAATAATTTACTACGAGGACAAATAAATTTCAAGCGACGAATCTTTTTCTAACCCCCTACCCTACACTTAAACTGTACAATGTCCCCATTGTACACAATAAAATATAATAAGGTAGAAAAAGATTAGAAAGAGCTCCCTGGATATTAGCAAGGCGAATGGAGCAAATGATAAGCAATCGCTGAACTGACTGCCAGCATATACGCACACTCCACAGAACAACCAAACATGCTGAAAAAGTAAATCACTCATGCACCAAATATTAGACAAATATTAGAATTAAAATATATTAAACTTCAGTACATTTACATCACAAGATAAAAAATATATTTATCATCTCAGTCTTCATCATCCGAGTCGTGACCCGCATGTCCAGACGGCCCCGGCATGTGAGTATCCGATGGGGGAAAGTGCGAACGCCAGTCTAGAAATGGGGGCGGGTATGGCGTGAATGGCGGGGGCGGATATCCATAATGGCTAAAGATGTTAGACATACTGGAGTGCATATACTAGTGATTTTGCTCGTGCACCGACAGGCGTGTTTGCAAGTGATCATGATAGTACCCCCAGTGTATCTATTCTCATAGACATATTTCCCATTTGGTCGGAAAGACGTTCTATCGACCCGGATATCTGCTGCAGCGAGTAAGGCTGCGGCCCCTCATCTGGGGCCAGGCGCCTGTCTCCTACGGCGCTGGCGCGGCTGCTGCTGCTGTTCGGGCCCCTGCTCAACCTCTGGCTCAGGCCCAGGACCCTCCACGGGTACAACTCGGTAACCTCCATCATAGGTCCTCTCTAGGACCCGCATTGTCTCTAAGTATCTGATACTCATCGGGTGCGGCTCGTACTGCACCTGCCTCGCCTCCTCCCGCAGTGACAGAATCCCGTATGAACGGACCAACCTAGTGAGAAATTGGCCACCACAGATAGGACTCGCCGGTTTGGATCCAGTGGCCCGGCGAGCGAGATAGAATGCTAGGTGGAATGGCACGTTGAACAACACGCCAGGAGTCAGAATACTGTATAGAAATATAAGGTCAACTGTTGTGACCTTCTCACCACCTCGGCGATGAGAAATGGAGGTGGAGATAAGACGGTGGAGCAAACGGTGGATCGCAAGGCGGATGCTGCTCTCGACGGCTCTACGGGGCTTGTACCCCCCGTTGGCGATCATCGCCCACATCTCCGCAGGGGAGAAACCCTCGGGCTCATCCCTATCGCAACTCGAAAGAAATTGCTCAAAGAATGGGCTGGTGGCCTCCACGTGCGTGTATAGGCCCATGCGGCGACTGAAATCCGCGAGACTACACTCGCGGATAACTCCTCCAAGATGAAAGGACAGGAATCGACGATCAGTAACATCGACGAAGACTGATCTGAGCTGGACGGTAGAGAAAAACTCTAAACATAACTCTCGGAAGACTGGCTCGCGCAAGCGGAATAACCGCTCCCATGCGTTGCAAGTAAACACTACAGTCCCGTCTGCAGCACGGAACTGTTGTGGCAAAAATCCGAGGAGCTGGTTTGAAAGCCGAACTCCGTCAGTGATCTCCCAATCAAGAGAATGGGGGATGTCCACCTCTTTACGAAGATTCTGCTGTAGCCGAGAGGTATAATCAGCGCGCAGCCGGGCAGGCAGAGTTGGCGAAAATACCAACCACGGGTGGTATACCGCAGGGCCTTCGGTAACCACACTCTCCTGCTCTTGACGACCCTTACGTCCACGTCCACGGGCTGCCATAGCTGTGTACAAGGTTAAAAAGATCAGAACAGGCCCAAATATCAGAAAACACGCAAAATGACCACAGATATTCACCAAAAACCATTACAAGGGCAGAAACCCCGGTTTTGGCAAAAACCCATACTCGGAAGATAATGTTGCAGAAAAAGAGATGATAAAAACGAGTGAAACGCAGATGTACGATGCATGAGTGTTTAGAAATGATATATTAACAAGACTCAGCAGATTAATCATCAAGAACTTTGACAAAAAATCAGATTTAATTTCGGGTCTTGAAAACCCTAACAGTTCTTGAACACAGATCTTGAAATTTCGCATGCATGGCTGTAAATAATCGTGTTATGGATGAATCTTGAGAGATATTAACATGATAATAGTAGAATACTCAAGAAATCGAGAAACCCAAGAAATTAGTCGGATATGGTGACTGGAACTAACATGAAAACGCAATGCAGGAGGAAAAATACTTACTATTTTGTTAGCCGGTGAAGATTTCGCTCACAAATAAGTAAATCCGACGTTGGAAACTTGAAAACCGGAGAAAATATGATTGTAACGCCGTGAGAATGAAGATTTCGTGTGGAGAAGACGACTAGTGAAAAGTTCTTTTTAAAATGGCCTGGAACATATCGCGCCGTGACAAATAGAGGCGTAGAGCCGCTACGCCATATGTTAAAAGAAGGCTGGACCGACATTACCACGTCGCGCCGCTACGGGGACAAGTGTCGCGCCGCTACGACGCGTGGCAGAAAAAGGCTGAATCTAGAAAAAGGTATGTCGCGCCGCTACATTGACAAGTGTCGCACCGCTACGCTACGTGGCGCAGAACTGATGGGAATCTGAAAAGCTACATCGTGCCGCGATAGGAGCTTTTTCCACATTTTCTCGTTTAGAGATCTCGCGCGCGGGATTCGACAACGGATAGTTCCTACGGCTCAAAATATCAGATATGAGTGTGTATGAAGATCGGCTAAGGCTAGGAATCTCTAAAAACGACAAAACGAACGAAAAAACGAAAGCAAAGGAAATCCTAACTCACTTTCGTAGGAATCACGGTTGCATTTAGCGTATGCAACAAGCCTTTAAACCCCTCGGTAGTTCGAGTGGACGAGTTATAGTCTTGTGAGGGTTTTAGGCAACACACCCACAAAGCTGGAATATGGGGTGCCTCCCAAAAGCGCTTCTTTAAACGAGTCTTTAGCTGGACTCCACCCCACACTTAGGGCTTTAGTATGGTGAGGTTGATATCCTCACCTTTCCTTTTCTTCGGGCATTGCTTCCAAGTAATGCTTTACTCGGTGCCCGTTGACTTTGAAGGTAATTCCCTTGGAATCAAGTAGTTCGATAGTGCCGTATGGGAATACCTTACTAACCACGTATGGGCCGTACCATCGGGTTTTGAGTTTTCCAGGAAACAACTTCAACCTAGAATTGAATAGAAGAACTTTATCGCCAGGTTCGAAGTGTTTGATTTCTTTCAAACGTGCATCGTGCCATTTTTTCGTACGATCTTTATAGATCAATGAATTCTCGTACGCTTCGTTTCGTAATTCATCTAACTCGTTTAGCTGTAAGAAACGGTTGGCACGTGCCTTATCTAGATCAGGATCGCATGCCTTCAATGCCCAGTATGCCTTATGCTCTACCTCGACTGGAAGGTGACATGCCTTTCCGTAGACTAACCTAAAGGGAGTAGTACCTAAAGGAGTCTTATAGGCAGTCCTAAATGCCCATAGTGTGTCATCGAGTTTATCTGCCCATTCCTTACGATTCCCGTTCACCGATCGTTCTAGAATTCCTTTCAGCGCGCGATCGGTAACCTCGGTTTGCCCGCTCGTTTGCGGATGATAAGGCGTTGCAAATCTATGGTTCACACCATATTTCTGCAGCGCTTTCTCCATTAGGTTGTTAGCGAAATGCGTACCCCTATCACTAATCAAGGCTTTAGGGATACCAAACCGAGAGAATAGCTTCTTTAGGAATTTCACTACGACTCGGGCATCGTTAGTGGGTAAGGCTTGTGCCTCGGCCCACTTCGACACATAGTCGATAGCTACTAGGATATATTTATTTCCGCGGGAGGAAGGAAACGGACCCATAAAGTCTATACCCCACACATCGAAGATTTCACAGACTTGGATGTTGTGTTGGGGCATCTCGTTCCGGGAAGATATATTACCGGCCCTCTGACAGGCATCACACTCCTTTACGAGGGTGTGTGCGTCTTTAAAGATGGTGGACCAATAAACGCCTTCAAATACCTTCTTTGCGGTGTAGACCGCACCGTGGTGTCCCCCGGTGGGCCCACTGTGACAATCCCTTAGTATTTCCCTTGCCTCATCTCCCGAAACGCATCTGTTGGAAGCGATTATTAACCCTTTGGCCTAGAACTGCCCCTACCGCGTAATCGCTGGCATCACACAAAAGCTCAAACGGCAGGGTCCAGTCTGGAGCAATCATGATCGGGGCAGTAGTGAGTTTCTCCTTTAATGTATTAAAAGCCGTTAAACACTCGTCGGAGAACTCGAATTTAACGTCTTTTAAAAGGAGTTGTGTTAGAGGCCTTGTGATTTTTGAGAAATCTTTGATGAAGCGGCGATAGAATCCCGCGTGGCCTAAGAAACTCCTTACCCCTTTCACATTAGTAGGCGGTGGTAATTTAGAGATAGTGTCTATCTAAGCTCTATCCACCTCTATGCCTGCTTGTGAAACTTTGTGTCCCAACACTATGCCTTCATGTACCATGAAATGGCACTTTTCCCAGTTTAGCACAAGGTTGGTTTCTTCACAACGGGCGAGCATTTTATCAAGATTAGATAAGCACGAGTCGAAAGAATTTCCGAATACCGAGAAGTCGTCCATGAATACTTCCATGAAATCTTCCACCATATCGTGGAATATGGCGGTCATGCATCGTTGGAAGGTTGCTGGGGCATTACATAGACCAAACGGCATCCTCCGGTAACCAAACGTCCCGTATGGACACGTGAAGGTCGTCTTTTCCTGGTCCTCAGGTGTGATGGGAATCTGGAAGTAACCAGAGAACCCATCTAGGAAGCAGTAAAATGCATTACCAGAAAGACGTTCAAGCATTTGATCTATGAATGGGAGGGGAAAGTGGTCCTTACGAGTGGCATCATTTAATTTTCGGTAATCAATGCACACTCGCCAGCCAGTGACAGTCCTGGCATGAATGAGATCATTCTTTTCATTAGTTACCACTGTCATTCCTCCCTTTTAGGAACCACGTGGATTGGACTAACCCACGGGCTGTCTGAAATAGGATATATCATACCGGCGTCTAAGAGTTTGATAATTTCTTTCTTCACAACCTCTTGCATTTTAGGATTTAAACGGCGCTGAGGTTGGACTACCGGTTTGGAATCATCTTCCATGAGGATCTTATGCGAACAGTATGATGGATTGATTCCTTTGATGTCGGAAATGGACCAGGCGATCGCATTTTTCCGTTGTTTCAGGACATCGACAAGTTGGATTTTCTCATATTCGGATAGTGCCGATGATATGATCACGGGGAATGTAGAATTCTCCCCTAGATAGGCATACTCCAAGTGTGGAGGTAATACCTTGAGCTCAGGAGTAGGACCCGAGAGCGGAGGTGCCTCCTTGGATATGTCTGGAGGTTCTGGCTCCTCCTTTACTTCAACAGCCTCTATGTGCGATGATGCAACCTGTCGCGATGCGTTCATCGCGCTGCGCGCCGCGACGGCTAAAAATCTTGCACATCAGAACTTGGCTCTGGCCCTTCTGCCAGCAGCCTCTCCAACTCCTCCCGGTCTCTCTCAGCATCCAAGAGACCTTCCCCAGTGGCATCTGCCCTTCATCTCCATGTGTGTCAAACTTCTGCAACTCGCTCTCAAGAAGGATATCAACTATATCCATAAAGAAGGCAGAATCATCACAGATTTTGGAATGTTTCATGGATTTATCAATCTCAAATGTGATAGCATCTGTGCCTACTCTGAGTGTCAGCTGTGACTCGTGAATATCAAATAATGCACGAGCTGTACTCAGGTAGGGTCTGCCCAAGATGATGGGAACTGTATCATCCTCCTCCATATCTATAACGATAAAGTCCGCAGGAAAGATGAATTTGTCTACTTTAACTAGCAAGTCCTCTACTATCCCGCGTGGATAAGTGACGGACTTGTTTGCCAGATGTAGATGTATAGCCATGCGAACGGGTTTAGGCTCGGGCAAATCTAGTTTGGCGAAGAAAGAATATGACATAAGGTTCACGCTCGCTCCCGAGTCAGCAAGTGCATGACTCACGGGTAGATTTCCAAACTGACATGGAAAAGTAGGACTCCAAGGATCAGTCATCTTCTTTGGGATCTTATTGAGCATGGCTGCTGAACATTGATCGTTCAGAGTGACACTCGACACTTCTTCCATTTTCTTGCGGTTGGTAAGAAGGTCTTTCATGAATTTAGAATACTTTAGCATTTGTGCCATAGCCTCAACAAACGGGATGTTGATGTGAAGGGATTTCAGGTGCTCCAGAAATTTCCGGTACTGCTCATCCTGTTTGTCTTGCCAAAGACGCTGCGGATAAGGTATCGGAGGACGGTAAGGTTTAACTGGAGGTGGAACAGATGGAACGGATGGAGTAGGTGGGATAGGTTCTGGATCGGGAGTGACCTGCTTCTCCTTCCCCTTCCCTTTATCCGGCTGAGTGGATAGTGGCTCAATAGGATCAGGATGGGAGCTGGAAGGTGGTGGGCCTGCAGCTTCTTTTCCACTCCTGGTGGTCACAGCTTTAATTTCGGCCTTCGGGTTCGGTTCAATGTTACTAGGAAGTGTGCCAGGAAAACGGTCCTGGAGAACCCTAGAGATCTGCCCAATCTGGGTCTCTATGTTGTGGATAGACGCCTGCTGATTCCTCAGTGCGGCCTCAGTAGAAACGTCTATCTTCTTCACTAACTCCTCAGTCTCCTTATGCCTCTGATCTGATGCTGCTGTGAAGCGTGTGAGCATATCCTCGAAATTGGGCTTCTTCTCTGGCAGTAGCCCCTTTGGCTGGTCTCTCTGATAAAATCCTGGGCCAGTCTGCCTGAATCGCCCCTCCTTCCATCTCCTTGCGGTATTCAGGATATGGTTTCCAGTTGGGCTTTCTATTGCGGAAGAAAGCCTCATCCTCTGGATAATCATATTTATCTCCAGCTGAATAGCACGCAGATTCTTTGAGATCCCCATTCTCGTCATATGGGCAATCTCTCGCAAGATGAGGTCCACTGCAGTTGTCACAACCGACCTGCATAGCGTGAATGTTTTGATTCACCTTCTTCATGTCACGCCCTAGTGCATCAAGCTTGGCACTAAGGGCCACTATGCTATCAGATGAGTCAGCTGTAGCTGCAGTCTTCCTCCGGTAGGAAGAATCTCTAGAAAAATGCCACTGATGGGAGTGCTGAGCCATCTCCTCAATTAGGGCGTACCCAGCGGCGGGTGTTTTCTTTGGTATCGGTCCCTGAGAATCGACCATCTGTCTAGTGCAGACATTAATACCATTATAGAATGTTTGGACAACCTGGTGAGCATTGAGATCATGCTGTGGACAATTGTGGAGCATCTCCTTATATCTGTCCCAGGCGTCATAGAGGGTTTCGTCCTCAGATTGCATGAAGTTTTGGATCTGCATTTTCATCTTGGCAATCTTTGATGGAGGACTGAACTGTTTAATGAAACGAGTTTTGAGCGCTGAGCGCATCCCATGTACGGATGGTGGGCTCGGATCGTAGCCAACATTTGGCTGCACCCTGTTATCGGGAACACTCGCAACATAACAGCGTCACGACTAACTCCCAGCATGTGGAAGTAGTCAGCAATCTCGAGAACGGCCTCGACATGCTGGTTGGCATCCTCGTTATCCTTTCTGGTGAAAGGAGTCTCGCGCAAAAGGTAAAGGAATTGGCCTTTGATTTCGAAGGTTCTCTCCTCGGGTATTTCAGGTCGGTGAATACCCACTCCGGTGCCCTCGCGCACACGGCTCGCGTACTCCTCGAGTGACAATTCGTCGATGTTCTCTGCCATTATGCGTGCTCGCTCTCTCTCACGTTTAACTCGCAGGCGTCGATGAAATTCGCGTTCTGGTTCGTCAAAAGGCTGAACGAAGTCAGAAGTGGGGTCTAAGGACATACATTATCCTAAAAACCCTAGAAGATATTAATAATTAAAGTACTAATCCTAAATAAGGCCCGGAATGAGTAATTAACTAAAACAGAATAAAAAACAAAGGTTTCTGTTATGGTCGCGACGCGTCGCGGCGCGACAGAGGCTTGTCTCGGCGCGATAAGAAGGCAGAAACACAAAGCTTGTTTCTTTTGAGCCGAAACTCGCGGGAAACAACGGTTAACTCTAAATTAACTTAATAAAAACAGATTAAGACCGTTCCCCGGCAGCGGCGCCAAAAACTTGTTGTGCGTTTTACGTACTAGTTTTAAATTTATATTTTAACCGATTTATTTACCAAAAACTGCACGAATAGGCAAGTGTACCTAATCGTTTCGTATTATAGTTAGTAAGTCGGGTGTCGAACTCTTGGGGAACGGGAGCTAAACTGATTTTATCAAATTAACTAAAGAATTAACTAAAACAAACTAATTAAACCAAATAAACACAATTAAACTCAATAAATGCAATAAAATACTAAACTAAAGCAATTAAACTAAATTAAGGGGAATTTGGTTGCAAGATTCAAACTTTATTAACCTAAATGACTATTAACACTACTAAATTACCAAGAACAATCAAAGAGAGCAAAAAGCAAGAAACTTTGTTGGATTAAGTATCAATTAAAAGGCTTCCCTCCCTAGATTCAATTCCACCCTTTTCAAGTTGGTTTTATAAATCAAAATCAATGCAATGGACAATTAATAAACACTATACCGATTCCTATATTGTTAGACTCTTGATCCGAGTATCCAACTTATCTAATCATGCAATTAACTAATCAATTGGTCATTAAATCAATTAACTACACAATTAAGCATATTTAAGTTCGTATCTATCAAGATCTAACCTTTAATGATTGATTAAGTTACCAAACCATTTAATTAACACATGAATGTCATCATATATCAATTCTAACACATTAAAGTTCCTATCTTGATTGTTTAACCCTAGGTTTTGATCAAACACTAGTCAACACTAATTATTGGTCCTAATTAGCATTGATTAAAGTCTTATAAATGGATTGGTCCTCCAATTTACATCAACTCAGATTCTAAACAAATAAAAAACAGAATTAAAACATGCTAGGATCATTGATTATACTTGAAAGATAAATATAATGCCATTAAAGTCAAAAAGATGTAAAATTAACCAACTTGATAGAGTTTCATCTCCTCTAGGGAGGAAAACAGAAAATCTAGCCTATTACAAGAATAATCAACTTCTGGAAATCAAGATTAAACATTAAAAACAGAAGAGAAGTAGAAAAACCGTAAAAAGCAAGAGTTCCAAGCCTTTAATCTTCAATTGTAGCTTTAATCCTCCAAATCCGAGCTCAAGCCTTCTGGGATGTGTTAAGGGATGTATTTAGCAGAGGAATGATGGAAGAAATCGGGTGGTTAACCTTTTTTCAGATTTGGAAGTTCGTTTAAACAGAACTCTAAAAACAGGGGTGTCGCGCCGCGACGAGCAAGTGTCGCGCCGCGACGGAGTGTTTTAACCCGATCCTTCTTCTTTTGAAATTCAAAGCTGGCGTCATCTTCACGCGTCGCGTTGCGACGAGGAACTTGGTCGCGCCGCGACGATACGTGGTGAAGAGATGAGGCTTATCCGGACACTTCGTAGCGCCGCTACGCACTTTGATGTCGCGCCGCGACAATCACTTTTGGCTCCGGATCTTTCCTTTTGGGCTTAACTAATTTTCTTTCTTTCTTTTTTCTTCTTTTTGGGCTTCTTTCTTTTTCTCTTTTCTTTTCTTTCTTTGGCCCATCTATTTTTCTCGATTTCTTTTTACTTTCTCGACTTCTCGGGTTTTATGTATTTTTCTCGATTATTTGAATATTTCGCCTTTTTAGCCTGCAAAACATAAAAGAAACAGTAAACGTACCTTTTTACAATTAAATGCACATTTTCCGGCTAAAACCAACCCGATATCGCATAATATTTATATATATTTAGCGCGATATCACTAGCGCATGAGAAGAAAAGGTGGAACTCATTTTTAGGTGCGCTTTTGCAAAATAAACATGAATTTGAAACTATATGAATGCCTTGGTTGAATAGATTTACTAGTGTAGGGAGCCTCTCATGCTGCAACCTCCAAATGAACGTGTTTATTTTGCTAGGGATAGATTTTAACCAATTAGTTTTAAGCCCACCAATTCTAAATGACTCTGTGTCATCAATGGCAATCCGAAGAGATGAAACAGAGAAGCCACCAGTTTCTACAATGCCCATCTCCACCTAGAAGTTCCATCAAGCTAATTATCTTCAAAGCATTGAAACTCCATTTTCTCTATCTCTAACAATTTCAACCCTTAAAATCTTTTTAGCCTCTCCCAATTCTTTCATATCGAAAGCACTCTTCAACTTCTCATTCACTTGAACAATCTATTTTTTTATCCTTACAAGCCACCAATATCATATACATATAATAACAAGTATATATAACAACTTGCTTTATACTGCTTTATATAAACATAATTATCATAATTACTGTGATTAAATCCATGCTGAATCATATGAGAATCAAATCTCTTGTACCACTAACGGGGCAACTGCTTCAACCCATACAAAGATCTCTTAAGTAAATCTACCCTTTTATTTGGATTCCTAACCTTAAACCCTTCTGGTTGAGACATGTAGATTTTCTCAAACAAATCACCTTGCAAGAATGCTGTTTTCACATCAAGTTGTTCTAACCCCATATCAAAATGAGCAACAATGGCAGCCATAATTCTAATTGAATTATGCTTAACTACCGGTGAAAAAACCTCATTGTAATATGTACAACCTCTTTGAGTGAAACCTAGCAACTAGGGGTGTGCACTGTCTGAAGATCGTTACAAGTGGCAAATTGCAAAAGTGCAAAATAAGTTTGGGAGACTTTGAATATCGGAGTGGATCGAGTACAAAAGGCAAAATTACAAACTCTTAGATCAGATTTTGAGGCACTGGAAATGGAAGAAGAAGATTCTGTTGATTCATTCACCTCGAAGATGACAAATGTTATTTCCAAGATAACTAGCCTAGGAACAAAATTGATGAACCAACGCTTGTACGAAAACTACTGGATTCTATGCCAGAAAGATTTCTTCAAATAGTTGCAGCCATTGAACAATACTCAGATTTAGACACTATGGCGTTTGACGAAGCAATCGGAAGATTAAAGACGTTTGAAGAAAGACTCAAGTACAAGAAGGGAAGGTCTGTGAATAATCAAGAAGGTTTAATGTTTACACATCAAGATGATCGAAGAAAAGAGAAGTATGTTCCACCGCATATCCGAAATAATGGGAATGACAAGCAATATGGAAGAAAAGGAAATCCCTCGCAAGAAGCAAAGAAGCACTTTGGAAGTCAAGACAAATTCAGTAATATAAAGTGTTATAACTGCAACAAATATGGACACTATGCCTCGCATTGCCGTGAAAGATCTTGAAAGTATCATAGACAAGAACAGTCAAATTTAGTGGAAGAAGATTTAGAGCCTACATTACTTATGACAACATTTGAAGATTTCAAAGACTTAAAGATTGAAGACTTTTGACAATTAAGGGGGAGACTGTTGGAATTAATTGTCAAAAGATTAATAGTTTTAGTATTATTATTATATTTAGTAAAACTTAGGTTTTATAAGTTTATATGTACAACTCCGTGGACCACCTCAGGGGACCACCACCGACGACAACCGCCGCCGGCTGCCGCCGTCTTTGGAGTAACTACCGACGGTTACAAAGCCGCCGGCCAGTAACTGCCATTCCCGAACCCTATAAATATGTATTTTCATTTGTAAAAACAGAGATTCGGATTAATATGAAGTTTATAATGAAAATTTGAAAGTTTAAGTTTAGTTTATGAGTTTTTTTGAAGTTTTGATACTATCATCTTCTTCCTCTTATTTTTCTTGAACCCTTAATTAAATTTGCTACACCAGGCTCTCATATATACCAATTGTTGAGATTTGATTCAACAAGAAGTTCACAGAAATATGAAACTGAGAAGATTAATCAAGATGATGATAAAATTATTATTGAATGAAAAATGAACAAGATGTAAAGATGATTTCAATCTGCCATCCCAGCTAATTTTATACCCTAACAATGAGACGTTGCTAACAAACTCAACTGAATACTAACTCGTATTACTAAACACACTTAACCAAAACAATTAACCACTTGTCTTTAATCGCTCTTTTCTCTCTCTCTCTATATATATATGTGTGTTAAGTTTAATGAAATAATCATATTATGATTATGATTATTATTATGTTTATATTTAGTTTTAGTTTTTTATATGGGTTAAGTATTTGTAAACGGGTCAGTTTGAACCCGTTCAGGTAAAACAGTTAGGAAAGTCCGTTATTAGGAGCAGTTTATGTGTTAACTATTCATGTAGTATATATGGTTCAAACATATGTAATTACATTCATTTGAATCAATTCAATAAGAGAAATGTGTTGAATCATTTTTTGCATCTTACCTACCTCTATTTCTTTGCATATTATTCACTGCTTTCATTCGAAATTCTGCAAACATGAAACGTGTTTGTCTGGGAGAATCAAGTGAGAGGTTTGAACGAGAGGGAAGATGCCAACAGCGGTATAAGAGCCAAAGGATGAATGATCAAAGGGATGAAGGCTCATGGATCAAACACAAGGTTGACAATATACGGTTAAAGAAATTGCACGATATTAGCAAGAAAATTAAAGTTCTTGAATCATGGCAAGACAAACAGAATAAGGAAGAATTTCAAGCAAAGATGATGAAGAAATCAAGATGTTTCAAGTGCAAGAGAAAGGGACGCTACGTTTGGAATTTTCCATTGAAATGGAATCGAAAGGGAAAAGCAAAATGCATTTAGAAGATGCTGCATCAACTACTAAAGATCACGAACAAACTCTCGAAACACTCAAACCATTGGAACCCTTTACACAAGTGTATCGAGAGCGAGTTAAAATCTCTGGAGATTACTTGGTTCAAACTGAACATGGTTTCTGGACTGATTTTTGGAATGTTAATACTTCAATTACTAAACATATGTCACCATTCAAAAATTTGTTTATCAAAATGAAGAAATGTTTCTTTGTTGATAACAAAGAACATAAATACAATCTTGTTTCTACACATGGTATTGGTGGCATCAATTTAACAACAAATGAAACTAGTTACACAATACCCTATGGTACTTTTTTACCCGATATAAACATAACTGTTTTAAATATGAAGCAATTGATACTTCAAGGTTTTTAAGTAGAAATAATCGGGGCCAAATGTATCATCACACATATGTTTGATACCAAAAGTGATGAGATAAATGATGTTGAATGCATGGAGAAACAAGATGAGTTTCTTAATGCTTATTTTGAAGATTTGAAAAAAAGTCAAAATCAGATTGAAATCGGCCCATATCAGCAAAGTCAAATCGAGATCAATAGAAATTTGGTTTCGTTAGAGATAGGAAAAATTGAAGATTTTTATCTTTCACGAAGTCGTTGAATACAAACAAAATTGCATACAAGAACAAATAATTTTTCACAAGAAAATTCAATGAAATGCTCATTTGGTTTCACAAAACCAAAGAAAGAAAAAATTTGGAAGGCAGGCTACCACCAAAGATATCAAGTTTGAAGATATGTTTGTTTGATTTATATAAATTGGTTATTAATTGTGGAGGCTATGGAAAAGTCTCAAGAAATGAAAAATGGAAAGAAATTGCAATGGAATTTGGATTTTCAGAATGTTATGAGAATAATTTCAAGAAGATGATTGAAAAATGTTATGAGAAGAATTTCAAAAAGATGTTTGAAGATTATTTGCTACACCCACAAACCTACTACGAGTTCATGCTAGAAAAGAAGCCAGACAAGTACATCAACAATTGGGTACTTTTGAAGATAAAGCATATGGACTTTACCGATCATTTTGAGAAGACAAACAAATGCACCGGAGGACTAGGCATTTTTGAAGATCAAACAGAAGGACTTGTTGATCGTTTTGAAGTAACTGTAGGAGGAATTGATACAACAACAAAAACCACCAAGCATATCTTAAGCAACAAAACCAATGAAAATATCAAGGGAGAAAGTGAGGAAAATGTCATCATCAATTGAACTTGAAGTAGCTCAAGAACTTCCTGATTTTATCATTAAGGGGGAGTGTTAAGTTTAATGATATAATCATATTATGATTATTATTATTATGTTTACATTTAGTTTTAGTTTTTTATATGGGTTAAGTATTTGTAAACGCGTCAGTTTGAACTCGTTCTCGCAGAACAATTAAGAAAGTTAGTTAGAAAGTCAGTTATTAGGAGCAGTTAATGTGATAACCGTTCATGCGGTATATATATGGTTCAAAAAGATATAATTACATTAATTCGAATCAATTTAATTAGAGAAATCTGTCGAATCATTTTTTGTGTCTTCCCTACGTAACTCTATTTCTTTGCATATTATTCACTACTTTTATTCGAAATTTTGCAAATATGAAATGTGTTTGTCTGGGAGAATCAAGCAAGAGGTCTGAACGAGAGGGAAGATGCCAACAATACAGGGATGAATTCATCATCGGTATAAATTATGACACACACACACACACACACACACACACACACATATATATATATATATATATATATATATATATATATATATATATATTAAAAAGTTCATTTGAGAACCATTTTTATTGCGGGAATCGCGAGAACCAATCTTAGCCGTCTAATTCTCCATCCTTCAATTAGATTTTCCACCCATGATCCCTTACATGTATCTTGCCACACCCAATCCCTCACGCTCTTCATCCATAAATTCTACTTATCAATTGAACGGCTAAAATTGGTTCTCGCGGTTCTCACACTAATAATGGTTTTCAAATTAACCCTCCCATATATATATATATATATATATATATACATACACAAACACATATATATAGAGAGAGAAAGGTTCAGGTAAAAAGTACCTTATTTTTGAAAAATACGAGAAGCAATCTAGACCATAAGATGATTAAATCAATAACTAATATTTATTGTGGCATTTTAGTAAATAATTTAAAAATTGATTGTAATTAATAAATTAATAGAGGAGATAAAGGTCATTTGCATATTACAAAATAGGAAACTAAATTAATTTATCATAAAAATATAAAAATATATACGTCTCTCTCTCTCTCTTCCTAATATATCTTCATTCTACACTCATTTCAAAACACCAATCTCTTTCTCTCTCTACACAAACGTTGGTTCCATCTCTCTCTCTTTTTATCTCCCAGATTGCTTCCAAATAACCAACAAGAAAGACGGTAGCAACATACCACCGCCTTATACACCATCCACATCATCATCATCGGTCTAAGATTGGAGGCGGTCGCAACAGTGGTTCGGTGGTGGTTTGTCGATCGAAGATAGCAACGAGGGTTGTCAGACGGTGGTGCTTAAGGTGGCGGCGAGGGCGGAGGAGAGAGGCGAGGTGATAGATGGTGGTGGCGGTAAAGATCTCGCACCGGCAATCACAAAGGTAGATATCGCCGGCGATGCCGGTCGTCGACCCAATCTTTCAAGATCTGAAGCACGAACAGTACCACAGCCGCCTATCACCACACCGCTGTCGCCGCCCAAAATCCCTAGATCTTTGCTATCTGCCGGACGATCTGTGAGGAGCCGCAACCGAGAAAATCAACCACCACCACCCGTCACCGTTCACCGCGCCACCACCGCCGCCACCCCTTCAATGCTACCAATGATTGTTACATCGGTGGTTAACATAATTTTTGGTGGGTACGAAGAACAAAATGACTATTGAAACACGTCATTAATTTTCTTTTTTTCATTGTAATTGGTCATTAAGTTTGTCTTCTTTGATTTATTTTTATTTTTTTATTGTTCAATAACGATTTATAAGGTTTTATTAGGGTTTTTGTTTGTTTATTAGTGAATTTGCATGTGTTTTTCTATTTAAGAGTGAATTTTATATGGTTAATGATTATTGTTGTTATTGTATGGATTATTTAATGTTGAATTGTATAATGGTTAATGGGTATTTTTGTTCTTGTATGGATTGTTTAATATTGAATCGGGCTTATTGTATGATTGTTTTTGTTCTTGTATAGATTGTTCAATATTAAATCGGGCCTATTGTTCAATATTGAATCGGGTCTACTCTGTGTTTGTTTTTTACATAATGGTTGAAAACTTGATTTCTTAATACAAATTGATTGTGTTCAAGATTGGTTTTTTTATTACTAATTGAAATGTGTGTTATCTACGAGTTTATCAATGAACAAACAGAACTAAACACGAAGCAGTTAAAAAAAATACAATAACGAAAAATTGAAAATCGTACGTTGTATTCACCGATGAACAGAATATACATAACGAAAATTTTGTAAATCATACGTTGTGTTCGGTAGTGAACACTTTATTAATAATAAAGTTGAAGTAAATCCTATAAATTTGGGAAAAGAATTAATTACAGTGAGAAAAAAATTAATTCAAGAGATGAGAGTAAAAATATTTGTGTTTACTAATTTACCCTTTGAATTAAATAAAAATATTAATTATGATTAATGTGAACTACAAGATCAAAATTCAATCGGTGGCTGAAATTGCTTCTCGTACATTCGCAAATAAAACACTTTTCGCATAAACCTATATATATATATATACACACACAGGGGAGAATTTAAATGAGAACTGTTTTTCGTACGAGAACTGCGAGAACCAATCTTGGTCATTCAAGTGGTAAGTGGAATTCATGAATAAAGAGCGTGTAAGATTGAGTGCGGCAAGGTGCGTGTAAGGAATTCATGGGTAGGCAATCCAATTGAAGAAGAGGGTATTGGAAAACTAAGATTGATTCTCACAATTCTCGTATGAAAAATGGTTCTCGTTTGAATTTTTACATACATATATATATATAGGGGAGGGTTCAAACGAGAAATGTTTTTCGTACGAGAACTGCGACAACCTTGGTCTTTCATTTTGGATAATGGAATTCATGAATGAAGAGCGTGGGGATTGAGAGGAATTCATGGGTGGGCAATATAATTGAAAGAGGCGGAATTGGACGACTAAGATTGGTTCTCGTACGAAAAACAGTTCTCGTTTGAACTTTTGCATATATATATATAATATATATATAATATATATATAGGGGCGGTTCCTTTGAGAACCAAAAAAATTGCGAGAATTGCGAGAACCAATATAAGCCGTCCATCTTAGTTTTTTTATTTATTTTTTAATTAAATTTAGAAGGGTACGAGTGTCTTTTTATCATCAATAGTTAAGCAAGTAGATTTCATTAATGATTCTCACGATTACATTCCTAATTTATAGGATATTTATTTCAAAAATCAAATCATTTCACGATAATTCTTATTTACTATATATATTTTAAGAACTAGTCATAATTTTTAAATACAAATATATGTCTAAACATACTTCACACGCTCATTTATTCTTGTTTTGCGCAAATGGTACGTTATCATGAACATGCATGTTATGTTTCCTATTTTCTTTTTGCTCAATGTTGCTCATATGCAACCTTATTAATTATTACTTTCTTCATCAAGTTCTATTTATCTTTTAGTATGATAGGTTATTCTTGAAATATAGCAATTTGCTTTTGTGTTATTTTTTCTAAACAAATTCCTTAAATACAAACACTTTTCTACTTTATAAATTGATCTTCAAAAAATGTACATATGCAACAAGCAAAATGATACATTAAAGTATCCAGATTAGTCCAAATGCAACCGTTTCCCATACACGTCTTCATGTTGCACATTTGAAATACATCGTAGTCCATGTTGTTAGTAGCCATTCATCAAGTCAACTAATTTCTTTGTAATTGCATACATGCAACACATCAAAATTATGCAGGAATATTATACACATGCATTACATTTTCTTCCTAGTTGCACTTATGCAACACATCAAATTAAAGTTGTACACGTGCAACAAGCAAAATGATGTATTAAAGCATCAACATTAGTCCTCCTGCAAACATTTAGATATATATATTAACAATAACACAATAAAGTTAATAACTATGGATTAGAATAGATAACAAGATATTTGTAACTACAAATGCAAAGACCGGTACGACTATAACAACTCACCTATGTTCATGTTGAAGTCCCGAAATTGATTTTCGCCACCAAAATATACCCACTAGATGCCTAGTCTTTAAGTTAATAAAACACGTAGATCTTTGTCCAGATATACTTTTGCTGTTTAATAGGGTTTACATTGCCCTAATCGCACATTGTAGAGAATCTTAGACATGTTGCCTACCTTTCGATCCTTCTCAAGACGAATTTTATACCGCCTTCATCGTAAAACCGTCAATTGTTCAAAAACAAAATGCTTATATGTAAATTTAGCAATATTTGTTGAATTGTATGTGTTCTATCATCCAAGAAGAATATGAATTGTTCTTAATTCCAGTTACCGTAATTATCCCTATTTCATCGGAGCTAGTTTTGGAATTAGTTTCATAATTAATATGTTGACTGCAAATGATAATTAAGCATTGACCTATTTACCCCTTTGTGATAAATTAAAATCCAGATTTTTTTCATCTAATTACAAAAACACCATTCAGTGATTTCGGCCATTGATATATAAAATCAATATTTGAAAATCTCTTTTCTCTGTAAAAAGTGATGAATATGTTATATTTATAAAAAATAAATCCATCAAAAAACTAGTTGTAATCAATAAAAAGGATTTTTATTGTTGCCTCTTACCCTTTTTACCATAAAATTCTTTTATGTATGTATATATATATATATATGTATGTATATATCTTCATCCGGAAGAAACAATAGTAATACTAAATGCAGCCTCAGTTTCTATATATATATAGCTTCATCGGAAGAAACAAAAGTAATACCAAATGCAGCCTCAGTTTCAGGCACATGTAAGGAGCTCGTGCTTTACTTTCACATACAATAAATACGGAAATCTGAGATATTTAGTTCTATTAAAACACGTACACACACAAACTACCAAAAATATATATATAAATCTACAGCGAGATTTCCAGTTCATCCTGTCATCTTAAATATATCCACATATATTTTCCTATATATATATTAGCCCGATTCAATTTGATCTTTCCCGAAGAACAAAAGAAAACTGGCTTTAAATATCAAAGGTTTGTAGCCCGACACTATTAGTTGTTGATAAAATATATCACTCTCTAAAAGGTTAAGAGTTCAAATCTCATAATAGACAATAGTATATTTAAGAGTAGGTTTAATGGTTAGGAGTGTTTAGAGTTAAAAAAACTGAATTTAAATAAAAAGTACGTTATACTAGCTTATGTGGCCTTACCAAAACAACCTTGAACACATAAAAAAGCACATAGAATGTTTTTTTAAGTGTTACTACAATTTTCCAAGTTTTTATCATTTCTCTAACACATGTTTGAGAAGATTACAACTACCACGGATTTCTTTGAGGGAGTGGAAGAGATGCGATCGTACAGGATCCACGTTTTAAAGGAGGTCACTTATATATATATAGGGAAGAGTTCAAACGAGAATTATTTTTTGTACGAGAACCGGGAGAACCAATGTTAGCCATCTAATTTCCCCTTCTTCAATTGGATTGCCCATCCATGAATTCCTTACATGCACGCTGCCACACTCAATCCCCCACGCTCTTCATCCATGAATTACATTATCCAAAATGAACGTTAATACTGGTTCACGCAGTTTTCGTACGAAAAACAGTTCTCGTTTGAACCGTCCCGTATATATAGGGGAAAGGTTCAAACGAGAACTGTTTTTCGTACGAGAACTGCGAGAACCAATCTTGGTTGTTCATTTTGGATAATGGAATTCATGGATGAAGAGCGTGGGGGGATTGAATGTGGCAGGGTGCATGTAAGGAATTTATGGATGGGCAATCCAATTGAAGGAGGGGGAATTGGACGGCTAAGATTGGTTTTTTCCACAGTTCTCGTTTGAACTTTTCCTTATATATATATATATATAATAATTTTCAAGGCCCACAATTTAAAAATAAAATTTTAAAAAGCATATGTTTTGATTAATATATTAAATAAGTGAACATGTTGATCGAATATTTCAAGCCGTTTAAAAAAACAGGGTTATTTAAGGCTATTGATGTTAAGGAACTTGGCAATATTAAAATGAATATTGATCCGATATTTCCTTAGAGACGTAGGTTCGAAGGAAAAAAACAATTTGATGAGATCAAGATGTCGTATTTTCAGCTTAAGAGAACTATAAAGTTAATTATTTTTATATATTGTTGACCAAGCTAGTGCTTCTCATAAGACCATATTTGAACAGGATAAAGAGTATGAAAAAAATATTTTGTTTTTTGTTTTCTATAAAGTTGAAGGAATTTAATGACAAAGATCTTAAGTCATGTTGTAGTCATCTTGAATCTTCACTTAAGTATGATGAACGATCAGATCTTGATGCAAATAAACTTTATATGGATTTGAAGCTGCTTGACACGTTTTTACTCGAGACACTAGCTATCCGATCTAACGATGTCTTAAAATACCCGAAAGAAGTTGATTGTTTTTCCAATGCAATTATTGCATATAGAGTCTTGTTCTCAAAACTTAAGTTGTTGAAGTCCTATTTACGGTCCAAAATAGCACAAGAAAGGCTTAATAGATTGACAATGATAACTATTAAGAAGGATATCTTGGAGAGTATTGATTACCAAGAGTTAACTCATAACTTTGTTTTCACTAATGCTAAGAGAACTTCACGATTCATGTAACCATATAGGATAAACTATTTTATTATCCTTCTTTTGTTTTAGCTTTTGATATAATAAATATCGTAGTATTAATGAATTTTTTACTTATTTATTTGTGTATATAAGGGGTCAATTTTTTAAATTCGCACACGGCCTTCAAAATCCACAAGACACCCTGACAACTACATTATCGTTGTGTGTGGGACCCTGTAATTGCCCCTAGCATTCTATAAACACTCGCGAGCCTCATTAATTATCTGATTATCGATCTCCTCGATCAGCTAGGCCTACGGACTTCAAAGAATATTCCTTTTTGTTAGATTCTGCTTTTTATTAATGCAGAAAGGTGATAAAAATCAACAGGATCCCCCCATAACATCATCAAAGGAGATCAGAACTCTTTGGCGTGGTGGGATACTTTATAGCTCACAGCAAAGTAGCCATGGGGTTGGAAACTATTCTGATATGGTCAAGGTGTTATCAGAAGTTGAGCTTCCTTCTCCATCACCCGCGTTAGCAACTTCGTGTACTTTAACCAGAGAAGAAAATGTTACCAGGTTCCATGAGGGCCAGACTAGTGGTGCCAAACGGAAGGCTAAAGATATCGAAGTAAGACTATGCTCAATTATACGGTCAATATTATATGATCAGTCCGCATGCATGCTAATCTAAAACACAAGTAGTGGTTGAAGAGCCAAAACCATGAAAATCATACATTACTTCTAGGATTCGGAGGTATGTTATGTTTTTGGAATATCTGGTTGGAGTCTTAGTACATGGACCCCATACAGATATTCCGCTCGAGTCCTCCGAACCTTGCTCACAGGGAGAATTCAGACACGGGCTCCGTCACCTTTTAACTCTAGGATTCATGAGTAAGACTTATGGATCGAAAGATTAGTGTTACAGTTTAGCTTATTCTTTGGGTTATAGGGAAACGTTGAAAGGGAAAAGGAGCTAAAAGGTAAACACCATGATTACCAACAACCTGATCCTCAGAGAATTATAGCTACTGGTATAAACATTAAAGAGAAGGTGAGATGTACAAAAAAAGCCAATTTAACTAATGATTTTTGTCTTAGAGCAGGCCTGAGGCCCCACTACATGCAGTTTATGATATGATATTCATCGGTATCTGATAATTTATAGAAAATCAATGAACCTTAGCTGTCTTCATTTTAAAATTATTAATTGAAATCGATCCCGTTAATTAAGAAATGCAAGCAGCTTTTAATAAAATTCTAAAAAGTTGAACATTAATAATTCAAAATGTTTTTACTTCGTATAATGTAGATGTCATAAACTATTTTTAATATTTAAAAAAAGAAAAAAAAAAAATATATATATATACTATTTCTTCTTACTGACGTACACTTGAAATCCAATAATTCTATTTCCTTACCTCCTCTATTGTTTTTGACACTTAACTTAATCTTGTAAGTAAAAGAATAATTAGGAGAAAATATATAGTAGGAAGATATATCAACTCTCTTAAAAAAATTAAGGTTTAAACCAAGTGAAAAGGACAGAAAATTGTATTAAATTTTCCTACTCAATAGATGATAATATGCGGAATCCATCAATTCGCTTTCTTCATCGATCTCCTCTATTTATTTCAACGCTTGCTTGATTTATCGAGTAGAAATATAATATAGGACATAGATTGAAATATTTTTGTGGGTCTTGTGCAGCGGCGTAGATATCGAATAAGTGAAAGGATAAGAGCCCTTAAGGCACTTGTTCCCAACTGTAACAAGGTTATTGCACTTGGTCCTTGAAGTTATGGCACAAGTCTCCAGCAACTGTGGCATTTAAATTCCTTTCAGTTCTTAATTTCTGCTGTAAACTTATATATTTTACTTTCTATATATATATAGCTTCATGAATATTAATTCCTAGCTAGGTTTCTTTAATTTCTTTTTTTTTTCTTATCCTCTCTGTTTGCTAAATTAATTTGAAACATCTACAGAGAGACAATGCATCAATTTTAGGTGATGCCATTGAGTACATCAAATTTCTACAAATGCAACTTCAGGTATACCTCCCTCTCTCTCTATCATATATAGTTAGTATCAACTTTTTTTTCCTGGCAAAATGCACGAAAATACAAAAACTTTGTCAATATTGTCATTGTATACAATTAACTTTAGGTACCAAAGTTCTTTTATTTTTGGTCAGGTTACTACTGGTAAGTTACCTATTGTCATAGGTAACTTGCAATGAACCAAATTTGTAAATTATTTGTATTTTTAGGTAAAAAATAAAGTTGGTTGCATACAATGACAATATTAATATAGTTTGTTGTATTTTTGTATAATTTACCCTTTTTTTTGTTTGAAAGGACAGCTAGCTAGATAACAATGAAGCATAGATAAGAACACAAATACAATATAATATTAACTAATTAGTTGACTTGGTTACTGTTATGCACCCTTATACCCTTATAATGCATGCAGTACCCTCAACTACCATCTTTTACCTACGTTTGTTGGTTATGTTTTATGTGTTCATCTATTCTGCTATATATTATTTTTTGCAATTTTACATAACAGGTGATGCAATATATGGGAATTGGTAGTCCTTCGATGTTCCCAGCAGGACAACCAAGCTTGCAGTTACCAAATTTTGCTCCAATGAGGCCATCCATCAACATCCAACATGGAATCCCACAATATGGATTCTACATTCCCACAAATTTTCCAATATGTCCACCGTACTTTACTGGATTCCCACAATTGATGCCGCCAATGGAATACTCATGGCGACATCCAAGACCTCTTCTATATCCTCAGCCGCTACAGTTTCCACTACAGTCAATGTTTCAGTCCGTGTGTTCTACTACACCAACACCACCTTCTTCTTCACCAACAAATACAATTACTCCAACAACCTGCTCCCAAGCTGGATCAACCGCCATTATTGCTCAGCCTTCGTATCATGAGCCAGCAACAAGTCAGGTAGTTAATTCGTTATACTAACTTAATTATTGGCATAATTGACTGCATTAGCGACAATCGATGTTAGACTGTTATATATCTATCCTGGATCCACTTCACTAACTAGTGTGTATATATGTCATTTAATCAGGGTACGCAGTAGGAAACCATGAAGGGGGGCCCGCCAGCAAGTCAACAAAATAACCTGTTTTATAGGAACTTTAATTCGTTTATAAAAGGTTGATGTCTAACATGTACAAAAGCTTGATTTCTGTTGTTGTGACACATCTACTAGTATTTTTACTAATTAATAGTTTTAGTGTTGTTCTTTTAAGACATAAATATGTCTTATTTTATGTTTTCAGAAGAAGCTATGATCTATCAGAAGGTCTTGCATCTGCGAAGGTTAGGGAAGAAAAAGATGTGGTATTTACTTCTCATGATAAGAAAAAATTAATAATGTCTTAAGTCTGGTTAAAAAAAAATAATTAAGTTTATTGGGAACGTGTGCTCGTCTGCGCATGTTTCATCAAGAAAACAAACAAACATATTTGAAACGTCTACACGTTCGCAAATGTTTCTCTATAATAAGACCTTATTTTAGAAAACTAATGAGTCGCATTAATATGCATGCAAAACATTGATTAACTCATGTTTTTGCTGTCACAAGCAGGCCGCGGGGGTAGACGTAATTGGAGCTAGAAAATAGTCCAAGCATGCATGTGCAAACCATGTACTGATCATGTGGTTCATCCGGTTGGCGTTTCTTCGAGTTTCTTTCTTGGTTTGGTCGGGTTCGATTGATTGAGTTCCTTTTCAGGTCATATATATATATATATATATATATATATATATATATATATATATATATATATATATATATATATACCAATATATATATGATAAATTAAGCATACCGAACCGAATTTCGTATATGAATTATAGTTCGATCTTCAATAGTGAAGAACTAGATACATTTCCTAATTTGAGTTCTTAATTCACTGAAGTCCACGGAAAAGAGAAAACGACAATTGTAACCGGTCTAATGATCGATATTGTTTCTAATGACAATCTAGCTAATTATTATATATACCAATATATATGATAAATTAAGCATACCGAACCGAATTTCGTATATGAATTATAGTTCGATCTTCAATAGTGAAGAACTAGATACATTTCCTAATTTGAGTTCTTAATTCACTGAAGTCCACGGAAAAGAGAAAACGACAATTGTAACCGGTCTAATGATCGATATTGTTTCTAATGACAATCTAGCTAATTATAAGTGTTAAATAATAATAATGTATAGTGTAGGGTACCGTTGTGTAAATACTGTTTATTATTTATATTGGTAATGAAATGCAATACACCCTTAACGGGTTTCCACAATACCTAACAATAAGCAATAAAGTGTAATGATAATCTCCAGCTCCGACTGCGGGGGGTGTGTTAAACAATAATAATGTATAGTGTAGGGTACCGTTATGTAAATACTGTGTATTATTTATATTGGTGATGAAATGCAATACGCCCTTAACGGGTTTTCACAATACCTAACAATAAGCAATAAAGTGTAATGATATATATGAAAACAAATAATGGAATTTGAAGCCGTACAATTATAGTAATCCTAAGTACAATAATGTTTAATAATACTTAAACTAAAGACTAAAAATAAAATTGAAATGATAATGATATTTAAAGCTCTAATATTTCTCCCCTTAAATATCATATCATTTTAACTTCAGGTCTTCTTCGAGCTTCATGCCAAGATGACAAAGTCATCTTCTCCTTTGCTACTAACACCAACATCTTCTTCCGAATAGTATTCCACTATATTTGGTTCTTCCTCGTCACTATCTTCTGCTTGAGTTTGATCTTCTCGAGTTCTTGCAATGTCTTGATCTTTTTGATCACTACTCCTGGGTGCACCATTTCCTGAGCCTTCATTGCTATCATCAATCATATGTCCTGATTGATCTAAGATCTTGTTTCCTTCAACTGCTTGATCTTCAATACTCGATGTTTTACCAAACTTCTTCAAAGCAATGAAGTAGTAGTCTTGAGAAATCATCAAGCATTTTTCATATAATTCACAAAAGGCTTGTGCATAACAACCTGGATAACCAAAAATGAGATGAAGTCATCAAAAGTTTTGATGATGATAGGCACTTGAATTCCATCGATTTCCACTTCATCCTCTTTTGTGTTTGCTTCCCCTTCGATTGAAGAATGATTGGCTTCTTTATTGACCCTTGAAGTAGACATATCCGGTTCACCTTCTTGAACATCTTGATCAACACACATGTGAGAGATTATGCATCTTAAATCCTTTATCTCCATTTCAAACCCTTGTAGAATCAATTGACTTAGACTCAACAAGATTATGTGATCTCCGGTGTGTATGACTCATATGAACCGAGAAAGTTCTATCATTTGTTGGAAGTTCAATTTCACCATGCCGTGTATATCGATTTGTTGGTCTTCTTTGTTGATGGTATAACATGCCTTGAACTTTGCAAACAAATCTTGACTTGGTGACATATGTCTTGAGATCTTTGAGTTCGCTTACCAAATGTGATCCCAAATTCCATTGTTAGTTTCATCAACCATATAGTCGCCATTTATAACCGTTCGATCAACGTGGGTGTAACGTCCCAATTTTTTTAAAAAAAAAACAGTTTAACTAACGGTACGATTGATATTTCATCACAAATGAAACATTGTGCAAGTTAATTACAGACCCGGGTGATAACCCGTCAAATTCAAATGTAATTGTTTAGAATACATCAAGAAACACAAGATAGTTTAATATTTGCGGAAGCTTGTGGAGTATGAGCTATCAACCGTGTGCTGGAGCCCCGCCGTGGCCATCACCTGAAAAGAGGGTTAAACAACAACCGTAAGCACAAAGCTTAGCGAGTACACTTACTTACAATCGACCGTATGACATCACCTCATTGCCTTACAATTATGTTACATCTTTCATTCCCGCTACCGTAGTAAGCGGTCCCAACATTCCCATCACTAAAGTGAACGGTCTCATCATTCCCGTCACCGAAGTGAACGGTCTCATCATTCCCGTCACCGAAGTGAACGGTCTAATCATTCTCGTCACCGAAGTGAATGGTCTCGTCATTCCCGTCACCGTAGTGAACGGTCTCATCATTCCCGTCACCGAAGTGAACGGTCTAATCAATAGCATAGCATAACACATTACCAATGTACCAATTCATCAATCATCATTCATCATTCATGCATGTGATCCATCATTCATTCATCATTCATATAGTAGGTAGCACTTTAAACACATACATCATAAGATTTAGAAGGTAAGTAAGAATACTTACCTGTATGTGGTTCAATCTCACAGTCTTAGCTTTACTAGAACACTTGTGGTTGCTTGCTAGTCAACCGTCACCTACAATAGGTCTAACAAATCAATACCGTGTACGAATCCCTCGTTCGTTTATCACACATTCGGTTTCACATGTCATGTTCAATAAGATTAGTATTAAATTCCATTAAGGCGGGGACGCGTCGCGTCCATCAAACCGACGCGTCGCGTCGAGTGTAAAAGTGTTGGATTCTAAGATCCGGACCGAACTGTCGGATTCTCATTCAACTATCGGATTTTAGCTCATAAGTGGAAACTATCAGATTTCAGTACACATGGTAACTGTCGGATTCTCAATCAATTGCATAAGTTGCATGAATGTTTCGTGAGTTGCCCCATGCGACAGTCGCACCATGCGAAAGTCGCATGGGTATACTTGTAAGTCGCATGGAAGAAATCCTTGGTACATAAGTCGCATGGAAGAAATCCTTGGTACATAAGTCGCATGAACATTCACATTGTGCCCCGTGCGACAGTCGCATGGGGTGTTTCTAACAAAGGTCGCATGACACCTTTTTCACATGAGTCGTATGAAATTACAAAGAGTCACATGGAACACTTCTTAAAGTCGCATGAGCATGCACTAGCACATCAGAGAGTCAAATGAAAACGCATAAGTTAACTAGACACCTCATGCGACAGTCGCATGGTGTCCCCATGCGAAAGTCGCATGGCACAATACTAAGAGTCGCATGACTCAATTCCAAAAGTCGCATGGGACTTTAAACATGCTGACATGAAAGTCGCATGAAGCATCTGAAGGTCGCATGATGCTTATCTTCTTCATCAGTTCATCATTTTCAAAAACCCAGACTCCATAGTCAAAAATCAAACTCTTTCAAAACTTAACCAAATCGTTTTATTTTTGTTCCAAAACGTTTCTCCACTCATTTAAACACTTCTTTCAAGATTTAACTACATTTTATCAAGTATTGAAGCTTATATCTTAAATTTCTTTCTCTTGTTCTTCATAAACCCATAACTCAAAAACTCAGATGCTAAATCATGCTATTATCAACCAAACAAGATAAAATTGATGTCTACAGCATCCTAGTGAGGTAAGAAACATTACCTGATGAATCTTTCAACAATTCTTTGAGTTTCCCAGCTGATTCTTGCCTCTTCTTCCTTGTTTCCTCGTGGGTTTAAGCACACACACACACACACTAAAACTTTCACTCTCAATGCAACAGTAACAATCTTCTTTGAAAGGTATTGGGGCTGTGCCCTAAATCTCTATATATATACATATATATATATATATATATATCAAAAAGGCCTAAGCCCACATTCTCTCATAGATTGGGCCCAAGAACATAATTCAACAATACACAATAGTCTAGCCCATTTCTATTTCATTAATTCATTCAAGCCCAACACATACATATTCAACCCAATAAAACTTAACTAGTCCATTATAAATTTCACAACTCAACACAATATTATTTTCTCCAAGAAATATTCTTTTATTTATTTATTCGGAAATCCGGGCATTACAGTGGGTTTGAAGATGTGGTTGAAAGAGGCTAAATTCTCGATCCTTCCTACTTTGAATGTTTGATTCGTGGCTACCTCTATTCCTCATGATACGAAAATCAAATCTTCTCGTAGTACAATCCCATGCGAAATGTCCCTTTTCAAAGCAACGATAACAAGTTAGCTTCCTGTTCCTTTTTTGGCCGATTTCTCCATTGATATTCCAATCTCGTAGAACATTTGCTAATTCAATGCTTCGTTTGAAACCCTGTATCTTCTTGTTGCAAAGAACCTTGCGAGTATGTCTTGAACTTTGACCGATTCTTGTGTTTCTTCCCATACGATCATGCCTTTGGCTCTGATACCATGTCTGGTTCGGATGATCATAAACGTGATCATCACTTTGATTAAGAATACTCCTTAATGAAGTTTAAACATAGAGAATGCTATAGAAACTTGAACAAACAAAGTGTGTATGTGTGTGTTGCAAGTCGTAAACCGAGAATATATGTTTATAAAATGGGGAAGGATGATCACTTGAGTGCATGCCCACTATATACAATCATACATATATATAGCCATAATCATGGGTTGCATCATGGCCTAAGTAACAGACTACAATCGGTTTTTAGGTGGTTATCATTGGTTTTCCTATAACCGATGTGCATGCAGGGCCGGCCCATGGGCCATAAACATCATTTAGATACACATTTGTGATATGGTGTGGCTATTATAAAGCCATATAGTCACATTATCGTGCTAGAAATAAATGTGACTATACACATTGGCTTTTGGCAAGCTAACTCATACTAAACTTTAGACATACATAATAAGTTATGTGACCATATGTACCAGATATTGGCTACACTGAAATCATATGTGACTAACTTTCTTATATAATTTGGACACATAAACAATTACTTCATGTGACCATATATGGTATTTGGTCATAGTGTTCAAGTGTGTGACATAGATTTGTCACGTTTTATATGTATATCGTGACTAATGCTTTGAACATACTCTTCATTTGTCACGTGTTCCAAAGTCATATGTGGCTAAATATTCAGCCAAAGAATAGTACTGACCTTTAGCCACATAAATGTTCGAAGGTGTGTCAATGTATTTTCGAATGGTCACACGATCAGAGTTCATATGTGGCTAACTAATAACATGAATTTTATTTTGGTACCTTTGGCCACATAAACATTCAAATGTGTGGCCGTTTAATTCTGACTATGTGTGACCAAATTGCATTTTTGTACTAGTGAAGGGGGCCCATAAAAATTCTATATAGTGTATATATACGTATCAGATGCAGGCCCAAATTATGTACGTGAAGTGAAGTTCTAGACTTCTAGCCTAAGTTCAAGGGAAAAAGGGGCTGAACTCTGAAGGGGTGAGGACTGAGGAGGCATCGGCCATATCAAAAGTTAAGAAAGACATAAAATCAAACGACGCGACGATTAGAAAATCTAACCATGCGATGATTGGGTTTTGGGAAATCAAACGAACGCTAGGGCTTATGGGTTTATCATCTCTGATTTCTCAAATTCGATTCAACGGAAGGTTCATTCAAGGTAAGAAACAAACGATTCAACAAAGGATTAATTTATGTAAGATTTTCTCTGTCTTTTCGATTAATTTATCTATCTTGAGAATTGAATGAAAATTATAGGTATGGAAATAGTTGAGGATGGTGAATCGATGATTGGTTTGAATACTAAATGAATTAAAAGAGTTGAATTTGTGATCGGGATGGATTAAAATACATCAATAGTTGCAGGTTTTTAACTTTCTAGTTGATTGGTTTGAATACTAAATATGAATTGATCGAAAAACCTTTTTTAGTTTAGCTGAAAGCAAATACTAATTCAAACTTCAAATTAATATTATTCTTTTGTTGGTTCTTATAAATTGTGTTGGTTACAGTTTAGAATAGTAATTCAAATCAAAGCTATGTTGTTTCAATGTGTTTTTTGAAATTGCTAATTAATGGTAGTCTATAATAATATACCTCATTTTCAGGCTACCTTTTTTGTTGTTCTAATATTGATTTTACCTGGTTGTCTTTTATGTAGCCTTAAAATAGTTGAAAAATAGGTTAAATATGACTCTTTGATGTAAAGATCGTATTGATGGATATCTTATTTCTTCTGAGGAAGATGAATCCAATGGTTTTGTAGATTGGTTAAAAATCACCACATCCAAGCTGCAAGTATTGGTTTATATTCATTTATTAGATAGTGACATCAAACAAATAAATTTTATAATGAATTTACCTTACAGGGCCCTTTTAATTTTAATTTCTGTCCAGGGCTCTAAAAATGAATGGACCGGCCATGTGTGCATGTGTGTGTGACACACTACTAAGACACATAATTATATTAATCTTAAGTACAATAATGTTTAATAATACTTAAACTAAAGACTAAAAATAAAAGAGAAAATGATAATGATATTTAAAACTCCAACACACCCGATCCAATCCAATCTTTGATGTTTTTTTCCGGCAAAAATCCATGGGTATCATCGAACTTAATTAACTAAAAATTGAAAAACAGGTAATGACAAAGCGTCCGTTTCTCTTGTTTGAATGCTATAGAATTTCGATGCTCCCATATCTAAGTATAAAAAAACTCTTACAATTGCCTGGAACACCTTGAACTTGAAATAAGTCCACGCCAAGCTAGGTTTTATATTTATTTTTATCTTTTTCTTATTGTCAAAAATTGAATTTAGAGTCACGATCGATATATATAATTCAAGGTTAGGATTTTATGTATCTTTACTTTAGTAGTGACATAAGAGTGGGAGGAGTTGGATCGAGGGGGTTAAAAGGATATGTGATATTACCATTTGATTAGTGGGAAGGGGTTTCTTGGCTAAGTGGTGATAGAGTTTGAGGAATGAATATCACACAAGAAGTGACTAAGGCCAAGAGTATGGCATAGCCCAAATGCCTTCGAGAGAGCATCGGGTTGAGAAAGATGGCTTGGGAACACCGCTATGACTACCCCTTCGGGGTTGGCATTGATCAGTTTCCCAACCGGCCCAAGCAACCTATTCACTTTCTTTTTTTTTTATTTTTATTGTATAAGAGAGTAAGAAGAAAGAAAATATTTGGGTCATTTTTTTATTAGAATCAATGTACGTTGTTAAAATAATATTCATGACTTACCATTTTTTTCACATAATACAACTCTAGAGATGCATAACATGATGGTCCTATACACACATAATATATGACGTGTGGGCCATATATGAAGATTATTCTGGCTTCTCCGTAAAAGAAAGTCTGATAATATTTTATAATTTATTTATTCATAAAATAAAGCATTTTTTAGAAAAGAAAATCTTAAAATTATGTTGTTTACAAGTTCTACAAGTAACGAGGTTTTTATAGTATTTCCTGACACGAGATTCAAACCTTATATATAACAGCTTTAAATATCATCAGTTCACATGCATGAAACTTGCAAAGGAATATTCTTGAACAGTAATTTTCTTACAAAATAATTATCTCTAGCTTCACTCTCACTCTATATTGTATTGAGCAACTCCATGCAGAAGCAGAAAGGTGATGATGATCAACAGCAGCCCAGCTTAAAATCAGACGAGATATCAGAATATTATGCAACTGCTACCTGGTCTAATGACGCACCTTATACTTCAGTAGTTAGTAGCAGTAATTATCTTAACTATAATGATATCATCAAGGTGTTATCGGAAGTAGAGCTTCCTTCTCCATCACCATTGCTATCAACATCACGTAGTTTAACAGGAGATGATAATTTACTTACTTTCCACCAAGGTCAAACGAGTGGCACGACAAAGATTTATAATACTGAAGTAAGTATTAGAGATAAATAAGATCAGAGTTTAATTCGTATAGAATGAAACGATCCAAAATTGTGTAGATGAGGGAGGGTACATTAGGGTTTTACTATTAGAGTTTCCCTTGTAATATTAGTGAAGCCTTAGTTAATGGCCAGCCCCGACCCGGCCCATCTACACAATTGAGTCAGATATATCATCTTATACAAAGCTCTAATCTTATTTATCTCAAATAGTAAAATTATTCAAATCTGTTTGATATTTATGCATCCACATGAAACTTGCATATATGTTGATGAGAAATAAGAGATCGATGTTGGTTTCTTGATGAAAAAGGATTAAGCTTATATCCCATGGTACATGCATGAATCATATGTATTGAATTAACTAGCGAGTACAGCACGCGGGATCTATAAACTGACGTTCTTTGAGAATAAATCTAGCATTCTAGTTGCTCAATTCATGGACTAATTGTTAAATGAAAACGTATGACCAAGATTTTTTGTTCTGTCTGTTTGTAGGGAAACATTGACCAGGAAATGGACCGAAAAGATGAAAACGAAAATGTTCAAGAACCTGGAAGAATGCAATTTGTGGCTCCCCAAACACACAATACAGAGAGGGTACTCAGGAAGAAAGCACTATAAATACAAATTTTCAAATCTATTGCAGTCTTCTACAGATCGAGGGTCATGACTGACATCTTGTTAACTGATTTTTTCTGATTTATTAATTATGTTTAATTTAATGTTTAATAATTATCATCACAATTACCAGTTCGATCACTATTAGGCCATGCGTATGGTTTGCCCTTTGGGTTTCTCAACTCAAATGTTACATCAATGTCATATCATTTTTTCCTCATCTTTTCTTTCCAACCCAAATAATTAGTATAACCTAACTCAAACTAGTTCATACTTTTTATTTTATTTTATTATACTTATTAAGAGAGAGAAAGAAAGAGAGTTGAGAGGAGAAGTTGCTCGGGTTGGTGAACCCAATCAATGGAAGAACAAATGTGTGAACTCAAAACATGCGTATGCATGGGTGTTTGAAGCTAACCCAATGAACCCAAAGACAAAAGCCTAGCCCTCGCCTGAGGGTCATATGCAAGGTCTTAGAGATAAAATGAATGAGATTAGCTAGGGTCGTTTGGTATAGGATAACCAGACCAAATTGTATAGATATGGTTTCATAAACATTAATCACTTAAAACATCTTATTGACACTTTGAGCTTTGCTTTGTTTAAATTGTATATACACCCTTTGTGCAGAGGCCAGCCAGGAGCCGGATACACGAAAGAATAAGAGCTCTCAAGGCACTTATTCCGAGCTGCAATAAGGTCATTTCATTTTGTTAGTGTAAAAATTTTCAGTTGAATTTGCATTGATCATCTTTTTAAATAGTGTTATACTATTTAACTTCATTTACTAATTAAAAACATAACCAATTAATTCACAGACTGACCAAGCATCAATTCTAGATGATGTAATTTCCTACATTAAGTCATTACAAATGCAACTACAGGTACTTTTTTCTCTCTAGATTTCTTCACTCTTTCTTTCAATACATATATATCCCAATATATTGTACAAATTATGCGCACCTTGTGTTTCTTGATCGACCTTTATATACTAATAATATAATTGGCGATAATATATAATCAGACGGTGCAATTGACGAAAGTTGCTCCTTACTTCGCGATGAGACCAATCATTGGAGTCGGATATGGTCCGGGACACTTATATGCATCATCATGTTTTACTTCGAGTATTCCTACATTTCCACTTTTCGTAGGCGGATTTAATCCTTTGGTACCATCATCAATGGAGATGGGCACAGAATCGCCAAGATTGCTTTCAATTCAGAGTCAACAATTTCCATCACAGACATCATCGGAACCAATGTATTCTACCACATCATCATCTTCACACACCATTAATAATGTTCCAACAACCGACCGCTCCCAAGTTGGACCAGTTAGTGCCAGGTGATTATATATATATGGCATTAATTAATAAATTAATGCTTGTAATTTATCTATTTGTTTGCAATTCGATCGATCCCACCCACAAAATGTATGCTAGATAGCGATAATATCTCTTGCTCGATTAATTTATGGCCAAGTATATACATTTTATTTCACATTTATGTCCTAATTAAATGGATACTTTAGAAACAACTTGTAAAGATCATACATATATATATGGTTTATATTTATATTTATTTTTTAATTTAATATACTTTTACAGGAGACACAATAATTAGTTTCCGGGCAGTGCATAAATTAATGAAATAAAGCAAGCCCGGCGGCCGCCAGACTTTTGATTGAAGGGCACACGATTGATAGTTAGCCGGTAATGTTTTAACACACCAGCCTAGACCCGGTCAACATGTAGCGGTTTTTTGGCAATTTCCGGCCCGGGAGTGACCCTCGCAGGTTAATAGTTGAACCGGTAGACCCGGTGTAAATCAACCCGGTTTGATATTAAAAAAACTTTTAAGTTTTAATCTTAAACACTCTATCGTCTATCTCAGTAGACTCCATCGCCGTTTTTTTCCTCTTCGATGGAGTTCTTTTTGATGCGTACAATACTCAGATGTCTTAAAATCTTTAATTTAATTTGTTTGATTGTGAGCCTATGACAATTGTTGTTTGATGTTTGAATTTCCTTTTGTTTTGGTATTGTATGTTAAACTTAATTATTGTGTATGGATTGATGATATTGTAGGTTTATGTTTTTTTGTTATTAATGTAGCTAATTTTTTATTTACTTTTTTTGCAGTGTATATATATGTATACACACATATATATAAAAAATAAAAAAATCTAAGAAACCAGGTTGACCTGCCGGTAAAACGTCCAGTTGACCCGTGACCCAGTAAGAAGACCGGATAACCTAAAAAACCGATTTTTAAAACATTGATGGAAGATCACACTTTTGATGGGTTGTCGATCTAGCTACTGTAAGGGTTTATTATTACTAGAGTTTTTTTGTTTTAATTCTTTTTAGAGTTAATGGTCAAATTCGTCCTTTAACTATCCTAGTTCTTCTGATTTGGTCATTTAACTTCAAAAGTGACCAAGATGAGCCTTAAACATCCACTTTTCAGTCTGAATGGTCCTTTCGTTAGTTGAAGTATTTTTGTCTTTTTACCATTTTTACTATTTTTTATATTCTCCTCTCCATACACACACACACTCTCTCTCTCTCTCTTTAAACTCTCTCTAAACTTTCTCTCTCTCTCAGCTCTCTCCCGTCAAAGAACCCTCGCCCTTTCCCTTTAAGCACCACCACCACTTCTTAGCATACCCACCGCCACCAGCCTTTAAACACCGCCACGAGCCTCTGACTTCCTTAATCCTCCATTACCTCACAATCGAGCTAATAATATAATTGGCAGCAGAAAAACGAAGCGCCGGCGTTGCCAATCCGGCTTCTGCCTGTGTTCTAAGGGGTGATGGTGGCCATGGTTCAACACGTATTAATGAAAGCAATAAGGATCTGGGATCAATTCATCACAAAACCTAAGGTCACAGGGCCTGCAATCAAGTTTTTCTCTCGAAAAACCCTATAGCCGTCGCAAGGGGTCTTTCCACTTCTGCTATTGAAATCAACGATGGGATGGGGTCCATTCTACTCGTATTGATGTTTATGATATCAAATTTCATGGTCGTCGTTGAGTAGCAAATGGATAGTGAAATTGATGAAGCAAACATGTCGTTAAGTAGCAGAATGGGAATATGATGTTTCTAACATGCTTATAGGGACGGTGGTTGCGACCATGGCTGGCAAAAACAATATATTCAAACCCATTGTAAAACCTGTGACTTTGCTTCAAGGTTTGTGTCAAAATTCAAACTTGTTCTGGAATTTTTGGAATTTTTTAGCCTCACTCTCTATTGGAGATGGTGGTCGGCGATAGTAGCCAGGTGGTGAGTGGTTGTGGTGGCGGTTGTTGCCGGCGATAGGACGGCAGCGGTGTTGGCGGTGGTGGTCGATAGAAATGATTTATAACTCTATTAGTAATTTAATTTTAATGAATAAATAATAAAAATAAGGGTAAAATTGTTATTTTACCTTAACTTAATAGAGTTGACTATTGGTCAACTAAGAAAAGGACCATTCGGATCGAAAAGTGAATGTTTAAGGCCCATCTTAGTCACTTTTGAAGTTAAAGGACCAAAGCGGAAGAAATGGAATAGTTAAAGTACGAATTTGACAATTAACTCTTCTTTTTACTATAACAATTTAACAAATATGTCATTTATTAATAACCCTTTTATATATGAAAAGTGCGTAGAACAGTTTAAACATAATATTAGTAAAAGTAATAAAGTCTCACCCTTTAAAATGTGTAAGGTTGATTTTAAAATAAGAGTTAAGTATACCGAAATATAATGTAGTATCTTTATTTTAATATTCTGTATAATGAACTGAACTTTATTAATTTTATTACCCAAATTGATTGAACGTTTAACGTAATATTTTTTTAGTGTGACATGAAATCACAGTTTAAGCAAGTCACCCTTTGTTTTATTATTATTTTATTACCATTTCTTTATTATTATTATTGTTATTATTGTTATTATTGTTATCAAGTAAAGATGAAAAATTGAAGATAGATGAAGATCTGGAATCACATTTGAACCTATGAACCAAAGATCGAAACAAATCTTGTTACAATCGCAAACCCAAAATCGAAATTCAAACTTATACTACGATCACAAACACTAGACTTTATGTTATTTTAATCCGATATGATGAAGGAGCAGTTTGGGAACACATATGGACGAAATCGAAAACCACTTCAACCCCAAATCCAAACCTAAATCAGAAACGTTCAAACCTTAAATAGAAATGCAAGAACGATATGGAAAACACTAAATATAAACCCTTAATTAAACTCATGTACAAAGAAAATGGGAGGGGCTGCCACGGTAGTGGTGGAGCTGATGGTTGTTGTGTCAAATAACTATTTTCTATACATTCAAACCTTCATTTAGTGACTAAGAATTGAATATACTTTGTTTTCTGCGTCATATATCAAATATGTCCATAGTGAAAAGTTTATTTGAAAACCATTTTTATTACGAGAATCGTAAGAACCAATCTTAGCCGTCCAATTCCCCCTCCTTCAATTGGATTGCGCACCCATGAATTCCTTGCATGCATCCTGCCACACCCAATCCCCCACGCTCTTCATCCATGAATTCCATTATCCAAAATAAACGGCTAGAATTGATTCTCGCAGTTTTCACAATAAAAACGGTTCTCAAATGAACCTTCCCTTATGTGTATAAATGCACCTGTTGGACTGATTCTATGAACTTCAATGGATGCCGCTTACTCTAAAGCAGACAGGATATTAGGGTGACACATGTGTCATCCTTTGACACATCATCAATTTTTAATTAAATAATTTTGATTAATTATTATCCTAAATCTACTTAATTAGTAGTTATCTCTTGCAACTCGATTACCTTTCTATACACTTAAGAATATTTATTTTGCAACTCGATTACCTTTTTATACACTTAAGAATCTTTATTTTTCATCATGGAGAATTTCGATTAAGTTTTCATTTTTTGAGTGTTAGAGGTAAAAATGGAAAAAGAAAATGACATGATATAGCAAGTTATAACTAAGAAAATTGACACACGTTTTATAAGTTTATCAGGCAGATGTTTAACAAAAATATTCATGTATCATAATAATCGGGAAAATATGGAATTTTTGCTACTATATATATGAAGTCTAGAAATATTAAACGATACAACTAATTTACCATGATTATAAATGTTG
Organism: Dittrichia graveolens; assembly: GCA_038502395.1. Taxonomy (NCBI): domain Eukaryota; kingdom Viridiplantae; phylum Streptophyta; class Magnoliopsida; order Asterales; family Asteraceae; genus Dittrichia; species Dittrichia graveolens. The sequence goes on along the minus strand of JARJIL010000001.1, from coordinate 93,459,761 downwards.
CGATTTAAAAGAAAACTTACATCATCAATTGTTAATTATAATTAATCACCCCATTTTCTGACTTTGAACTTTATAAAAATGAATATATATATATATATATATATATATATATATATATATATATATATATATAGAAAAGTTTAAAATTCCCGCGCGTACGTACAGCCACCTCCAACTAATACTGTTAACTCAATAATTCGGGTCGGGTTTGAGAAAGTTTTGTGTCGACTCAATTTCACCTCATTTATTTTTGTGTAAGGTTCAGGTTGTATCAATTTTTCGTGTCGGATTTGCGTCGACCTATTTACGCCTCCACGAGTATTTTATTCGAATACGGTTTTCGAGTACGATTTTCAAATATTGTTTTCCATTTTAACTACAATTTTCTTTATCAATCTTTCAAATTACATGCATGTTTGCTTTCCAACTTTCGGTAAGATTTTTCAAAAATGATTTTCATTTATATTCCAACTTCAATATTTAATGTTCGTTTCGATTGTATTTGAACTTTAAATTCAGTATTTGTTTTGGTTTTATTCAAATTTTGGCTATAGTTTTTTATTCAACTTATATAAATGAATATAATAAAAACTATGATGTATTACTACTCTATCAAGTACGAATAAATAATGTCATTAACAACCGAATAATTTAAAATTATTCGTCATTAAATAGAATTATGAACCGAATTCAATTTACTAAAGTACCACCTATCAAGTAATCAAATATAAAGATACCGAAATCATATAGTCAAAATAACAAATATCAAAATAATGTTTTATTGTTTTAACTGTAAATATTTTATTATTTATTTTAAATTTTTAACGTTTAAGAGTTTATACTTTTGTTTGACATGTTTTATTGCCCTATGATGTTACTCCATTGAATTTACAATCTTCTCTTCAAAATTTAAATTTTAAGTATTAAAGAAAATTTTATAATGTTATAGTTTATCCTTAAACGAGTCGTTTTCGGGTTGTCAGGTTGACCCTAACATTGACACATTTATTTTCATGTCAACCCGCTTTTGACACGTTTCGTTTTTACGTGTTGGGTTTCGTATCGACCCAAAAATATTACCTCCAACAATGAAGGTATGATCATCCACCCCGGCCATTTTGAATTTATTTGTTGTTTTTTATTTCTACTGCCATTACCAATATATACAGACAGTCATTCAGTGTAGGAACATCCAACTTTCTCGTATTCTTGTCTTCTTCAATTCCTGCTGGTCCTCTTAATTTTTGGCCAAAGGTTATCTAAACATATATATATATATATATATATATATATATATATATATATATATAAAGGCAACGCATGTGATGTAGCTCCGGTCACTCTGTCAAACCTTAAATTTGTTGACGGTGTTGATTTGGCCTTTTATGCACAAGATTCCAGTGAAAATCTTGTGATTTTATCATTGGATGCCTACACTAACTGAAATATTCATTCTCTATTAATCATTACCAACTTAAGTTTCGTATCTACCAAGTATATTCGATGGATTCCTATTAGAATCTAACAGATTTTTAATGTTTTTTTTAAGGGTATATTGCATGAAAATACAATGAACTTTGTTTTAATTATCATTGTATACAACCAACTTTATTTTTTTACAAATAATACAATCAACTTTTATAATCCTCCCATTGTATGCAAGTTGTTGTATACAATGGAAATTATGGAAAAGTTTATTGTATACAATGGTAGCTAAATACTAGACACAGAAAAAGTTGTTTGCATACAATGAAATTTTTTTGAAAGTTGGTTGCATTATTTTTAAGAATTTAAAGTTAGTTGTATACAATGACAATTAAGACAAAGTTAATTGTATTTTCATGCATTTTGTCCTTTTTTTAATTGAAAGTTTATAAATTTAGTTGGGCAACCAACAAGATTGGCATATATATAAGATAAGATTCAGTACAGAACTAGTTCCGGTCACTCTGTCTATTTATATAGAACAATAGTACAAAAATTAAGTTTGACAAAGTGACCGGACTCAATAAGCAGATCTTCAATGTCTATTCTTGAATCACCAACTGCTATGTTCAAGTGAATCTCCGAAATCCTTCCATCGCCAACCCCTTTCGTTGATTCTTAAAGGTGTTGATTGAGTCCTAATTGCCAAAACCATTTCAATTTGTATGTGAATCGTGAACCACATCTTCAAAATAGTTTTGATTGCCAAGACTATCTCAAATTTGTTTTTTGAATTGCCAACCGCTACAAGTCACCAAATACACTTTGAGTTTATGGATCGTCAAGTGCACTTCAACTTGCTACATATCGCCAACCACATATATCGCCTCCAAAATCGCCAAAAACCACTCCGAATTTTTTTCGGGGCCAAGCTTAAGATCGTTTTTGTTGAGATCACCTTTTTTAACGTTCTGCTCAAATGCTGAAACCGGTAGCTCTTTGTCTGGTTTAGAAGTTAGTACTACTAATTTTCAATTTATTGATATGATTCATGTTTTGCAAAATCAAATTTCTCGGTTAGAAAATGATAAAGCACATTGTCAAACCTTAGAGAATAGATTAGCTAATAATCATAATGAATTAGTTCACTGTAATCCAGAATTATCAACAGCAAATGATTAGTTGTCTTATGTACAAGAAAAGGTTGGACATCTAACTGAACTAAACTCTAAAATTACTTTTAAATTAAGGAGTATAGAAATGCAATGTAAAGATTATTTTGCTGAGATTGATCGCTATATTAAAGAAAGAACTAAATTCTCCTCTAAGGTTAAAGAATTCGAGGAAAATCTTTGCAAGCGTGGTTAAAAAGATCAACCTATTTTTCTTAATAAACCAAAAAACACACAATTTTACAATCTTTATACTTTTGAAGATCTAGGTTTTGAAAATCCTTACATTTTGGAAAAAGTCACTACTTTACAGCTATATAATTTTGACTTAAAGTGTATGGGGTATGTGCAACTAATAAAGTTCACAGGGGCAGAAGAGGACTTGAGCTAGAAAAAGTGAAAAGAGAAAATGCAACTCTCGTTGGATTACACCGACTTGAATAAGAGTTATGATTTGAGAGAAATACAATTATCAACCGATTATAATCACTAGTTCTCTCCCGAGGAACTGAGTGAAAATTCAGAAAATCTTTCTGAAAAACTTGAGTTTTCAGATTTATGCATTTCAAGTTCGATTTTTAAAAAGAAGATTTCTCAACTTGAACATAACTTAAACATAACTTAGAAGAATAGAGAAAGAATTTTGATAATTAAAAAAATGTTTTTTTGATAAAATTGGTATAGAGAAAAGAAATTGGGAAAAATAAAAATGGAAATAGAGGAGAAATAGAAATGTGTGAAGAATTTGAATTAATTCACTTGTTTGGTATCATCAAATAACTGAAATAGAGAAATGGTGGCACAGGTCGTCGGACGGTGGTTGCGGCGTTGGCCGCCTAGCCGTACGTCGACCATGATGAGTAGAATGCCGGAAACACAACAGCAACCGGACATCGATGATGATGAGTAGGCATCGGCTGTCATTTCTCTCCATTTCTCTACAATTTGAAGAGAAATAGAAATACAAAGAAAGGGGAGAAATGAAAATGCGTTGTAACATCCGAAAACCTGGCCTAGTAGTAGGCGGGCAGATGGTAAATTGAAATGTGTTTAATTATGCATATTTAAAGATTTGTTATGTGATTAAACGAGTAATTGATATCGTACGTGTTTATAATTAAATAAGATTGAGTTTGGTACGAGGATTGTAGAAAATACCTCGAATGTATGTTAAGTTAATTAATTGAGAAAGATTATTTGTTTGAAAGTATTTGGACATATTAAGTGGTATTATGATATTTGAAGAATTAATTGATGGTTAATTGGCATGTAATATATGCTAGAAGAGTTAATATGGGTATTTATGTATGTATGATATTATGTATGTATGTGTTTGTGAGTTGGTGTGTAAGGTGATGACACCCAATATTGAGAAGTTTACACGTGTGTGTGTGTGTGTGTGCATGTGACCATTTGAAGAAATCTGTTTTTTTAGAAAGAAAAGGAAAATTTAAGTGTGTGAGTGTATGAAGAAACTTGAAATTTCAAAAGAAGAGATTTTGTGATTCAAAATTCGAAATAAAGGTTAGCTGATAATCCATACATGTTACTGATTATTTGGTTATGCTTTTTATTGTGTTTACATGGCTAAATAGAGTTTCACCATTGTTGGGTTTTGAAGAAAATGGATGAAATGGATTTTGGTGATTTCGTTGTTTTTAATTGATTAGAAAGTGTTTATGACGATTTATAAACATGTTGCATGAAGTTATATGTATGTTAGGGGTGTTTGAATCGAGAAAATATAAGTTGATATGAAAAATATGAGTTTTCTTGGCTGGAAATCCGACAGAAGAAAGTTGATAATCTGTAAGGATGAAGGTCGCGGCGCGACACCTTAAGGTCGCGGCGCGACGAGTAGCGGATTCTCAAAATCCGGGAGTTGCAATCCGATAATGAGAAAACCGATCCTAGAAATCCGAATGTACGAAATCCGACCCTGAAATCTGAGAAGAACGAAATCCGACACTTGAATCCGAGACTTGAGACCCGGATTTGAAATCCAGTGGCGTCGCGGCGCGACGCAGTGGTATGTCGCGGCGCGACAGAGGCTATTTCAGAAAGTTTGTTGTTTTTGTTCACGTTTTGTTTGAATTAAGTTGGGGTATTAATTGTATGATTAAATTAAGTTGTTTACATGAATAAGATATATTTATATATATTCGAGACTGATTTGGGTGTTGTTGTGTTTTCAGGCAAACCACAGACTCGGTGATATTAGACAACTGAGCACGCGTGATTCGAGGACTGAGGTGAGTGGAAGTTTACTCATGGGTGGTATTGGTGGTAACGTGATGATTTGTTTGATTCAAGAAATGATTGATTGCAATGTTGATTGCTATTTGAATATATGATTATTGACTAAGGAGTTCGATATGTGAAGATAGGTTGATTAATACGCCATGATAGACTGTTAAGTCTGCTATTTGTCAAACGAGAATTATGTGTTCGTATATGTTATATGTGATAGAGTTTTGATTATGATTGTGACTGGAAGTGTATCTGGATTGTTTGAGAACCAACCTTTGTGTAACGGGTTGGTAGAGATCAGCTTCTGTGTAAGGGCTGGTTGGGTCAGCTGCTATTGCAAGAGCTGGGCTCGCTTGCGGTTGGTTGAGCAGTGGTAGTCCTCCTGATGCATGCGTTGTATCATAGGGGAATTTCACTGTGCCAATTGGCAGGAAGCTATCGGTAAACCTTTGCTTTGGCCGGCACTGGTTGTAGGTTCGGCAGAACCGCGGGTCCTCAGGATTGAAGAGATTGTTGAATTGACGGATTGATTGAGGATTGATGTTCAAAGGTTCGGTTGTGAACTGAGATTGTTGTATGCTTGTCTGTAGCTTCCATTCACTTAGCTTTGTGCTAATCCCCTACGGTTGATTGCTTTTTGCAGGTTTTTGTGTGTAGCTGTTTAGCTTTGTTTGTGGTAAGGGGAATTTGACCAATACTCTGATATTGTGTTTTGAGAAGAGACGGGCCACGTTTTATAAATCTTTTGTAACACAAACGGATGTTGTAATTTGTAAAAGTACTTGTACTTTGTGGATGTTTAAGTCAAATGAATTTAAGTATGTGCGTCCGCAGCATTTTAAAAAAATGGCTTAAGATTTACGGTGTTACAAGTTGGTATCAGAGCCTAGGTTTGGCGATGCAGGCACGGCTAGAGTGTTGCATTCCCAAATCTTGGCTCGTGATGGGTGAAACTTTCCTTTGGGGGGATTTAGATTGAATTGGAATTGTGGTGTGATAGTTAGTATGTTATGTACTAACAGTTTATCTAATGAGTTTGTGAGATGATGTGATTGTACAGATATGGCTGACAGAGATACCTCTGCTGACACTCCTGTGACCCAAGAAGTGGCTGGAACTACATCAGTGGATGTTCTGAATGTAACAGGTCAAGTGGGTACTTCAGGTTTTGAATTTGGAATGGATCAGAGAGAATATATTTCTAAGTTGGAAAGTGAACTGCAGGAACTCAGAAATGCTATGGGCAACATGGAACGAGAGAGGATTATTCAGAATGAACGAATTCAGATTCCTACATCTATTACAACTCAAGCTACAACTGTGCCAGTAACGATTCCGTTTCCTCCTATATCATAAGTGGCACAACCATCCAGCTTTCATCCTTTTACTACCCAAGGAGCTTATCCTTTTGCGTATCCAGGATTTAAACCACCATGTACGTATAAGCAATTCTTGGATTGTAAGCCTTCAAAGTATTATGGAAGTACAGACCCCAATATAACTTTGAATTGGTTGCGAGAGATGGTAAAGGCTTTTGAAGCGTGCAATTGTGAGGATGAATTGAGAGTTTGCTTTGCGACCCGTATGCTTAAAGGAGATGCAATGGTTTGGCGGGATTCCCTTACAGGGCATTTTTCTAAACAACAACAAGATAGTGTGACCTGGGATCAGTTTCAGGAGAAACTGTGTGATCGGTATTGCAATACTTTTGAGATAGCTCGTATCAAAAGAGAATTCATGGAGTTACGTATGACTAGAGATATGAGTGTGGATGAAGTAATCAAACAATTTAACGAGAGATTGCGTTTTGTGAAGCAATGGGTACCTGATGAAGCATCAAAGATACAACACCTCGTGGGAGCTTTGCTTCCAGAGTATCGAAGTACTACCAGATGGGCTAGTACACTGTCGCAAGCATTTACATTAGCCAAGTCAGCTGAAGATGATTTAAAGGCTAAAGATAGAGCGAATCGAGATGAGATATCTCAGCAGAAATTTCGATTAGAACAATATTATGTTGAAAAGCAAAGAGGGCAGAATAGCCAAAGTAAAAGAAACCTGAAACACAGATCTGCATTTGGTGAACCTAATCAACGTGTGTCACGGTGTGGGAAGTGTAAGTCTCACCATACAAGACCATGTACACTTCAGACTATGTGATGTCTGACATATGGGCAGTTTAGCCATGAAATGAAAGAATGTCGTTTCCCACGAAAGGTATGTTGGATCTGTTTTAAGGAAGATCATCGAGCAAGAGATTGCAAAGTTAGCAAGGAGTTAGAATCAGGGTCAGGAGCTGTGGCAGGTGGGGGATCTTCGTCAACAAGTGGACGAAAGAGAAAGAACTCTTCTGAGCAAGAGGGTAGAAATTTCAATATGATGGCTGATGATATTGCCACTACTGACGATGTAACGGGTACGTTTTGATAACCTTTATATTTGTGAGTATGTTTAATAACTTTAGAGTTAATTGAGAATGTATGATGCCTATGTGTGTTAAGTGTGTTTGATTGTTTCTAAAAGAGTATGATTCTTTAGAAAGTAGAGATATTTGATTATGAAATTGTCTGATGCATATGGTAGTAAGTGATATAACGGTAAACGATGGGATACACGATATGACGTGAATTGGGTATGAAGTACCCTAGAAAGATATTTGTAGATTTGTAGAATTGCATGCTAAGTTATGTGTTGCAAGAGTTGTCTTGCCTTCTATGTTTATATATGTGCATATGTATGTTTGTGTTCGTATAAAGAAGAAGGAAAGTGGATAAGATATAGAAGTTTGGAAGGTTTGTGATAACCAAGAAATGTTATGGATAAAAGTATAACTGAAATTACGAGCATTTGGTAAAATTAAAGATTGAAAATAAATTGTGATATTGATTAAATAACTTGAGGAGATCGATGATTTGTTGAGATACTGTATTTGTTGGATTGATATAAATGATGCTATGCCATGAAATTGGAAGAATGGTCTAAGTCTTGTAACAATTGAAGATTTTAAGAGGAATGATCTAATCCATGCCCTTGGAGTTGTAACAGATGCGTTTATATTGATAATATGAAGGAAGATATGTGAAATTGATTTGAGTATTAAAAGAAACAACAGAGGTTTATATAATGAATGAACTTAATATGTGATAGAGATGATGATTAGAAAGAATCAAAGATTGTAATTGAGAAATTTGATATTGGGAAGACAATTATTGTGGGAATGCGAGGGAATTTATGACAGTAACCTTGAAAATTATGTGAGTCGACGTGTACTTGACTTGATGGATGAAATTGAAATTACCCTTATTAGAAATTGATGACATAGATGATTGAGATTATCAAGTAAAGGAAAGAAGTGAAATGCTACAGATTGAGCAGGCCTGAGATGTATAGAATTGCTTGGATAGAAGATGTAAATGGTGCCCAATTACAAGGATATATGAGAAAACGCTGGTTATAATTATAGTTGATATTTGTGACCTGAAGATATATGTATTGAAGAATGAAAGATTGAATTCATTAGACAACGAGAGAAGAGGAATGCAATGGCCTGAGCATATGGAATGAAGACTTGTGAATCGTATGTATAATTTGCCTTTGCTAAGGAGTACCTTGGCTTGGAACTGGAAACTTAATTTGAACCGGATTCACGAAATTTAATTGCCAATGCACTTGTAAGGGTTAAATAGTATAATGCCATATGAAATAATTGATTGATAAATTATTAAGAGGAGTGAATATGAGATATGTACTTTCGTGGAAATATGATATGATTGTGTTTGAGTTAAAGAAAAGTATCAGAGATTTATAAACTATTGAGATAATTTGAGATACCAGAGTGATGGTGATGATAAGTTACGATGGAATTGATGAGAAGGAAATTGATGCATCACAAGTGATTATGGACTGAGTAGTAAGAAGTGTTGGTATTATTACCCCAGTGGAACGTGATCTTTTGAGAAGAATTATATTGATCCGATGATTTAAAAGATATAATGTATCCATACTTGGGGATTTTTGATGAGAAACTAGAAGAGTTTATGACAAGAATTGAGGTGAGAAACGAGATGTACAACTGAATTTTTATGGGATGGTCAGGCAAAAAGGATTGCGCAGATAAAGGAGGATGAACTTGTGTTTTGTCTTGAATTTTGATAATTCTTGGAATTGATAATTAAACTGGTTAGACATATATGATGTAATTACTATCTGATGGATGTTAAGGTATCAGTGGTGAGTTGATATGTGAATATAGTAGTAATGTTTGACATATTGGAAATAAAAGAGAGAAGATATGAATGGATATTATATATATATATATATATATCAGACAGTGAATAACATAGATGTGGAATTTGTTAAATTGAGATGAACAGATTGATGTGAACAAGTAAACAAGAGATGTTTTGATTTAGTTTAAACGTGTAGGTGTGAAGGAAAATGATTGAAAGACAGGTTTATGAGTTATATGATTAAATTGAAGAAGAGTAGTTAAACTCTGATGACTATGAGATGACAAAAGATAAGTAGAAATGAATGTCAGTAAATGGTAATAAGATGGATATGGATATGCATTACAGAGGACTTGACAACCTGAGATGAATGAATATGAAGAATGGGTTTTCCGTTTGAGATATGCTATAGGATTCCGAGGACGGAATCCTCTAAAGGAGGGAAGATTTGTAACATCCGAAAACCTGGCCTAGTAGTAGGCGGGCAGATGGTAAATTGAAATGTGTTTAATTATGCATATTTAAAGATTTGTTATGTGATTAAATGAGTAATTGATATCGTATGTGTTTATAATTAAATAAGATTGAGTTTGGTACGAGGATTGTAGAAAATACCTCGAATGTATGTTAAGTTAATTAATTGAGAAAGATTATTTGTTTGAAAGTATTTGGACATAATAAGTGGTATTATGATATTTGAATAATTAATTGATGGTTAATTGGCATGTAATATATGCTAGAAGAGTTAATATGGGTATTTATGTATGTATGATATTATGTATGTATGTGTGTTTGTGAGTTGGTGTGTAAGGTCATGACACCTAATATTGAGAAGTTTACACGCGTGTGTGTGTGTGCATGTGACCATTTGAAGAAATCTGTTTTTTTTTTTTTTTTGAAAGAAAGAAAAGGAAAAGTTAAGTGTGTGTGAGTGTATGTGTTTCTCCCTGGAAGAAAGAAGAACAAAAAAAGAAACTTGAAATTTCAAAAGTAGAGATTTTGGGATTCAAAATTCGAAATAAAGGTTAGCTGATAATCCATACATGTTACCGATTATTTGGTTATGCTGTTTATTGTGTTTACATGGCTAAATAGAGTTTCGCCATTGTTGGGTTTTGAAGAAAATGGATGAAATGGGTTTTGGTGATTTCGTTGTTTTTAATTGATTAGAAAGTGTTTATGACGATTTATAAACATGTTGCATGAAGTTATATGTATGTTAGGGGTGTTTGAATCGAGAAAATATAAGTTGATATGAAAAATATGAGTTTTCTTGGCTGGAAATCCGACAGAAGAAAGTTGATAATCTGTAAGGATGAAGGTCGCGGCGCGACACCTGAGGGTCGCGGCGCGACGAGTAGCGGATTCTCAAAATCCGGGAGTTGCAATCCGATAATGAGAAAACCGATCCTAGAAATCCGAATGTACGAAATCCGACCCTGAAATCCAAGAAGCACGAAATCCAACACTTGAATCCGAGACTTGAGACCCGGATTTGAAATTCGGTGGCGCCGCGGCACGACAGAGGCTATTTCAGAAAGTTTGTTGTTTTTGTTCACGTTTTGTTTGAATTAAGTTGGGGTATTAATTGTATGATTAAATTAAGTTGTTTACATGAATAAGAGATATAAATATATGTGAAAAGATATATTTATATATATTCCAGACTGATTTGGGTGTTGTTGTGTTTTCAGGCAAACCACAGACTTAGTGATATTAGACAACTGAGCACGCGTGATTCGAGGACTAAGGTGAGTGGAAGTTTACTCACGGGTGGTATTGGTGGTAACGTGATGATTTGTTTGATTCAAGAAATGATTGATTGCAATGTTGATTGCTATTTGAATATATGATTATTGACTAAGGAGTTCGATATGTGAAGATAGGTTGATTAATATGCCATGATAGACTGTTAAGTCTGCTATTTGTCAAACGAGAATTATGTGTTCATATATGTTATATGTGATAGAGTTTTGATTATGATTGTGACTGGAAGTGTATCTAGATTGTTTGAGAACCAACCTTTGTGTAACGGGTTGGTAGAGATCAGCTTCCGTGTAAGGGCTGGTTGGGTCAGCTGCTATTGCAAGAGCTGGGCTCACTTGCGGTTGGTTGAGAAGTGGTAGTCCTCCTTATGCATGCGTTGTATCAGAGGGGAATTTCACTGTGCCAATTGGCAGGAAGCTATCGGTAAACCTTTGCTTTGGCCGGCACTGCTTGTAGGTTCGGTAGAACTGCCGGTCCTCGGGATTGAAGAGATTGTTGAATTGACGGATTGATTGAGGATTGATGTTCAGAGGTTCGGTTGTGAACTGAGATTGTTGTATGCTTGTCTGTAGCTTCCATTCACTTAGCTTAGTGCTAATCCCCCACAGTTGATTGCTTTTTGCAGGTTTTTGTGTGTAGCTGTTTAGCTTTGTTTGTGGAAAGGGGAATTTGACCAATACTCTGATATTGTGTTTTGAGAAGAGACGAGCCACGTTTTATAAATCTTTTGTAACACAAACGGATGTTGTAATTTGTAAAAGTACTTGTACTTTTTGGATGTTTAAGTCAAATGAATTTAAGTATATGCTTCGCAGCATTTAAAAAAATGGCTTAAGATTTACGGTGTTACATGCGTGGAGAAACCATTTCTCCTCTCAAAACTATAACCATTTCTTTCAAACAAGAGAAACCAATTCTTCCCATTTCTTTTCTCTCTACCAAACACCCCTAAAGTCTTAGGTTGCATGAAAAAATGAATAGTTGAGTGACAATGTGGCGTCAGGGGTCGTATGGTGGTCAATGATAGTTGTGGCCAACGGTGATTAGTAGCAACATAGAGAGAAGAATGAGACACAAGAGAGATGGTGTGAACTATGAATGTTTAATTTCATATTGATTACAGGTTTAATTTTATTTAATACATAAAAATGAATCAAAATATAAAGAAATTAATATAATAAAGAACTAAATTGCCCCTATGTTATAATTTATTCTTTTTCTTTAGTCTTAGTTGATTTTAAATGTCACATAGTAATTGTTTTTAATAAAATTGAAAAACTTAAAACTCTCACTCTCCTATGTCAACTCTCTCTCTCAATCTCTCTTTCTCTCACGGTCTCTCAATCTCTCAATACTTAGCATTCTTTCCCCTTCACTATGTTGCCATCACTTCAAGCCTCCATCACCGCCACCATCACAACCCTCCATCACTAACTTGTTTCTGGTTCGGCGCATATCTCCATCACTGCCACCATTGTAAGACTTTCACGGGTCTTCATCCCTTTTGCAAGTCTTCTAAAAAGATTGACACGTCTGATATAAGTGACGATGATTTTGAAGGTTCTCATTAGGGTTTGTTGACTATTTCTAGCGGTAAGATCTATTGTAATCAATGATTTGAAGATTTCCGATTATTGTTTGTTGATTCCTGATTTAAGTGAAATCTAATAGGATTTTCAATTTGGGTTATTTGATTATGCATGCTTCCATATATAAGTATTACAATTTACAATTAACTAGGGTTTGTTTGGTTTTGATTAAACATTTCTTATTCCAGAACTTATGGTTTTAAAGCATAAGTTGGCTAGGGTTTTTTCTAGATTTTTAGAATATTGTTTTAGAAGGCTTAAGATGGTGGAACCGATCGATTTCTAAAAATTTTTTGAGGTCTATTGCATAGGAAAGATGGTGGTCGGTGATGGTCACAGGTACAAAATCTGTTATTTACCCTCTAAAATAATAAAGTTAAAAACTTAAGTAGTAAATTATTAACCTAGTAAAAAACGTTGAATATTGTATCAAAACATCCGGAGTTAAAAATACTTGTTTTTAGTGAAAAGTAACAATCATTTCACCTAGTTTTCTACCAAATATATAAATCATTGAATTTCAATTCATTAAATTTTAAAGTTCTTAATATAGGATTCAAAAGAAGTTAATTTCACATAATGACAACAAATTATAGATCGATATATACATACATAAAAGGATTTTAATTAAGTTTGATACATACAATAAAAAATCATTTTAAATAAAATAAATTTTTATAAAGTTTGTTTAAACTCGATTGTTTGAGAAAGAAATAAAAAGGATCATTAATAGGATCTCAAAACTCAAAAGTATTTTTGATTAAATGAAGTTACGTATTTTGTAGTATGTATATATATTAGTCATTTCAAATATATGATTATTCTTTCATCATCCATTTTTACTGTTAAACCTAACAAATTAAGATAAGATACATATGACCTACAAATCTCTAACAGAAATAGCTCCTCACACTAACAACATGAAATGAATGATATGTAGAAACAAAATGAGAAAATGAAGACTGAAGAGATTTGAGTCTCATAAATTGCAAAGTTGCAATTTTTAGGAAAAGATATAGAAATACACGTCAATATGATAAAACCATCTATGATGTGGTGTTAGTTACGTGATTGTGTCACAAAGACTAGATAAGAAATGTGATATGCATCAAGAACGAGAGTGAGGTGATAAGGGCGGAGCTAGGATTTTAGTATAGCGGTGGTTGATTTTACTTTATCATAACACTAATAATACACATATATATGAACGGTATAAAAAAGTTTCATTATTTAGCTAAATAAATAAATAATAAAAGTTAATTTAAAGACAAGAAACTTACTTGTTAAAATAGCGCTTAAGTTTTGTCAAAATCTATCATCAAAGTTTTCTAATGAATGATAGTTTGTTTGTCATGAATAACATGCCAGAAGCATGATATTAACTAAAACAATAACTCGAATGCTTTATCTTGATAAAATTTCAATGAAACCAAAAAATAAGGATAAAAAAAAGCATACTTCGCATGTTAATTTGTAATTTGACACGTCTTTGTTTATTTGAATAAAACTTATCTATTATATATATTGTCTGTAGAGAAAATATCAACAATCTCTCTCTCGATCTATTAGTGTAAAGAACTTTTTAAAGATAATTATCATTCATGTTATTACGAAGCCTTGTTTTCATAGTTTTCATTGTTGAGAAAGCTCTTTCAAAAATCAAAATCACAACTTCGAGTCTTTCCTTTAGCTAATTAGGAGGGGTTAATAAATGTTGTACTTAGACTTCTAAAATACTAAGAATTTTAGGCTTATTGGAGGGGGTCTAGCCCCCTTCAACCCCCCTTGTCTCCGCCCCCGAGAGAGGTGATCTAAATGTATAAAAGAATGAAATATCGTAAAACATATAACCTATCCACCCCCTCCCTCCAACCCCACCCCCCAAATAAAATAATTTATTATAAATTGAACCCGTATTCATATCCAACGACCCACATCACATCCCTCTTCTTCCAAGATTCATTGAGTGTTGTACTTCGTAAAGATGGGACTGCTTAGGTTAGGATTGTGCATTGCGTTGGTGATAATCAACACTAATGCTCGGATTTCGGCTGAAGTTGCCACTGACTGTAATCCAATCCAGCTAAGCCCATGTGCCACCGCAATCTTATCGTCCACCACCCCATCAGAAACTTGCTGTAGAAAGATGAAGGAGCAGAGGTTTTGTCTTTGCAGGTACATCAAGAACCCAAGATTGCAGAAGTTTTTCGACACTCCTAATGCTAGAAAGGTTGCTGCTACTTGTGGCACCTCTTTCCCCACTTGTTAATCAAGAAATCCCAAATCAAGGCAGTTAGTATTATAAGTATTTGGTGAAGGAGTGTTGTAATGGGGGATATAAAGTGTGTGGTAGTTAGACCCGTATTGTATGGTGTGATTGTTTTAATGAAATATATTTCTCTGATGCTTATAAAAAAGTATTGCAAGTATATGGGATGGTACTACGCTGGACTTTGGATAGCAGATCCGACTTGAAATTTAATTTTCAGTCTTTTTGGAGATTAAAAGGAAAAAGAAACCTCTTTAAGTGGATGGCTGTTTATAATATAATGATTCTTGCATCGAAATAATCATTATGAGATCGCGGATCTAAGCATCCTTTCTAACTCATCGGCCTAGTGATCGATCAGAAATATTAATGAGAACCTCAATGAACTTCTAGGAAACGCTTTGTATGTATAAAAAAGCCGTACAAGATGCAAACAATTGTGTTTGCTTGTTTATACATTAGTACAGTACCAATGCTTCTAGCTCTTAGGTTGATCCTTTGTAGAATTCCCAACGAGGAGCCAGTAATGGTGTAGTGAAGATATAAGCAAGTTGGTCCTTTGTAGAAATGAAATGAACTTGTAAATTATTTTATGTGGTCTTCTCTCAAATAAAGCGGAACACTAGGTTTGCAGACAAGCTGGTAGCACCAACATCATCACATAGCAACTACGGAGATCCATGAAGAAAATGCAGTTAAGGAAGAAGAGACCTTAACCAAGTGATCATAACAGCGGTATCAACCACTCGCTTGTACTAAGATCTGGCAGAAGAGCGAGAGACCGACCATCTTGCTTTCAAGGTCCCGCCTAGAACCATGTTAGAACTATCTAGGAATCATCTATGATGCAAAAACAACGCGCTTAGCATCTATAAATGCCTTGAGGAATTCTCGGATTCATCCCAGTGACCAAGTAAGTTTTCCAATGCCTCCAAAGGGAGCAGAAGAACATGATAGAAAAGAAATAAATCATGGGAGATAGATGTGTAGATGGACACTCCTATTGGAAGAAGAATAAATATGTATAGGCTGAAGAATGAACCAGCCAACTTTGTTGATAGTGAAGGCCATACAATCAATCATTTGAACACTTGTCTTTTCTCATTACTTTATTACTTTTTTAATTTTAACACTTATCTTGATATAGCGAATCAAAAGAATCAATAATATATATATATATATATATATATATATAACGCGGTGATAATATAAATCAAAACTAGAGAAGTTCATAAGTCAATTAAACATAGATTCAAATCTAACTAATTTGATGATATAACTTTAAAACTAAAATATATTTAGTGGCAGTGAAGAATCAAGAAAACTATTTGCTTGTATTTAAAAAAGAAACAAATATTAACAACCGTATACTACAAACGATAAAGTTTAGACAACGTTTGAACCATAGGTAAAAAGTTTATAGATATGATTATATTAATATCAGCAATCAGACTATGGTTATTATGAGAATAGATATTTAGGTAAGAATGGAAAAACAAATCTTAACCATCAACTAGATGTTGATCTATTAGATCTAACGATCACAATTCACCAATTGCAATTCATGATTGAATAATGAATAAAATTAAGATCAAATATAAATTGTCCGATCAAATCAAATAAAGGACTAGGATTAAATATTCATTCTCATTTGAATCTGCAACTCGACAATCAATCATGTAACTATAACAAAGGAAGCCTATTATTCTATCAATATCTTAAGTATTAACATTACAAACTTCTTAACTGATCACCACCAGGAGGAAAAAAAGAAACCTGTTTATCTCAAAACTTCTCAATTAAGGATAAAAGAAGCATGCAAAATGGGAATTCACTCCTACGTTTTCTATAACAAACCAGACTTAAAGCAGCTCACGTCTACTCTTATCTTTTATCTAAATCACCTTTTTACGTTACGCACCCCCACCCGTTTTATCTTTTACTTCCTTTCAGTTCAACGCTAAAGACCAACGTACAAACATGGACACGATTTGGGTTTCTTAAATCTTACAAAACTTCAAGTTGCTACAAACTTGACTTAAAATGTATTATCATCATCATCATCGTCATCATCATCAATCATCATCTACGGGAAAAGAAAAGATAATCTGGATGATTGACCTGAAGCTTTGTCAGCCAATTTTCAGCAGTCTGCAACAAGTCGCTCACCAATGGCCCTTCACTGGGGACCCATAAATCTGGCTTAAACTTGTATGAAGCAAGACCAAACACTGGTAATGAAACAAGCGGAAATCCATCCATCCCATTAAGATAGCTTACAACAGGTGGATGCTCGCATTGATTTCCTGATGCAACAAACCATCATGCAACTTGTAAATACATATTTCTCACCCAAACAAGAGCCTTGTGCATGAGTATTATACACCTACACTCCCAGAACGAATGCGTTATTTGAAAGAAGAATCTACGACTGACCTGCCATGGGAGTATGAAGATAATGAAAAGTCAGAAAGCAAGCATCAAGATCTTTCAAGGTTGGTCCCATAGGAATTCTGTATATCGGGTACCTAATAAATGCACCACAAGACCCAAATCAATTCACATATATGATCAATAGCAGGACCAGATTAAAAGTCAAAGTTATCATACCAAGCCACTGATAGCCAACTAGATGGTAACAAGTCGCAGCTTCTCAGACTATTCAATCCAGGGAAGCGACGAGCAAGATCAACTATCTGTTACAGCAAGAAATAACAAGTAATTATTGGAAAGAAAGAAATTAATATTTTATTAAAAAAAGTATATTCATTGCATAGAAACTAACCTTATCAGTCAAAGGTTCTCTGCCCCAAGGCTGATTCCGCTCGAGATACTCAAATAAAAGACACCCTTGAGTGCTCATAGAATCACTATCATCACTAGAAAAGCCTTCTTGAAGTATATGATGCTGATCATTCATTGACAAATGGTTTATTCGCCTACATATGTCACTGTTTGGGTAGTGATTACTCTGCTTCTCCCTTGAATAATGCAAAGAACCCCTTTCATGTTCATAATCACTGCTTGCATCACTACTTGAATCCCTAAAGGAGTCACTTTCACTCTCTTCCGCTGGTTCCCTGCAAGAGCAACAAAATGGCAAGTTTTTAATTAACAAACAAGTATGTCAAAACTTGTCAATGATGTAGTTTCAAATAGCTGAACCCTAGCAAAGAAAAAATATGAATTTAGTATGTGTATTGAGGTCTCTGCAAAGACCATGGATCCTATGATAGCATAACTATGAAGATGAAAAAGGTCAAATGTAGAAGCCACATTCATCCTTCAATTCAATCATTTTTTCCGCTTTTGAGATAGTCCTTTGATAGAGTAGCCTATAATGTAGTTTAAGGCAAAAGGCACAACTAAAGTGATCAACCCTGCATCTTGCCATGGGCAACGGGCAGAAGAAAGGTGACGGCCCACTGGCCCAGCTATAGTAAGATGATAGGAGTTTCCAACTTTTGTGTATAGGTCACTATTAGACATAAAAACACAGAACAAGAGAATGATGAAGTAAAAACATAAATATCTTAAATCCTAATAGGGAAATAGTTCATAATGAATTAATGATGAATTACTATAAAAAATGATGTCTTAAAACAGAGTAAAAGGTCTTAAAACTCTGTAGTTTAACATTCCATAAGTAGCAACCCAAAGAGAGAAGAGCACCAAAACCCTGATTTCATAAGCAATTTTGTCTTTCAACACAAAAGAAAGAAATTAACGTTATATACTTATATTCGCTAGGTTTAACCTCACAGCTGCTTATATACAGCCTTGTTTGACTTGGCTGAACACCAAGAATTAGGAAGAGAAAGAAAGAGTACACCGGGGCATTTATGTGCTTTTATTAATTAACCCCCTACATTCAAATAGAAGAAAGAAAGACATGCAATCCTGCTACTTAGCTACTGATAGAGAATATGATATGGGTCAGTTTTAATAAACCAACAGCCCAATGGGCCCAAGCCTGTTCAGTTAGAAAAGATTATATATATACAGCCTATTGGAGGAAAGGGGAGTATCGAGAGTTTATTGTTAGGTCAGCTCACGGAGAGCTTGGGCAGGAAGACACCATAGCTGGATCTTCTCTGATTTGGCAGGGGAGAGTCATCTCCTACTGATTTTACTTGTTCTTCTTCCTGAATCTTCATTTCTTTTTTTGTAATCCAGCCTATCATAGTATCTAATAAAACAATTGATTGCCTGTTCTTAATATCTATTCTATTTCATCTATCTGTTGAATCAATTCTTATCAATTGGTTCCATTGCCGGGAAACGAACCCGGGTCTCCTGGGTGAAAGCCAGATATCCTAACCGCTGGACGACAATGGAACATCACCACGTCGGCTCATCTTCACATCTAAGTTCGATTCTCTCTCTTGCTGTTTCCCGTAATGAACCATCTTCTTCCCCATCGATACCACAAAATCATTCCGTAATGGTTTAACCACTACTCTAGAAAATGGGAAAGCATGAATGGAGGAGCACAAGCACTTGACTAGGCTAAAAACAAGGAACTGGAGCACTACTCCTTCAACTGCAATCAACGATCACTTGACCCTTTATTCCAAGACCCGTCCGGTTTCTAGCCAAGTCCAATTATTCCTGGTCACAGTCCGGAATTACCTGGTTTCTTTTGGGCCTCCCTTCGACAGCTTGGGCCTTGAAGTCCATCTTCCCAATTGGATTCATCATCCAAGAGTTGCTATCAATATCCACCAGGGGAAATATGAGCTTATCCTCAAGGTCAAGAAAAAAGTGCTGAAGGTCATTGACATCCTCCCATGTCGTTTGATTCAGGTCACACCCCTCCCATGCGGAGAGTACCTGATTAATTCCGTTAGACTTGCAAGAAACAAGGATGGCAGCTGGTTGAAAAATCGCAAGGTTGTCATGAACGAGTGTTGAAGGTCATTGACATCCTCCCATGTCGTTTGATTCAGGTCACACCCCTCCCATGCGAAGAGTACCTGATTAATTCCGTTAGACTTGCAAGAAACAAGGATGGCAGCTGGTTGAAAAATCGCAAGGTTGTCAGAACGAGTGTTGATGGTCATTGACATCCTCCCATGTCGTTTGATTCAGGTCACACCCCTCCCATGCGAAGAGTACCTGATTAATTCCGTTAGACTTGCAAGAAACAAGGATGGCAGCTGGTTGAAAAACCGCAAGGTTGTCATGAACGAGTGTTGAAGGTCATTGAAATCCTCCCATTTCGTTTGATTCAGGTCACACCCCTCCCATGCGAAGAGTACCTGATTAATTCCGTTAGACTTGCGAGAACCAAGGATAGCAGCTGGTTGAAAAATCGCAAGGTTGTCATGCACGAGTTTGGGCCAAGGAGTATGTTGTGCCTGTGGTTCCCCAAAGCACTGTCGCAACAGAGACGTGGAACACAGAATGAATGTGGCTCTCCGGTGGTAGATCAAGGAGATATGCCACCTCGACAATTTGGGCTGCAATTCGCATGGGCCATAACAAAGCCTTGCCAGCTTATAAGAGAACCGCCTCAACACCGTCGTCTGACAATAAATTCGCAATCAGACGTAAACATAATCGCCAACAACAAATTTCAATACGGTGACAATTAGAGTGAGAACCCATGCGTTGTCGGGTATGGTCCAACTTTTTTTAAAGTGATCGAGATGTTGGCGATGTGCCACAAGGGTGTCATGAATGGAGGCCACCGTAGAGGATCCGACAAGATACGAGAGAACTGTTGAGGGATGGCCAGTCATATAGAGCTTGAAGTAGAGACATACAAATTGAAGTATGGTGGGTGATGTTATACCAAAATTTGGCCAGATGAAAATAGTACTGCCAAGCTCTCGGCTCGTCGCTTTTAAAGCATCGGAGATAGGTTTTCAAAAGCGGTTGACCACTTCACTTTGGCCTTTGGTTTGCAGGCGGTAGGTACCTGAATGACGAAGGGTAGTACCCAGCTATCTAAATCGTCCCCGCCTAAAGTGGCTAAAGAATAGTAGTCATGATCTGAGATGCTAAAGTTTGGTAAGGCACGAAGGCGGTACACCGTTTGCAAGAACGTAGTGACCTAAGTAACAATGGTGCAGCTTGGCGGAAGCAGGATAAAATAGGCGCTTTTTGAAAGCCTATAGACAATAACCCAAATTTGTGCCTTCCTAATCGAAGGGGAGAAGGTGGGTAATGATGTCTATTGCCAAATCTTCCAAAATATGATTAGGGGTAGGCAGACGTTGCAGCAACCGATAAGCTTTGTGTAAGTTGGCAATTATCATTGCCTTCATGTTCAACCAATATAAAGAAGCACTTAACCGACATAAGGTGGGTTGTGAAATGGAGTGGCTAGCTAGGGGGTACCATGGTACTTGGTGACGGCCCATAAGCTGAATCGATAGAGCAGCTCATTGGAGGTGGAGGTATAAAAATGCCGAAATTCTTCCAGCCATGAGAATGTGGGTAGAACCAGGCAATGGAGGTCAGCATTCACCACATTTTTCCTCGTTCGGTTTATAACAAATCTCAAAGTCATACGCTAGAAGTTCCGTATCCATTTATGTTGATCGGGAGTCTAAGTAAGAAGGTTATGGAATCTGTGTTGATCGGTATATATTTTGGAACGTCCCAACAAACAGTGTTGTCAAAAGCACGCCTCACATGCGCTTAAAGCGCAGAAGCTCACCCTTAGGGGCTTTTTGCCAAGCGAAGCCCGCTGTATGTCTGAGGTGCACGTAGACGCACAAAAGCGCAGAAGCTCCGAAGCGCAGAAAAGTGCGCTTCATATTTGAAGTATTTTGACCAATTTTTAAACGTTGACCCTTGTATTACACCATATATCCATCGACACTCTTATCAGATTGAAAAACCCTACCAAATAAGCGGCTGGACCTACGACTCCATGACCAAATCGAGCAAGAAATCAACAGATCCATTCTTGTTTTTTTTTACTCGATTTCTTCAATCTTCAATCACTCCCCGGGTAAATCTTCTGATTCTCTATTTCTCTAGTTCGTCGATTCTGAAATTTTTTATTTATTTATTTTAGCTCTTCTTCTGATTCCCATCAACAATTTATCTATTTATGTTAGATTTCTGTTCTTGTTAGGCTGTTAGCTGCTTTTCTTCCCTCAAATCAGGTAACAATATTATTGTTAATTACTTAATTTCTGACTTTCTGTTCATGTTATCGAGTTTGATGTTTGATGTTTGAACTTTAAGTTTGAAGTTTAGAACTATTTTTGATGTTTGTTTGAACTTTGAATTATGTTTGATGTTTGTTTGAACTTTGAATTATGTTTGATGTTTAACTATGTTGGATGTTTAACTATGAAGTTTAAAATTATGTTTGATGTTTATGCTATGAACTTTATAGTCATTCTGATATTTAGATGCTATTTTATTTATATTATATCACTGCATATATTTTTTTAGTTTCTTTAATATCATGCGCTTCGCCTTCATGAAGCCCGCGCTGCGCCGTGCGCTTCGCGCTTTAAGCTCCGAGACCCTTTGCGCTTTTCGCTTTTGACAACACTGCCAACAAACATTGTGTCCATTTACGAACCACTTCTGAAATGGCATAGAAATCTCGCATATAATCCGATGAAGATCATGTGTGTGGCCCCATCTTTTTGCAAAAAAAAAGCAAGCTAGTGATTGGTGGTGACGATTTGGAAAAATCTGGTAAGGTTAATGTTGGTAAGGTCATTATGAACGATTAAAGGGACTGATTGCAGCATCCGTCCATACAAACTGTTGCATAATTATGAACAAATTATTGATAATAGCCGGTGAGACGAAGAAACTCGCGAAGATTGGAAACTGTACTCGATGGCGGCCACTAAGTATGGCTCAGATTTTTTCATTGTAGACAACGACACCAAGGTAGTACACACGCACCTGGACAAAAACACATATGGATCTCTTAGCATAGTAGAGATTAGCAGCGTCTTGCCGTCTCAAAAACGAACTATAAATATTGCATGTGTAGCTACAGCATCTAGCTGTAGACGACAATATTGTTAAAGAAAATAAGGGTGCATCGGCGAATATGTTCTCGAAAAAGATCATTCATGACGGATTGGAAAGTGGATAGTGTGTTTTACAACCCAAAAGGCAATACTGAAAATTTCGTGATGCACATCGATTGTACCAAAAGTGGATAGTGTGTTTTACAACCCAAAAGGCAATACTGAAAATTTCGTGATGCACATCGATTGTACCAAAAATTGGTTTTATGTGCCTCCTTGCCACGACCTGTAGTAACCCTAACGCAATTTGATTTTGAGAAAGAAACGGGGGCCATGAAGCTCATCAAGGAGCTTGTCTTTAAATGGGATGGAAAAACCTATCTCAAATTGTTTGTGTTGAAAGCACGGTAATCTACAAAAAAACGCCATGAACTATCTTTCTTGTGAACCAATACCGGGAATGCCACCATCTTGTAGCATGTCAATAATCAATAATGTCATGATCTCTTTCTGAAAGTGAGGGTATCCATAAGGGCATACATCGTCAGGGTGTATTGCTGAAGTTGGTTAGCAAGGTCCTTGACAAGTGGTAGATAGGGCGGTTCTTGATTGTCGGGTAAGAAATCAAACTGGAGAGCAAAAGGTACCACGAAGTGTTTCTAGAAAAGAAGGCAAAGGGTGCTCAGGGTCACTGGCGGGCAGCGGCTTCGCCACGTAAGGTAACAGTTTCATCGAGATGTTCGAAGGTGAGTTGTGGTATAGAGAAGACAAGGCCGAGGGCACTAAGCCATGTCATACACACAAAAATTTTGGCACCTTTGATAGATAGAACAAATTGTGAGACCAAGTTCGATGTCAGAAAATTGACCTGTACATTGGATGAAGGTGTTGTTTCCCACCATAACCGAAAATGAGGCTTAAGTGTTGGTTGTTAAGAGAAGGGATGAAGCTATAAGTCGCTCGATGATGTTGTGGTTTCTTCGATTATCCACCAATGTCGCAAGATAACGCGGAGTGAGCAGGGATGTGGCTCCGTGTAACGCAACAAGTGATAATGCTAAAAGTTAGGTCGAAGAGATGCCATAAGGAAACGAGTCGAGTGTCAGTTTGACAGTAACGTTCGGATCAATAGGATATGTGTTTGGAACAGTGATTGTTGGGATTTATATCAAGGATTAAAGGTCATTAGTTTGAAGTTGGAGAAACCAAGATAGGTTAAATGGTAGCTGTGGTGAAATTTCCACAAGCAATGTAAGCACAACCCTTAACTGCAACGACCTAGACCTTTTAGAGGAAGAGCATCGCAATGGCAGTTTTGGATGTGCGGAAGTATAGCCGGTGGGTGATTTGTAGGGGCAGCAAATGGAGTGCACAGAGTTGTAGTGGGGTTGTAAGGAGCTGGGTGTGAGGCTATTGAAAATGTCACTTAGTTTTAAAAAAGATCGCATAATGCATTTTGATGTGTGATGCGGTGAAGGCAATGCATCATGAGGGCTAATGCGGAGGGCATACAAGATACGCTATGATGCAATCGCATCCCTTCACGAGTCGCGCAACAGCGCATTACGTATATTTCACTTTTTTGGGCTCTATTTCCATTTAAGTCTTTAGGGATTTTTAGTTAGGCTATTTAGTGTGTCCAATTTTGTTTGTTTGGGCCGGCCAATACTACTTAAGATGCCTAATACTCTCCGGTCCCCAACCATATCAGCTTCAAACTTAGTATACGGCTTCAATTAAAGCAGAAGTCGCAAACTGAAGCAAAAATCAGAAGTCAAAATTGAAGCAGAAATCGCTCAAAAGAGAAGCACAAATCAGCAGTCGAAATTGACGTACCTGACTAATTTTCAATCTGTTTTCTAAAATATTCTACTCATGAATCAGACGAAGAAAACTCACATTTCAGTTGCCAATTTATCCATTGAAAAGTGTCTGATTCATTCCCAGTAATGACATACCTTAATGGATTCTTTTGAATTGATGATGATAGGAATATTACAAAGTCTCCGAAAACGTCCATTGAGAGAGAAACAGAAGTTTTTGAGAACTTAGTGATCGAAAGGTAAGTTTATAATTTTGAAGCATGCGAGTTCTGGTCTTTCTAGAGGTGTTTTAACTAATTTAAATACTCAAGTGAAGTGATACGTGGAGGTGGATTGTTGGAATAAGAGAATTTAGTGGTCACCCACTTGTTTTATTTATTGATATGTGGAGGTGGATTGTTGGATTTACGAGGTATTTTCAAGTATTTTGTTGTAAAATAAACTTTTTGATAGTTAAGTATCAAGGTAGAAATTGATATGTAGAATTACTCTACAAGTATTTTGTGAATATCGCGCATCAGCTTCTAGGACCTTTACCGCCTTGGACCACATCCCGCTTTTTAAAACCAAGGTGGCTCATCCAGATGCTAATTTTGTCCTTGATAAGCTTGCCAAGACCGTAAGTTTGGTGGTGAGTGGTAGCGTGGGTGGTAGGGTGAATGTGAGGGCGCAGGCTTGAAATGAATCAGTTAAGTAAGGCTTTATGAGGTGGTCAAACTCTGCATTGTTGAATTGTTGATGCGTTCAAACTTCATTTGGTAGGCGGAAACAGAGTCGTCTTGTTTGAATGTAAAAGGAGCCTTCCCGTGGATCTCAAACGACAATGGTCCGAACTGCCATTCCAAGGCACGGGTGAATATCCACTATCAGGGCCTGCCTAAGAGAATATATCCACATGAAAGACACTTGAAGAGAATCAAATTGTTGCGTCTCAAAGAGTCTTGGATTCAACAAGTAATAGATTCTACTAAAGTATTAATTAAAAAAAGTAATAACAAACAAGAAGCTTGACATGAAGTACTACGTAAAGTTAAAGAAGCTACATTAGAAGATATTTACTCTTGTAGTACCTGGACTTTATTGAAGACTTTAAAGGGTCTCCATATATTTGAATTCCAGACAAGTAAGGCACATAATACTGGATTACACTATCAGTGTCATCCAGTATCAAAGGAACTCCAGCACCATAAGCACTCCATTCCTTGAAAGATTCCCACAAATCACCAAGCACAAAGTATGGTTGATATTCCACATCACTAGTCCTCCACCCTCTCATAGTTCTCTGTTGCCACAATATTTGACCAAAATTACCATTTAGACCAAATACACAACTACAACACCCCTATTTGTGCTACATAAGTACTGACCTGATGTAGTAAACATTAGTCACTTTATTGTACTTCCAGTCTATTTGGAAGATAGTATTTTGCCGATTTCTAATGTACAAAACCACACGTGCATACAAAATTTGACATTTAAATAGAACGAAAAGTTAAAAGTCAATAATATGAGCTCCTTATCTTACAGTAATACATATATAATTATATATTATTCTTAAACTATTGATATGAGTTTCCTTTATTTCAATTGGTAAAACCAATGGCAAAATTTGTTTACTATAAATTAGATTTAAACTGGAAAGCCAAAATATTCAAATCTCCCTGAGAACTCATAAAGACTGGAAGGTTAAGAATGAAGTCAACCTGAATTCATTAGTTTTTAAATATGTATTGGAAAGAAGTGGTGCCATTCAAGAAAATAGAAAGCAGAAATTTAAAAACAAAAAAGAACGTAAAGTATGCTACTACTAGATTAAAAATAAAAAAAAAAGTAATTAGTTGACTATCTCATAGTTAATTGAATAACCAAATGTTACTCTACTCCACAATATAACAATACAAGTATCAATCGGAAATAAGTATTTGAATCATCGAACCAATTCGCTGAAATATATTAACATCGGTACAGACCTTAGATGGATGTTGAGCAGGAACAGAAGGCGTAACAGATTCCAAAAACCGTTCAAGATTACATAACGGTGAAGATGCCGGCACCGCCGCCGCCAACACCGAGGGTTCCAACGCTACAGGCTTAGATGGCTTTACGACCCGGTTCTCCGGCTCCTCCGTACCAGAAGCTGATGTAGATTGAGCCGGAGTAACGTCACTTTGAGCTCTACGGAGGTTCTCTTGATTCTGACGATTCCTTCTCGCTTTCGCCGGATTGTAAAACCTATCCTCACCGCCACGACTCCGTCCAAACTGCAATCCAGCGCCCAACATCTCCACTCAAAAACCCTAACTTACAAATTCTTCGATCTAACAATGAACCGAATCACCAAATGTAACGGTCTTTTGACAAGTTAGGAAGTCAATGAGATCTATTTTGATTCATTCTGTCAGATAAATATATTACACTGAAAACCGCGTTGGCTATTGCGTTTTCTTGTAAACAAAATGGAATCAACCGATTAGGGCGATGACGGATTCAGAAAACCCTAAAAAACTAAGAAGAATTAAAGGTTGCCGATCAAAAACAAGCTATTATTGTTGTGTTTTTGATGATCGAAAGGCGATTAGAAATTGAACTGGTGTTGAATGAAGGTTTGATGAGAGAGATGAAAAGCAGTGCGTGTGTGTTGAGGGGAATGGATGGGGAGCAGGCTAAGATGGAAAAAAAGAGGTGCATTATAAAAATCTTTCACAACCATTCAACTTTCTTTTTAAAAAATGATTTGGTCCGTTAACTCCACTTGATTTCAATGTTGTTGTATCCATAGACCAATATTACCAATTAAATTATTTAAAAAATTGAAATATTTAAACATATCTCATAAGTCGTTTGTAAGCGTATATTAGAGATGAGTACCGGTCAAAAACAGGACTTAACCCAAAACCCAAATATAGAAGGAACCTTGGACTAAAGACTAGACCGAACCATCCCGGTCGGGTTCGGTTTTTTGCATGACTGGTTGTTTTATACCCGGTTCAACCCATTATATCTAAATGATGAAGAAATGCTCAAAGTCTATTTGCTAATAGCACCCTCTTGTTGCCAATTGCATCCATTTTTGTAGGCTTGAAGCCTTCAAGTGCGGGCTAATTAGATTGTTACCAACGGTTTGCTATGTGATTACTAATTACGTTCAAGGATTACAACTTTTACATTTAGTTTATAGTAACAGTAACAATATAAATTTATGGGAAGCAACAATTTATACGGTTTCCCATTAATGGATAAAGCAACCCACTTTGGGCCAAAGCCATTATGTTGCTTCGATTATTGGCCAAAGGAAATTGATTGTAACCGGTGGTTAAAGACGGTAGGTCAACTCGAGGTGGCCTGATAAAACACTTATTGGAATTTAAAACAAATGTGAAAGTTTAAAACTTAGTTTAAACAAAAATCTTAGAATTTAAAACACAATACAATTTTTAAAACATTTAATAATCTGAAACTTTTAGTCAAAACATCGGGGACAACAATACAAAATCATAGCATAAACATGAAAATTGGTTGCACGGACTTCGAGCCCATCCACTAGATCATCATACGGACATTCTAAACAGGAGTACCTAAAGGCTCATTACTGGATACTGCAGATTCACAATGTGGATCTGTCTCTAGCGTGAACTCCTTTGACAACATCTCTATGTTCACTACTGCCCTAAAACTTGTGCTTTGTCCATAAGTTGTAACATATGTATCAAGTTCACATACACACCTAGACACGTAATTGCTACCATCCAAAGTGAGTCCTTTATCATGCATGTCTCTCCCTCTAACGATAACTATGTTGTCATAGATGTATAATAGAACCTAACACTATCTAAAATTCTGAATCATGTAACAGTTTCGCACATACATATAGATACACAACATTTATCATCGTGAATGAGAACCTCCCATGTGTATCTTCATTCCCAACATTAGTTATTTCATCGTAACGTAAGTTAGAAAATGTCACTCTCTAGGCTCCTGGTTTATGCCAGATCCCGGGGCCGGCCTCAGCCAAGTGCAAGGAGTGCCCTTGCTCAGGGCCCAACACTCAATAAGGGCCCCATAATTTTAATACATGTCTATAGGTATCAGTTTATTAGATTTATCATTTATGGCTCAACTACCTAACTAGATTGCCTAATTAAACCCCATGGCCCCCATCGCCAATCGATAGACTCAAAGTCTCAAAAACGTGTGAATTGTAAAGACTGGAGCTATAGAAATCGAATAACCAATGATTCCTTTTCCCAATAATGCCATCTCAGCACTCGGCAAGTCGGTAGACATCAGAAGATGAAGAGATTGAAGACGATTTCGATTCTTTACGAGTCGATACCCTTTATCGTCGATGACTTGATGACCTCTGTCTTCTGTTAGTTCTTGCTTCAACCGTTTTGTCACAGATCGACATCTCAAATCATCAATTTGTGAAGGTGAAATCGAATCATGTAGTTGTTTTGTAACATCCTCAAATATGGCCTATTCGCGTGCTCCAATTGGTATGTCGATCTAATTAAATGAATTAAATATAAATATATTTGTAAGAATTAATAGAAATTAGTTATTGGCCAGTTAAATATGAATTTAAAAATAGTAATAAAAATAGAAAAGAATTATGAAATAATAACTGGTTTCAAACGAGGTTTTCAAAAATATCCTCGTTAGTTGAAACGGTTATTCGGGTGTTGTGTTGTATGTTGAAAAGGGGAACAAAATACCTCTTAAAGGAAAAATAAGAACCTTGGGTCGGTCCTTACTTATCCAAAACAGACAACACACACACATACGAGACACACACACACCTCACCTCTTGTTCTTCTACCTTGTTCTTGAAGGAGGAATCACACCAAGATCATTCAAGAGCTGGAATTAAAGCCTAATCAAGTTACAAATCTGTTCTTGTTCTTCTATTCATCATCATCTTGTCCAGAGTAAGCTTTCCTCTTTCCTTGTTCTTGATTTTAGGTTTTAGGTTAAAATTGGGAAAAACGAAATTAGCTATTAAAGCTTGAATTTATGAGTTGCAATCTGTTTTAGAATCACCTACAAGTAGTTTAGGATTGATTTTATGAATTAAAGATACCTTCTTGATTGAATTCTTGAAATTGACCAAATGGGTCAAATATGGTGAATTCATGGATTAATCATGAATTTGATGTTATAGTAGGTTATGTTTATGTTTATGGACTCTTTTTTATGCCCCAAAACTAGTACATGTGCTGGAAATAATTAAGGGCAAGTTAGTACTGGGTTTGAATGAAAGAACAGCAGCTGCAGAACTCAGAATCGCAGCTCTGGTGCTGCGTCGCGGCGCGACCCTTAAGGGTGTCGCGGCGCGACCTGTTGTGCAGCAAACAGAAACTTGTTTTTCAATGTTCAGGTTATTTGGGCTATGGTTGTATCACTTTTGACCAATTTTGGGATATTTGGGTTAGTTTAACCATTTTTACTAGTTTAGACATATTTAGGAAATTAAACATTAGAACTAGCATGTGTATATGATTTGTGGTATTCTAAGTGGGCTTATATGTGTACAATAGGTAATTAAACATCCAAGGAGAGACCAAATCCATAATTGAGTGGTTTTGAGCACCAAGGTGAGTACTGACTCTTATAACTTCAATTTAGGAAGTTTTGAATGCAAGAACAGTTATATGATTATGATATGCCACAACTTGTATTATGAAAGCCATATGTATGCCAGTATGATAAAGAATCCATGATATGCCTTGATAATTGATGTGCAAGACATGTATTTAAGTACATGTACACACTTGATGAATAATATGTTATATGAATAAAGCATGCATGCACTTGTCCCTGCAAAGGGTGATTGATGAAACTATCTGTATGTCCGGACTTGTATGTAATTAAGGTCGGCTTCGGCTGGGTCCTGAGCCTACGGGCATAATGTTCTGGACTAACGGTACTCGAGTACCGTTCCTTTCAGCAATTGAGGTGAGTGCCTTAAATGGCTAAGCCTAATGAGCTTTGGCTCCCTAACGAGCATGGTGATTCACTTAGGTGATGAAACCCGCACGGATGGTGGTGTATGATTCCCCCGGTGGTAGTGGTTTGAGCTGGTTTTGCAACCCGGCAATATAATACACTCGCTGGACATGTCAACACTCCGCTATATGTTAGGATAGCATTGATTGCTTATTCTGCTATATGACTTGTTATATTGCTAAAGACTTGCCTAATTGTTATGCATGATTGTTAGTATTCACTAGCTATATTTATATAGCTAATGTTGTTGATGTTTAACCTTTTACAGATAAGGAATAGACGGCTTGGTGAGTTGGGGACACTCATGGCTGTTATAGAAGCCTTTTTGAAGAAACACTGTTTTTGGTATAATAGTATTATGGTCGGTTTAGATTATGTAACACCGGTAGGCATGTTTGGCAATTTTTGGTATTGTATATTTGTATATATGCCAAACATGTGTTTTTAAACTGTAATAACTGCTTGGGTTGTTTGTTTGTTATTTAAAAATTCCGCTACATAGTTTTTGAAATTCAGTTAAGTTAACAAACAGGTAAAAGTCCAAATTACAAACGTACCCATGCAGTTTGAAAACTCAAATTTATACTGATTTTTAAAATAGCAAAGGCGGTGTTACATGTTTCCCGAATCCCGGACATTAATCAAACACCGTTCGAGTGTTCAACCAGACCTGGGAAGGCCGAGAGCCGAAGGTGAAATATTGAAATTGTGATTCATGAAGTTGAAATCCTGAAAGTGAAATTCCAAATTCTTGATTTTTTTATATGTTTATATCTTTTTGGTTCTAGTTTTTAATTTAATGTCTAATTTTCTATCTTCTTGAACTTTACATAGGCTGAATTTGTGATTGAGATTTAGACTCTGATTCCTGAAATCTGAATTTGTTTGAGGTAAGCAAATGACTAAAGTTTTAACGCCCAAAATTTTTTTTTTTGTTTTTATACAATGATCATAATTAATTTCATAAAATCATTTAGACTAAAATAGTTAAAATATATTCATTACACGCATCCATCAATTGCCTGCCAAACACACGGGACTTACGGTGTTAAATCAATAAAATATTTAATTATATTTATTTATAGAAATCAAAGTTGTAAACACGTTGCGGAAGTATAGTTGTCACGTGGGAGCCTTCCCCTTATCGACACACGACGGTCCTGAAAAATAATCAACAACACGGGTTAAGCACAAAGCTTAGTGAGCACACAACACTCATATATTATATCAGATAATACATTCACAAATAATACACATCACATCATATATGCCACACAGGCGGGTGGCCGTCTGTCAAAAGAGTCATCTGCTCAAAATGCCACACAGGCGAGGTGGCCGTCTGCCAAAAGAGCCATCTGCACACAGGCGGGTAATCATCACAGTATCACATATGAACACGTATCACAATATAATATATAAGTTAGTGTAACTCACCTGGATTTCAGCACAAAAGCACAACATAGTAAAATAGTAAATCTGCGAGTTACGACAATTCACCGATAACAACCTACAATTAAAATACATCGTTTTAAGCACAAGATATAGTAGGTAAGATTACTCAGTACCTAATTAGTCCCTCGTGATACTCTAAATATGTTAGTGGTGTACATTGGGCCCAACACGTTACACTAGGCCCAAGTTCGTTCGGCGATCCACCAACCCAATTTACTTCTACCAAAACTTTACCACTTACTTATCTCACTAAAACATACTGTAATGCAGGTAACCTCCCAAGAAATCTGCCCAAAAGGTGAAACCAAGCTTAAATCTCTTTAATGGTCAAACAAGTCAAAAATCCACAACTTGAGTCTAACGAATCGAGCCCAAAACGACGTTTTTGACTAAAAATTTCTAAAGACAGCTTGTTCCCCTATAATGAGGGATTTATCTGCAAAATTTGAGGTCCTAACCTGAAAAGACGACAAAAGTCAAACTTGCAAAAATTTCGGCATTTTCACCGTTTTAACCCGAATCTGATTTGCATCACTCGCACTCTTATATATTCATTCTAAGAAACATGTATATGGTCTTTAGATAGTGCAAAAGCCAATCAATTAATTAATTCGCGCATTTCTTTACTTAACGGGTTGGTATGCCAGTTTCAAAAAAACTTACATAAATCAACAATTTGCCCATCTTTTACATTCATAAATATAAAGGAGATTTGTGATAACATACCATGAATATATATGTATATATATGCAATTTCCCAGATTTAACATGTATTGATGTACGTATACTAAAATCACAGAATCATCAGCACATGGGTCTATGACCCCTGCTGGGCTTAAGGCCCAAATTTGGGACGGCCCAAAAAGAAAGAATGGATCAACGATCCCTGGCCTTATATATATATATATAGTTGTTTGCGATTTCATATTACTATACCATTCATTTACCGGGAATTTATTTTGTCCTTTTGTATATTCGATGCAAATCAATATATAATTAATCATCCATGAAATTAACAAAAGGGACGCTGGAGGAAGTGGTAAGGTAGCAATGTTTTGGGACTGGAGCCTCGGGTTCGAATCTTGGCTCCTTTTAAGTTGATGTTTTTTTTACTTTTCTCAGCATTTTCAATATAAATACTTTGAGGCACGAACAAAAAACAAAATATATTTTGACGGAGTGATTTGGAGGGTTTTTATTTTAAAGGGATTAATCCTGAGTTCTACTCATGGCATCAACAATCTACTTGTTTTCATTTCCTGCTTTTTTTCTATCATTACTTCCTTTTATCTGTTAATTAAAATAAATTATTTTTCACATATTTCCTTTTTGAAAGTTCTATTTCAGTCTTTTCATTTTTCTTTCTTTACTTCTTTTTAAATTATTAATTGTAATAATCAAATTATTAATTGGTTAAATTTACTTTAAATTTTATTTTAGCAATTTCACATTTAATATTTCTTTCTTAATTCTTCTATTTTCATTTTTTTCGTATTAATTCAAAATCAATTTCTTTGTTTTTTTACCATTTTATTTAGAATAAAATTATTCTTTTATTTGAATTATTATTTATATAAGGGTTTAGTTCATCAAAAAATATACAAGTTGTCACGTTTTGCTATTGTATGTATCGGACTTAAAAATTTCTGTTGTGTGTATCGAACTTTTATTTTGTAGTTATGCGTGTATTAAAGTTGTTATTATATATACTAAACTTGTAGATTTTTTCCTATTTTATGTAACCAAAATACATATAGTAACAGAAAATTAAAAGTTTAATACACACAATTAAAACTTTTAAAATTCGATACACATAATAGCAAAATGTGACAACTTTAATACATTGTTGTGAACTAAACACTTTATATAACTACAAATTATTGCAAAATAAGTTACTTGCCAGCTGAAATTTGATGTGATTTAAATTTTATATGCAGTTGAATAAGTTCAATTAATTAGAGGATAGTAATTTATAAATTGTTTGATAAAAAAATCGATAGATTAAAATCAATATAAATAAAAGTTTCATACCTTCGTAAAAAATATACTTTAAAACGTAATAATAATAAACTAAAGTTTCTTCCCGCCGCGAAGCGCGGGCTATAAATTCCCTAGTTATATATATATATATATATATGTGCATATATATTTCTTCTACAGCTCACAGCTTCCATGTGTGAGTGTATATATATACATATCCATTCACGGTTCTTCATAAATTGTCAAATTGGTGACTTGGGCTTTAGGCCCAAAGCGGCTCGGTACTCATCCAACAGAACAATTCTAGTAGCTATGGAGTTGTGTTTGACAAACAAGAACTCATATCGTACTTTCTTCCCAAAAATCAAAATCATTTAATTCCTAACCAAATTGATTAATTTCTTTTGCTATGTGTTCCTAACATCAAACTATCCAATCCCTATTGTTTAACTGAGTTTTCGTTACTTGAATCATAGTTAAAATCAAGTTTTACTTATTGGTTTTCTTCTTTTTCTCGAACAGCAAGAACAACTCACGAGTGTCGATTAATGCTCACAAAACACAACTACTGCTACTAGAAAACGTACATGAGGTGTAAGTTGTTGTTACCTGTTGATTGCTCACGACTTTTATGGCAATTGGCGATGTAATCTCCTTCGGCAGAGCTAGAGCGAACCCAGGGGTCCCAAGAAGGGAAGGTTGGTTTGCTACAGTGTCTCCACATGGGGTGTGTGCCCTAAAAGTGGGTATATATATGATTCTTGTGTAGTCAAGCACAATTCCTATGTAATTCCCTTAAAGCCCAAATAAATAAATAAATAAAAACTACAATAAGAATTATATATGTACATACTTCAGCACAATGAAACCCATTTATTCAAGAATACTACAAAAGTCCAAATCATTTAAGGTTCTTGTTTAATTAATTCATTCTTATCTAACTACAAGATAGAGAAAGAAATAAGGTATTACATTACCTTTCTTATTTCTCATGTATTTTTGAATTTTGTTCTGATTTTTACCTTAATGAAGTTTCAGTTTTTTATTAGAATTTGATCTAGTTGCTTAAGACTCAAGAGCTGAAAGTCTACAAATTACAAATCACAAGGAAATAGGAAATTTATAAATCACGTGTTTTTCCTCCTTTTTATAATTTATCATGCCTCCTGAAATTAGAAATATGCTTATGCATATGAAAAACGTAAGAAAAAATAAAGAATTGAAGAATTGTAGGTTTTAAATATTTTCAATTTGTGTAATATTTTGAATGAAATTTTGTCTTGGAAGAATACTATGAGATAAAATGAAAAATTAGAATTTTATTTTAAATATTTTCAATTATAGGTTTTAAGGCCTGATGTTAGTAAATTATACAGGGTCTTCAAAATCTCTGGGCCGACCCTGTTAGATCCACTCTGGCTGCCCTCTCAGGACTGCACACTTTGGGTGACGGTATTGAGCATACGCTAGCCTTGTTGTATCAACATCATGCAAATCTATCCTTTTATATTGTAAACTAGCCGACATCAGTAACGAATCATGCGACTTTATGATGTCTTCCATCATTCTTCGTCATACTTTTAATTTAAGCATATTCATAATTTATCTCTATCCTATACTTTGGTAACATTCTCTTCTTATATTTCAATAATGTCATTCATACATAATCTCAGATATTTATTTACAATAGTTTTCACTTCCTTGACCAATCCTTAGCTTCAATAATCTCATTATTGTATTTCACTTCATATATTTATTCTCCTTTTATTTGAGTTTCCATTATATTTGGACTCATACTTTCATGATTTTATTATTTGCACATACATCATATAACACAATACCAATATAGACTTATCAAAGTCGGTACACATATTTTCTTTCTAGAGGGATAGTCATCCAAAGTATATAAATCTTGAGTTGGTATTTTACATCTCTTTTTATTTCGGAAATTTTTATTCATCATACTATTAACCATTTACATATGATTAACACTTTTTCTTCCTTATGATACATTTCTTCTTCATTGCATATCATAACTACATTATACCGAATCATAATAATCAACATCTCTAACAATCCATATATTACAGTTATTAGTGATCGATATCTACAAGATACTCACATACGGTATGTAGCTTTCAAATGTCTTTACTCCTTTAACCCCCAACAATCTAAGCAACTATAATACATCATTTACAAGTTTTAATATACTTAATATCCTAATTTACAAAAAGTGATAGAATGTGACACGACTACTCACAGTCTCACACGACCATTGCTCCAACACAGTCCCAACACCCTGTTCTATTTCTAACACACCTAGTGTGTAACAAGGGTATGACACAGCCATATCACCTTAACACAACCCATGTCCAACTTAATGACACGCCCTAACCTTTAGGTACATGCCTAAGATCTTCTAAGGCTTAACACGGCCAATCCCTTGACACGGCTGTCCCACACAGATAATCTTTAGGACATGCCCATGGTCTTCCAATTTTTCAACTCAACAAATGTGTAGAGAAGTTGGTTGTGGGATCAATATTTATGTTGATTATGCAACTTGTGCAACCGATGCTACAATTACAAAATCACATACCGCTTTCACTTGGATTGGTATATGTTTGTTTATGTACTTTTTAGATTTTAGAGATGAGTTACACCAAAATTCATGAATTTTTCTTAACCGGCGAGCTTGAAGCTTTGACTCCTCAATCTCATTAATTAAGATTTTGTTAATGTGAAATAGACATTGTAACCATTCATCTTTTTTTCACCGAAAGATAACATAGGTCTTTTCCTTTGAATTCTAGTTTTATTTTTTCAATTCTTGCATTTAACTAGAATTTGTTTTTGAAAAGATACTTTAAAATCATTAAGGATATAATCAAACATAGGCCTTTTCCTTCTTCATTGTAGTATTAAACTATACACCTTTTTTAAAAAAATAAATAGAAAAACTATACACCTTTATACATTAAGAATTGATCCCAGCTACTTGACATGTTATTTCTTTTTGTTTCTTTTAAGTTGGCTTGGAATTTGCTTTTCATAATGGCACCATTACATTCGCCATTTATCATCCTGAGTCATTCTTTTTATCTTTGCACCTAGTCCGGTAATATAAGACCTAAACCCAAAACACGACCTAAACCCAACACGAAATGGGTTGACAAGTAACTAAAATGAGTAAAAAATAGATTGACACGAACATGACGCAAAAAAGATGGATCTAAGTTGAGAATCAAGTAAAACCTGCTTATGTCAAAATTTGAACCTAAAAATAATTGTCAAATGAAATTGAAATTCTCAAAAATAAAAATAAAAATTTCATTGATGAATTGTGCAACTTACTTGTAGACCCAATACCTAACCAGCAAATTGGGTCAACCTAGGACCCGAAAATCCGGATTTTTAAGTTGATGTTATGTATTTTAAAGTCAATTTTTTGTTCCAACATTGTTGTAACTTGACCCGAAAAGCGAGTTTTATCTCCGGTAAGACAACCAGGTTTTTTCAAGGTAAAATGGGTAGACACAAAACACGACCCAAATCGAACACGAATTATAGAGACACAAACCGAAACTGACACAAAAATAACTTGGGTAGAAAATGGGTCGATAGGAAAATAACACGAAAATAGTCAACATGTAACGCCCCAATTTTATAAAAAAACGACAATTGCATTTAGAATTCATTTATAAAAGTACACACCTAATTTGCAAACAAACGTGGAAGCATTTTCTACAAAATCAAAATTTTTGCCAAAAGATAACCAGTTGAGTACATACTTAATGTACTGTATCAGCTAAAATATTTACAGAACCGGGCGTTAAATTGTTTCAAAAGCATTAACCGAAGAGTATGATTCTGATGCTTAGGACAGTAATGTATGATGTTTATTAATTTTAGAGTTAAATGAGAATGTATGATGCCTATGTGTGCCAAGTGTGTTCGCTTAGTTCTAAAGAGTATGATTCTTTAGAAAGTAGAGATATTTGATGTTTATTTTGGTAGATTGTGGAATTATCTGATGCTTAGGACAATAAGTATGTAATATATGGTATGACGTGAATTGGGTATGAAGTACCCTAGAAGGATGTTTTCAGATTTGTAGAATTGCATGCTAGGTTATGTGTTGCAAGAGTTGTCTTGTCTTTTGTGTTTATATATGTGTATATGTATGTTTGTGTTCGTATAAAAAAAGAAGGAAAGCGGATAAATTAATGAAGTTTGGAAGGCTTTGTGATGATCAAGAGATGTTGCTGATAAATGTATAACGGAGATTACAAGTTGCTGGTAAATCTAACGATTGAAGATAATCTGTGATATCGATTAATGAACCTGAGGAGATTGATGATTTGTTGAGATATTGCATTAGTTGGATTGATATTAAGGATGCTATGCTATGAAAATGGAGGAATGGTTTATTTCTTGTGACAGTTGAAGATTCTTGAGAGGAATGATTTAATCCATGCCCTTGGAGTTGCAGTAGATGCGTTTGTATTGATAATATGAAGATATTGATTATAAAAAAAAGATATGTGAAATTGATTTGAGTATTAAAAGAAGTAGCAGATGTTTATATATATGAATGAACTTAACATGTGATAGAGATGATGGTTAGAACGAATCAAAGATTGTAATTGAGAAATTTGATATTACATTGGAGAGACAAATTATTGTTAGATATGTGGATATACAAGGAAATTTATGATGAAAATCTTGAAAATTATGTGAGTCGACGCG
Organism: Dittrichia graveolens; assembly: GCA_038502395.1. Taxonomy (NCBI): domain Eukaryota; kingdom Viridiplantae; phylum Streptophyta; class Magnoliopsida; order Asterales; family Asteraceae; genus Dittrichia; species Dittrichia graveolens. The sequence continues at coordinate 93,421,092 of JARJIL010000001.1, read as the reverse complement.
TACTTGACTTGATGGATGGAATTGAAATTACCCTTATTAGAAATTGATGACATGGATGATTGAGATTATCAAGTAAAAGAAAGAAGTGGATTGGTACAGATTGGGCAAGTCTGAAATATGTAGAATTTTATGGATAAAGATGTTATTGGTGCCTAATTACAAGGAGTTATACATGAGAAAGAGCTAGTTATAATGACAGTTGATACTTGTGAACTGGAGATATATGTGATTTGAAGAATGACATATTGAATTTATGAGACAATGAGAGAAGAGGACTGTAATGGCCTGAGCATATGGAATGAATATTTGTAAATCATACGTATGAATTGCCTTTGCTAGAAAGTACCAGTGCTTGGAACTGGAAACTTAAATTGAACCGGACTCACGAAGCTTAATTGCCAATGAACTTGGAAGGGTTAAATAGTATAATGCCATATGAAATAATTGATTGATGACATACTAAGGGGAGTAGACATGATATATTTCGTGAGATTATGAAGTGATTATGGATGAATTAAGATAGAATATCAGAGATTTATAAACTGTTGAGATAAATTGAGATACTAGAGTAATGATGATGACAAGTTACGATGGAGTTGATATTTAAATTACTACATGAGAAGGAATTTGGTGTATCACACGTGATAGTTGACTGAATAATAAGAAGCGTTGGTATTATTATCCTTAGTGAAACGTGATCTTTTGAGAAGAATTATATTGATGGGATGATTTAAAAAATATAATGTTTCTATACTTAGATATTTCTGATGGGAATTGAAAGAATTGACTAAATTTTTTGAAAAAAGTTTGCGACAAGAATTGAGATGTGAAATGAGCAATACAACTGGATTCTTATGGGATAGTCAAGTAGAAAGAATTGCGCAGATAAATAGGAATGAATTTGTGTTTTGTGTTGGATTTTGTTGCTTCGTGGAATTCATAACTAAACTGATTAGACAAACGTGAAGTGATTCCTATCTGGTGGATGTTAAGATATTAGTGGTGAGTTTATATGTGCATATTATGTAACATTGGACATATTAGTTGGAAACAAAAGAGAAGTGAAATGTGGATACCGTTGTACATTAGACAGTGAATGACAGATATGTGGAATTTGTTAATTAAGATAAACATAGTGACGTGGACAAGTATTCAAGAGACGTTTTGATATTATTTAAATGTGTAAATGTGAAAGAAAATGATCGAAAGACAGGTTTCTTGAGTTATATAATTGAGTTGAAGAAGAGTTGTTAAACTTTGATGATTATAAGATGATAAAGACGAATAGAAATTAACTTCTGTGAATGATGGCAAAATGAGAAAGGTATGAAGAAAAGGAGTTCTGTGTAAATGTGTACGAGTTACAATTGAATTGACAATCAGAAAGGTATAAGGAGAGTTGATACTTCCGTTTGATTTATGCTATAGGATTCCGAGGAGGAATCCTCTAAAGGCGGGGATTTGTAACACCCGCTAACCCGGGCTAGTTGATTAGCGGGTTAGCAGTGCGTAAGTATTTGTATTATATTGCATTTATTTGGTTAATGGTTATTAGGGATTAATTAAGTAATTAATCAATTGGATATATATGTGTTATTGGTGGATGGCACAAAGAATTAAAATGGGTATGTTAGTATGAATGTATGGAATGAGTTATGTATGTAGTTGATGTATGAGTATGCATGTATAAAGTTATTCTTGACACATCATATTTGTGAAGAATTTATGGAGCTACACGTGTGTGTGTGAATATATGTTTATCAGATGACACTTAAATATTATTATTTGGAAAGAAGGAAAAGAAAGTGTGTGTGTGTGTATATATGCTTTCTCTGGAAAAAGAAGAACAAGAAGAAGAGAGAAACTTGAATTTCAAAAGTGAAGAATTTGTATTCTATAAATTCAAGAGAAGGTGCGAACATATTTATGCTATTTTCATTCTGATGTGTTTATTTGATTGAATACATGGTTAAATAGAGTTTCACCATTGATGGATTTTGAAGAAGATGGATGAAATGGGTTTTGATGATTTTGTTGTTTTAGTTGATTAAAAGTGTTCATAATGATTTATAGCATGTTGTATGAAGTATATGTATGTTAGAAGTGTTTTGGAATTGAGAAATTATATGTTGTTATCGAATATGTGAGTTTTCTTGGCTGGAAATCCGACAAAAAGAAGATGACGATCTGAAAAACTTGAACGTCGCGGCGCTACGAAGAGGGTCGCGGCGCGACCTTCATGAAATCCGACAATTTGAGTCGGTTTTGTGGAGAATCCGAAAGTTACAAATCCAAACCTAGGAATCCGATTCTTGTAATCCGAGTGTATGAAATACGACCCTGAAATCCGAGAAACACCAAATCTGACACTCAAATCCGATTGTTGAAATCCGGATTCGAAATCCGACACCGTCGCGGCGCGACGAGAACTATTTCAGATAAATGCCTTGTTTTGTTTGTGTTTCGTCTGGGATGAGTAGGATTATTAATTATATGATTAAATTAAGTTGTTTACATGAATATGAGATATAAATATGTGTGGAAAGATATGTTTATATATTCGAGATTGATTCGGTTGTTGCTGTGTTTTCAAGCAAACCACAGACTCAGTGATATAAGAAAACTGAGCACGCGTGATTCGAGGACTGAGGTGAGTGGAAGTTTACTCACGGGTGGTTTTGATGGTAATGTTATGAATTGATTGGTTTAAGGAATGTTTGAATGCAATAATTGATTGTTGTTTCGAATATGAGATTATTGACTGATAAGTTCGATATGCGAAGATAGATTGATTGATATGCCATGATAGACTGTTAAGTCTGCTATTTGTTAAATGCGAATTATATATTCATGTATGTTTTATGGGATAGAGTTTTGATTGTGATTATGACTGGAGGTGTATTTGGATTGTTTGAGAACCAACTTCTGTGTAACGGGTTGGTAGAGATTAGCTTCTACGAAAGGGCTGGTTGGGGTCAGCTGTTGCAAGAGCTGGGCTCGTCTGCAGTTGGTTGAGCGGTGGTAGTCCTCCTGATGCATGCGTTGTATCAGTGAGGAATTTCACTGTGCCAATCGGCAGGGAGCTATCGGTAAACCTTTACTTTGGCCAGCTTTGGTTGTAGGTTTGGTAGAACCGCCGATCCTCGGGATTGAAGAGATTGTTGAATTGATGGATTGTTTGATGATTGATGTTCAGAGGTTCAATTGTGAACTGTGATTGTTTGTTAGCTTGTTTGTTGCTTCCATTCACTTAGCTTTGTGCTAATCACCCACGGTTGATTGCTTTTTGCAGGATTATGTGAGTAGCTATTTAGCTTTGTTTGTGGAAAGAGAAATTTGACCAATACTCTGATATTGTGTTTGAGAAGAGACGAGCCATGTTTTATAATCTTTTGTAACACAAACCGATGTTGTAATTTGTAAAAGTACTTTGTACTTTGTGGACGTTTATGTTAAATGAAAGTAGATTATGCTTTCGCAGCATTTTAAAAAAAATGGCTTAAGATTTACGGTGTTACATTAAGGCATTTACACATTTAGTCAATGAACTTATTTAACTTTGTTTTGACGGTTTTAACCCCTTTAGTTTTGTAAACACACCTAATTGCATAAAGGTAATTATAATATGCATATGACACTTCCTATTAATTATTAATTAAGGAATTTCGAACCTTGGGTGTTACACAACACAAAAGCAACAAGACCTATTTTACCCAAACATGACCCGAATTAACAGCCTTACGTTGCACCCATCACCAATGTGCCCAACCTTGTTACATACGTAACAAGTTTATTTTTAGGGTCACAACTACTTTTGCTTATTCTTTGAGTAACCATCATAATTTTTTACCATGTGAAGTAAAAATGATTGCCTCAACATTGTCATCTTCTGATCAAGTACTTGAATCCTATGATTTAGGTGGTTGATGTGTAACATTCCAATCTTTTTACAATAACAAAAGAATGTAAATATATGTAAATCATCATAATTCAATAACATAAATCAACCATAAAAATCTTAAATTACATTCATCTCAATCCGAATACTTTAAAATTATTTGAGTTAACAGAATCTATAATAATAAATGTTTTTAATAAACTTAATTAAAATCTTTCAAGCTACTGCCACTTCTGTCATGCCAGGCCTTGTCTTTGTCTTTACCCGATGATCCTGAAAATATAAGTTAACATCGGGCAATCACAAAGTTTGGTGAGATAACATCAAATTTACACTTCACAACGGATAGCACACACCACACATAAGGCCCAACCCTTGCTGCCACATCTCATGTCCAACCGTTTGATGTCTATCTTGAGCCTAGCCCGCTATAACTCATCATAGGTCTCACCTTTAGATGATATCATCTGCCCCGACCAGCCATACAGGCTCGGTTGGTTACATAGCAACATACCATAAGAGTTAAAACGTAACAGCTTGTCATCGACATTTACACATAACTCATACATAAAACGACACGCAAACTACAAATACATATCACAGTATAAAAAGTAAGTTAATATAACTCAAATGATTGCAACTTAACTAATAACCAACCGCTTACTCAACAGGTATATGCAAATTACGCGTACACTAGAAAACACCTACAATAATTGGTGTTCTTGCATTAGACACTAGCTAAGGTCACTCATAGTAACTAAATAAAGACCCCACCCTTGGAGATTTAAGGTACTAACAACGGGTTGGCAATTTAAGATACTTTTTTGGCGCCCGGGGCAAAACTAGAAAATGGGCCCCTAAATCACTAAAATTTATAAAAACTAAAAAACACATTAAACTATAAAAAAACTCAAAATAAGAAACTTATCATTGTATATTTGTATGTAACCGACAAACAGTAAAAATAGATGATACAATCTCTTCCGTTGATTTTAGCTTCCATTTTACTTGCACCATTAGAGTCCATCACCTGCTAAAAAAGTCATAAAAATATGCTTCGTCGAGCTTTTCTTGATGCAAAATCATTAATAACAATGTCAAGATCAATACTTTCTAATATATCTTTCTCTATACATAAAATGGCCAAACCATTAAGTCTTTCTTGAGACTTTGATGACCTCAAATAATTTTTTAGTAATTTAAGTTTCGAGAAACTTCTCTCGGCTGATGCTACAGTTACGGGTACGGTTAATAATATTTTATAAGCAATTAAAACATTTGGATAACAATCAACAGCATTAACAAACTCTAATATCTCAACCGCCGACATCTTTATAGTTGGTAAAGTCATTTGCAAAACTTTTAGTTCGGAAAAAAGATCATTTGAATCCACATCATAAACATTGTTGTGAGAAAATGTTGATGAAAACTTAGCACAACAATTTTGAAGTTTAATATCATCCAATGATTTTAATTTATTTGAATCGTATAAAAATCCAAACATAATTTCAAATGTTTTTAATTGATCAAATCTATTATTCAATGAATTAAGTGCCATATCTACTACAACCAAAAAATACTCGACTCTAAAGGATTCTTCCATTAAATGTGTTTGATCTTCACTATTAGTTTCGTCATATTGTTTTTTTCCTAATAACACGACGTTTCTTAGGGAATATAGGTTCTACATCTATATCATATGCAATGGTTTTAGCAACATTTACACTTGAAATAAACCCTTCATTTCTATATTTCTCAAAATATTTTATTAAACCATCTATTTGATCAATAATAGCATCAATGCATATAGTTGAAGATTGTAACTTTTTACTCACGATATTAATAGCAAATAGAATATCATACCAAATAACCATTCCAAGTAAAAATTCAAAATTTTCTAAGGCACTAACCAAACTTTCAGCTTCACTCTTTGATTTGGCATCCTCACATGATTTAGATAATTATATTAAAGCTAATTTTATTTGAGGAGCTTGAAATCTAACAGCTTTGACACTATTCACTCTACTCTCCCAACGAGTATTGGATAAAGATTTCACACTTAAATTTGGAACATTATCATTCAACAACTTCTATCTTTTTGTAGAACTAGAAAATAATGTATATATGCGTTGCACAACTCCAAAAAATGATATAGCTTTCACACAAGAATGTGCCATATCGATAAGCGTGAGATTAAGAGAATGACAAGCACATGGCATATATAATGCTCTAGAATTTCTATCAAGTAATTTTTTTTGCATGCCTTGGTGTTTTCCTTTCATGTTAGAACCATTATCATAACCTTGACCCCTTATATTATCAACATTTAAATCAAGCAAATTAAGGGTTTTTAACATTTCATTATAGAGTCCCAAACCAGAAGTATCATCTACTTTTAGAAACTCTAAAAAAAATTCATGAATTTGTATTTTGTTACTAGACATGTTGACACATCGTACAATTAAGGTTATATGTTCTTGATGACTCACATCAGGGGTACAATCAAGAATTATAGAAAATATTTAGCTTCTTTGATTATTTTGACTATAGAATTTTGGACAGTTTTACTTAATATATCTATTAATTCGTTTTGAATATTGTGACCAAGATAGTGATGATTACATTCTTGTTTTTCAAAACGTCTTACATGATCTTGTATAGTGGCATCAAATTCTGCTATCATTTCAATTAATCCCAAAAAGTTTCCATTATTATTTTGATAAAGTTTATTATTAGATCCGCGAAAATCTAGATTATGTTTAGATAGATATTTGACTGCAGCAATTATTCTTTTTAAGACTTGTCTCCAACGTTCTTTCTCTTATATAATTCCTTGTTGTAAATCTTTATCTATCGTTTGATTCTTATTTAATCTTAATTTTAGTTCAGTCCAAGAATTCATACATATTAAATGTTCAAAACTATTTTCGTGTTCTTTAAGTCTCTCACCTAGATGTTTCCAATCACTAAATCCATCATTGGCCAAGGCACCCTTTTGATTATTAGATTTAAATAATTTACAACAAAAACAATATACTTTATCTAATGGTCTTGAATAAACTAACCATTTTCTATCACTCGTCTCTCCATTACTTAACTTTCTAGTATAATAAACATAAGAAAAATGCCTATTTGAGCTATCATTAGGAAAATCTTTAATATTTAATTCTCTTATCGGCCCCTTTTCAACTAAAATTTCTCTTTCTTTATTATCAAGACCATCCCATAATCTAGGATCATAAATATCTTTTAATTTTTCATTCTCGTTTTCATGTAAATTGGTATCATTCTCGTGTAAATTGGTATCATTCTCATTTATATTAGAATAACTTTCATTCACGTTCTCATCACTTTTATTCAAGTTCGTATCATTTTCATTCATATTAACTTCATTTTCATTATCATGATCATTTTCATTTTGATTCAAGTTCTGATTTAGGTTATGATCATTCTCATTTAGATTTAAGTTCTCCGCCATGTTACTATCATTGTCATTTGAAATATTAGAATTACTTACTTTCTTTATAAATTAATCCATTGATCCTTTTTGAGAATGTTTTAGTTTTTCAAATTCTTCTCTTTTCTTTCTCTTTTGACAACTGATAAATGCTTTTTAGGAAACATGATTTAAAAGTAGCTAATGAGTAATGAAGTAATGAACTAATTATCAAGATTGAAGATTCAAGCAATTTAACTATTCAAGAAAACTAAGAATTTCTATCAAGTAATTCAAGATTTCAAGTAACCAATTAGGCAATTAACTGTGAAGTGATTCAAGGATAAAGAACTAATCAACTAATTATCAAGATTAAAGATTCAAGCAATTTAACTATTCAAGAAAACTATCAAGTGATATCAAGTAATCCAAGAATCAAGATTTCAAGTAACCAATTAACTATGAAGTGATTCAAGGATAAATGAAAGATTACACCTGTTTGTTTGAGCAATTTAACTTTGAAGTTTGAACTTTTGAAGCCTTATTCTTGAATCTCGAAGGACTCTTCTTAATTTGACTCTCTGAGTTTTCAATGCTGCAAGAAATCAAGAATAAAGGATTCAAATACCGAAATACAATTGATTACCAAAACAGCAAAAAAAAGCAACAAAAATCAACCTCAAGGTCTGGAATCTCGAAATCTTGTAGTCCCAAAAATCAACCAAAAATCGATTCAAGGTCTGGAATCTCGAACTCTCGAAGTCTTGTAGTCCCAAAAATCAACCAAAAATCGATTCAAGGTCTGGAATCTCGAAGTCTTGTAGTCCCAAATATCAACCAAAAATAGATTAAAGGTCTGAAATAGTGAATAAATTGATTAACTGAAAATATGAACAATACATCAATACCGTTTGATTTTGTGTTCCATCGAACAATCGAAGGCAAGGAATAGCCTGCTTTGCTGATTCGCGAACCCCGACAAGGCGACAAGGCGACGCCCCGTCTTCTGCGTTTGCAGCCTGCTCCATCGCTGATTCGCCGAGAGAGTGAAAAAGCAGAGAGGCGGAGAGCCCTTTGGGTTTTCGATGTTCCGATGTGGACTAAAAGGGGCAAAGCCGCAAAGGGTTAAGGGCGGTAGTAGTCAAGGGTTCGGATGGGCCTAAAATCTAAATAAGTTTTGGGCCCTTTTATTTAGTTTGGACTTTGGGCTTTAGAAAAAATAAACAGGACACAAAAATATATATATATATATATATATATATATATATATATATATATATATATATAAGGTATATCATGATGATGGGCCCCCTTTAACTGTGGGCCCAGGGCGGTTGCCTGGCCCTTGAGACGGCCCTGGTTGCTTACACTTGAAGTCCTAAAGGACTTTGCAATCCCAACCTACATTCCCTACTTCACGATCCAGTACAGAGAGCACTTCGCAATCGCACCACTTCACTTTACTATTTGATGGTTTCAATGTTGGCGATTGAGGACTCGTTTAGGGACTCAACCCATTTGGCTATCTATTCAAAAGGCTACAGACCAGCACTTTGCGATCCAAGAACTGGTTGGCAATCGTAAAACATAATCCGACCCACTTAGAAAATCAATGTCACGAAATCCTTAACCAAATTGCCTAATTCTTGTTGCAATGAGTTCTACACATCATCTACACAAATCCTACCAGTTTAATTGTAATTTTATTGAGTAACCACAATTTTAACCCCATTCTTTCTCTCATTTATCTCGTTTGGTTCAACACAGACAACATCCCACTCGTACCTTGTCAAACCTTGATTATTCAGTTTAGTTCTTATCATAAAAGAATCTTACTAGAATATTAACAAACAATTTCTCATTACTAGATTCAATTATAATTAGGTTTTAGATGACCTAAGATCGATTATAGGTCTCGGCTAATACTACGATTTGACAGGGAAGAAAACTCAACATAAACCTACTAAAACATGGATAAATTTCTATAAATCGACTCCCACAAGTTCATAGAAGATTAAAGATACTAACCTGATGATTCCCTTTAATCCAAGCAAAAACAGCGATGAATATCTTCTCAATTTCTCGACTTACACACAGTGCACTCCCTCAAGAGTAACGTCGGCTATAGTAAGTAGGGCATAGGGTTTTGTGCCCTAATATGCTTAAATACCCTTCTTATCTCTCTCTCTTGTGTCAAAACACCCTTTATTTGTCTACTTAAATAAATTCTAAATAGCTAGCATCATACCCGCACAATCCTGCGACGAAAAATATTTTTTGGTTTACAATATGTCGCTTTCAAGAATGTAATGATATGTTATTCGTGCGATTCAATGTCACGAAAAAGTTTTCTACAGCAACATGTCCGTTTTTTTTTCAAAATTTCTTTTATTTACATTTAACTATTTTATTGATATTAAAATTAAATTCTAAAAAATAATAAAATAAGAAAAAAGATTTATATTGATGAAATAAATAGAAGAGTTAATAAGATTTTAAAAATTATGTTGATGTGGGTGGATAATTATGTTAGTATGAGAGAATATATTTTGAATAAAAAGTTAAAGTAAATTAGGAAAGAATAAAATAGTTAAAAATTGAGTGGATGGGATTAATTTATATTAAATGAAGGGTCAAGATTTTATATTAATTGAATTTTAAGAGGTCTTAAAATTTAAAAGGAGAGAGAATATTAAATGGTTTATATAGTAGTATAGATAACTCCAATAAAACCAAGAAAATTATTAAGATGTTGCTATTAATCATAATAAAAATTTACAATTCAGAAGTGGGTATTACATGATGTGAATTACAATTCATTTAATCCCCACGAACCTAATATAATAAAAAAGCTCATCGAGCTGGAGACAGTCTCAACTACTTAGAGGGTGTTTGTTTTAGCTTATTTACGGCTTATTTTCTGGGTTTATTTTTTATAAGCTAGTTTTTTCTAGCTTATTATTTGATTTTTGAGCTTATTATGAGTTACAAGAAGAAAATAAGCTGGACTCATAAAAAATAAGCCAGAAAAAACGAGCTTATGAAAAATAAGCCCGGAAAATAAGCCTTAAATAAGCTAAAACAAACACCACTTAGAGTATAAACTAATTTATACTATTACATACTTTGTATATCTATATTCTATACATATAAGCATTTGTAAAAGTAATAAATACTATGCTTTATACTTTATATTCATCAAATCTATACAAATAGTGCAGACTAACATTTGGCTTCTCACAAATTGGCTTTTTTTAGGGTTTAATTCACTAAAATGTATTCAAATTATCACATTTTGCTATTGTGTGTATCAAACTTTAAAAGTTTATATTAAGTGTATTAAAATTTTAATTTGTTGCTATTGTATGTATTTTGGTTACATAAAGAAGTAAAAAAATTAAAAGTTTAGTACATAAAATAGAAAGTTTAATATACATAATAGCGATAAATTGAAAGTTAGATACACACAATAGAAATTTTTTAAGTCCAATACATATAACAGTAAAACATGACAACTTAAATACATTTCGATGAACTAAACATTTTTTTTAACATAAGAAAGAGAGAGTAGAGATGAGTGTGTGTGTGAGAGAGAGAGAGTGATAACTAAAAGGTAAGGGTGGAAGGAGGGCTAGGGTTATTTTTAAGTATAGAATATATTCAAAATATGAAATGATCATTTTCTTCATTCTTTCTTTGAAACACACATATAGATATATATGAGTTAATTTTACCATGGATGCTTTGTTTAGATTGATTTGCTTGTTTGGTACTTCATTTCAAAATTACATTGACAACCCTTTTTTTAACAAAAAGTTGATGAATTTTAGTCTTTTATTTGACTAAGTGTTTATTTTTTAGTAAATTCTGAACAAAAATTGCTATAAGGCGTCAACTAATCAATTCTTTGTAGTTTGTTCTGATGTTAAAAGATTTTTTTTAAATTATGTGTTATGACACAGTTGTTTCTATCTAGACTTAATACACGATGATTGAAAACGACAAATTATACAAAGCTAATTAATCAAGCTTACCTATATTAATATGTGAAATATTCAATATAGTCCATATTAAATTCATAGTCCTGAGAGACTAATTTTAGCCCTTGGATTAACAACATCAATGGTTCAGATTGTATTTTATACTGAATTTTAAGACTATATTTTTATATGATTATATTAAACACAACTCATATTAATATTATACACATTAAAAAATTAATGTCTTTCATTTTCTTCTAGTCTGAAGTGATATTAAATATTAATGATAGACAAATTCACAAAAATTAGCATTGATAATTTAAAATTTTCAATTTGAAACGTAATGCAAATTCAATGTTAGTGATGATAGGGTAATGGTTGAACCAATTAACGGTCAAAATTTGGTTGAGGTGATATAAAATTTTCTTCCTCGGAGCAAATTTCATAAAAAGTAATTAAATATCTAACTTTATTTAATGTCACATGGATTTTTCTAAAAAAGATAATGTAAGTTCAGTTTTAAAATAATTTGAAAGAAAAGTTTCTTCAATTTATGAAAAAATTATATAATCTATGTAATACCGCATTTGCTATATTAAAAATCAGTATAAATTTGAGTTTTCAAACTGTATAGTTCCGTTTGTAATTTGAATATTTACATGTTTGTTTACTTAAATAATATTTCAAAACAATGCAGCGGAATTTAAAACCACAAACAAACAAACCCTATTAACTTTTACAGTTTCAAAACACATTTTGGCGTATATACAAATATACAATACAAAAACTGCCAAACATGAGACCCGGTGTTACTTAATCTAAACCGACCATTGCATTATAATACCAAAAGTAGTGTTCCTACCAAAAAGCATGTACAACTGCTACAAGAGTCTCCACTCACCAAGCCTGCCTAATCCTTATCTGTAAAAAGGAAATATCAACAACATTAGCTATTTAAAATAGCTAGTGAATACAGACAAGCATGAATACAATAAAGCAAGTCATACATCAGGAATGAGCATACAAAACTATCCTATCACATAGCGGTAGTGCTGACATGTCCAGCGGGTGTTATATCTTGCCGGATAGCTAGTCCAGCTCAACAACTTCCACCGGGGGAATCAAACACTGCCAACCGTGCTGGTTTCATCACATAAGTGACTCTACCTGCTCGTTATGGAGCCATAGGCTCATTAGGCTTAGCCAATTAAGGCAATCACCCCCAAGAGTTTAAAGGAATATCACTCGAGTACCATTGATCCTGAACAATTGCCCGAAGGCCCATAGGACCCAGCCGAAGCTGGCCTTCAATAACACATATGTCCGGACGTTCACATAGCTCATCAATAACCCTTTGCAGGGACAATAGCATGAATGCATTTACATATTCCTTGTATTCATCAAAATATCACAATATATGCACATATACTTAAATACATGTCTAGCATATCATTTATCATGTCAATACTTGTTTTCTAATCTTAATTTCATATACATACAATTCTATGTGCAATAAATTGCATACAATATTCATTTAACTCAATTAGCATTCAAACATTCCTTTATTGGACTCATGGAAGCCGGTACTCACTTGGGTGTCTAAAACAACACAAAAATGGATTCGGCTCTCCTTGTTTGCTTAATTACCTATTGTATACATACAAGTTCAGTTAGATTATCATACATCATATACATATACTATCACTAGTGTTAAACTCCCCAATTATGTGTTTAACTTAGTAAAAATACATAAACCATCCCAAATACCCCTTAAGTTGTTAAAAATGATTTAACAACATTCCATATACCCAGAATATTGAAAAACAGCAATCACTTCACTGCTGTGAAGATCGCGCCGCGACACCCTAATGGTTCGCGACGCGACGCAGAACCAGAGCCACGAACAGCAGGCTCTGCACTGCTGTGTTTCCATCAAAACCCAAGTTCAACATTCTCTTAATTATTTCTACGTTATACACAAGTTTTAGGACATCAAAAGGAGTTCATAAACACTACAATAACATAGTTTAACATATGATTCAAGTTTAAATCATCAAATCATCATATTTGACCCATTTGGTCTAATTCAAAGAATTACCTCAAGTTAGCATCTTTAATTCATAAAACCAATCCTAAACAACTTGTAGGTGACTTTAGAACAGATTATAACTCAAAATTTTAGACTTTGTTGGCTAAATTCATTGAACCCATTTTTGACCTAATACCTAAAACTAAGAACTTGGAAGAAGAGAAGCTTACAAGAACAAGATGATGATGATGACAAGATCAAGAACATATTATGGCCTTGTGGAGTACTTAATTCCAGCCTTGATATGTCTTGAATCTTCTTCTTCAAGCACAAAATGGAAAGAGATGAATGTGGGTGTGTGTAAGCGTATGAATGTGTGTGTATGTGTGTGTTGAATGTCTGACTTGATAAACATAAGAACCGGCTTTGGGTTCTTAATTATCCACAAGGGGTATTTTCACTATTTTGTTCCCCTTTTCAACATACAACACAACACCCGATTAACCGTTTCAACTAACGAAGATATTTTCGAAATCCTCGTTTGAAACCAGTTAATATTTTATTATTCTTATCTATTTTCATTATTATTTTTAAAACCTCATTTACTAACCAATAACATATTTTCTATTGATACTTATAAGTATATTTTTATTTAATTCTTTTAAATAAATTCATGTACCAAATGGAGTGCACAAATAGGCCCAATTTAAGGATGTTACATTCTATCAATCGGAGAATTTTTTGATGCAATATCTCGCGAGAATTTAAGGGGCAACTTTATAATTTTACTTAAAAACACTAGAAAATGATTAAACCATCATATCTTAAATATCATAAGATATTGAGTGGGACACTAACATCTAAAGCATTAATTCCCCCCTCTTCCAACTTTCTTTTTTTATTCTCTTGCTATAACAGCATATGTCCATTTCTTTGATTATGTAATAATGTTTAAATTAATACTTTATTTTACCAATTTTTATATCTATGTGAAAGAGGGAGAAGGGGAGTGGTGCAATAAATCTTAAAAAAATAATAAAAAATTTTATTTTGCGCATCATTACAATAGTTTTTACTAGAAAAATAATATATCTTCCTATTATTTTTTATATTTCATCCTTCTACTAATCACAATATGACATGTGGAATCTATTAATTTTCTTTTTATACCTCCTATATTGATTTTTACACCTGTGTTGACCTTCTAAGTAGAAGGAAAAAATAGGAGGATATATTACCTTTGTTTTTACTAATAAAGCAACTAATGTTTTTAAGTTTTCCAATCTTATATTAACGAAGTTTTGTGGTATACATATATTGTTAGTGGATATGATATATGTTTCTAGAACATTTTAAATGAAAATTATGTTAGTCATTTGAATACTTACTTATTTAAGTGTTTGTGAGTATCATCGTTATGGATGTTGATTACATAAAATATTAATTAATTAAGTGTAATAATTTATGAAAATTTGCACAATGAAAAAAATATAAAACTTGATTTGTTTAGTTTAAAAATGTTAATAATTTTTGTGTAACAACGTACAAACTAAAATTTTATTATTATTATGTGAATTAAACGTATTAAACAAACCTAGGAAACTATATAAGTTTGTTTTCATACCCACGCAAATACGCGGGCAAACAAAAACTTCTTGTCTATAAAACCGAAAGAATATACAATAGAGACGTTAATATATAATGGATAGAGATCTTATATTTGGTCAAATATGATCGGTCAAGTTCAATGACAAACTTGATAATGAACACTTATTTTAAAGTAAAATTTGGTCTTTTTGTAGGTCTTAGTATTCTCATGAGTCATATATATTTGTAAGAGAATTGTTTAACCATAAAATAAGAGAATTTTTTTTAATTGAGTAGTTTATAAATAAATGATTTGTTTTTGGCTAATTTTATAAAAGAATAACAAAAAATCTAAAAAAAAATATTTGACATTAACTTGATAACATAGCATTCACGTACACAGGCAACAAGGCAAGGCGAGTGTACAAGGCAACCGTGGTACGTTACTAGGATTCAGCAGATGATCACATATGTTATATTTTTGTAATTAAAGTTAGATCGACTAACATTAATTACCTTTATTATAGAAAAGAAAGTTATGTTACTTTAAATAATTATTAATTTTTTAATTGTCACTTTTATTATAATTAATTTACTCTAAAATAACATATAGCTAGCGACCAAGCCTCCTTTTCATTTAACGTGTTAAAAGGGGGAAGAATGGGAACCATACGAAACTTTCCAAATTTGGTTTTGGCGTATGAAGGGGGTTAAGGATGAATGGAGTTTACAAAAGTCATTTAAGTCAACGTCTTCGTCTTCGCCCTCATGGTGTTGTATGCATGTGGAAAAAACTTACAAAATTGAATGAATGAATGATCCTAGCTATATATGATCGAGCATGTATACAAGATGAGGCAGCTGGTTAGAGCTTTTGAACATGACTACTTGTTAATTAAATGTTTGTTATTCACGTTAGGCCTTGGCTTCGATCTTTAATTACTCTTTACCCAACTCTTAATCCAAAAACTTGAAATGATCATTACTATCGTCTTCTTCACCTGTGTTGTATTCTTTTGTATTCATTTCTCTTACACTTCTGCAGACAACAGTATGTCTTCTCTTATCTGTCCAAAAAGTTTCAGTTGCCCAGGTATGATGTCATTCAATTACCCATTTTACAATGCTACTGAAAACCAATGTGGGTTGATCAAAGTTCGCTGTAATTCTAAGGGTGCAGATATTGCACTTGGAGGAGACTCTTATGTGATTTTTGGCAAGTATGATTCCGATTCTTCTGTCATTATCTACAACACTACGTTTGAAAAACTTGTGAACACAACAAACTGTTCTGCACTTATGAATAATTTCACATCTCCAAGCCCTCTTTCGTTTTCCGTTTCAATAGCTCCCTTCATCACTCTCTTCAAATGTGAAAAGAATCAAAGTAATGTTCATCAAATGGATGCTTATTTTGAGCAATCTAATTACAATATCTATGGTAGATGCCAAGATTACAAGTTCTACTATAAGTATTTGGTGAATGATGCAACAGTTCCAAGTGATCTACCAGATAGATGTACGGTAATACAGTTGCCTTTAAGAGACCAATGGCATCCCTTTGGCCATCAAACATATAATGAAAACAACATATTTTCTCTTCTCTCTTCTTTATTCTCTATTTCCTTCAAGTTATCACCTTCTTGTGAAAGTTGTCACAAAAATCAAGGCCAATGTGTTACTAACAATGGACGCTTTCGGTGTTTAAACGCCAGAATTGGTATATATTTAATTATGGCTTCATATATTTCCTCTTCCCTTTCTCCTTATTTTGATTACATCGGAATTGATATGTCACATATTCCTGAAACTAATTTTTATGTCCTGCATATAAATCGTTTTTTTTGTTGTTTGGTTGCTGCAGATGATCATCCACCCATAAAACTGATACTAGGTTAATAAACCTCTTCATCCCTATGAAGTATTCTCTCTTTCTCTCACACACACACACACACACTCCTACATTTATAAATTAAATCGATACCTGACGATGTTGCAGTTTTTTTCTCTAGTGCTCTCTGGATCTGCCTTCATTTTCGCCATCATGCTCTTCTTAATTGTAATCTTACGCTTAAAAAGGGTAATTACATGGAGAAAAATGGAAAGTTACAATGTCAATGTAGAAATGTTTCTGAAGAATCAGGAATTCCTAGCTCCAAAAAGGTACTCTTATTCACAAGTAGAGAAGATGACAAGCTCCTTCAAAGTCAAACTAGGCCAAGGTGGTTTTGGTAGTGTGTATAAAGGAGTTCTAAGCAACCATAACCTAGTAGCTGTGAAGGTCTTAAGTGAACTAAACGGTAATGGAGAAGATTTCATTAACGAAGTTTCAAGTGTTGGGAGGACTTCCCATGTTAATATAGTCAATCTTGTGGGATTTTGTTCGGAGGGTCATCGAAGAGCATTGATCTATGAGTTCATGCCCAATGGTTCCTTGGAAAGGTTCATATATGGTCGGGGTTCCTTAGGTAGTATCCAACTTGGGTGGGAAAAGTTGCTCCAGATTGCAATTGGGATTGCTCGAGGATTAGAATACTTACATAGGGGTTGTAACACGCGGATCTTACATTTTGACATAAAGCCCCATAATATTCTACTAGATAATGATTTTTGCCCTAAGATATCTGACTTCGGGCTGGCTAAGCTTTTCCACGAGAAAGAAAGCAAGATATCCATGTCCCGTATGAGAGGAACACCCGGTTATATTGCTCCTGAATTATTTTCTAGGAATTTTGGAGAGGTATCCCATAAGTCAGATGTTTATAGTTATGGAATGATGATTCTAGAAATGGTTGGAGGGAGAAGAAACATCGAGGTCGAAGTTGACCATACAAGTGAAATATATTTTCCACATTTTATATATAAGAAGGTTGAATTACAGGAACAACTCGAATTGCATGGGATTGTGAGTGACGAAGAAGATGGGATTGCAAGAAAGATGATTATTGTGGGATTGTGGTGTATACAAACTAATCCCTTAAGCCGTCCGACAATCGTTAAAGTGCTGGAAATGTTACAAGAGGACTTAGAGATTTTGGAAATCCCTCCAAAACCTTATCTATATTCTCCATCAAGGTCTGTTGATTCCCTATGTATAGATTCGTTGCATCTGTAATATTTTGTCGTTTAAGCATTGTGATGTTCGTTAATTCCTAATGACTATGAATTGGATGTGTGCATATACAAGCTAATATATGTTGGGGTTTGTTCGGTTTTTCAAAATATATTTTAGCAACGGAAGCATGAACAACAATTTTAAACTTTTTAAAACTCCCTACCAATGATCCATATTCAAACCTTAAGAAACAAAACCAACCATAGGGTGTTTAAAACTACAACCTTTGTAGCGTGAGTAAACCGTTGGTGAAGTGGTTGATCTATTAGAAGCCAAGAGAAGACTTCCTCCAAGGTATCCACAAATCAATGAGTCCAACACCTCCAAGATGCTAGTCTCTCCAACTCTTGATATTCAAGAATGCAAGCAACAACCTTTGTTCTTCTTCTTGAACTAGATGTATGTATTTTGAGTATGTGTTTATGTATCACCTTTGCTAACTTGAAGAACACCAATACTAGAGAGTAAGGATGTTTTTCAAGTATAAAACACTTAGAACAATTTTAAGAACACAAAGAAAGGTGATAGCATGCAAGTATGTTACAAAAGGGACCATGCATGTAATTATAAAAGTCAAGAAGCAAAGCAAGAGATGGAGGACCCCTCCCTTGCATTATGGACGAAAATTAGAGGGGGGAGGGTCCCCTCTTGCCTCTTGCTTCCTTACTTGTCCCATACATGCATGTCTTGGTTAAGTCTTATGCAAGAATACACCATATGGCCCCTTTCTTGCTCATTGTGAGAATTTCTAGCTATTAATCTTTTAAATATATAAAAGATATACTAGATATGTCATACTATGTATAAAATACATCTACATGTATTTTATATACATACTTGATTGTTACTAGTAACTCTTTACTTGTAATAAAGATATATATACATTCATATAATTGTTACTAGTAACAATTTACTTGTAACAAATATATATTTATACATACACACATATATATATATATATATATATTCATACATATATATAAAATCATATGTTTATATTTATGTATTTGATATGCATTACCTTATATAAATATATAAGAGTGATATTATTATTTCACATAAATAATAATATGCAACAATGCATATATACTTATATATATATAATAAGTTGGAAACATATTTAAATCATATTCAAATATGTAATTGGTGTCCATTGATTGTAAATGTGTGACCCTATGGGTTTATTTATTATCAGTAATATCGTATTAATTTGTGTCTTGTGCACATAGAACCAACAATCTCCCACTTGCACAAGTTACAACTTAAGCCAATATAGGCAATGGTAAGAACGTCTAGCAACATCCCATTGCCCCTAATAATAAATAAAGTGTGTTGATCAGCACTTTCACCAACGAAATTAACTCACTAGCTACAAATCGTTGTTATAGGTAAGTCATCAATTATCCCTTTGTTTTAACATCTCTTTGAACATGAGACATGGATCGTCATCAATTCTCATATAATGTTCAACTTGTTTTAGGGCCCAGAGATATTATACTCCCAATTAAATGAGAGAAACAAATTCCATCTTGACCACATACGTCTCTTATAAGACTCATATCATACCTAATAATGGCCTTTATAACTACCCGGTTAAAGATAGCGTTTAACCACATTAAAGCATGATACTCCTCATACTCGAGTCCCAATATGTGTCTCAGGTCTAAGGATACAAAGATACCACCTTTTTCTCAAGATTTACTTATGACACTGATCCATGAAGCGATCTTAAGAGCGGGTCATGTACAATGTTCGTTCCCTAACAAACATTAGTGAATTTGGCTGCAAACCCTTTTGCCTACTTTCATCACGAATGAAAGTCAACCAACAGATTCACATTAGTCTTAATTCATAACTATTCCCATAGTTATAACCGACTATGGACATTTTAGAATAAAGAATTATTCATGGATTTAAACATGCTAATAAAGAACACAATAAATATTAATGAAGTGATCATATCCCATATATCATTCAGATAAAATAGATATTGTCATAATGTTCCAAAATATCCAAATACTAAATTACAATTCAAATCCAATCCCTTGCAAAGCGAAGACCTATTGCCCTAGTATGAGACTCATGCTTAGTCGAGGCAAGAGGTTTCATAAAAGGATCTGCAAGATTCTGATCTGTATGAACTTTGCGAATACACACATCTCCTCTATCCACTATATCCCGTATGTAGTGGAAACGCCTGAGGATGTGTTTGGTGCTGTGATGTAATCTAGGTTCTTTTGCCTGGGCAATAGCACCTTCATTATCACAAAATATCTCTATGGGGTCTTGAATACTTGTTACTACCCCAAGGTTAGCAATGAACTTCTTCATCCATGCAGCTTCTTGTCCAGCCTCAGAAGCAGCAATGTATTTAGATTCTGTAGTGGATTGTGCAACTACACTTTGCTTAGAACTTTTCCAAGCAACCGCGCCTCCATTCATAACGAAGACATAGCCCGATTGTGATCGAGAATCATCTCGATCCGTTTGGAAACTAGCATCTGTGTAACACTTTACACAAAGATCTTCTTCCAAACCCCCATAGATCAAGAACATGTCTTTGGTTCTTCTCAAGTATTTTAAAATGTTCTTGACTGCCATCCAATGGCTATCTCCTGGGTTTTGCTGGTATCTGCTCGTCATGCTCAAAGCATACGAGACATCTGGCCTAGTGCATAGCATGGCATATATGATGGATCCAATTGCAGAAGCATATGGGACCTCACTCATTCTATCTAGCTCTTCTCTTGTGCTAGGGCTTTGAGCTTTACTCAAAACCGTGCCTTGTGCCATTGGCAAGAATCCTCTCTTAGAATTCTCCATCTTGAATCGTTTCAAGATCTTGTCAATATATGCACTTTGACTTAGGCCAATAAGACGCCTAGATATATCCCTATAGATCTTTATTCCAAGAATGTAGGCGGCTTATCCCAAGTCTTTCATTGAGAAACACTTCCCAAGCCAAGACTTGATGTCTTGCAAGGTCGGGATGTCGTTTCCAATGGGTAGTATGTCATCAACATACAAGACAAGGAATGCTACTGCGCTCCCATTAGTTTTCTTGTAAACACACGGTTCATCTTCTGATTTGATAAAACCAAACTCTTTGATTTTCTCATCAAATCGAAGATTCCAACTTTGAGATGCTTGCTTTAGTCCATAGATGGATCTTTTAAGCTTGCACACCTTGTTAGGATACTTAGGATCCACAAAACCTTCGGGCTGAACCATATAGACATCTTCACTTAAGTGTTCATTTAGGAAAGCCGTTTTGACATCCATTTGCCATATCTCATAGTCATAATATGCAGCTATGGCAATAAGTATTCTAATAGATTTAATCATGGCTACCGGAGAGAAAGTTTCATCATAGTCAATACCATGAGTTTGAGTGAAACCTTTCGCCACTAGCCTTGCCTTAAATGTGTGTACATTTCCATCCATGTCTATCTTCTTCTTAAAGACCCACTTGCTCCCTACAGTCTTACTATTGGGAGGAAGATCAACCAAGTCCCATACTTGATTTTCATACATGGACTGCATCTCAGTGTTCATGGCATCAATCCATTTATTGGATTCCGGATCCGATATAGCATCTTGGTAGTTAGTAGGATCAAAAGAGTCTACCAAGAAAATTTCATCATTGGACACGAGAAATCCGTATCTCTCGGGTTCTTGACGAGGTCTACCAGATCTACGAACACTTTGTGTTTCAGTAGGTTCTTGAACAACCAATTATTCAGGTTCAACAACCGTTTGTTGAGTGCTAGTGCCAACCCGACTTGCATTTTGTGGTTCTTGAATTTCTTTAAGGTCTACATTGCTCCCACTTGCCTCTTTCGAAAGAAACTCCTTTTCTAAGAAAGTGGCATGCCTAGAAACAAACACTTTGTTCTTAGCTGAGTTGTAGAAATAATATCCTAATGAATCTGTAGGATATCCCACAAAATTACATTTGATAAATCTAGGATCGAGTTTGCTTGAAGCTTCTTGTCGTACATGAGCCTCACAACCCCAGACTTTCAAGTAAGACAAGTTTGGAACCTTTCCTTACCACATCTCATATGGTGTCTTATCTACCTTCTTGGTTGGAACCATATTCAATATGCGCGCAGCAGTTACTAAAGCATAACTCCAAAAGGACGAGGGTAGAGTACTTCGGCTCATCATAGACCGAACCATATCTAGTAGAGTTCGGTTCCTCCTTTCAGATACACCATTATGTTGTGGTGTTCTAGGAGGAGTAAGTTGTGAGATAATCCCACAATTACTAAGATGATCCATAAACTCTTGGCTTAAGTACTCGCCACCTCGATCGGAACGAAGGGCCTTTGTTGGGAAAAATAGGCTTACAAATATATCCTCTTTTGTTGACACAAAAATTTACAACTTGTTTATATAATTGTATGTATTAACATTAACATATGTGCACATATACATATATATATATATATATTCAATCAAATATATTCTCATCTATAATCTACAAAACAAGCTTCATCAAATGGCCAAGCTCCAATCGTCAAGATTTGAGTTCAAGTAGAAACCGATGTCGAAGATTCCTACAAATAAACGTTCAAAGTTTATGAGCTTACAAAATAAATAATTAAATGAGTTTAAGTTTTTATAAAATAATTTTTATAAAAACTTTTATAAAAATTGAGAAATTTTTTAAAAAATCACAAGCTTGGTAGTCAAAGCAAATGAATTCCTATTTTGGCAAATACTAAACATAATCTTCTATTGAAATAAGCCAAAACCATATTTAGCAAAAGGAATCTCTCAAAGAGGTAAACTTCCAACATGCTTTGTGCATTTGGTTTCTAAACTACCATTTTTATGATTAAATTCAAACTTAAGAAGTATGACACTAACCCAACTTTTCTTAAGCTTCTTTTCAGTGCATTTTTATGGAAAAAAATGGGTTGTGTGTGAATTTTGGTAAAAGGCCAACGTCTATATTCACAAGTCTTAAAAAGTTCCAGCAGCCCGACGGTCGATGCCACGGTCGACCGTGGACAGTTTGGACACTTTTTGAGCTTGCACCTTTTTTTTATTTAAGGCAACTCAAGTCTTGTTTTTTAAATAAAAGCTCTTGCTATCTGAATAACACAGAACATATACAAAAACTTGTGAGCTCATATTCTTGATACAAATTCAACATCTCAAGATCAAGAATGAAGCAAGAGTGAAAGCCTTCAAAGTTCAAACACTACATTACCTTCTTATATATTTGTAATTGTGTGAGGATCATCTCTAGCCTTAGAATTAAAGAGAAGTGAGGATCATCTCTAGCCTTAGAATTAGAGAGAAGTGAGGATCATCTCTAGCCTTAGAATTAGAGAGAAGTTGTAAAAGGTTTATCTCTACCTTCAAAGAGAGAAGTTAGTGGAGCAACTCTTGGTGGGTGAGGCCAAGGAGTGGATGTAGAGCAAGGTTGTTAACCCTTGCTTGAACCACTATAAATCATTGTGTCCAAACTACTTCATTGGTGATATCTTCCTTCCTTAAACTCTTTAATTATTTGCAAATATTGTTAAAAACTTTAAAAAGTGGGCATATAACCTATTCACCCCCCCTCTAGGTTCTAACAACCTTGATTGTTTTGTTGAGTTGATTTTGTACTTCGTTTTGAAACAACTTGAACATTTCAAATGTTTCATGTTTATGATTCATCAAATAAACATAACCAAGTCTACTATAATCATCGGTGAATGTAACGAAGTATCTATCACCATCCCTAGACATTGATCTAAAAGGACCGCATACATCCGTATGTATGATTCCTAATAGATCTTTGGCTCTTTCACTTGAACCGGAGAAAGGGGCCTTAGTCATCTTCCCATATAAACATGATTCGCAAACTTCAAATGATCTAGAATCGTTTGATTTTAAAATTCCATCCTTTTGAAGTTTTGCAATGCGTTTCTTGTTTATATGACCAAGTCGACAATGCCATAGGTATGTTTGACTTAAGTCATGCTTAGGTCGTTTGGTGCTAGTGGTATATATAGAATTATCATCAAGAGATCTTTTAAGATTAACTTCATATATTCCATTAAGAGGGCGAGCCTCAAAATACAAAATGTCGTTTTTGAAGGCACGAATGCCATCGTCAACGAAACCAAAGTGAATCCAGATTCTCTTAACCGATCTACTGAAATAATATTCCTAGTTAAACTGGGTACATAACAACAATTGTTTAATATTAAGTACAGACCATTTGGTAATAATAATTCAAAAGTTCCAAGGGCTTCAACAGCAACATTTGCTCCATTGCCCACGTGGAGATCCAAATTGCCTGGCTTCAGCAGCTTACTTTTTCTCAACCCTGCACATTGTTACAAATGTGAGTTCCACAACCGGTATCAAATACCCAGGAATTAATAGAAAATGTATACATTTCAATCATATATATACCTGAAGTGCTAGCCTCGCCAGCCTTCTTCTTTTTCAACTCCGCAAGGTAGGTTGGACAATTGCGCCTCCAATGTCCTACCACCCCGCATTCAAAACACGGGTCATTCTTGGGAACCTTTCCCGCCGTCTTGGGTGTAGGAGCCTTGGCAACTTGCTTGCCTTTGTCCTTTCCCTTTGCCTTCGCTTTGCCTTTCCCTTTTGAGTTTTTTTTCTTTTTCTTCTTGATTTTTCCTTCTTGAATCATCAAGACTTGAGGTGTTTTGCTTGGAATCTTACTCTTAGCAGTTTTTAGCATCCCATGCAACTCTGAGACAGATTTCTCCCAATTGTTCATGTTATAATTCATGACAAATTTATCATAGGCTTTGGTCAACGAGTTAAGGATCATATCCTGTGCAAACTCGTTGGTTATGGGAGATCCAAGCCTAGTAAGCTGGTCAATGTATCCTTTCATTTTTAGCGCATAGTCGCTAACGGATTGACCTTCCTCCATCTTGCATGCATGGAAGGCTCGAGTGACCTCAAAGCGTTCTTGCTTCGCTTGCTTTTGGAACATTTCCTTAAGCTGGCGAAGCATCTCATATGATACATGCTCCTCAAGGTTCGTTTGAAGATCCGGAGACATGGTAGCAAGCATGAGGCATGCAACTTCGACCGAGTTGTCGGAATGCTTCACCCAAGCATCCCTAACGGCTTTGGCCGCAGTCAATGGAGGTTCCTCAGGGACGGGATCCTCAAATACGTACAATTTCTTTTCGTGCTTAAGAACGATTCTCAAGTTACGATACCAGTCTAAGAAATTTGTACCATTGAGTTTTTCTTTCTCTAAGATTGAACGAAGAGATAAGTTGTTAATGGACGTAGTTCAGTTAGGTGCCATCTACAAAATTAACAAAGTTCGATTTAGTATTTTCGATATTTAATCCTTTAATAATTAATACCCTTTAGAATTATAAAATTCTTTAATTTTTAAAGGCTAGGATCCAAGTTGAACTTAACCTTGAATGTTTGGCTAATGCTCTCTCCATCAAGTTAAAACAACAAGGTAGGTAACGTTTACCAATTACATCTCGTATGTAATTCCTAGATCTTTATGGGATCCTAGACAACGATTGTCAATTTTGGCATGTTTGATCCCATCTATGCCTCGGGCTTCCTTACGTTTGGCTAATGCTCTCTCCGTAATAAGATTCCGATTAAGTCGTCCTATTTCAAGACGGTGAATTTATGGCCTAAGACGTTCATGGAATTCGCGGAAAACACCTCGGTTGTTACAAAAACAATCCACGCATTTGGCTAATGCTCTCTCCACGTGAGTGTCGTTGCAACAAGCGAGTGTCTTAAAATGGGATGGCATAGACTTACGTTTTGAAAAAGGGCTTTTACCGTTTTGTATATTTATTAAATAAAACAAAACAAGTCGTGTGACTAGTATTGCATGCATACAATAATAAGTCCACGTTTTGATAAAATCATATTTTATATATATATTGGTCTTGAGTTTCTTAAAATCCATATTTTACGAACTCTCAACGCATTCAATTTTAAACTAGTATTAATATCCTATATTAACGTGTGTAGTTTCGAGCGCGTGAATACGACCAATTTTAGCTTGTAATAAAACCATTTTATTATTAAGCTTAAATGGAGTTTGGTTGAGTTTTAAAATCTCTATTTTATAAAACTCATATATATATATATATATATATATATATATATATTTTGACATAATGAATTTTAATCTTTACAAAACTCCTTTTATATAAAATTCATTTTACATCTTATGTTATGTCAACTTAAAATACCAAACTCCCATTGTGTGATTTATATTATGTCAAAAATATTATCTAGCATGCAAAAATCCTATTTTCAACCATGCATAATAATATAAATATAAACACACACAAATAACATGTATAAGTGCATAATCAAGCCATTTATCCTAAGTGGTATTTTTGTGAGCCATACAAAAATACCAAGTCATAACTAAGGAACATAAAATTCCTCTTGTGATGAACTTGAAGCTCCCACTTGCCAAAACAACTCCTTGTAGTGCAAATGACTCCAAGCCTTCATGGTTGACTCCACCACACTTGAAAACTCCAACTTGGTCATTTCTCCATCTTGTTACATTTTTATAAAAGTAAACTAGTCTAAACTATTCTACTACTTACAAAATACAACAAGATGAAACAAAACTAAAATTATTATTACATACCAAATGAAAGAATAATTTTACAACCAAATCGAATTTCCAACATATCACAAAAGGTCTATGGCTTGTTATGCACAACATACACCGAAACAAACATATATATCAACACTTGATATTTAGGTAACTTTTACAACCAAACATGTATGTGGTTTGGTTGTTTCCCAAAATAAATACATAAACATATATAAGTTGCCAACAAAAAAATCCACAACTTTTCTAACAAAAGAAAAATTGTCCATTTTCTTAAATAATACATACTCAAAATAAAGTTTATTAAAACTATACATAAGTGGCTCTGATACCACTGTTGAGGTTTATTCGGTTTTTCAAAATATATTTTAGCAACGGAAGCATGAACAACAATTTTAAACTTTTTAAAACTCCCCACCAATGATCCATATGCAAGCTTTAAGAAACAAAACCAACCATAGGGTGTTTAGAACTACAACCTTTGTAGCGTGAGTAAACCGTTGGTGAAGTGGTTGATCTATGAGAAGCCAAGAGAAGACTTCCTCCAAGGTATCCACAAATCAATGAGTCCAACACCTCCAAGATGCTAGTCTCTCCAACCCTTGATATTCAAGAATGCAAGCAACAACCTTTGTTCTTCTTCTTGAACTAGATGTATGTATTTTGAGTATGTGTTTATGTATCACCTTTGCTAACTTGAAGAACACCAATACTAGAGAGTAAGGATGTTTTTCAAGTATAAAACACTTAGAACAATTCTAAGAACACAAAGAAAGATGATAGCATGCAAGTATGTTACAAAAGGGACCATGCATGTAATTATAAAAGTCAAGAAGCAAAGCAAGAGAGGGAGGACCCCTCCCTTGCATTATGGACGAAAATTAGAGGGGGGAGGGTCCCCTCTTGCCTCTTGCTTCCTTACTTGTCCCATACATGCATGTCTTGGTTAAGTCTTATGCAAGAATACACCATATGGCCCCTTTCTTGCTCATTGTGAGAATTTCTAGCTATTAATCTTTTAAATATATAAAAGATATACTAGATATGTCATACTATGTATAAAATACATCTACATGTATTTTATATACATACTTGATTGTTACTAGTAACTCTTTACTTGTAACAAGGATATACATACATTTATATAATTGTTACTAGTAACAATTTACTTGTAACAAATATATATTTATACACACACACACACATATATATATATTCATACATATATATAAAATCATATGTTTTATTTATATATTTGATATGCATTACCTTATATCAATATATAAGAGTGATATTATTATTTGATAATAATATGCAACAATACATATATACTTATATATATATATAATAAGTTGGAAACATATTTAAATCATATTCAAATATATAATTGGTGTCCATTGATTGTAAATGTGTGACCCTATGGGTTTATTTATTATCAGTAATATCGTATTAATTTGTGTCTTATGCACATAGAACCAACAATATATACGCTAGTTCTAGTAAATCCTACAGTTATTTACATACTGAATTTAGTTCCCGATTGTATGATTATCAAGGTTAGTAGAGACATAAGCATGACATTGTAGGTATATTTAGGGTTGCTAATTTATTACGCGGTACAAACCCAACCCAAGAAAAAGTGAGTCAAACCCGAAAAATAAAAAACGGGTTGACACGAACCTGACATAAAACAAGTGACACAAACACGACAACCTGATAATGACCCGAATGACACGATAAAGGTAAAATTGTAAAAGTTTTTAAAATGAAATTGGGGCGTCATATGCATTGAAAACTTTAAACATTACTAAATTCTTGAATTCTTCCCTCTCATTCTCATCTTTAAAGTGAATAATGTCATCTTTGCAAGTACTATCTCTCTCTTGTAACTCATCTTTCGGTCTTGAGTTTTGTCGTCGCCATCTCTGTTACTATCTTACGTGGATTGTTCGACCACATGAACAATTTCTTAGTGATTTATTGGGGTTGTTAAAACTATAATTAGAACTTACAATTTTCATTCATAATTCATTGTCTTTTATTTTATTGACTACATATTCGAAGACCGAAAAAGACATTGTCTAACATGTTTGGCCGAAACTGGGTCAAAATGAAACACGACACAAGAAAAGATAGCACGACACAAACTTAACACGAAAATAAATGAGTCAAAAATGGGTTGGCACAAAATTAATACGGAACAAGAACGATACAAATATAATAACCCGAAAAATATATTGTATGATTAGCAACTCTGAAGAATTTGTAACTTGTAAGCTACATATAAATATTAGGAGCAGGAATGTCACATCTTGAAAAAGTGTGGCTCGGTGTGCGAACAACCGGATAAAATCATAAAAACACATTTTGTGAAAAAACAAATGATTATTCGAATAATGACCCCATCATGGCATATGGGAATAGGTATAATGGTGATGTATAGTGAATATTTGCCAACTCTTTTCTTCCATTCAAGAGTTTAATTCACAAAGTTTATATTTAGTTTCAGTTTAACTTCTAAAGTTTATATTTGGTTTGCACTTTAGTCTTTTTTTTTTTACCTTTAATCAGTTTAGCCGGTTAATCTATATGTTTTAGGATTAACAACGGTTTAATTCATAAAGTTCACATTATACTACGATTTAACCCCTATAGTTTTATTAATAGTTTGATCCCTAAAGTTTTGTTTACTTGTTGGTTCAATCCTAAAACTTTTTAGAGTTTCAGTATAGTGTTTAGTGTTAACTAATGATGGATTTAAGAGTAGGTTTAGGACGGTGTGAGTTTTGTTATAAAAATATCTAATTATAGATACTCAAAGCCACCACCACTATGTTTATCGGCTGTTACTTGTTAAAGTTTCATTTATGCTCTTGTATAAATTTAAATCGGTTTATATCACAATAAAAAAACATGTTTAGTGTTAGGTGTTTATCTTCATCCTCAAGTATTCATGTTCTTAGTTAATGGATTTGCTCATGATCTATTTTTTTTATTGTTGTTCATGAACGATCATACATTCAAACATAAATGAAAAAAAACGTAAAAACTTAATGCTTTATAAATACCTTAACCCGTAATAGTTTAATTCTTAAATTTTAAACTCTATTTCGTATTAATCCTTAAAGTTCTTTTTAACGCTTTAACTATAATGTTTAGTTTGACAATTACTTTAATCCTTTAAATTGAATTCCGATTTTGCTTCTTCTATAACATGCTAATATAGGTTAAAGAGATAAATCAACAAGTAAATTAAACTTCGAGGTTAAACTAATAAAAAATATAACTTTAATAGCTAAACGAAAATTAAATATAAACTTGAAAGATTAATAATAGCCCGATCTTTACACAAAGATGTGCTCCATTATTGGACTAGAAAAGGTCCCAACATAGGACCTTATTTTGGGGATAATTCTTAGGAATTTTGGGCTTGTTAAGGATTCATTATTACGTTAATTTAAAGAAATTTCAAAAGAGAACATGGTCTCCGTAATAGAATTACGACATTTACAAAATCTAACTTTATTACAATTACATCTGGAAAGATTGTAAGTAACACAAGGGTAAAGTGAACAAAAAAACATATATATGACTCCAAAGGATCGTTTACGTCTTAATCTGATTAAATTACATGTTTTAAGATGCGAATGATGTTTGTTTTTCTTCCATCGTACGAACCTTTTAAAATCTCTTAACGAATAAGAAACAAAGTTATATCTTATAACCTCTTAACAAGATTCATGTTTTATTCTCATATAACAATCAGACTGCTTCTTTACTGATCCATGTCGTTCTAAAAAAATTTTCTTTGCATCTCGAAATTTGTTTTATCATGTAATACACACAAAGTTCTAGTAAATTCAAAATACTCTATTTGGTTTTCTTTTAAATATTTTGGCTTTAGATTACTGTATCATTATATTTTTGATATCTTTATTAAGACATTTTATTCTATAATTTAAAATAATCATTTTTTAACAAAAATTTAAGGGTTAAATGGTGTGGGAAAAAACTTTAAGGTTTAAACTAAAAAGAAAATGTAACTTTGAGGATTAAATAATTATAAATTCAAACTTTATGGTAAAACTGTTTGAAAAAATACTTTAATGATTAAAACAAAACTGAAGTAAAACTTGATAGTTAAACCATTATTAACCTATCTACTATAAATAATAAGATTTAGCAAGGCTAAATGTTATTGTGGATGAGCAGTAACATCACTTGGTTCCCTTTAAATATTTGTATGTTAATTGGAAGAACAAATTAAGGGTTTAGTTCACTGTATATTGATATAAAGTTGATGAGAATTATCCAGGTTCGAAACGCGGCGTAGCTTTTCATTCAACTTTTTTTTGGTAGCTTTTTGAAGGTATGGTAGGGTCATCCCCTATGTTTCCTCCCAAACACACCCTGACTTTTCTCTTACCCATGTTCCCCTACATACACCATTGAAGAAGAAATCACGAGGGAGCCACGAAGGTTACACCGACAAAATGTGTGTTTCGAGGAGACCTACATAGGCAATGCCGGTGACGATGGCAGAGGCATGGAAGGTTGACCAAAAGGGAAAAACACCGATGTAGCATTTGGTTTGTTTAAAAGTTCATCTTGATTTATTCTTTCGTGTTCAATTTATATAACGCCTTTTACATGTTCAATGTTTGAACTTTTAGTTGTTACTTGTTCTGTAATAGTGTTAAATAAACCGCATACCAGGTGTTTACGAAATGCTTAGTGAGTTGACTGAGTTGCATACTATGAAGAGAAAAGAGATTGTGGTTAAGAGTAAAAATCTTTCAATGTCTATGTTAAATTAAGTCAAAGTTTTGGGGATGTTAAAATACCATATCAAACAATATTATAAACACCAAAAAAATTATGAGATCATTTGTTAGTGATTTATCAGTAATAAATTAATAATATATGAATTATGTTGTTACTATTTTATAGGTTTGGGAACCTGAAAAAATTGTCCATCATATGCAACCATAATATTTTACAACTAATGAAAAAACAAGAAATATCGATACCCTAAAGGAGTTATCTCACACAAGCAATGGATCAAATGGTTGTATGATATCTAATACCTTAGCAACTTCAACGCATTATGTTCCCACTTTTTGGGATTTTTTGTCAATCATTTATAATCACGTCTTAGAAACAAAAGTGATGTATAAATGTGTGTGATTATATATATGTCAAATGTTCGTGTTGTTGTGTGTTGCATACACACGGGCATGATTTGTTTCGAGTTATATATATTTCATGTTGTTTATGTTGCCGTGTGCCGCAGATAAATTTATATACAGTCATAAGGAACTGATCTGTACATAACAGTTTTTAGTTATACACAACAAGGTACAAACAATTAATGCACGTGGTACAATTTGATGCATAAAGTTGCATATGACCACTTTTGTTGTGTGCGTATCATCTCCCATAATCATATGCATGCACCTTGGTAAATTTTTATATGCAATCAACCTAACTGTTAATAATTTGCAAAAACTTTCAATATCCTAGGTCCAAAATAAGGATACATAAATACATACATACATAAATATGTAAAAGTTCTAACGAGAACTATTTTTCGTACGAGCACTGCGAGAACTGTTTTTAACGCAATTAATGACTCATTAATAGGGATATTTTGGTAATTTATATATTTAACCCATCGTGAATTGCGTCTTGGTGAGCCGTCATTAATTTTCGAGGCTTGATTTCTCCAAAATAACCCTCATTAATGCGTCATTATTGAGTCACCAAAAAATCTTAGCCATTGATTAATTTTAATCAAGGGATAAGATTGGTTCTTGTAGTTCTCGTACGAAAAACAGTTCTCGTTTGAACCATCATCTATATATATATGTACATATATATACATATATATATAGAGAGAGAGACAGAGAGAGAGGGAGGTTCATACGAAAAGATTCTTATTTACGAATAGTGCAAGAAGTATTTAGAATAATCGGATGATTTATTCAAAGACTAAGATGAGATATGTTTTTTTTTAATTAAGTTGAATGTGAAGGAATTTTAAATAAAATGAAAAGGTCATTATAAACATTTTATCAAACCCAAAACTACCCAACATAAAATTCCTATTTATTCTCTCTTTCTCACTCTCCATGTTACATATTTCACCAAGGCAACCCTAACTTCACTACTGCCGCGAGGAGTTCACCACCACCGCCTCCGCCGGGACTTCACCACCCCACCGCCAAGAAGCTTTATCATTGCGCACAATCACCGCCCGAGCACCACCATCAGTGACCATCGGAAACCATCATCTGCCTCCATCGAAGACCACCACCATCTGCCACCACCGCCGTTAATCCCCCTTACCACCGCCGGCCATCGTTTCAGATCCACCACCAGATCCAAGATCGCTGCCCATGGATCTCATCGATTATGGTGTTACCCTTTTACCAAGCACCACAACCGCAACACCTACCATCGCCGGCGATGCTACCATCTCTTAACATCCCATGTCAATGTTCTTTTTCCGCCGCCGACTTGCTCTACCCGGATGATATCACTCAGTTAGCTTCGCCGCAACATCACCGGCTGGTATTGCCGCTGCCCTTTTGTCGTCGATGATGTTTTTAATGGCAGAATCGATAAAAGCTTCTTAAGTGAACTGGATATATCCTGTTTAGTTAATAATGCAAAGCTGATGCAGTCTGTCTTTGCTCGCCTTTGCCTGCTACTTATTTTGAGGCTTCTTCCATTAAAAGTTTTTCAACAAACACAAATTTTCTCTTGTTTAGGGTGGTTTGCTCCGTCCATATCGTAAGCATAGAATTCTTCTTGTTTAATAATAAACAACGATTGGTTGTTTATAGTTTGTTCATCATTGTTTGAAATAAAGATCTTTTTGTTATTTTTGATTGTTTATGGGTTGTTAACTAGTGAACATAGACAATGGATATAAACAATGATTGATTGTTCGGTAATAAATACGTCTGTATTAAAAAAGAAAGTATATTTTTTTATGTCTACTATGTTGTTCAATAATAAACAATCATTGGTGATATAATTGGGAAAATATTGATACACAAAACATAAAAAAACGTGAAGATTAAAAGAAAAAGAAAATAATATTTAATGATGAAATAGTATAAACCAATAGTTTATTAGTGAACTAAGTATAACATAATATTTAATGATTAAAGACTCGTAAATTTTTTTGTTGTGTCATCGTTGAACATCATAAAATTATTAATTTGCTATTAAATTATTTTTAATTTATTTTGTTTAAAAATTTTAGGAGAGATAAAAATAGATTGGAAAGAGAAAAAATGTTGTTTATATTATACCCTTTTGAATTAAAAAAACAAAAAATAAGATTAATCTAAACATTAGATCAAATACAAATAATAGGCTAGAATTACTCCTCGACCTTTTTACAAATAAAACACTTTTCGCATGAACCCTCGTATATATATTGCCAACTTCAAGAACACAACAATAAAAGAATATCAGATATATAAGAAGCAAATAATTCAAACAAAAAGAAGAACAAAGTGAACATATTAGTCCCGTGGCTAAAATACAATTTGATTTTCTGCTATGATTCTTGATGAAACATTATGTATTTTATTAAGGGTTGTTTGTTAAAACAGAATAATTAAGCACCGAATGATTCTGTAGTCTGAATAATTCAAAGGCTCTGA
Organism: Dittrichia graveolens; assembly: GCA_038502395.1. Lineage (NCBI taxonomy): Eukaryota > Viridiplantae > Streptophyta > Magnoliopsida > Asterales > Asteraceae > Dittrichia > Dittrichia graveolens. The sequence continues at coordinate 93,386,763 of JARJIL010000001.1, read as the reverse complement.
ATGAATCTACCTCTGAATGTGTTATGTTGTTTAATAAATGCTCTGAATGAACAATCTAAATGATGCAAATTATTATTTTAACCTTAATAGTGATATATTATATTATAAGATAAGATATGATTGTTTAACAAGGTAACATGTGAAAGGAGTATTAGGGTAAAATACTTGTTGCTTTATGATTCAGAATGTATTTTAAGGTAAAATAATTTAACAACATTCTTCTGTTTCATTCAACACAGTCTTCATTCGGAGGCGGTAATCAAACACGATGAATGCTGAACGATTCAACATTCAGCGTTGAATGGTTGGTTTCATTAAGTAGCAAACAAACAGCCCCTAAGTTTCGAAGATTATAATTCTTTAACAATTACTTTCAGAAGTAAATTAGGGCAATATGTTTGCAGTATAGACCTTTTAATTTTATCAGGTCTTTGTTAGAATTCTTTTGGGCTATCATGGTACGTGCTGATATAAATGGGCGGTTGTATTTTTTGTTTGGATGGTGTGTGTTTTTATTTGGTCTTTGAATCATAGTTTGGTCTGTGGTTTGTCTGCTGCTTGCAGAATGCAGACTCTCTTTGTAGATCCTCATATGTTTGTTTTTTAATATACACGTGTTAAAAATAACTATTACTTTCATTGTTTTCCATTGTCAAAAAATAACTTTTAATAATTTGTAATACTATTAACAATTAAAACAAGGATAATGATTTATACTATCTCAGTTAATAATAATAATAATAATAATAATAATAATAACAATAATAATTATCTTTTTCGCTTTTTTGTGGAGGTCAACTCGAAAAACAGTTTCTCTACCTTTCTGTAGAGGTGACTGTCTACATCTCTCCTTTTGTACCCGGCCCGGCTGGATTGTGTCCTATTGTTGTGAAAGTGAATGATTTATAAATAAATGATTGTTTTTTTTAATGAGAAATTGATATTCCTATAGAATTATTTTTGGGAATAAATTTATAAAAAGTTAAGAAATAGCAACAGTTTCTATTTAGGATACATAAAACTGATAACATGGTATCCATCTAAGCCATGTCGACGACATTGCAGCCTTCTAGGATTCAACGTATCAAAATTAAACAAGATATGTCACATTTTTTTATTTTATAATCCTATAAATAAAATTTGTGAATTTTTCTTCCAGCTTTGGATTATGCTAGTTGAAATACTTGAAACCAGTAAGTAGTAACGTGTTATATGGGGGAGAAATGGGAACCATATATGACGCTTTCCAAATGTCCTTTGGCGTTTGAAACGGGTTAAGGATGATCGAATGGAGAAGAAAAGTCAATGAGTCAACGTCTTCGTCCTTGATGGTGTTTTTATATGTGGAATTTTTTTACAAAATCTAATGGAATTTCTATGTTTTCTGTCGTAGACCGACTTGTGAATGTGACAACTTAATTGTTAATTGTTTGTTTGTTTGTTTGTTATTCAAGGTCCTGACCTCTTTAATTAATTACTCTTGGGCCCAACTTCTAATCCAAAGACTTGCTTTCAAGAATATGAACACTCGTGTATATAACAATGGAGTCTCAAGAACACACTTGATATACTTTTCTAATTAACCATCTTCTTCTGTTAGACACTTGAAATGATTATAATCGTTTTCTTCGCTTGTGTTGTATTCTTTTGTATTCATTTCCCTTACACTTTTGCGGACAATAATATGTCTTCTCCTATCTGCCCAGAAAGTTTCGATTGCCCAAATATGGTTTCATTCAAATACCCGTTTTACAATGCTACTAACAACCAATGTGGGTTGATCAAGGTTCGTTGTAATTCTAAGGGTGGAAATATTACACTTGGAGGACACTCTTATAAGATTTTTGGCAAGTATGATTCCGATTCTTCTGTCATTATCCACAACACTACGTTTGAAAAACTTGTGAGCACAACAAACTGTTCGGCACTTATGAATAATTTTACATCTCCAAACCCTCTTTTGTTTTCCATTTCAATAGCTCGCGTCATCACTCTCTTCAAATGCGAAAAGAATCAAAGTGATGTTCATCAAATGGATGCTTATTTTAAGCAATCTAATCACGATATCTACGATGGATGCCAAGATTACAAGTTCTACTATAAGTATTTGGTGAATGATGCAACAGTTCCAAGTGATCTACCAGATAGATGTACGGTAATACAGTTGCCTTTAAGAGACCAATGGCAAAATAAAAAACGTAATGAAACCAACATATTTTCTTTTCTCTCTTCTTTTTTCCTTATTTCCTTCGAGTTGTCACCTTCCTGTGAAAGCTGTCACAAAAAGCAAGGCCTCTGTGATGCTAAGAATGGACACTTTCACTGTTCAAACGCCAGAATGGGTATATATTTAATTATGGCTTCATTTCCTCTTCCCTTTCTCCTCGTTTTGGTTACATCGGAATTGATATGTCACATATTCCTGAAACTATTTTTTATGTCCTGTATATAAAATCGTTTTTTTTGTTGTTTGGTTGCTGCAGATGATCATCCACCCATAAAACTGATACTAGGTTAATAAACCTCTTCATCCCTATGAAGTATTCTCTCTTTCTCTCACACACACACACTCCTACATTTATAAATTAAATCGATACCTGACGATGTTGCAGTTTTTTTCTCTAGTGCTCTCTGGATCTGCCTTCATTTTCGCCATCATGCTCTTCTTAATTGTAATCTTACGCTTAAAAAGGGTAATTACATGGAGAAAAATGGAAAGTTACAATGTCAATGTAGAAATGTTTCTTAAGAATCAGGAATTCCTAGCTCCAAAAAGGTACTCTTATTCACAAGTAGAGAAGATGACAAGCTCCTTCAAAGTCAAACTAGGCCAAGGTGGTTTTGGTAGTGTGTATAAAGGAGTTCTAAGCAACCATAACCTAGTAGCTGTGAAGGTCTTAAGTGAACTAAAAGGTAATGGGGAAGATTTCATTAACGAAGTTTCAAGTGTTGGGAGGACTTCCCATGTTAATATAGTCAATCTTGTGGGATTTTGTTCGGAGGGTCATCGAAGAGCATTGATCTATGAGTTCATGCCCAATGGTTCCTTGGAAAGGTTCATACATGGTCGGGGTTCCTTAGGTAGTATCCAACTTGGGTGGGAAAAGTTGCTCCAGATTGCAATTGGGATTGCTAGAGGATTAGAATACTTACATAGGGGTTGTAACACGCGGATCTTACATTTTGACATAAAGCCCCATAATATTCTACTAGATAATGATTTTTGCCCTAAGATATCTGACTTCGGGCTGGCTAAGCTTTTCCACGAGAAAGAAAGCAAGATATCCATGTCCCGTATGAGAGGAACACCCGGTTATATTGCTCCTGAATTATTTTCTAGGAATTTTGGAGAGGTATCCCACAAGTCAGATGTTTATAGTTATGGAATGATGATTCTAGAAATGGTTGGAGGGAGAAGAAACATCGAGGTCGAAGTTGACCATACAAGTGAAATATATTTTCCACATTTTATATATAAGAAGGTTGAATTACAGGAACAACTCGAATTGCATGAGATTGTGAGTGATGAAGAAGATGGGATTGCAAGAAAGATGATTATTGTGGGATTGTGGTGTATACAAACTAATCCCTTAAGCCGTCCCACAATCGTTAAAGTGCTGGAAATGTTAGAAGAGGACTTAGAGATTTTGGAAATCCCTCCAAAACCTTATCTATATTCTCCATCAAGGTCTGTTGATTCCTTATGTATAGATTCGTTGCATCTGTAATATTTTGTCGTTTAAGCATTGTGATGTTCGTTAATTCCTAATGACTATGAATTGGATGTGTGCATATACAAGCTAATATATACACTAGTTCTAGTAAATCCTACGATTATTTACATACTGAATTTAGTTCCCGATTGTATGATTATCAAGGTTAGTAGAGACATAAGCATGACATTGTAGGTATATTTAGGGTTGGTAATTTTTTACGCGGTACAAACCCAACCCAAGAAAAAGTGAGTCAAACCTGAAAAATAAAAAACGTGTTGACACGAACCTGACATAAAACAAGTGACACAAACACGACAGCCTTATAATGTCCCGAATGACACGATAAAAGTAAAATCGTAAAAGTTTTTAAAATGAAATTGGGACGACATATGCATTGAAAACTTTAAACATTACTAAATTCTTGACTTATTTCCCTCTCATTCTCATCTCTCAAAGTGAATAACGTCATCTTTGCGAGTACTATTTCTCTCTTGTAACTCATCTTTTAGTCTTGAATTTTATCGTCGCCATCTCTGTTACTATCTTACATGGATTGTTCGGCCACATGAACAATTTCTTAGGGTCCATTTGGTTCGCGGAAAGAATATGAAGAAATTGGAATTTAACCAAGGAATTACAATTCATAGGAATTTGAATTTGTAAAAAACTATATCTTGTTTGGTAGTAAAGACCGGAATTGGAATCTAAACAAAAGTTAATTAATTCAATGTGTATAAACCAAAATAAAAATTAATTAATTCAACATGTCCCGTTTGGGTCGGGTCTGGTAGGGTGGGGTTGGGGTGGTAGCGGGAGGTGGGGTGGGATAGAAGACAACAATTATGTTTTGAGATTTCTTATGAATTTGAAGAATTCCATCCATTTGGGGTAGGAATTCCCAATTCCTTGATTTAAGGAATTCATTGGAATAATCAAATTCCATTTCATAAATTCCGCAAACCAAACACAAACAAGATTTAGGAATGTCCAATTCCATCCAATTTCAGCGAACCAAACGCCCTCTTAGTGATTTATTGGGGTTGTTAAAACTATAAGTAGAAGTTACAATTTTCATTCATAATTCATTGTCTTTTATTTTATTGACTACATATTCGAAGACCGAAAAAGATCTTGTCTAACATGTTTGGCCAAAATTGGGTCAAAATGAAACACGACACGAGAAAAGATAACACGACACGAACTTAGCACGAAAATAAATTGATAAAAAACGGGTTGGCATAAAATTGATACGGAACACGAACGATATAGATATGATAACCCAAAAAATATATAGTATAATTAGCAACTAGTTTAGTCAGTTAATCTAATGTCTTATGATTAACAACGGTTTAATTCATAAAGTTTATATTATATTATGATTTAAACCCCACAATTTTATTAATAGTTTGATCCCTAAAGTTTTGTTTACTTGTTGGTTCAATCCTAAAACTTTTTAGAGTTTCAGTATAGTGTTTAGTGTTAACTAATGATGGATTTAAGAGTAGGTTTAGGACGGTGTGAGTTTTGTTGTAAAAATATCTAATTATAGATACTCAAAGCCACCACCACTATGTTTATCGGCTGTTACTTGTTAAAGTTTCATTTATGCTCTTGTATAAATTTAAATCGGTTTATATCACAATAAAAAACATGTTTAGTGTTAGGTGTTTATCTTCATCCTCAAGTATTCGTGTTCTTAGTTAATGGATTTGCTCATGATCTATTTTTTTATTGTTGTTCATGAACGATCATACATTCAAAATAAATGAAAAAAAACGTAAAAACTTAATGCTTTATAAATACTTTAACCCGTAATAGTTTAATTCTTAAATTTTAAACTCTATTTCGTTTTAATCCTTAAAGTTCTTTTTAACGTTTTAACTGTAATGTTTAGTTTGACAATTACTTTAATCCTTTAAATTGAATTCCGATTTTGCTTATTCTATAACATGCTAATATAGGTTAAAGAGATAAATCAACAAGTAAATTAAACTTCGAGGTTAAACTAATAAAAAATATAACTTTAATAGCTAAACGAAAATTAAATATAAACTTGAAAGATTAATAATAGCCCGATCTTTACACAAAGATGTGCTCCATTATTGGACTAGAAAAGGTCCCAACATAGGACCTTATTTTGGGGATAATTCTTAGGAATTTTGGGCTTGTTAAGGATTCATTATTACGTTAATTTAAAGAAATTTCAAAAGAGAACATGGTCTCCGTAATAGAATTACGACATTTACAAAATCTAACTTTATTACAATTACATTTGGAAAGATTGTAAGTAACACAAGGGTCTTCTAAAGTGAACAAAAAAACATATATATGACTCCAAAGGATCGTTTACGTCTTAATCCGATTAAATTACATGTTTTAAGATGCGAATGATGTTTGTTTTTCTTCCATCGTACGAACCTTTTAAAATCTCTTAACGAATAAGAAACAAAGTTATATCTTATAACCTCTTAACAAGATTCATGTTTTATTCTCATATAACAATCAGACTGCTTCTTTACTGATCCACGTCTTTCTAACAAAAATTTTCTTTGCATCTCGAAATTTGTTTTATCATGTAATACACACAAAGTTCTAGTAAATTCAAAATACTCTATTTGGTTTTCTTTTAAATATTTTGGCTTTAGATTACTATATCATTATATTTTTGATATCTTTATTAAGACATTTTATTCTATAATTAAACAAGTTTAAATTATAATAAAAACATAACAATTATAAACACTTCTAACATGATTCACCATTGAATCATGTAACTAAGTTCATATAACTTCAAGAACAAGATTTAAATCTTACCTCAAGCTTGAATAATTATAAGTTCTCGTTGACCACGGCTTATAGGAACCAGGCTATCTACCGCTTTTAACCCAGTTTGCATAGGCTCGTGCACAGATTTACGTTCAATAATCCCAGGGGCTTTCACTTCGACACGTCTTCGCTCGTGATCGCTTAGAGTCCCTCTTCCATCAATAGGTACTCCCAAGGCGTCGACCACACGCCCCAGCATAGCCTTTCCCGCAGGGACATCCACAATAGAGTCAGTGCGCTTGACAAGATGATCTTGTGTTATCTACTTGTTCTTCTGTTTTGCTAAACAAAATGGAGGTGATAAAGGAGCCGGAGATTATGTACGTGAGGTGGTGATGAAGAAATGAAGTCTTTGACTTCAAAATGTCAAAGCTAGCTATATATATATAAAAGTTTAAGGCATTTACACATTTAGTCCCTGAACTTATTTAACTTTTGTTTCGACGATTTTAACCCCTCTAGTTTTGTAAACACACCTAATTCCATAAAGGCAATTATAATATGCATATGGCACTTCCTATTAATTATTAATTAAGGAATTTTGAACCTTGGGTGTTACACAACACAAAAGCAACAAGACCTATTTTACCCAAACATGACCCGAATTGACAGCCTTACGTTGCACCCATCACCAATGTGCCCAACCTTGTTACATACATAACAAGTTTATTTTTAGGGTCACAACTAGTTTTGCTTATTCTTTACCTTCTACCAGAGTAACCATCATACTTTTTTACCATGTGAAGTAAAAATGATTGTCTTAACATTGTCATCTTCTGATCAAGTACTTGAATCCTGTGATTTAGGTGGTTGATGTGTAACATTCCAATCTTTTTACAATAACAAAAGAATGTAAATATATGTAAATCATCATAATTCAATAACATAAATCAACCATACAAAATCTTAAATTACATTCATCTCAATCTGAATACTTTAAAATTATTTGAGTTAACAAAAGCTATAATAATAAATGTTTTTAATAAACTTAATTAAAATCTTTCAAGCTACTGCCACTTCTGTCATGCCATGCCTTGCCTTTGTCTTTACCCGATGATCCTGAAAATATAAGTTAACAATGGGCAATCACAAAGTTTGATGAGATAACATCACACTTACACTTCACAACGGATAGCACACACCACACATACGGCCCAGCCCTTGCTGCCACATCTCATGTCCAACCGTTTGATGTCTATCTTGAGTCTAGCCCGCTATAACTCATCACAGGTCTTACCTTTAGATGATATCATCTGCCCCGACTAGCCATACAGGCTCGGTTGGTTACATAGCAACATACCATAAGAGTTAACACGTAACAACTTGTCATCGACATTTACACATAACTCATACATAAAACAACATGCAAACTACAAATACATATCACGGTATAAAAAGTAAGTTAATATAACGCACATGACTGCAACTTAACCAATAACCGACCGCTTACTCAACATGTATATGAAAATTACACGTACACTAAAGAACACCTACAATAATTGGTGTTCTTGCATTAGACACTACCTAAGGTCACTCATAGTAATTAAATAAAGACCCCACCCTTTGAGATTTAAGGTACTAACAATGGGTTGGCAATTTAAGATACTAACAACGGGTTGGCGATTCGGAGGTTGCTTACACTTGAAGTCCTAAAGGACTTTGCGATCCCAACCTAGATTCCCTACTTCACGAACTAGTGCAGAGAGCACTTCGCAATCGCTCACCACTTCACTTCACTATTCGATGGTTTCAAAGTTGGCGATTGAGGACTCCTTTAGGGACTCAACCCATTTGGCTATCCATTCAAAAGGCTACAGACCAGCACTTTGCGATCCAAGAACTGGTTGGCAATCGTAGAACATAATCCGACCCACTTATAAATAAATGTCACGAAATCCTTAACCAAATTGCCTAATTCTTGTTGCAATGAGTTCTACACATCATCTACACAAATCCTACCAGTTTAATTGTAATTTCATTGAGTAACCACAATTTTAACCCCATTCTTTCTCTCATTTATCTCGTTCGGTTCAACACAGACAACATCCCACTCGTACCTTGTCAAACCTTGATTGTTCAGTTTAGCTCTTATCATAAAAGAATCTTACTAGAATATTAACAAACAATTTCTCATTACTAGATTCAATTATAATCAGGTTTTAGATGACCTAAGATCGATTATAGGTCTCGGTTAACACTACGATTCGACAGGGAAGAAAACTCAACATAAACCTACTAAAACATGGATAAATTTCTATAAATCGACTTCCACAAATTCATAGAAGATTGAAGATACTAACCTAATGATTCCCTTTAATCCAAGCAAAAACAGCGATGAATATCTTCTCAATTTCTCGACTTACACACAGTGCACTCCCTCAAGAGTATTGTCGGCTATAGTAAGTAGGGCATAGGGTTTTGTGCCCTAATATGCTTAAATACCCTTCTTATCTCTCTCTCTTGTGTCAAAACACCCGTTATTTGTCTACTTAAATAAATTCTAAATAATAACTCCAATGTAACAAAGAAAATTATTAAAATGCTGCTATTAATCGTAATAAAAATTTACTTTAGAAGTGGGTATTACATGATGCGAATTACAATTCATTTAATCCCCACGAACCTAATATAAAAATATAAGCTCATCGAGCTGGAGACAGTCTCAACTACTTAGAGTATAAACTAATTTATACTATTACATACTTTGTATATCTACATTCTATACATGTAAGCATTTGAAAAAGTAATAAATACTATGCTTTACACTTTATATTCATCAAATCTATACAAATAGTGCAGATTAACCTTTGGCTTCTCACAAATTGGCTTTTTTTAGGGTTAAGTTCACTAAAATGTATCCAAGTTGACACGTTTTGTTATTGTGTGTATCGAACTTTAAAAGTTTCTATTGTGTGTATTAAAATTTTAATTTGTTGCTATTTTATGTATTTTGGTTAAATAAAGAAATAAAAAAATTACAAGTTTAGTACATAAGATAGAAAGTTTAATAAACACAATAGCGACAAATTGAAAGTTCGATACATACAATAGAAAATTTTTATGTCAAATATATACAATAGCAAAATATGACAACTTATATACATTTTGATAAATTAAACATTTTTTTAATAACATAAGAAAGAGAGACTAGAGATGTGTGTGTGAGAGAGAGAGAGAAATAGTGATGACTAAAAGGTAGGGTGGAAGGAGGGTTAGGGTTATTTTTAAGTATAGAATATATTCAAAATATGAAATCATTTTCTTCATTGCCTTTCTTTGAAACACACATATAGATATATATGAGTTAATTTTACCATTGATGCTTTGTTTAGATTAATTTGCTTGTTTGGTACTTCATTTCAAAATTATATTGACAACCCTTTTTTTTACAAAAAGTTGATGATTTTTAGTCTTTTATTTGACTAAGTGTTTATTTTTTAGTAAACTCTAGATAAAAGCTGTTATAAGGCGTCAACTAATTAATTCTTTATAGTTTGTCTTGATGTTAAAAGATTTTTTTTAAAATTTATGTGTTATGACATAGTTGTTTCTATCTAGACTTAATACACGATGATTGAAAAAGACAAACTATACAAAGCTAATTAATCAAGCTTACCTATATTAATATTATATACATTAAAAAATTAATGTCTTCATTTTCTTCTAGTCTGAAGTGATATTAAAATATTAATGATAGATAAATTCACAAAAATTAGCATTGATAATTTAAAATTTTCTATTTGAAAGGTAATGCAAATTCAATGTTAGTGATGATAGGGTAATGGTTGAACCAATTAACGGTCAAATTTGGTTGAGGTTAAATTTCATAAAAAGTAACTTAATATCTAAGTTTATTTAATGTGACATGGTTTTTTCTAAAAAGGATAATGCAAGTTCAGTTTTAAAATAATTTGAAAGAAAAGTTTCTTTAATTTATGAAAAAATTATATATTCTATCAATCGAAGAAGTTTTTGATGCAATATCTCACAAGAATTTAAGGGGCAACTTTGTAATTTTAATTAAAAACATGAGAAAATGATTAAATTATCATATCTTACATATCATGAGATATTGAGAGGGACACTAACATCTAGAGCATTAATTCCCTAGGGGTGTTCAAAAAAACCGGAAAAACCAAAGAACCGACCTGTTCCGTATGAACCAAAACCGAAAAAACCGATATCTGTAAAACATGTAAGCCGAAAAACCCGAAAACTAGGGTACCCGCTAAACGCCAGGCGGGTTTGGTTTTTAATATTCGATATCCGCGGGTACCCGCCCCGCCTCGTATGCTTTTAACTTATATATATATATATATTGTTAATATGAAATAACAAAATCATTAGAAAACTTAAATTTCTCAAAACTACCTAACTTATTTCTAGTAGCCTCTGCCATTTCCCTAAATTCTTTTTTTGAGCTTCGATATCGAGAGTTCGTAAGCCTGCAACGATCGAGAGTTCAACATGGAGGCACTAAAATCGATCAAAAATACCAACTTTAATCATATCGGTTTTTTGTATCTACGAAACTCTCATCGAAGATCTGTTTAATTGCTGCTAGTGATTTATTCATTATTGTTGACTTGTTTCTACCATTGTTTATTATAAATCTAAACTTGTTGAAAAAAAAATGAAAAACAGCTCAATTTTAGAGTACCCGTGACCCGAACTGTGAATACTCACCTTCCTTCGGTTACCCGCATAACGGGTACCTGCTGTTTACGGTTCGGTTTCGGTTCCCAAAACTAGGTACCCGCCTTCGAACTTTCTTTTTTTGTTCTCTTTCTATAACATCAAATCTCCATTTCTTTGATTATGTAATAATGTTTAAATAAATGATTTTATTTTACCAATTTTTATATGTATGTGAAACAGGGAGAAGGGGAGTGGTGCGATAAAACTTAAAAAAATAAAGATAAATTTTATTTTGCGCATCATTACATAATTTTTACTAGAAAAATAATATATCCTCCTACAATTTTTTTATATTCTATTATTTTACTAATCACAAGATGACATATGAAATCTACTAATTTTATTTTTACACTTCCTACATTGATTTTTACATTTGTGTTGAACTTCTAAATAGAAGAAAATATTAAAAGGATATATCACCTCTCTTTTTACTAATAAAGCAACCAATTCTTTTAAGTTTTCCAATCTTATGTTAACGAAGTTCTGTGGTATACATATATTGTTAGTGGATATGATATATGTTTCTAGTTTATTTTAAATGAAAATTATATTAATTATTTGAATACTTACTTATTTAAGTATTTGTAAGTATTATCGTTATGGATGTTGATTACATAAAATGTAAATCAATTAAGTTTTTAATAATTTATGAAAATTTGCACGATGAAAAAAATATAAAATTGATTTGTTTAGTTTAAAAATGTTAATAATTTTTGTGTAACAACGTACAAACTAACAATTTATTATTATCTGAATTAGACGTGTTAAACAAACCTAGAAAACTATATAAGTTTGTTTTCATACCCACGCAAATACATATATGGGCAAATAAAAACTTTTCTATCAAACCGAAAGAATATATAATAGAGGCATTAATATATAATGGATAGAGATCTTCTTATATTTGATCAAATATAATTAGTCATGTTCAATGACAAACTTGAGAGTGAACATTTATTTTACAGCAAAATTTGGTCTTTTTGTAGGTCTTAGTACGTACTCTCATGAGTTATATATATTTGTAAAAGAATTGTTTAACCATGAAATAAGAGAATATTTTTTTAAATTGAGTGGTTTATAAATAAATGATTTGTTTTTGGCTAAATTTATAAAAAATTAACATAAAATCTAAAAATTTCTATTTGACATTAAATTAACTTGATAACACATAGCATTCACGTACACAGGCAACTAAGCAAGGCGAGTGTATAAGGCAACCGTGGTACGTTATATGTTATATTTTTGTAATTAAAGTTAGATCGACTAACATTAATTACCTTCATTATAAAAAAGAAAGTTATGTTACTTAAAATAATTATCAATTTTTTAATTGTCACTTTTATTATAATTAATTTACTCTAAAATAACATATAGCTAGCGACCAAGCCTCCTTTTCATTTAATGTGTTAAGGATGAAGGGGAGTTAAGGATGAATGGAGTTTACAAAAGTCATTTAAGTCAACGTCTTCGTCTTGGTCTTCATGGTGTTGTATGCATGTGGAAAAAACTTACAAAATTGAATGAATGAATGATCCTAGCTATATATGATCGAGCATGTATACAAGATGAGGCAGCTGGTTAGAGCTTGTTAATTAAATGTTTGTTATTCACGTTAGGTCTTGGCTTCGATCTTTAATTACTCTTTAGCCCAACTCTTAATCCAAAAACTTGAAATGATTTAAATGTTTGTTTCTCTTAATTACTCTTTAGGTCTTGGCTTCGATCTTTAATTCTTTTGTTTCTAAAGAATCAGGAATTCCTAGCTCCAAAAAGGTACTCTTATTCACAAGTAAAGAAGATGACAAGCTCCTTCAAAGTCAAACTAGGCCAAGGTGGTTTTGGTAGTGTGTATAAAGGAGTTCTAAGCAACCATAACCTAGTAGCTGTGAAGGTCTTAAGTCAACTAAAAGGTAATGGGGAAGATTTCATTAACGAAGTTGCAAGTGTTGGGAGGACTTCCCATGTTAATATAGTCAGTCTTGTGGGATTTTGTTCGGAGGGTCGTCGAAGAGCATTGATCTATGAGTTCATGTCCAATGGTTCATTGGAAAGGTTCATACATGGTCGGGGTTCCTTAGGTAGTATCCAACTTGGGTGGGAAAAGTTGCTCCAGATTGCAATTGGGATTGCTCGAGGATTAGAATACTTATATAGGGGTTGTAACACGCGGATCTTACATTTTGACATAAAGCCACATAATATTCTACTAGATAATGATTTTTGCTCTAAGATATCTGACTTCGGGCTGGCTAAGCTTTTCCACGAGAAAGAAAGCAAGATATCCATGTCCCGTATGAGAGGAACACCCGGTTATATTGCTCCTGAATTATTTTCTAGGAATTTTGGAGAGGTATCCCACAAGTCAGATGTTTATAGTTATGGAATGATGATTCTAGAAATGGTTGGAGGGAGAAGAAACATCGAGGTCGAAGTTGATCATACAAGTGAAATATATTTTCCACAATGGATATATAAGAAGGTTGAATTCCATGAACAACTTGAATTGCATGGGATTGTGAGTGATGAAGAAGATGGGATTGCAAGAAAGATGATTATTGTGGGATTGTGGTGTATACAAACCAATCCTTTAAGCCGTCCGACAATCGTTAAAGTGCTGGAAATGTTAGAAGAGGACCTAGAAATTTTGGAAATCCCTCCAAAACCTTATCTATATTCTCCATCAAGGTATGTTGATTCCCCATGTATAGACTCGTTGCATCTGAAATATTTTGTCGTTTAAGCATAAATTGTGATGTTCTTTAATTCCTAATGACTATGAATGGGATTTGTGCATATACAAGCTAATATATACACAAGTTCTAGTAAATCCTACGATTATTTACATACCGAATTTAGTTGCGCGCTTGTATGATTATCAAGGTTAGTAGAGACATAAGCATGACATTGTAGGTATATTTAGGGTTGGTAATTTTTTACGCGGTACAAACCCAACCAAGGAAAAAGTGAGTCAAACCCGAAAAATAAAAAACAGATTGACATGAACCCGACACAAAAAAAAGTGACACAAACACGACAGCCTGATAATGACCCGAATGACACGATAAAGGTTAAATCGTAAAAGTTTTTAAAATGAAATTGGGGCGACATATGCATTGAAAACTTTAAACATTACTAAATTCTTGAATTCTTTCCCTCTCATTCTCATCTTTAAAGTGAATAATGTCATCTTTGCAAGTACTATCTCTCTCTTGTAACTCATCTTTCGGTCTTGAGTTTTGTCGTCGCCATCTCTGTTACTATCTTACGTGGATTGTTCGACCACATGAACAATTTCTTAGTGATTTATTGGGGTTGTTAAAACTATAATTAGAACTTACAATTTTCATTCATAATTCATTGTCTTTTATTTTATTGACTACATATTCGAAGACCGAAAAAGACATTGTCTAACATGTTTGGCCGAAACTGGGTCAAAATGAAACACGACACAAGAAAAGATAACACGACACAAACTTAACACGAAAATAAATGGGTCAAAAATGGGTCGGCACAAAATTGATACGGAACAAGAACGATATAGATATGATAACCCGAAAAATATATTGTATGATTAGCAACTCTGAAGAATTTGTAACTTGAAAGCTACATATAAATATTAGGAGCAGGAATGTCACATCTTGAAAAAGTGTGGCTCGGTGTGCGAACAACCGGATAAAATCATAAAAACGCATTTTGTGAAAAAACAAATGATTATTCGAATAATGACCCCATTATGGCATATTAGTTTGGGAATAGGTATAATGGTGATGTAAAGTGAATATTTGCTAACTCTTTTCTTCCATTCAAGAGTTTAATTCACAAAGTTTATATTTAGTCTTTTTTTTAACCTTTAATCAGTTTAGCCGGTTAATTTATATGTTTTAGGATTAACAATGGTTTAATCCATAAAGTTCACATTATACTACGATTTAACCCCTATAGTTTTATTAATAGTTTGATCCCTAAAGTTTTGTTTACTTGTTGGTCCAACCCTAAAACTTTTTAGAGTTTCAATCTATTGTTTTAGTGTTAACTAATGATGGATTTAGAAGTAGGTTTAACGCGGTGTAAGTTTTGTTGTAAAAATATCTAGTTATAGATACTCAAAGCCACCACCACTATGTTTATCGGCTGTTACTTGTTAAAGTTTCATTTATGCTCTTGTATAAATTTAAATCGGTTTATATCACAATAAAAAACATGTTTAGTGTTAGGTGTTTATCTTCGTCCTCAAGTATTCGTGTTCTTAGTTAATGGATTTGCTCATGGTCTATTTTTTTTATTGTTGTTCATGAACGATCATACATTCAAAATAAATGAAAAAAACGTAAAAACTTAAAGCTTTATAAATACTTTAACCCGTAATAGTTTAATTCTTAAATTTTAAACTCTATTTCGTTTTAATCCTTAAAGTTCTTTTTAACGTTTCAACTGTAATGTTTAGTTTGACAATTACTTTAATCCTTTAAATTGAATTCCGATTTTGCTTCTTCTATAACATGCTAATATAGGTTAAAGAGATAAATCAACAAGTAAATTAAACTTCGAGGTTAAACTAATAAAAAATATAACTTTAATAGCTAAACGAAAATTAAATATAAACTTGAAAGATTAATAATAGCCCGATCTTTACACAAAGATGTGCTCCATTATTGGACTAGAAAAGGTCCCAACATAGGACCTTATTTTGGGGATAATTCTTAGGAATTTTGGGCTTGTTAAGGATTCATTATTACGTTAATTTAAAGAAATTTCAAAAGAGAACATGGTCTCCGTAATAGAATTACGACATTTACAAAATCTAACTTTATTACAATTACATTTGGAAAGATTGTAAGTAACACAAGGGTCTTCTAAAGTGAACAAAAAAACATATATATGACTCCAAAGGATCGTTTACGTCTTAATCTGATTAAATTACATGTTTTAAGATGCGAATGATGTTTGTTTTTCTTCCATCGTACGAACCTTTTAAAATCTCTTAACGAATAAGAAACAAAGTTATATCTTATAACCTCTTAACAAGATTCATGTTTTATTCTCATATAACAATCAGACTGCTTCTTTACACGTCGTTCTACAAAAATTTTCTTTGCATCTCGAAATTTGTTTTATCATGTAATACACACAAAGTTCTAGTAAATTCAAAATACTCTATTTGGTTTTCTTTTAAATATTTTGGCTTTAGATTACTGTATCATTATATTTTTGATATCTTTATTAAGACATTTTATTCTATAATTCAAAATAATCATTTTTTAACAAAAATTTAAGGGTTAAATGGTGTGGAAAAAAACTTTAAGGTTTAAACTAAAAAGAAAATGTAAATTTGAGGATTAAATAATTATAAATTTAAACTTTATGGTAAAACTGTTTGAAAAAAAACTTTAATGATTAAAACAAAACTGAAGTAAAACTTTGATAGTTAAACCATTATTAACCTATCTATCTACAAATTCATGCCATCACAGGTTTCATTTTATATCCTCATTTCATTATTTATCCATATTTCTCAAGTAAAATATATTTCCTAACTTTTTTATATACGATCTTTAAGAAGTTTACAAGAATTTCAAATTGTCACCATGAAGTATACCCTTCTTATCATCCAACAAGCAATATTCATTCGGATGAGGTGTGTGTATGGTTTCTTATGTATTTAATATTTTTGTTCAATTGTGATCAAATCACAATAATTCATTTCAATTATCCCAAGCTTCAACTATCTTAGTAAGTTAACCTCTTTCTAGGTATTAATACAAAGAGAACACCACTTTTGTTTCTTAGTTGTTTGTATTTTTATTAAAAACTGAAAATGCTAATGTGGTTTTTGTAGGGAACGAGAAGCGGAGATCTACATTGGGTAGAACCTTAGTAATTGAAGTCTTAATTTTATTATATTTTTATTAACTAAGACTTCTATTTTGATTTATGGATTGTATTTTTGGTTAACGGTTGCTACTTCGATATTTTTATTGATCCGATCAATCTGAACACCAACTTCTTAGTGTTGGAAAACTTATTGTAAATTTTATTTCGCCACTTAGTAATTATAACAAATATTATGTATATTGTTTTATAATTTTTTATTGTTTGAGAATATTTATGTGATTCTTAGTTATTACAATTTGTTAGTGCTCATAGAATTGTTAGCGAAAATAACGATCATTAAAAATATATGGGAGGAAACAATTAACGAGAGGGAAAGCAAATATAAATGGGAGGGAATGAAATAAATAAATGAAATAATAGAATGAGAGAGAATGTGATTTTACTGATTAAAAAAAGAAAGGAAAAAAGTTACTTAAATCCTAGCCATTTAATTAATTTAATGGCTGATATTAACTTAACATGACTAGTAATGTTTAAAAGAAAATGAGAGAATCCTTACCCAAATCCCAACCATTTAATTAATCTAATGGCTGATATTAAATTAACATGACTAGTAATGTTTAAAAGAAAATGAAAGAATCTTTACCCTTAAGAAAGAATGCAAATTAAGAAACACGTGACAACCTGTAGGGTCTTTTAATTATATGGAATAGCTTAACGTCTCCTTCCTCTCAACTTTTTTTTCCATCCATCGTTCTTTCTCTTTGGTTTGAGTAGTAGCAGCAGCCAGCAGGGGACTGAATTCCCACTATCCCTCACTTCTACTTTGTGCGGTAGTCTGTAGTCGTCGCTCCACCCTGTTCTCGCCTTTTTTCTCGATCGCCAATGCTAGGTGTCGTTTGTTTTCTCGATTTGGGTCATATGCCGTATCTCCGTCGGTAATATGATCACATTTTGTTGGCTTAAAGTAAGGGTTACTACATAGACATTTTGCTACACCAAAACATGATTGATCAGTTTCCATACTTACATTGCTAACAAATGTTTTGATAACTAATTAGATCAAATATGTAATATTACAATTATGGAAACAAGTCAACAACATCAATGAAAGTGGGGAATCATGAAGAAAAGTTGTATGTGTTCTTTATGAATAAAGTGCCGGTTGCCATGGTCTGGCTTTAACTAGTGGTATACCCGTTCGATGTTCGGGTACGTAAATAAAAATTTTATATTTAATACTTTTTATACAATACTCTTTTAAAAAATATAAAATTATTCACGTCTAAAAGTTTTTAGTGTAACATTAATGTGTTTCTTGTGTTTACTATTTTTAATAAAAGTAATATTTATGTAATGGATAAATGAAAAACCACCTTTATCACGTTAGTTCATTATAAATCTTATCTATTTTATCTTAATAAAACAACATTTTTAAAAAATAATATATTTTTAATTCTTTTATCGAAAGACCAAGAAATCAGTTCTTATATCAACTATGATACGTGAATATAAAAACATATAAATTGTGCCAAGAATTATCTACCCAATGCTATTGATGAATAACAAAAAATTAAGAATATACTAATTTTTTTAAAAATGTCATATTACAATAAAATGTATACCAAACGTAGAGAAAAATGACATGGTCACAAATATATAATTTTTTCTATAAACAAAATATACACAAGTTATTAAACATAATTTATAAACAACTTATAATTAATAACATTAATATATAATTTTTATAAAACTCTTTCATATGTTTCAAAAAACACCCTCTTAATTTCCATCCAACCCTCTCCTCAATTAATTTGAAATTTATTTGAAAACACCCTCAAAACCTCCTTCTCTGACTTTCTCACTGCTCTGTCAACAATATACATATTAAATGTTGCACTTTCAGCTTTTATGTATAATAAAAGGAGTTTATAATTTAAAAGATGAATTCAAGCAACGGATAAAAAACCTTGGCTAATAGCAACATTTTAGATACGGAAGATAGAAAGGTAGAGTATTGGAGTTGCAAGCTAATCCCATCCACAACGCATATAAGAAGCTAATATATTAATTTGCTTTCACTCGGTGCATACGCGAGCTATAGAAAATCTCGTTTAAATTCAAATTAAGATATTGATTGTGATGCATAGGGTTTTCAAAATTAATGAGTTTGGTATATAGGAGTTTCGGTCAACTTGTTTACAAGACTTGCTGTTCATAATTTTTTATTTAAAAAAAACAAACATACTTCAAGTCATTTGCTAGCTTAAGCTTTCATACGTAGGCCGGATAATTAGATCGACATAAAAACGGCGTCTAAATTCTACGAGTGTCATTTTCTTCAACTTTGATTCTTCCAAGTTGAGACTTGTTACATGATTCATTGGTGGTAAAAGCATAACCACATGAAACTTCTGAGTGAGTTCGTTGACGTTTCAGATGAGCTAATTAAAGTTGAATTAATGGAGGAGATCGAAGAGTGGCCCGGTTAGTCCAAGTCTTGATAGTCTTAGTCAATAATTACCAAAGTGATTGAATTTCTATGTTAAATATTAATCTCGATCTGCCCCTAAAACAATATATAATGTATTAATGGAGTCTCAAGAATGCAGGTGTTTTGCTAGTTATATATCTAATTCATGTGGATATTTCAGATGATCATTGTCGTTGTTTTTACGTCTGTTGTTCTCTCTTGTCTACCTCTGATTCACTGTGTCACAGACAAAAACATTTCTATGCCTGGCTGCGCGAAAATCTTCAGTTGCCCAGCGTTGCCCTCGTTCCAATACCCATTTTACAACGACAACAGCACAACGTGCGGGTTTATCAAAGTCACCTGTACTTGGAAAGGTGGGGAGATTCAGATTGAAGGAGGGCGGTATCCGATTTTGGAGAGGTTTGATTCGGGTTCTTCAGTCCTGATCTATAACAGAACATTTGATGAACTTCTGAATCATAATACTTGTGAGGCTCTTATGAATAATATCACTTCTCCAAGACCTCTTTTGTTTTCCATTACAATAGATCCCTTCATCACTCTTTTCAAATGTGCAAAGAATCTTGGTTATGATTATTTTGGCCAACTAAATTACACTAGCTACAACAGATGCCAAGATCACAATTACTATTATAAGTATTTGCTGAATGATGCAACAGTTCCAGATGATCTCCCACATGCATGTCAAGTAATACAGTTGCCAGTGAAACGGCCATGGCAATTTCCCCAGCAAAGACCCGATGTAACCAACATATCTCATCTTCTCTCTTCTGGATTCTCTATTTCATTTAAGTTGTCACCTTCATGTAAAGACTGTTACAGAAAAGGTGGCCACTGTAATGCTAGCAATGGAGAATTTCAGTGTTTAGATGCTGAAAAGGGTATTTACAGCTTCTTTTTTATCTTCCCTTTTGATCTTTCCTATTCTTCTTCATAATCATTCTTTCGGCTGCTGTTTTCATCATCTGGTGGCGCTATAACGATCTAAAGAACACCACCAGAAACAAATCTCCAGACCTTGAAGATAGGAGTCTCTTCTCTGGTCTCTCTGTTTTCTCCTACAACGATCTAAAGAACGCCACCAGAAACTTCAATCCTGCTCACGAGCTAGGGGATGGCGGTTTTGGAGCTGTTTACTACGGTGAGAACCACAAAATTTGATAAATCCTTATTCTTTTCAAGTAAGAATTGTTTGTTTTCAAACTTTGAAATACTACATTACTACTAACACGTCATCTTTCTGAACAAGGTAAACTCCAAGACGGGCGAGAAGTTGCAGTGAAGAGACTTTACGAGCACAACTACAAGCGAGTCAAACACTTCATGAATGAGGTTGAAGTCCTCACCAAATTACGCCACCCAAACCTAGTTGTGCTCTATGGTTGCACCACTCAACAAAGCCGAGAACTTCTCCTTGTCTACGAGTACGTTCCCAATGGCACCGTCGCTGATCACCTTCATGGCGAACGAGCAAATCCAAGCTCGCTAACATGGCCAATACGACTAAATATCTCCATAGAAACCGCCAGGGCGCTAGTCTACCTCCATGCCTCTGAAATCATACACAGAGATGTAAAGACTAATAACATTCTTCTTGATCACAATTTCTGTGTAAAAGTAGCAGATTTCGGTCTCTCAAGGCTGTTGCCGAATAATGTAAGTCATGTTTCAACAGCTCCTCAGGGAACCCCGGGATATGTGGATCCAGAGTATCACCAACGTTATCAGTTAACAGATAAAAGCGATGTTTACAGCTTTGGTGTAGTCTTGATTGAAATAATATCATCAATGGTGGCTGTTGACTTAAACAGGCCTCAAGACGAGATTAGTTTGGCTAACTTCGCTATAATCAGGATCCAAAAATGTGAATTTAATCAATTGATCGACCCGGTTTTAGGATCTGTTTCAAATGCCGAAACCATGAACATGATAACATCAGTAGCAGAGTTGGCTTTCCGGTGTTTACAATATGATTCAGAAATGAGGCCTAATATGAACAAAGTGTTAGATACGTTGATGGATATTCAAGCTAAGGGAAGAACAGAAAGCATCAGAGATTTTGAAACCATGAAACCGTCAGTTCCGTCTAAAACCAATGATTCGGTGGTTTTGTTGCAGAATTTCCCGCCTTCACCGGTCTCTTCTACCTGTGAATGGCAAAGTGATAGCAGTGCGTCAACTACGGTAAGCAGCAATGGGGACGGATATCCACCGAAGAGTTGCATCAGTACATTAAAATAAGATTAGATTACTGTTTGGGAGTTGATTTGTATACGACAACGATATATGCAACATAAAAATGTTTAAAACACATGGATATAAAATAGTGATAATGAGTTTGTGACGCATAAATATGTGTACAACAAATAATTGTTTTATACAAGTCACTACATTATTCCAATGTTTACTACATTTTCACTTTAGATATTTAACTTTCTAATAATTACGAAGTTAGTCTGTTAACTTTATGTAAATGACATTTTTTTTAAATTTATTTCATTGGTGGTCTACTATTTTAATATTACTATTATTTAGCATTAACTCTTTAAGCAAATTTAAATTTTCAGCTACAATATTATTACAGGTAAAAATAAACCAATTATGTTAAATAATTTTGATCTATGTCAAAATTGTCATTATATATAATCAACTTCATTTTATACCTAAATATACAACCAACTTTCTAAAATGATTCATTGTATGGTTTCAAATAAAAAATTTCTTATGAACCAACAGGTTACTAAAATTTTTATTTTGTTTTTACTTGAAATTTTCTTATGAACCAATTGTAAATGGTTTTTGAGTTCATATGGTTTCAAATAAAAATTATTGCCTAATTCATTTTGTACCAAGGATTTCAAAAGCTTATGTTCATATGGCTGATTCTTCTAGCGAAGGTCCATCGATTCATCTTCCATCAATTTCAAAAAACTTTTAAGTGTTTGATTCATCTTCCATCGATTCTTCCGGAAATTCTTATGGCAGCAAATCCATTGATATTGTGTTCTTGTGTTTGATTCTCGGTTTCCAAGTTAGTCTTAATGGCTTTTATGTGTGATTCTTCCGGTGAAGTTTCATTATGTGTTCTTGTATCGTTTCATCTTCCATTGATTTTCAACTATGTTTTCTTCTAGTGAAGTTCGATTAGGGTTTCTGCATTTGATCGATTAAGATTTCCACCGATTGCTTCACAGATCTGTAATCTATTACGGTTTTTGCCAGTTGCTTCATAGGTTAGCAATGGATAGCAAGACAAATATGTTCACAGAAATAGGTTCGATTCATAATTTTCACATAAATAGGTTCCATTCATGGTTTTCGAACCGATTCATGTTTAGATTCATGGTTTTCA
The DNA here is from genome assembly GCA_038502395.1 of Dittrichia graveolens. Classification (NCBI taxonomy): domain Eukaryota; kingdom Viridiplantae; phylum Streptophyta; class Magnoliopsida; order Asterales; family Asteraceae; genus Dittrichia; species Dittrichia graveolens. The sequence goes on along the minus strand of JARJIL010000001.1, from coordinate 93,363,842 downwards.
CCGTAATCCGTTCCTGCTTGGGGTTCTTGGTAAGCTTTAATTTCTGTTTGACCCCATATATAGTGATTCACTTCCCATGACCGAAGGCTTTGATTTTGGGTCTATATTCATCAAGCTTTGATTTTGTTTGCTTAGGGTTGCTTTAATTTATTATTATTATTTGTTTCTTGCTAGGTTTAACTTCTTATGTTCAAGCTTATTCGTATTCATCTTCATATATAAAATTAATGAAAAAAATTTTCTAAATTCAAAAGAAAACTAGTAACCTGGTAAGCAGAATACTGATTGCATACAATAAATTAAAAATAAAAGTTAATTGCATTTTTAAGTACAAAATGAAATTGATTATACATAATAACAATTTTAACAAAATTCGTTACATTTTCACATACTTTACCCTTAAATAAAAGTCAAACTCATCTTCTTTTTTGAATAGCAGCAAAAAGATATATTATAAATGCCCTCCACTAGCCGGAGAAAATTACAAAAATAGTGCACAGAAGGAAAATGAGATTAAGACAAATTACAATGGAATCTCTTCTAAGGGGTTACAATAAAAAATAATTATATTCCTCTAGTGTTTATTTAGACAAACGATAGTTTTGGATCATGTTGTGACTTATGTTGTGACCTGTGACGCCTATGACACACACACACGCACACAAAGAGGATGATTAATTTGAGAACCATTTTTATTACGAGTACCACAAGAACGAATTTTGATCTTGCTTAAAATAAATCAATGGCTAATAATTTTAACGACTCATTAATGACTAATGATTGACTTATGTAGAAATGTTTCTAAAGAATCAGGAATTCCTACCTCTAAAAAGGTACTCTTATTCACAAGTAAAGAAGATGACAAGCTCCTTCAAAGTCAAACTAGGCCAAGGTGGTTTTGGTAGTGTGTATAAAGGAGTTCTAAGCAACCATAACCTAGTAGCTGTGATGGTCTTAAGTGAACTAAAAGGTAATGGGGAAGATTTCATTAACGAAGTTGCAAGTGTTGGGAGGACTTCCCATGTTAATATAGTCAGTCTTGTGGGATTTTGTTCGGAGGGTCGTCGAAGAGCATTGATCTATGAGTTCATGCCCAATGGTTCCTTGGAAAGGTTCATACATGGTCGGGGTTCCTTAGGTAGTATCCAACTTGGGTGGGAAAAGTTGCTCCAGATTGCAATTGGGATTGCTAGAGGATTAGAATACTTACATAGGGGTTGTAACACGCGGATCTTACATTTTGACATAAAGCCCCATAATATTCTACTAGATAATGATTTTTGCCCTAAGATATCCGACTTCGGGCTGGCTAAGCTTTTCCACGAGAAAGAAAGCAAGATATCCATGTCCCGTATGAGAGGAACACCCGGTTATATTGCTCCGGAATTATTTTCTAGGAATTTTGGAGAGGTATCCCACAAGTCAGATGTTTATAGTTATGGAATGATGATTCTAGAAATGGTTGGAGGGAGAAGAAACATCGAGGTCGAAGTTGATCATACAAGTGAAATATATTTTCCACAATGGATATATAAGAAGGTTGAATTCCATGAACAACTTGAATTGCATGGGATTGTGAGTGATGAAGAAGATGGGATTGCAAGAAAGATGATTATTGTGGGATTGTGGTGTATACAAACCAATCCCTTAAGCCGTCCGACAATCGTTAAAGTGCTGGAAATGTTAGAAGAGGACTTAGAAATTTTGGAAATCCCTCCAAAACCTTATCTATATTCTCCATCAAGGTCTGTTGATTCCCCATGTATAGATTCGTTGCATCTGAAAAATTTTGTCGTTTAAGCATATATTGTGATGTTCTTTAATTCCTAATGACTATGAATGGGATTTTTGCATATACAAGCTAATATATACACAAGTTCTAGTAAATCCTACGATTATTTACATACCGAATTTAGTTGCGCGCTTGTATGATTATCAAGGTTAGTAGAGACATAAGCATGACATTGTACGTATATTTAGGGTTGGTAATTTTTACGCGGTACATACCCAACCAAGGAAAAAGTGAGTCAAACCCGAAAAATAAAAAACAGATTGACATGAACCCGACACAAAAAAAAGTGACACAAACACGACAGCCTGAATGACACGATAAAGGTAAAATCGTAAAAAATTTTAAAATGAAATTGGGGCGACATATGCATTGAAAACTTTAAACATTACTAAATTCTTGAATTCTTTCCCTCTCATTCTCATCTTTAAAGTGAATAATGTCATCTTTGCAAGTACTATCTCTCTCTTTTAACTCATCTTTCGGTCTTGAGTTTTGTCGTCGCCATCTCTGTTACTATCTTACGTGGATTGTTCGACCACATGAACAATTTCTTAGTGATTTATTGGGGTTGTTAAAACTATAATTAGAACTTACAATTTTCATTCATAATTCATTGTCTTTTATTTTATTGACTACATATTCGAAGACCGAAAAAGACATTGTCTAACATGTTTGGCCGAAACTGGGTCAAAATGAAACACGACACAAGAACAGATAGCACGACACAAACTTAACACGAAAATAAATGGGTCAAAAATGGGTCGGCACAAAATTGATACGGAACAAGAACGATATAGATATGATAACCCGAAAAATATATTGTATGATTAGCAACTATGAAGAATTTGTAACTTGTAAGCTACATATAAATATTAGGAGCAGGAATGTCACATCTTGAAAAAGTGTGGCTCGGTGTGCGAACAACCGGATAAAATCATAAAAACGCATTTTGTGAAAAAACAAATGATTATTCGAATAATGACCCCATTATGGCATATTAGTTTGGGAATAGGTATAATGGTGATGTATAGTGAATATTTGCTAACTCTTTTCTTCCATTCAAGAGTTTAATTCACAAAGTTTATATTTAGTCTTTTTTTTTTTACCTTTAATCAGTTTAGCCGGTTAATTTATATGTTTTAGGATTAACAATGGTTTAATCCATAAAGTTCACATTATACTACGATTTAACCCCTATAGTTTTATTAATAGTTTGATCCCTAAAGTTTTGTTTACTTGTTGGTCCAACCCTAAAACTTTTTAGAGTTTCAATCTATTGTTTTAGTGTTAACTAATGATTGATTTAGAAGTAGGTTTAACGCGGTGTAAGCTTTGTTGTAAAAATATCTAGTTATAGATACTCAAAGCCACCACCACTATGTTTATCGGCTGTTACTTGTTAAAGTTTCATTTATGCTCTTGTATAAATTTTAATCGGTTTATATCACAATAAAAAACATGTTTAGTGTTAGGTGTTTATCTTCATCCTCAAGTATTCGTGTTCTTAGTTAATGGATTTGCTCATGGTCTATTTTTTTTATTGTTGTTCATGAACGATCATACATTCAAAATAAATGAAAAAAAACGTAAAAACTTAATGCTTTATAAATACTTTAACCCGTAATAGTTTAATTCTTAAATTTTAAACTCTATTTCGTTTTAATCCTTAAAGTTCTTTTTAACGTTTTAACTGTAATGTTTAGTTTGACAATTACTTTAATCCTTTAAATTGAATTCCGATTTTGCTTCTTCTATAACATGCTAATATAGGTTAAAGAGATAAATCAACAAGTAAATTAAACTTCGAGGTTAAACTAATAAAAAATATAACTTTAATAGCTAACCGAAAATTAAATATAAACTTGAAAGATTAATAATAGCCCGATCTTTACACAAAGATGTGCTCCATTATTGGACTAGAAAAGGTCCCAACATAGGACATTATTTTGGGGATAATTCTTAGGAATTTTGGGCTTGTTAAGGATTTATTATTACGTTAATTTAAAAAAATTTCAAAAAAGAACATGGTCTCCGTAATAGAATTACGACATTTACAAAATCTAACTTTATTACAATTACATTTGGAAAGATTGTAAGTAACACAAGGGTCTTCTAAAGTGAACAAAAAACATATATATGACTCCAAAGGATCGTTTACGTCTTAATCTGATTAAATTACATGTTTTAAGATGCGAATGATGTTTGTTTTTCTTCCATCGTACAAAACCTTTTAAAATCTCTTAACGAATAAGAAACAAAGTTATATCTTATAACCTCTTAACAAGATTCATGTTTTATTCTCATATAACAATCAGACTGCTTCTTTACTGATCCATGTCGTTCTAAAAAATTTTTCTTTGCATCTCGAAATTTGTTTTATCATGTAATACACACAAAGTTCTAGTAAATTCAAAATACTCTATTTGGTTTTCTTTTAAATATTTTGGCTTTAGATTACTGTATCATTATATTTTTGATATCTTTATTAAGACATTTTATTCTATAATTCAAAATAATCATTTTTTAACAAAAATTTAAGAGTTAAATGGTGTGGGAAAAAACTTTAAGGTTTAAACTAAAAAGAAAATTTAACTTTGAGGATTAAATAATTATAAATTCAAATTTTATGGTAAAACTGTTTGAAAAAAACTTTAATGATTAAAACAAAACTGAAGTAAAATTTTGATGGTTAAACCATTATTAACCCTTTAATCTATTATAAATAATAAGATTTATCAAGGCTAAATGTTATCGTGGATGAGCCTTAACATCACTTGGTTCCCTTTAAATATTTGTATGTTAATTGGAAGAACAAATTAAGGGTTTAGTTCACTGTATATTGATATAAAGTTGATGAGAATTATCCAGGTTCGAATCGCGACGTAGCTTTTCATTCAACTTTTTTTTGGTAGCTTTTTGAAGGTATGGTAGGGTCATCCCCTACGTTTCCTCCCAAACACACCCTGCCTTTTCTCTTACCCATGTTCCCCTACATACACCATTGAAGAAGAAATCACGAGGGAGCCACGAAGGTTACACCGACAAAATGTGTGTTTCGAGGAGACCCACATAGGCAATGCAGGTGACGATGGCGGAGGCATGGAAGGTTGACCAAAAGGGAAAAACACCGATGTAGCATTTGGTTTGTTTAAAAGTTCATCTTGATTTATTCTTTCGTGTTCAATTTATATAACGCGTTTTACATGTTCAATGTTTGAACTTTTAGTTGTTACTTGTTCTGTAATAGTGTTAAATAAACCGCATACCAGGTGTTTACGAAATGCTTAGTGAGTTGACTGAGTTGCATACTATGAAGAGAAAGGAGATTGTGGTTAAGAGCAAAAATCTTTCAATGTCTATGTTAAATTAAGTCAAAGTTTTGGGGATGTTAAAATACCATATCAAACAATATTATAAACACCAAAAAAATTATGAGATCATTTGTTAGTGATTTATCAGTAATAAATTAATAATATATGAATTATGTTGTTACTATTTTATAGGTTTGGGACCCTGAAAAAATTGTCATCATATGCAACCATAATATTTTACAACTAATGAAAAAACAAGAAATATCGATACCCTGAAGGAGTTATCTCACACAAGCAATGGATCAAATGGTTGTATGATATCTAATACCTTAGCAACTTCAACGCATTATGTTCCCACTTTTTGGGATTTTTTGTCAATCATTTATAATCACGTCTTAGAAACAAAAGTGATGTATAAATGTGTGTGATTATATATATGTCAAATGTTCGTGTTGTTGTGTGTTGCATACACACGGGCATGATTTGTTTCGAGTTATATATATTTCACGTTGTTTATGTTGCCGTGTGCCGCAGATAAATTTATATACAGTCATAAGAAACTGATCTGTACATAACAGTTTTTAGTTATACACAACAAGGTAAAAACAATTAATGCACGTGATACAATTTGATGCATAAAGTTGCATATGACCACTTTTGTTGTGTGCGTATCATCTCCCATAGTCATATGCATGCACCTTGGTAAATATTTATATGCGATCAACCTAATTGTTAATAATTTGCAAAAACTTTCAGTATCCTAGGTCCAAAATAAGGATACATAAATACATACATACATAAATATGTAAAAGTTCTAACGAAAACTGTTTTTCGTACGACCACTGCGAGAACTGTTTTTAACGCAATTAATGACTCATTAATAGGGATATTTTGGTAATTTATATATTTAACCAATCGTGAATTGCGTCTTGGTGAGCTGTCATTAATTTTCGAGGCTTGATTTCTCCAAAATAACCCTCATTAGTTCTCGTACGAAAAACAGTTCTCGTTTGAACCATTACCTATATATATATATGTACATATATATATATATATAGAGAGAGAGAGACAGAGAGAGAGAGGTTCATACGAAAAGATAATGATTATCTAATACTATTAACAATTAAAACAAGGATAATGATTTATACTATCTCAGTTAATAATAATAATAATAATAATAATAACAATAATAATTATCTTTTTCGCTTTTTTGTGGAGGTCAACTCGGAAAACAGTTTCTCTACCTTTCTGTAGAGGTGACTGTCTACATCTCTCCTTTTGTACCCGGCCCGGCTGGATTGTGTCCTATTGTTGTGAAAGCGAATGATTTATAAATAAATGATTGTTTTTTTTAATGAGAAATTGATATTCCTATAGAATTATTTTTGGGAATAAATTTATAAAAAGTTAAGAAATACCAACAGTTTCTATTTAGGATACATAAAATTGATAACATGGTATCCATCTAAGTCATGTCGACGACATTGCAGCCTTCTAGGATTCAACGTATCAAAATTAAACAAGATATGTCACATTTTTTTATTTTATAATCCTATAAATAAAATTTGTGAATTTTTCTTCCAGCTTTGGATTATGCTAGTTGAAATACTTGAAACCAGTAAGTAGTAACGTGTTATATGGGGGAGAAATGGGAACCATATATGACGCTTTCCAAATGTCCTTTGGCGTTTGAAACGGGTTAAGGATGATCGAATGGAGAAGAAAAGTCAATGAGTCAACGTCTTCGTCCTTGATGGTGTTTTTATATGTGGAATTTTTTACAAAATCTAAAGGAATTTCTATGTTTTCTGTCGTAGACCGACTTGTGAATGTGACAACTTAATTGTTAATTGTTTGTTTGTTTGTTTGTTATTCAAGGTCCTGACCTCTTTAATTAATTACTCTTGGGCCCAACTTCTAATCCAAAGACTTGCTTTCAAGAATTTGAACACTCGTGTATATAACAATGGAGTCTCAAGAACACACTTGATATACTTTTCTAATTAACCATCTTCTTCTGTTAGACACTTGAAATGATTATAATCGTTTTCTTCGCTTGTGTTGTATTCTTTTGTATTCATTTCCCTTACACTTTTGCGGACAATAATATGTCTTCTCCTATCTGCCCAGAAAGTTTCGATTGCCCAAATATGGTTCCATTCAAATACCCGTTTTACAATGCTACTAAAAACAAATGTGGGTTGATCAAGGTTCGTTGTAATTCTAAGGGTGGAAATATTACACTTGGAGGATACTCTTATAAGATTGTTGGCAAGTATGATTCTGATTCTTCTGTCATTATCCACAACACTACGTTTGAACTACTTGTGAGCACAACAAACTGTTCGGCACTTATGAATAATTTTACATCTCCAAACCCTCTTTTGTTTTCCATTTCAATAGCTCGCGTCATCACTCTCTTCAGATGCGAAAAGAATCAAAGTGATGTTCATCAAATGGATGCTTATTTTAAGCAATCTAATTACGATATCTACGATGGATGCCAAGATCACAAGTTCTACTATAAGTATTTGGTCAGTGATGCAACAGTTCCAAGTGATCTACCACATAGATGTACGGTAATACGGTTGCCTTTAACAGACGGATGGCAACATAAAAAACGTAATGAAGCCAACATATTTTCTCTTCTCTCTTCTCTTTTCCTTATTTCCTTCGAGTTGTCACCTTCCTGTGAAAGCTGTCACAAAAAGCAAGGCCTCTGTGATGCTAAGAATGGACACTTTCACTGTTCAAACGCCAGAATGGGTATATATTTAATTATGGCTTCATTTCCTCTTCCCTTTCTCCTCGTTTTGGTTACATCGGAATTGATATGTCACATATTCCCGAAACTATTTTTTATGTCCTGTATATAAATCGTTTTTTTTGTTGTTTGGTTGCTGCAGATGATCATCCACCCATAAAACTGATACTAGGTTAATAAACCTCTTCATCCCTACGCATTATTCACAAACACACACACACACACACACACACACACACCCATACATGTATGAATCTGTACCTGACGATGTTGCAGCTCTTTTTTTTTTCTAGCTCTCTCTGGATCTGCCTTCATCATCATGCTCTTCCTTTTTATCATTATAATCTGGCGTAGCTGTAAGAGAAACCCTTTTTCTTATGTCTCATCAAAAAACAAATCTCTGGACCTTGAAGATAGGAGTCTCTTCTGCGGCCTCTATGTTTTCTCCTATACCGAGCTTAAAGATGCCACTGAAAATTTCAACCCTTCACACGAACTAGGGGATGGAGGGTTTGGAACTGTTTACCATGGTGAGAAATTGATATGCTTACACCTTATTACAACATCGAACTATAAAAAGCTTCTAACATACCAATAATCCCTTTTTTTCCCTCAAATATTCTTACTTGATCTTTCTGAACAAGGTAAACTCCAAGACGGGCGAGAAGTTGCAGTGAAGAGACTTTACGAGCACAACTACAAGCGGGTCAAGCACTTTATGAATGAGGTTGAAATCCTCACCAAATTACACCACCCGAACCTAGTTGTGCTCTATGGTTGCACCTCTCATCAAAGCCGTGAACTTCTCCTTGTTTACGAGTATATTCCTAATGGCACCGTTGCTGATCATCTTCATGGGGAAAGAGCAAATCCAAGCTTGCTAACATGGCCGATACGGCTGAATATCGCCATAGAAACTGCCCGCGCGCTAGTCTACCTTCATGCCTCTGAAATTATACACAGAGATGTTAAGACTAATAACATTCTTCTTGATCAAAATTTCTGTGTGAAGGTAGCAGATTTTGGTCTGTCAAGGTTGATACCGAATAATGTAAGTCATGTGTCAACAGCTCCTCAGGGGACCCCGGGATATGTGGATCCACAATATCACCAACGTTATCAGTTAACAGATAAGAGTGACGTTTACAGCTTTGGTGTAGTCTTGATTGAACTAATATCATCACTGGTGGCTGTTGATTTAAATAGGTCTCAAGATGAGATTGGTTTGGCTAACCTCGCATTAAGGCGGATCCATAGATGTGAATTTGATGAATTGATTGATCCAGTTTTAGCATCCGATTCGAATACTGATACCAGGAACATGATCAATTCAGTAGCAGAATTGGCTTTTCGTTGTTTACAATATGATTCAGAGATGAGGCCTACAATGAATGAGGTGCTGGATGCGTTAATGGATATCCAAGCCGATGGAAACATAAATTCTCTTGACAGTAATACAGATTTTGGAACTGTGAATCCACCACCTCCGTCTGAAACCAGTGATGCTATGGTTTTGTTGAAAGACTTCCGGCCTTCCCCAGTCTCAGTCACCGGCGAATGGCAAAGTGATAACAGTGCATCAACTACAATAAGCAGCAATGGAGATAGATTGGTAACGAAGAATTTTATCATAAACACTATGTAATTTCTGTTCAATTTCTACATCGTTTCTTTGCTGAAAGTTTTCATGATTAAGGTAATGTGAATAAGAGAAAGATTAATAGATACATTATCCATGTGACCATGTCTACTACTAGTCAAGATTCCACTGATTCAAAACTTCACTGGTAATTAATAATATTAGATAGAATCGATATTAGGGTTCACCAGGATAACCTAGCCTGAACCTTAATATCAATTCTATTCTATTTGATACAGAAGAGAAAATTCATACCTTGAATTGTACTCGCATGTCTATGGAGAAACTGTAAAAAGGCATGAAAATTAATCAAAAACAGGACCATTGCATCTCTATAGGTGAATGTTTAGGCAAGCAATAGAATTACAGAATCAGAAATATACATACGGGACACAAAACCTATGAATCTCATAGGGAAAAAATCTATGAATCTCATAGGTACGGGAGAGATCGAGATGGAGAGTGAGAAAATTAAGCCGGTCAAAAGTTGTAAATAGAGTTTGACTTTTCCCATATTTGACCCTCCATCTATCAAAAGTTGTAAATTATTCACTAAGTTTCCATCCTGGGTTGTTGATAATGATAAGATAGAGTAGTGGTATGAACTTCAATATTTTGCACTTATACACAGAAACTTAATTTTTACAACGTTTGCGGCGGGATGTTATGTTAAACAAAATATCAAAAATATCATTAAAGCACACATATTTAAAAATCAAAATAAAGAGGAAAAAGAATATTTGGTTCATGTTACTTTTTATCAAGGTTCTAAATAACGTAAGACGTGACGTGACGGAAAGGTCAAGCCTTAAGCCTTAAAAGCCATGCCGAGGTCACGGCGTTTAACAAGACGTGACTTAAGGAGACAATTTTGTATATAAATTCTAATTATGTATATATAAAATTATACAAACAAATATTAAAAACACATAATTATAGATTTATAACGTGGTTCATCAATCTTTTTCTTTGTTTTCGGTATATTCTATCATTTTTATAACTGAATAACTATATATATTTGACTCATATGGCTCAATACCTCTAATACGCCTAAAAGACACGGCTTATAACAAGTAAAGACATGTCAAGCAAGACCTTAGCGTACCCCAATCTTTACGGCCAAGCCTTAGACCATGTCGTGATGGCATGATCAAGCCTAAAGCCATGACGAGGTCAAGACGGACTTTTTAGAACTATGCTTTTTATACTCGAATAATGATTCTAGCAGAAAAGAACAGAATTCTCATTAAACTATTATATTTTTTTATTTCATAAAAATATTTCAATTTATATAAAAATGAGATAATCTTATTTACGTTAAATATTGTATGTTAAAAATTGTAAAAGAAAAAAAATAATATATAAAGTTTATTAAATGAAATATTTTAATATAATGATATAAGATATAAATAAATAAAAATATCCTAAAAAAGAGCAGTTGGGGGAAAGAAGCAAAAAGGACAGCAGTCAGCACATCTGATAGAATCAAACTCTAACCAACGAGATCAAGATAATCTCAATAAGTATACTGATATGTATAATCATTCAATACAAAGTTTTATATATATAATAGAAACAGATGGCATGATACCAAGTATTATAATAATATAACTAGATCAAAAAATGTTAGAGATGTATTGAGATACTTCATGAACAAAACTAAGAGCGTGTTTGATTTGTGAATTTTATAGGATTTGCATTTCAAATCCAATAATAATATGATTCGATAAAAAATGTTAGAGATGTATTGAGATACTTCACGAACAAAATTAAGGGCATGTTTGGTTCATGGATTCTACATGATTTGCATTTCAAATCCCTTAAAATCTAATGTTTGGTAGAAAATAAAAAGGAATGGATTTAGATTTCAAATCCTATAGATGTAGGATTTCAAAATTTTTGAAGGAGATGTGGTATTTCTAAATTCATCATATGTGGGATTTCAAAATTCAGGACTTATCTAACCAACATTCCGTTCTCACCATCACCACATCAACCGAAACTTTACTTTCGCCGCTTTCGCTGCCCATCGGCCACCGCCATAACCGTCATCAGCATCACCGTTGTCCTTCACCGTCTCTAGTTTCGCTGTCGTCTCCCTTCCCCGTCTCCGTCTCCGCCTCCGCCGCCGTCGCCCTCTTCGTCTCTGCCTCCTCCGCCACCGCCCTTCACCGTCTCCGTCTCTACCGTCACCGCCCTTAACCTTCTCCACCACCACCGCCCTTTACCACCCCGCCTATTGTCGCCCAACGCCTTCGCCTTCCCCATCTCCGAATTAGTCAAGTTGTGAAGATGAGTCGACTCTTTTACCATCTTTGTCGTAGAAATCTCATTATCTTTTACATAAACCAAACAAGATATGTGATTGAATTTGAAATCACATGGGATTTGGAATCCTTAGGATTACAAGTCCATGAACCAACACCCTCTATGAATATGGTTCAATATGATATTTTGAAATATTATAAAACGTAAATATAATATTTGTAAATTTGAGTGGACAAATACGATATTTTAAAATTATAAGAACGTATATGAAATTCTTTCTCATAATGTTGATTTAAATTAAAGTCAAAACTGAATACAAATTTGATTGAATTTTCAATTTTACCAAAATTGATGGTCAAAGTTGTACAATTAAAATTGATTTGTTAAATAAATGAATATGATCATATCTAAATGAGCCTTTTATATATATTTAAATCAGAAGATCATGTTCCTTTTATGTCTTACGTATATATGCACACTAGTTGTTTGAGTTGTAGAGTCTGATCTGCCCTATTAACCTTATCGTCGCCATAGAGACTTACCAATAATTAGATCTAACTTTTAACTATTTACAAGTTCAATGATTGATGCTAAGGGATGATATATCTGCTTAATTTGGCATATAGAAGTTTTAGCCAACTAGCTAAAAAGACTTGACTTTTAATTTAAAGCTATTAATTCAGTCGGATTCGTGTTATCAGGTTAATATCATTCGGGTTTAGGTCAGTTTTGTGTTAAACCAATTTTGACCCACTTATTTTCGTGCAGGTTCGGGTCGTGTCATTTATTTTCATGCCGGGTTCGTGTCGACCCATTTCAGCCAAATATAATCAACGAGTATTTTTTTGGATTTCGCATACGGTTTTCCGTTTCTATTATGATTTTCTTTATCAAAATTTCATGTTTGTTTTCCAACTTTAGATAAGAATTTCAAAAATGATTTTCGTTTATATTCTAACTTCAATACTCAATGTTCGTGTCGATTGTATTCGAACTTTAAATTCGGTGTTTGTTTCAGTTTGATTCGAATTTTAATTTTACTTTTTTCTTCAACTTATATAAATGAATATAATAAAAATGTGATTTACTACTTTTGTATCAAATACCAATAAATAATGTTACTAAACAATCAAATAATTTAAAATAATTCACTATTAAATAAAATTATGAATCAAATTCAAAATATTAAGTACCATCTATCAACCAAATTCTGGTAGTCAAAATAACAAAGTTTTATTTCACTAAAATGTATCCAGCTAGTCGAGTGTATTGACCTTTAAAAGTTTCTATTGTATGTATTAAACTTTTAATTTGTTACTATTGTATGTATTTTGATTACATAAAAATGTATAATTTAGTACATACAATAGAAAGTTTAAACACACAATAGCAACAAATTAGATGTTTGATACACACAATAGAAGATTTTAAAATCCAATACACACAATAACAAAACGTGACAAGTTAGATATATTTTGGTGAACTAAACCCTATAAATATCAAAATGACGTAGTATTATTTTAACTGTAAATATTTTATTGTTTATTTATAGTCTTATTTGAATTCACAATATTTTTTCAAAATTAAATTTAAAGTATTAAATATAATTTTATTATGATATAGTTTTACCTTAAACGGGTCAATCGGGTTGACCCTAACCCGACCCATTTATTTTCGTGCTGATTTCATGCCGAACCACTTTTGACCCGTTAGGTATGCGTTGAGTTTCATGTCGACCCAAAATTGCCAACCTTAACTTTTATAAAGAAACTAAAGTTAACCATTGTGTTACCAACTTACCATATACTAAAGCTAACATGGTGATGCTGCAAAAACACAAATTATACATAGCTTATTACTACCTACATAATATTATCTTCAAGTTAGCTACGAAAATATTTAGCATCCTACATATCCAGTTATCATCTTCTAGTGTGAATTGTATAAAGGAAATTTGATAGAATGATGTCCAAAGTCTAACAGGTGTCGTAATTTTTTCTCTAACTTTGGAGGGAAATTGGGAGCCACATGAAACTTCCTGGTGATTTCATTTGACGTTTGAAAGGGACTAAATGATGAATGGAAGAAAACACACAGTGGGCTAGTTAATGTCTTAAAGCTGCTAGTCAATGTGGAAAAAATATAATTATAAGAAAATATTGTCAAAAGTGATAAAATTTCCATGTTTATTAGCTGGCCCCACTGACATTTTCAAAAACGCATTAAGTTAAAAAAAAAATATACAAACGAACACTCGTGTATATAATGGAGTCTCAAAAACACATTTGGTAAATTAGGTAGCTGTATGTGTACCTTTATTCTGTTGGATATTTGAAATGAATTTCATCTTCTTTTTGGTGTCTGTTATTCTTTCTTGTCCACCTCTGCTTCATTCTGCCATGCCTATATGCCAGGAAAGTTTCAGTTGCACAAGCTGTGTCCCTTTCAAGTATCCGTTTTACATTAATGGCAGCGATGAGGGATGTGGGTTGATCAAGGTCAATTGTACCTCAAACTGTGGGGAAATTCGATTTGGAGAACAGTCGTATGCGATCGGCAAGGTTGATTATGGTTCTTCCATCTTTATCTATAACAGCACATTTGCAGAACTTGTGAAAACTAATAGCTGTGAGGCACTTATGGATAATTTCACTTCTCCAAACCCTCTTTTGTTCTCCATTTCAGTAGCTCCCTTCATCACTCTCTTCAAATGCACAAAAAATCTCAGTTATGCTCAAGAAACGAGTGCTTATTTTGACCAACAAAAATACAATTACTACAGCAGATGCAAAGATCACAGTTTCTATTATAAATACTTGATCAGTAGTACAACAGTTCCAAGTGATCTCCCACATACATGTCAAATAATACATTTGCCGGTGAAAGAGCAATATCAGTTTGGCAATGAAGAACCTGATGAAACCAATATATTTTCTCTGCTCTATCCCTACTTCTCTATTTCATTTAAGTACTGTCCGGAGTGTCACAAAAAGGGTAGCCAATGTCTTGCTTATGACGGAAATTTTCAGTGTTTAGACACCAAAAAAGGGTATTTACTGCTTCTTTTATCTTCTTCCCTTTCTACTTATTCTGGGTACACCAGAACATTTATGTCCATCATATATATTCCTGAAATTATTATCCTGTCCTTGGAGATATAACTTATCTTTTGTTGTTGGGATTCTGCAGAAAGACAAGGGGGAAAGCTGATACTGATCCTAGGTGATACACCTCTTTGACCCTATGAATAGTTACTAAAGATATAAATGCATACATACATCATTATATACATGTCGGAATCTGTACTGTTCCTGAAAGTTGTTGCACTTTCTTGCTCCAGTTATTGCTGGATCTACCTTCATCCTCATGCTTTCTTCTGCCATCTTCATAATCTGGCGTCGCTATAAGAGCAATCCTTTTTCGTATGTCTTATCAAAGAAGAATCCTCAAGACCCTGAAGATAGGAGTCTCTTCAATGGTGTACCTGTTTTCTCCTACGCTAAGCTTAAAGATGCCACACAAAATTTCAACCCTTCTCAGAAACTAGGAGATGGAGGCTTTGGAGCAGTTTATTATGGTGAGAACTTTGCATGCTTATTACAATAACTCTATATGATAGACTTACCACACAATTTGCTATAAAAGCTTCTAATATAGTTATCATATATGTCTAAACAGAAACAGATTGAAACTAGGTGTTGTCTTTCTGTTACCGCTTTCTAGTAAATCAATTTTTTTTTTCAATTATCAATGTCATTGATTGTTCATTTTTCACATTTATTATTCACACTGGATCTTTCTGAACAAGGTAAACTCAAAGACGGCCGTGAAGTTGCAGTGAAGAGATTTTATGAGAACAATTACAAGCGAGTCCAACATTTCATGAATGAGGTTGAAATTCTCACCAGATTACGGCATCCGAACCTAGTTGTGCTTTATGGTTGCACCTCTCAACAAAGCCGTGAGCTTCTCCTTGTTTACGAACACATTCCCAATGGCACTGTTGCCCATCACCTCCACGGGGAACGAGCAAAACCAAGCCTACTAACATGGCCTATACGTATGAATATCGCCATAGAAACTGCCAGTGCGCTAGTGTATCTTCATGCCTCTGAAATCATACACAGAGATGTCAAAACTAATAACATTCTCCTTGATAACAATTTCTGTGTAAAGGTGGCAGATTTTGGACTCTCAAGGCTCATACCAACAAACGTCACTCATTTGTCAACAGCTCCTCAGGGTACCCCAGGATACCTGGATCCTCAATATCACCAATGTTATCAGTTAACAGATAAGAGTGACGTTTACAGCTTTGGAGTAGTCTTGATTGAACTAATATCATCACTGGTGGCTGTTGATTTAAATAGGTCTCAGGACGAGATTGGTTTGGCTAATCTTGCTATGAACAGGATCCAAAGAGGTGAATTTGATCAATTGATTGACCCGGTTTTTCGATCCAATTCAGATGCTAAAATCATGAGGATGATCATATCAGTAGCAGAGTTGGGTTTTCTGTGTTTACAGTTTGATTCAGAGATGAGGCCTACAATGAATGAGGTCCTGAAAGTGTTAATAGATATTCAAGCCGAGGGAAGAAATGCTCGTGAAAAAATTGTAGATTTTGAAACCTTGAAAGCTCAAACTTCATCAGAAACTAATGATTCAGTGGTTTTGTTGAAAGACTTCCCGCCTTCACCAGTCTCTGTCAATGGCGAATGGCAAAGTGATAAGAGTGCATCAACTACAGTAAGCAGCAGATAGATCGCCGAGAAGAATCATATCAGTACATAAAATCATCAATCAAATTTTGGGACACAGTATATATGGTGTGATTTCTGTTCAGTTTCTCCATCGTTTCTGTGCCCACAAGATTTCATGATCAGGGAAAAGGTAATGTAGAAATGATAAAGATGAAAGATGCAGTATCGATGTCTAGCTGTGAACTATTAATGAGCAGATTTAAAGATGCCACTGATTCTAAACTTCACTAGTAATAAAAAAAAGAACACTAAAAATTTGTAAAGCATGACTGTGAAAACAGGTTTGTAGTTGGTAAAGAAACTTGGTTGCCAATTAATGAAACAAATACTAGCTTTCAAGCGATATGATTCACGCAGAAGATGTTAAAGTGTTGATGCTCTTTTTCGTAGTTTATAAGAACGGAGACATTGTCTTTATGTCACAATTTTAAGTGTCTAAAACTATTACGCATTTATGTGCGAATAATATGAAAAGCTATATAGAAAACCAGCATATATAATATAAATATGAGGGAAAACATTCACAAATTTAAACATAAACAAAGAAATATAAATTACATCACAATTCTGTAATCACACCAATGGATAGTTTGGAATGCGTCAAATTGTGTTAGGTCATGGGATTGGCGAATACTACCTACTCGAGCTTTTGGATGTGCTATCTTCTATAACTTCCCTGAGGAGTGATACTAATTTATCTTCGAATCTTCTTCTTTCCTTTCACTTAGATTTGCTACAACTATTTTTCAGTTACATTCTTTGTTTCTTCTTTATGTTTCTTTTGCTTTTAATTAAAGTTAGCATCTCCAAAAATGTACATCATAACAATCGCAGCTAAGATGAGAAGCATATATAGGTAGAAATCTGTAATATATTCTACTTATTGATCTCATCAGTCAAATTTAGAATCCAACATCCTTCCTAATTATACAAATTATAAGCAAGACAACAAACATGTAATGTGGGCACTCAACAACTTATAAAATATGAGCAATTAAACATAAGTTATACTAATTTAAAAAGCCTCTCAAATTGGAGTAAGAAAAGCTTTTGCATAGCTCTACTGTAATACTTTATCATCAAATATTGTTCCCTGGCTGTATTATTTTATATACAAGCTGACTCTTTATACCCATTATTACACCATAAAAGTCAGCTTATTTAAGTGAAGTGCTATCATAGTCAGTCTAGTTAATTAATTTACATAGTTACTTACTAGGATAAGGTTTGTGAAAGTGACCATCCTTTGTCTTGTATAAAACATGAGAAGCATGTGCAGGTGGAAATGTTGGTATTTGTAATTAAATGGATTCAAAGCCCTACAGTAAATTTAAGTGTCTCCATAGTATGTCAACTAAGAGGCTTTCCAGTTTCAATTCATTAGTCACATTTAGAATCCAACATACTTCCTGATTAGACAAATTCGACGCAAAAGAACAAACATTTAATGTGACACTCACTCACTCAACATGCTTAACAGCTTATAAAATATGACCAAATAAACATTCGGTTTCTATGTGCACATTCGGTTCAAGCATTTCAACAAAACAAGTGGAGGATGGGTTAAATTATCAAAATCAAAATCGTAATAAACAAGAAATATACGAATGCATGTCAAGCATTTCAACGAACAGTTGGCGGGTAACACTTTGTTCAAGCCCGAAGTTTAAACTTATGACCATCTTCGAATGGAAACAACAAACTAGAATTCGGTAATGAACATAAACCACACTAATGCGCACAATTTTGAAAGAAGAATTAACATACCTCTCAAATGCAGTTAACCGATTATGCCCACCTCAGTCGAGAATTGCATAAACAAATAAGGGAACTAAAGAACGGCAAACGCGTGTGAGAAGAGAGAAAGCAAGGAGCCAAGGACTAAACCATTTGGCAGAGCTCTTAAATAGTTAAATCTTAATACACCCTTTATGACCGATTAAATTAAAATTACATCCGGTACCCTTTGTGCTAAAAAAACATATATCTAGGAATATAATGATGTGAAATTCATAAAATACAGAGTTTATTCAATTTCTCTTTTTTCTGTTTTTCTTGACAGCCTTTTTATTGGATTCTAAAGTAACTTTTGAAAACAATAAAATAAAGAAAGTAATATATAATTATCAAATAATTAGAGTGAAATATAATCTAGTTTTAAAAATTATATCGATGTGATTGAGTAAAGTATTAATTAAATTGTTGGTGTATTTTTAATGAGTTGTTAAAGTAAAACTTACCGTAAATTAGTTAACGTAACTAGCTAAGAAGATAATTAATTAAACTATTATTGTAAGTGTTTGTGTTATTTGTATAAAAACATGTATTATTTAAAATTAAGTAATTTTAAAAAAATTTAAGAGGGAGAATATTGAATGTTTTATAATATAGTATAGATAAAGTTAAATTCATAAATTAAATGGTGGCAATTTTAGTCATTTTTAAAAAAACATTGTAAGTTTCGTCCTTTAACTACGGTTTATTACAACCATGGTCCTTTCTAACAAAATCTGTTAGTTTGGTATGTTAAATCACTCTCTTTCTACATCTTTTTAATATTTAAATAGTAGTTATGAATTTTAGTGTAACGCCCCAAAATTTTAAAATATGAGTAAAAACTTAAATAAACGTCCTTTAAACCAAAACAGACATTTTTACAAGCCAGCGCAAGCAGAAAACATGTTTGAACCCTCAGGTTCGTACAAACGTGGTATTCACATATTTACAACAAAGTATTTTAGTTTCAAAAGAGCGTTAGTAATACAAAGATGTTCAAAAAAAATCCACGGTCAAAGTGGGGCCTTGCTCTTGGTGCTATCACGCCCTGCAAAAGCAACCAACAGTATCTGATAAGTTACAAGAGCTTAGTGAGGAAGCTAAACTGTAAAGCATATAAGCATACGCATAATCATATACAGATGTCACACTGGTCTTATGGATACATTATTGCACCATCTTAGCACCTCCCATAAGGCTAAATGCTACTTGTAGCCCCTATTGCAGGAAGCAGCATGCTACCCTCACTTTGATCCTTAAGTCAATAATACACATTGCAATGCATCACACATATTACACATGTGAATCAAAGTTTAATAAACTCACCTCAGCAATTAGTATCACTGACTGATCTGCCAGATATAATTTAGAATACACGTCAAAGAGTAAGTCCTATAAGTGTTATACAGTTATGGTATTAAACACATAATTAATTATGGTAAATAATAATCTGCGCAGGACTGAAGCATGCCTGTGCTTCCTAGAGGCACGCCCACGCCTGTGCCTTTCTGGTTTCAGCAACAGTTCGATGACTCTCTAACTGTAACTCCGGCCAAACATAAAAAACACTCAACTTTAATTAATTCTAACACTACAGGGGTGTTTTCCTACACCACAAACATCTGCTAACTAACAAATAACAACAAGAAATATGCTAAATCCTTGATTCAATCCTTGAATCACTTTTAACCCACTAAAACTCAAGAAAATGGCTAAATAATTCATACCTTTGATTGTAGGGTTGCTAGGAACAGATTTGGCTACTTGAATCCTAGTGTTCTTGAGAAAATGGAGGAAGAATTGGCAGCTGCCAAGTGTACGTATGTATGAAAGTTGTGTTTGGTTGGTTTGACTAACATATGGTCAAACAAACATATATATATATATAAACTATGGTCTAATTACACAAATGGTCCCTCAATCCTTTATCTTTTATTTTGACATCTTTAACCCCTCAAGTTTCTAAACATCTCCTAATCTCAAATAGACAACCCGCTAAAACATATCATTTGTTTATTTATTAATTTAGGAATTTTTTTGAACCTTGGGTGTTATATTTAGACATAAAAATAAAAAACCCTCCTCTTACTTTATCTCTCAGCCACTCAATCTTTCTTAAATTTCATCTATCTCACTCCCCCTTTCTCGATAATTGTAGATTATTAGGGTTGTTGACGCTATGAAGAAACAAAGAAAGATCCGAGCTAAATAGATTTTGAAATCGTTTGACCTAAAAGATCCAGGTTCCATAGACTATCCACTCCCTTCCCACCTTAATTTCAAGCAACAATTCACCAAATCCGACTCTCAACCGAGATTTGACCAAATATACAACAAGATTTGGGTTCCAAGTATGAAATTCACAAACGCATCTGAAAAAATGCAGATGTTGAAAAAAAGAAAGAAAAACGAAGAGAGAAAGAATGGTTGATGGTGGTTCATCGATGATCATAGTGGATCGACGATGACAAAGAGCGGTTGTTTTGCAATCGAACGAGGCCGAGGTGGGAGGTGTGAGGCCGTAAGGGCCACTATAGTGGTGAGATATGTGAGGTCAGCGGCGGGAGGTGTGTGAAGGCCGTTGCTGAGGGTAGAGAAGTGAGGCTGTGGCAGTGGAGAACTCCACCCAAAGCTTCATATGAGGCAGAGGTAGGAGGGCGGTTGAGAGACATGGGGCAGAGAGAGGAGACGGGGGTGTAGAGAGAAATGTGTGAGAGTCTAAGGAGAGAATGAGAGAAAGGAGATAAAAATGGTTTTTTCGTTTTTTAGATTAAAATATTATTTAAAAGTAGAAAAATAGTTAAAATTTAATAAGGAAGTAAAAAGACAAAGATACTCTCATGTGGAATGCATGTGAGGGGACTTTATAAACCAAAGTAACAAATCTCGTTAGAAAGGACTGTGGTTACAATAAAATAGTAGTTAAAAGATGAAACTTGTAACTCTTTTAAAAAAGTACTACACTTGCAATTCATGGTTAGTTAAATGAAAATTTATGAAATTAACTTAATTAATGCACATAATAAATGTTAATTATATATTTATTGTAGAATTATTGTTTTATTGCTTTAATATTTTTTATTATTGTTTTTTTTTGTGATTTGATAAATATATCAGGAACTTTGTACTCTATGTATAAAAAACTAGTTAAGCCTTTAGGTTGCGTTAAGCATAGTCCATGACGTTCTGTGTAATATTCTTTAGCATAGATGTGTAATTCTGAACAACTATAAAAGTTTGACTCTAATATCATAATATTATCAATCCAATATTCTCTTAAGCATTAACTACTAATGAGTGTGATAAACAAACTGAAAATGATATATGCAGCACTCGGATGGGTACTAGTCTATACTAGTAAATCATTTTCTAGCTTTTATGTTAATATACAAATAGATTCATCATGTGATATACCATAAGCCTTACTTTTGTTTGTAAACCTGTAGGAACTCAAATTTTAAGTAAGCCAATATCTGTAAATAAGAACGAAACAATAAATTAATTATAGTGAAATATGTCGTTCAAAAAAATTAAAAAAAAGTTGTAGTGAAAGTTATTTTGTTTCTATCAGACACTATTACTCTAACAAAATAAACAAAAATAAATTAAACTTATCAAGATTAAGAAAAAAATAAATAGTTTTGATAAATTAGCTACACGTGTTCTCATTAAATTTCAATGTTGTAGAGAGAAAGAGAAATAACCAGTGTGCTAGTGAGTTATAAAAATAAAAAAGAAGTTAAAAAGGAGAAAGTAATATTAGTTTATTTTGATTAAGAAACGGGTAAGGATTCCCTCATGTTTTTTTAAACATTACTAGTCATGTTAAGTTAATATTAGCCATTAGATTAATCAAACGGGTGATATTTAAATAACTTTTTTCCTTTCTTTTTTTAATCAGTAAAATTATATTCTCTCTCCTGCTATTATTTTTCATTTATTTATTCTATTCCCTCCTATTTATATTTGCTTGCCCTCAGTTAATTGTTTCCTCCAATTTTATAGTTTTTGTTCCCTCCAATTTTATTTTTTGCTCCCTCCACTTTATCGTTTTTTTCAACATTTTCCCTATATATAACATGGTTTTGTCTAACCATGTAGTAAAAATTCAATCTCATAGCAAAAACAATTTTTAACAAGCATGGACGTGGACGATTCTTCAATTCCAGTAAGAGAATCTTCCATTATTGTTGCAAGGTATGTTCAAATTATCTATTGTATAAAATTGCACAATATTAATTTTCTTTTGTAATATCATGATGATTTACGAAATACTTGAATTTTAGTAGTTTAAAATATGCATTTTTGATTCAACAGACCTTCAATAGTGAAGATTGACTATGAGCCTCAAATGGGTATGGAATTTGATACTGTTGAGGATGCATGGCAGTTTTATAAAAATTATGGTGGAAACTGTGGTTTTGATGTACGCAAGCAATGGTATAATAAGAACAAAAAAGATGGAAGTATGACGTCGGTGAGATTTGTATGTAGTAAAGAAGGATGTCGAAGACCGGATAAACGAGACAATCGCACTAAATGTCCTCGAGCTGAGACGAGGACAAATTGTCTATCACGGATGGGAATTTTATACAACAAACATGCGAAGAATTACAAGGTACATGATTATGTACCTGAACATAACCATACGCTTCATACTCCAGAAACGGTGCATATGATGTCATCACAACGTAGAATATCAGAAGTTCAAGCAATGGAGATAGATTTGGCGGATGATTCTGGAATCAAGATGAAAGCATCATACGAGCTCATGAGTCGGCATGGTGGAGGGAAATCAAGTGTTGGATACACTTTAATAGATCAAAAGAACTATCTTCAAAGAAAATGGCAACGGGAATTGAAGTATGGTGAAGCAGGGAATTTATTGAGGTACTTTCAACAACAATCATTAGATAACCCTTCATTTTACTATGCAATTCAATTAGATAACGAGGAGCAAATTACAAATATTTTTTGGGCCGATGCAAGAATGATTATGGATTATAGTTATTTTGGTGATGTACTTACTTTTGATACTACCTATAGCACCAACAAAGAATCTTGACCTCTTGGGGTATTCATTGGTTTTAATCATCATAGACGAATAACAGTTTTCGGGGCTTGCCTTCTCTATGATGAAACTACCGAGTCTTTTGAGTAGTTATTTAGAACATTCTTAGATGCGCATAACCAAAAAAACCAATGACTATTTTTACCGACCAAGCTAGACCATGCAATGGCGAGTGCGTTGCATAATGTTATGCCGAATGTGCATCATGGGTTGTGTACTTGGCACATAATGCAAAATGCTATAAAGCATGTTGGAAATATTGTGAAGAATGGTTGTAGTCTTTTGAAAGATTTCAAGAAATGCATGTATGGATATGAGGATGAACAGAGTTTTGAAGAAGCATGGGAAACAATAGTAGATTACTACAAAGTCAAAGAAAATAATTGGTTGAAAGGTATTTATGAAAAGAAAGGGAAATTGGCTAAATGTTATATGAAAGAAGTATATACACTTGGAATACAAAGCACACAACTTAGTGAAAGCTTGAATGGTGACTTAAAGCATTACTTGAAATCAGACTTGGATATTCTCCAATTCTTTAAGAATTTTGAGAGGGTGGTAGAAGATAAGCGTTACAACGAGTTAATAGCAGAGTTTGATTCTAGACAAAAACTACCAAAATTGAGAATGAATAAATCTCCATTGCTACAACAAGTGGCACGAATTTATACTCCATCTGTATTCGATTTATTTCAAGAAGAGTTTGATTGGTCATTGTCAGCTACAATAAAAAATCACAAAGACAACCATCCTATCCATACTTTCATGGTTGAGATGTTCAACCAAGATGGAAAGTACACAGTCACAAGCAATCCTTTGGAAAAAACAGTTTTATGTAGCTGCAAAAAGTTTGAAACCTTTGGAATTTTATTTTCTCATAGTTTGAAAGTTCTTGACTTCATGGGTATGAAATTACTTCCAGATCAATATATTTTACAAAGATGGACAAGAGAAGCCAAGAATGAAAGTGTTCAAGATATTCATGGAAAAGAGGTTCATGAATATTCACACTTGAGTGCAACACAAAGGTATAGATCTTTGTGTCAAAAACTAGTTAACATCTAAAGATGTTGGAGAAAATGATGTACCGTTTACACAAGTAAAAGACTTGAAAAAAAGAGTTGGACAGAAAGGTAGAAAAAGACTAAAAAGTTGGATAGAGAATTTACCAAAAAAGAAGAAAATGTCAAAAAAAGACAAATTCATGCCATCACAGGTTTCATTTTATATCCTCATTTCATTATTTATCCATATTTCTCAAGTAAAATATATTTCCTAACTTTTTTATATACGATCTTTAAGAAGTTTACAAGAATTTCAAATTGTCACCATGAAGTATACCCTTCTTATCATCCAACAAGCAATATTCATTCGGATGAGGTGTGTGTATGGTTTCTTATGTATTTAATATTTTTGTTCAATTGTGATCAAATCACAATAATTCATTTCAATTATCCCAAGCTTCAACTATCTTAGTAAGTTAACCTCTTTCTAGGTATTAATACAAAGAGAACACCACTTTTGTTTCTTAGTTGTTTGTATTTTTATTAAAAACTGAAAATGCTAATGTGGTTTTTGTAGGGAACGAGAAGCGGAGATCTACATTGGGTAGAACCTTAGTAATTGAAGTCTTAATTTTATTATATTTTTATTAACTAAGACTTCTATTTTGATTTATGGATTGTATTTTTGGTTAACGGTTGCTACTTCGATATTTTTATTGATCCGATCAATCTGAACACCAACTTCTTAGTGTTGGAAAACTTATTGTAAATTTTGTTTCGCCACTTAGTAATTATAACAAATATTATGTATATTGTTTTATAATTTTTTATTGTTTGAGAATATTTATGTGATTCTTAGTTATTACAATTTGTTAGTGCTCATAGAATTGTTAGCGAAAATAACGATCATTAAAAATATATGGGAGGAAACAATTAACGAGAGGGAAAGCAAATATAAATGGGAGGGAATGAAATAAATAAATGAAATAATAGAATGAGAGAGAATGTGATTTTACTGATTAAAAAAAGAAATGGAAAAAGTTACTTAAATCCTAGCCATTTAATTAATTTAATGGCTGATATTAACTTAACATGACTAGTAATGTTTAAAAGAAAATGAGAGAATCCTTACCCAAATCCCAACCATTTAATTAATCTAATGGCTGATATTAAATTAACATGACTAGTAATGTTTAAAAGAAAATGAAAGAATCTTTACCCTTAAGAAAGAATGCAAATTAAGAAACACGTGACAACCTGTAGGGTCTTTTAATTATATAAATAGATATCATTAAAAAAATAATTATTAACATAAAAGAGCAATATTAGTTTATTTTGATTATTATGTTTATATCCTGCACTGCAGTGCCAATTAGAGTAGTATGGGACATTTACTTGATGTGTTAATGTGTTATGATAGTTACAACCAAATGAAGCATCACATTGTAATTTCTTGTCAATTTCTCGTGAGATATTAAGGGTTAATATTGTAATTATCCCATTAATGCGTGATATGGTTTTTCCCCTTATCTCACGATATGGAATAGCTTAACGCCTCCTTCCTCTCTACTTTTTTTTCCATCCATCTTTCTTTCTCTTTGGTTTGAGTAGTAGCAGCAGCCAGCAGGGGACTGAATTCCCACTATCCCTCACTTCTACTTTGTTCGGTAGTCTGTAGTCGTCGCTCCACCCTGTTCTCGCCTTTTTTCTCGATCGCCAATGCTAGGTGTCGTTTGTTTTCTCGATTTGGGTCATATGCCGTATCTCCGTCGGTAATATGATCACATTTTGTTGGCTTAAAGTAAGGGTTACTACATAGACATTTTGCTACACCAAAACATGATTGATCAGTTTCCATACTTACATTGCTAACAAATGTTTTGATAACTAATTAGATCAAATATGTAATAATACAATTATGGAAACAAGTCAACAACATCAATGAAAGTGGGGAATCATGAAGAAAAGTTGTATGTGTTCTTTATGAATAAAGTGCCGGTTGCCATGGTCTGGCTTTAACTAGTGGTATACCCGTTCGATGTTCGGGTACGTAAATAAAATTTTTATATTTAATACTTTTTATACAATACTCTTTTAAAAAATATAAAATTATTCACGTCTAAAAGTTTTTAGTGTAACATTAATGTGTTTCTTGTGTTTACTATTTTTAATAAAAGTAATATTTATGTAATGGATAAATGAAAAACCACTTTTATCACGTTAGTTCATTATAAATCTTATCTATTTTATCTTAATAAAACAACATTTTTAAAAAATAATATATTTTTAATTCTTTTATCGAAAGACCTAGAAATCAGTTCTTATATCAACTATGATACGTGAATATAAAAACATATAAATTGTGCCAAGAATTATCTACCCAATGCTATTGATGAATAACAAAAAATTAAGAATATACTAATTTTTTTAAAAATGTCATATTACAATAAAATGTATACCAAACGTAGAGAAAAATGAGATGGTCACAAATATATAATTATTTCTATAAACAAAATATACACAAGTTATTAAACATAATTTATAAACAACTTATAATTAATAACATTAATATATAATTTTTATAAAACTCTTTCATATGTTTCATAAAACACCCTCTTAATTTTCATCCAACCCTCTCCTCAATTAATTTGAAATTTATTTGAAAACACCCTCAAAACCTCCTTCTCTGACTTTCTCACTGCTCTGTCAACAATATACATATTAAATGTTGCACTTTCAGCTTTTATGTATAATAAAAGGAGTTTATAATTTAAAAGATGAATTCAAGCAACGGATAAAAAACCTTGGCTAATAGCAACATTTTAGATACGGAAGATAGAAAGGTAGAGTATTGGAGTTGCAAGCTAATCCCATCCACAACGCATATAAGAAGCTAATATATTAATTTGCTTTCACTCGGTGCATACGCGAGCTATAGAAAATCTCGTTTAAATTCAAATTAAGATATTGATTGTGATGCATAGGGTTTTCAAAATTAATGAGTTTGGTATATAGGAGTTTCGGTCAACTTGTTTACAAGACTTGCTGTTCATAATTTTTTATTTAAAAAAAACAAACATACTTCAAGTCATTTGCTAGCTTAAGCTTTCATACGTAGGCCGGATAATTAGATCGACATAAAAACGGCGTCTAAATTCTACGAGTGTCATTTTCTTCAACTTTGATTCTTCCAAGTTGAGACTTGTTACATGATTCATTGGTGGTAAAAGCATAACCACATGAAACTTCTGAGTGAGTTCGTTGACGTTTCAGATGAGCTAATTAAAGTTGAATTAATGGAGGAGATCGAAGAGTGGCCCGGTTAGTCCAAGTCTTGATAGTCTTAGTCAATAATTACCAAAGTGATTGAATTTCTATGTTAAATATTAATCTCGATCTGCCCCTAAAACAATATATAATGTATTAATGGAGTCTCAAGAATGCAGGTGTTTTGCTAGTTATATATCTAATTCATGTGGATATTTCAGATGATCATTGTCGTTGTTTTTACGTCTGTTGTTCTCTCTTGTCTACCTCTGATTCACTGTGTCACAGACAAAAACATTTCTATGCCTGGCTGCGCGAAAATCTTCAGTTGCCCAGCGTTGCCCTCGTTCCAATACCCATTTTACAACGACAACAGCACAACGTGCGGGTTTATCAAAGTCACCTGTACTTGGAAAGGTGGGGAGATTCAGATTGAAGGAGGGCGGTATCCGATTTTGGAGAGGTTTGATTCGGGTTCTTCAGTCCTGATCTATAACAGAACATTTGATGAACTTCTGAATCATAATACTTGTGAGGCTCTTATGAATAATATCACTTCTCCAAGACCTCTTTTGTTTTCCATTACAATAGATCCCTTCATCACTCTTTTCAAATGTGCAAAGAATCTTGGTTATGATTATTTTGGCCAACTAAATTACACTAGCTACAACAGATGCCAAGATCACAATTACTATTATAAGTATTTGCTGAATGATGCAACAGTTCCAGATGATCTCCCACATGCATGTCAAGTAATACAGTTGCCAGTGAAACGGCCATGGCAATTTCCCCAGCAAAGACCCGATGTAACCAACATATCTCATCTTCTCTCTTCTGGATTCTCTATTTCATTTAAGTTGTCACCTTCATGTAAAGACTGTTACAGAAAAGGTGGCCACTGTAATGCTAGCAATGGAGAATTTCAGTGTTTAGATGCTGAAAAGGGTATTTACAGCTTCTTTTTTTATCTTCCCTTTTGATCTTTCCTATTCTTCTTCATATATATGGGAACACCAGAAATGATAGGTGTAACATACTCCTACGTAAAGCCATTCTCCTGCCCTATAACATGACACTTTATCTGTTGTTGTTTTATGGCTGCAGGAAAACAAAATCACATAAAACTGATATTAGGTAAGAGCGTTGTTTTATACTTGTACTAAGTCCTTGTGTTCTTATTATTTTAGTGCATCTTTGTCAGTTGTTAATCGGTCTTATCCCTAACAACTTCATATATATGCTTTACACACTAGTTCACTTTTGAATCTGTTCCTGAAGGTGTTGGGTTTTGTTGATCTAGTTCTCGCAGGATCAGCCTTCATAATCATTCTTTCGGCTGCTGTTTTCATCATCTGGTGGCGCTATAACGATCTAAAGAACACCACCAGAAACAAATCTCCAGACCTTGAAGATAGGAGTCTCTTCTCTGGTCTCTCTGTTTTCTCCTACAACGATCTAAAGAACGCCACCAGAAACTTCAATCCTGCTCACGAGCTAGGGGATGGCGGTTTTGGAGCTGTTTACTACGGTGAGAACCACAAAATTTGATAAATCCTTATTCTTTTCAAGTAAGAATTGTTTGTTTTCAAACTTTGAAATACTACATTACTACTAACACGTCATCTTTCTGAACAAGGTAAACTCCAAGACGGGCGAGAAGTTGCAGTGAAGAGACTTTACGAGCACAACTACAAGCGAGTCAAACACTTCATGAATGAGGTTGAAGTCCTCACCAAATTACGCCACCCAAACCTAGTTGTGCTCTATGGTTGCACCACTCAACAAAGCCGAGAACTTCTTGTCTACGAGTACGTTCCCAATGGCACCGTCGCTGATCACCTTCATGGGGAACGAGCAAATCCAAGCTCGCTAACATGGCCAATACGACTAAATATCTCCATAGAAACCGCCAGGGCGCTAGTCTACCTCCATGCCTCTGAAATCATACACAGAGATGTAAAGACTAATAACATTCTTCTTGATCACAATTTCTGTGTAAAAGTAGCAGATTTCGGTCTCTCAAGGCTGTTGCCGAATAATGTAAGTCATGTTTCAACAGCTCCTCAGGGAACCCCGGGATATGTGGATCCAGAGTATCACCAACGTTATCAGTTAACAGATAAAAGCGATGTTTACAGCTTTGGTGTAGTCTTGATTGAAATAATATCATCAATGGTGGCTGTTGACTTAAACAGGCCTCAAGACGAGATTAGTTTGGCTAACTTCGCTATAATCAGGATCCAAAAATGTGAATTTAATCAATTGATCGACCCGGTTTTAGGATCTGTTTCAAATGCCGAAACCATGAACATGATAACATCAGTAGCAGAGTTGGCTTTCCGGTGTTTACAATATGATTCAGAAATGAGGCCTAATATGAATGAAGTGTTAGATACGTTGATGGATATTCAAGCTAAGGGAAGAACAGAAAGCATCAGAGATTTTGAAACCATGAAACCGTCAGTTCCGTCTAAAACCAATGATTCGATGGTTTTGTAGCAGAATTTCCCGCCTTCACCGGTCTCTTCTACCAGTGAATGGCAAAGTGATAGCAGTGCGTCAACTACGGTAAGCAGCAATGGGGACGGATATCCACCGAAGAGTTGCATCAGTACATTAAAATAAGATTAGATTACTGTTTGGGAGTTGATTTGTATACGACAACGATATATGCAACATAAAAATGTTTAAAACACATGGATATAAAATAGTGATAATGAGTTTGTGACGCATAAATATGTGTACAACAAATAATTGTTTTATACAAGTCACTACATTATTCCAATGTTTACTACATTTTCACTTTAGATATTTAACTTTCTAATAATTACGAAGTTAGTCTGTTAACTTTATGTAAATGACATTTTTTTAAAATTTATTTCATTGGTGGTCTACTATTTTAATATTATTATTTTTTAGCTTTAACTCTTTAAGCAAATTTAAATTTTCAGCTACAATATTATTACAGGTAAAAATAAACCAATTATGTTAAATAATTTTGATCTATGTCAAAATTATCATTATATATAATCAACTTCATTTTATACCTAAATATACAACCAACTTTCTAAAATGATTCATTGTATGGTTTCAAATAAAAAATTTCTTATGAACCAACAGGTTACTAAAATTTTTATTTTGTTTTTACTTGAAATTTTCTTATGAACCAATTGTAAATGGTTTTTGAGTTCATATGGTTTCAAATAAAAATTATTGCCTAATTCATTTTGTACCAAGGATTTCAAAAGCTTATGTTCATATGGCTGATTGTTCTAGCGAAGGTCCATCGATTCATCTTCCATCAATTTCAAAAAACTTTTAAGTGTTTGATTCATCTTCCATCGATTCTTCCGGCAATTCTTATGGCAACAAATCCATTGATATTGTGTTCTTGTGTTTGATTCTCGGTTTCCAAGTTAGTCTTAATGGCTTTTATGTGTGATTCTTCCGGTGAAGTTTCATTATGTGTTCTTGTATCGTTTCATCTTCCATTGATTTTCAACTATGTTTTCTTCTAGTGAAGTTCGATTAGGGTTTCTGCATTTGATCGATTAAGATTTCCACCGATTGCTTCACAGATCTGTAATCTATTACGGTTTTTGCCAGTTGCTTCACAGATTAGCAATGGATAGCAAGATAAATATGTTCACAGAAATAGGTTCAATTCATAATTTTCACATAAATAGGTTCCATTCATGGTTTTCGAACCGATTCTTGTTTAGATTCATGGTTTTCACCGTAATCCGTTCCTGCTTGGGGTTCTTGGTAAGCTTTAATTTTTGTTTGACCCCATATATAGTGATTCACTTCCCATGACCGAAGGCTTTGATTTTGGGTCTATATTCATCAAGCTTTGATTTTGTTTGCTTAGGGTTGCTTTAATTTATTTTTTTTTTGTTTCTTGCTAGGTTTAACTTCTTATGTTCAAGCTTATTCATATTCATCTTCATATATAAAATTAATGAAAAAAAATTTCTAAATTCAAAAGAAAACCGGTAACCTAGTAAGCAGAATACTGATTGCATACAATAAATTAAAAATAAAAGTTAGTTGCATTTTTAAGTACAAAATAAAATTGATTATCATAATAACAATTTTAACAAAATTTGTTATATTTTCACATACTTTACCCTTAAATAAACTTTACCCTTAAATAAAAGTCAAACTCATCTTCTTTTTAAATAAAAGTCAAACTCAAGACAAATTACAATGGAATCTCTTCTAAGGGGTTACAATAAAAAATAATTATATTCCTCTAGTGTTTATTTAGACAAACGATAGTTTTGGATCATGTTGTGACTCATGTTGTGACCTGTGACGCCTATGACACACACACGCACACACAGAGGATGATTAATTTGAGAACCATTTTTATTACGAGTATCACAAGAACGAATTTTGGTCTTGCTTAAAATAAATCAATGGCTAATAATTTTAACGACTCATTAATAACTAATGATTGACTCATTAATAAGGGGTATTTTCAAAAAATTAAGTCAATCTAATAACGACTCATCCACCCAAACGTAATTCAAGGTTAAATAAATATATAAATGATCAAAATACCCCAATTAATGAGCATTAATGTTGGTTACACATGGGTTGTCACTAGATAGAGGTAACTTTAGCTTTAGATTATACTTGTAAAAAGATGTTCAATAAAGTAGCTAGAGTTGGAATTGAAAATTGTGAAATACCGTTTATTAAGATTAACTAGATAGTGGTAACTTGGTTAAATCTGTTAATTACAATCTGAATACACATCCATAAGCAACGTGAAATATACAATCTTTTTATGGAAGATTATATTTCAATAATCTCATCGAAAATTTGATACATGAACAAGACTAAAGAGCTTGAGATTAAAAAAGCGAGAACCTCACACCTTCATAATCCCCTATAATCGTCAAGCCAAACACACCCCTAATAAGTAGAAAGGACAAACATACACTTAGGTACTCAAGTTGGTATTCTAAACAGCGAAACGTAACGAATTAGATAGAAAAAAGCACTTACATTTCTCAGTTTTATCTTTAAAATTTCTCAAACAGATTCTACAATGCCTTGAATCATTTTCCAACTTCCAATAATGTTTACTGTTCTTAGACTACAATTTGGCTGGATTTCAGACTACAGAAATCAGGGATCCTCCTAAGGTTTCATCCAACCATTATAATGTCGTTTGTCATGTTTAGACAGGGTTCTTGTGAGGCAGAAGGATGCACTTCAAGGTTGCAAAAGGGCAGCTCTAGTCGTTTGAATAACAGGTCAAAACAGGTTCGATTGATCTAAAAGACATTTTGTAACGGAAGATTTTTTCATGAATAAAACCGTGTCAAATATGATCACAAATTGCAGTATTTCACTAAAAATATTTAGACAGGGTTATTGAACCCATACTGCAAATATGGGTGAATCACAACCTGTTTGACCCATTTGTTCCTTTTATAGATAACTTTTTTTTTCTTTTATATGAGCTGTTTGGCCTGTTAGAGATAAAGTCAAAACTCAAACCCGCCGGTTCATAAGTCTAACGGGTAGAAAACACCACCTTTAGATGTTCTGCTGCAAGAATCTGTGGATCATCTCATAACTTGTAAATGTTATGACAGCTGATGGAGTAGTCCTTAAAAGATTAGTCCCGCAGCCACGGTAGAATCCAGAGATGCCTTCTTTGTGGAAGACTTTCTTAGCACAGTCGACAACTCCTTTGTAATGGATTTCAGGGTTTTTGACTTGCCCTTGTTCTTGGAGCCTTGACCGAATCACCTGGTGACTCCGGATTCGTTATTTTACCCAAAACTGGAATCAAAAGAAAAGGAAACAAGTATAGACATGAAATCACCTCATGTGGATAGGTTATTAGGGAAGCGAGTATTTTGGACATTGAGGAGGCGATCGCGATTTTCCCATGGCTTAACTTATTCGTAGTAGTATGATCTGACCACTTGAAGCAGACAAAATCAGCGTTACTTAAATGACTCTAATTAATGTCGTTTTTGGAAGTATGTTCTATTAAATTACTAGAATCAGATAATCTGCTGCAATAAAATAAACTCTACAACCTTGGACGTTCTACTATTTGAATTGTAATACTATATAAAAAGAACCCACATTAAGCACTTTCCGTCAAACTCAGATTTTATTTTGGAATTAATATATAAAATGAAGAAAAAGAACATTTTGTGTAAAAGAGAAGTATTACGAGGAATGGATAAAAAAAATTCATTTAATTTTGTGCTTTTGTTTATCCTTCGATGATAACTTTTAGCAACCAGTATGAAAACAATAAGATAATCAGAGGCATAATGTGTTTTTTTTTTTGGAAAATAAGCATAATATGTTTAATTCAAACATTAAAAACTGAAGTAGCAGTAAACAGATAATGAGTTCCAAAATGCAAATCCAAACACCCCCTCAAAATACCCTTTTAACAAAAAATAAGAAGTTAACTCTCTTTCCCGAAAAGTAAACTGTTTGAATTTATATGATGTCACACTGAATGGAAAACACATAAATTAAGGAGTATTTACCCCTTTGTGCAAAGTAAGACTTGATCTTTTCGTAGGCGGGAAATTGAATGGCAACATGACTAATCCCAGCAAGAGAAGGTAAAAGTCCACTTTCAAAACACATAAAAAAATATGGTTACATGTGTCAGCAAGAACACGATTTTTATACATGTACAACTTAAGAAGCATACCTGTACCACCCTCGGAACCCTTCTTCCTGTATGATACGCCTCAAGGCCGATGATATACTTGTATAAGGAACCACACCTACTCTCATACCTTGTGTCTAAAACAAACAAGCATAAATCTCATATTTGCAAATTGTCATTCCATTAAAATTAAAACTATTATATCAAAAAAGCATGCCCAGTAAAATGAAGGCATAAAAAAACCTACTTGTAATCTCGTCTTAACAACCCACAATGGATTTGTAGCAATTGCTGTTGCTGCTCCAGCACCAGAAGCAGCTATCATATTGGCACCGAAGCTAAGATGACCACTGCTATCCGCTGCATAATTGGAACAAAAAAAACACATATCAAATAAATAAAAGAATATGAATCCTTCATTTTAAACATGTTTAAAGATAAGAAAATGTAATGGTAAACAATTATATTAATTGATCACCAACCATGTGAATGGAGGAGCTCTTTGAGACGCCCATAAACAGCAAAGTAAACCTATATGTAAAAATCTCTGTCAAAAAAATTGAAAAGGGGAGAATATTACACACAATAATACCAATTGAAATGCATATGTCATTAATTATAATAGTAGTACTCACAGCCCAGGTTGGAAGTAGTGCGGCTATTGTTGGTGAAAGGCCCCGATATAATCCTTTTAATCCCTCGTTTCTTATGATGTTTTGTAGGCTTGTGACAATTACTCCACCTGATTCGTGTCAACAATGTTAGGATATTAAATCACACAAGATAATTATATAAACAATAAATCAAAGACACAGAATTACATGTTTCACTAATTTGCCTACATCTTCCCGATGATTCTTATTATCTAGTTTGTGAACTAAATAATACAGCAAAAAACAAACAGGTTGGTTCACTTGTTATAACAAGAATTCAGGCAGAAAAAAGACAACGCAGGCCAACCACCAACCTGAATCTCTAGAATAGTTGTTCTATCATTCTATGACATATTTGGATTATGAATAACATGTGCTTACTTTCACAAGATTTAAAACTAAATGACTCAAATAAACAGGGGTTAAACTACCTTTGTCCCCTGGAAGTACATCAGGCAGGCCATGAACTTGGAGTCTGGTCTTGATCACATCTAATGGGCACACAAAAGTGGCAGCAATAGCACCTACAACACAACACAAAACCTACTACATCAGACCACAATACTATTCACATCCAGAAACTGCATAATTAGATAGCACGTTTCCCATTTTACACTTTAAAGTTTGCTCCAAGTTATTAAAAAAACTGAAGTCATGGTAGGAAAAACTCACATTCTACACTTCATTTGTAAATTGTTTATAGTTTCTACTACAGTGCGAATGTTGATATACTTTACTAAAGCAGCTGTAAAAACATGAACTTGATCCCTATCCATTTATGAATTTATTATGCAACTTAAATTTACTAAGAGGGTGTTTGGATTTGTGATAATTTAGTTTGGAGTGTTTGGAAAAATATTGATTAATATTATAATCCATTTAGATGAAAACTACCTATCTCCGATCTTCATCAATCGACTATCAAATTCGGATTCTTCAAACATGTTAGATTTTTAAACGATCTCAATTTCATTATATCAAATTTCCCTTATAGTCAGATTATATAGAAGTTGAATACAGGCTTGTTGACGATCAAAATCTTTAGTGAAAGGCTGCATAATGTTAATGGATAACATTACCCGTATGAAACTGATTCAAGAACACTAAAATTGAAATCATAAATGCCTTATTAAGCTTCTTAATTTGTTTCAAATAGCATTTAAAATCAGACAAATACAGAACCCTAGTTGCTCTAAGCGAAATTAAATCGACGAGTAGAACCCAAATTGAGCAATGTGTACCTGCGGAGGCACCTGAAACGGCGTCGTAAATGATATCTATACCATTCCGATGCTCACCGCCCGTCATATCTTCAAATTCCGATCAAGAAAAATCAAAAGAAGAGTCTCTCTTCCGAAACCCACAAAAGATCACTGAATGTCACTCGAATTTTGCAGTTTTCAAAGAATCCCAGATAGAATGAACACATATAATGCAGAAAAAACTTACATCTATGCAAGGAAAACAGAGACCGATTTTAGGAGAAGAGGAGAGTGATGAAGGATTGATTGAAGTCGAGGGAGTTACAGAGGTGGATCGCTGGGTCGGGTGCTTTTGAGTTTGTGGATGTGTGTTGTTTTGGCTTTTGCTTTGTTCTCGGTTCCAATTGAAAATTCCACTTTGAATTCTAGTGCCCTTTTTATTCAGTTCTAAAGAGTGGTAAATTGGTAATAGACCTCACGTTCATCATTCTGATCATATCTGCCAATTTTTTTCTTTCTTTTGAAAGGTCTTGTATATTTTTGTTAGAGTTAAATTGTTAAATTCGTCTTTTAACTATCTTATTTCTTTCGATCTAGTCCTTTAACTTCAAATGTGACTAAGATGGACCTCAAACATCAACTTTTTGGTCTGAATGCTCTATTCGTTAGTTGACCGTCAACTCTGTTAAGTCAGAGTACTTTGGTCCTTTTATCATTTTTCTATTTTTGATTAATTAAAATTATATTTAATTATTTTAGAATTAAATCAAGGGTACCTATCACCCTCCCTAAACATACTCCCCCTCTCTCTCACACTCATTTGTGATCTCTCCCCCTCACCCTTGATAACCATCACCCCACCACCACCCTCACCCTCTTGGCACTGCACCACTGCCACCAAGGGTATTTCGGTGTTTATGCACACCTCAATCATTTCCCATCGCAATTTTATTTTTTTTGGAAAGAAATGAAAATCAAGAATAGAGGAAAGGGGGCAGAACCTCCTGATTAGGGTTCATTTCGCTACTCGTAGAAAACCCTATTCTCAGTTTCTGTTTCTCACACATCAAAAACAGATATTCAAAACATGGAATCCACTTCTCAAGATCAAGAAGAGTGTTTAATTAACTCTTTGTTGTTAACCTTCATCAATTTTGAACCCATGTTGTTCAATTTCTTCTATCTAAGATTTTGATCGGCTGTGGGAGGTCGCAAAGCAACAGCGGTGGGCGCTAGGCCATCTAAGGCGGCACTTGCGGTGGTTGTCAGTTCAAGATCGGGGACGGAAATCAAGTTTAGAGGTGTAAGAAAAAGACCATGAGGTAGGTACGTTGAAGAAATCAGAGACCCGTCAAAGAAAGTTAGGGTTTGGCTAGGCACTTTTGATACGGTATAGGATGCTACTCGTACTTACGATAGCACTGTCCGGAACCTTCGTGAAGCTAAATCCAAGACCAATTTTCCCTCAACACCATAAAAACCCTAACCACTACAGATCTAGGGTTTGTGCGTTGCACATAGGTGTAGTCGGGTGTTAAATTGTGAGAGAAATAGAGAGAGATGATTCGATGTCATCGTGAGAAAAGAGAGTAATGGCGGTGTGGTGGTTGTTTCCGGCTTAGGGCGACGGCAGCGGCGGTGGTGGTGGTTGTCCTCGTTGTTGTCCAGAGAGAGTTTACATTTTGGAGAACAAGTTAGAAGGGAAAATGAATGATTTACTTTTGATGAACATATAATAAAAATAAGGGTAAAATTGTCATTTTACCTTGATTTAATAGAGTTGACTAACAGTCAACTAACGAAATGACCATTCAGACCAAAAAGTGGATGTTTAAGGTTCATCTCGGTCACTTTTGAAGTTAAAGGACCAAATCGGAAGAAATGGTAAAAGTTAAATGATGAATTTGATAACTAACTCTTTATTATTTCCTTCTAATTCTTCTTCGGCTTATAAGACTAACACAAGTGTCAAAATCAATAGAGAAGATGTGAAAAATAATTAGTAGATTTCACATGTCATTTTATGACGAGTAGGAAGATAAAATAGGAAGAAATAGTATGAAAAAATAACATTTGTACTTTTTCTTTTATCACTCAACCCATTACTTATTCTTGTAGTAATCACTTTCTACCACTCTCTATCGTATCAAATTATAAAACTTGCCTACGCTTAACTTACGGATCAAAATTTTAAAAAAGGAAAATAAAACATACTTGTCCCCACCCCTTCACCACGCATCCCTTTGACTGCATTAGAAATTGCATGGCTAAGCCACCTCCACACAGGCCACAACAGTGAATGGACTATGGAGAACTCACTAATACATTATATATATATATGGAAAAGTTCAAACGAGAACTGCGAGAATCAATTTTAGCCGTCCAATTCCCTCTCCTTCAATTGGATTGTCCACCCATGAATTCCATACATGCACCTTGCCACATTCAATCCCCCACGCTCTTCATCCATGAATTTCACTTACCATTTGAATGGCCAAGATTGGTTCTCGCAGTTCTCGTACGAAAAACTGTTCTCGTTTGAACTCTCCCCTATAGGAGGGTTTCGTTGAGAACCATTATTAGAGTGAGAACCGCGAGAACCAATCTAGACCATTCATGAAGTGCGTGGGGGGATTGAGTGTGGCGGGGTGCATGTAAGGAATTCATGGGTGGGCAATCCAATTGAAGGAGGGGAAATTGGACGGTTAAGATTGGTTCTCGCGGTTCTCGCAATAAAAACGGTTCTCAAATGAATCTTTCACTATATATATATATACATATGGGAGGGTTCAAACGAGAACTGTTTTTCGTACGAGAACTGCGAGAACCAATCTTGACCATTCAAGTGGCAAGTGGAATTCATGTAAGAAGAGCGTGAGGGGATTGAGTGTGGCAATGTGCATATAAGGAATTCATGGGTGGGCAATCCAATTAAAGGAGGGGGAGTTGGACGGTAGAGATTGGTTCTCGCAGTTCTCGTACGAAAAACAGTTCTCGCCGCCGCTGATATTGCCCTTGTCGCTGCTTGCGTTGCCTCCAGTTTTGCGTCGCTGAATTGAAGGAGGGAGAACTATTTTTCGTATGAGAACTGCGGTCACTAATGACCCATTAATAGGGGTATTTTGGTAATTTATATATTTACCCAACCGTGAATTGCGTCCGGGTGAGCCGTCATTAATTTAGGAGGCTTGATTTTTTCGAAATAACCCTCATTAATGCGTCAATAAGCCATTAATGAAGCATTAATGAGCCGCCAAAAATCTTAGCTATTGATTAATTTTAATCAAGTGCTAAGATTGGTTCTCGCGGTTTTCGTACGAAAAACAGTAATCGTTTGAACCTTCTCCTATATATCTATACTATATTATAAAGCATTTAGGCATTTTGCTTAATCTCTTAAATTTTAAGTCTTTTGAAATTACTAAATTTCCCACTCATATAAACTAAATAGAAACTATTATATAAAGTAACTATTAAATAGAGTTAATAAGAATCTTATATTCTATTTTAATAACTAAACCTTCCATATTTAAAAAATTCAAATAAATTAAGTTAATTATTAAAAAATAATTTCATAATCAAACCTTTTATATTAAATATTATATCATGTAATAAATATTCTAACATAATTATGAGAAAATGTGTACAAGTAGAACTCATAAATCTGAATAATCTATAATAAGAATTTATAAACATAAATTTTTTAAATAGCTCATATAATTAATAGTTTCAAATTAGTTTACTATTTCCTTAATCTCTTAATTTTAAATAGTTTCAAATTACTAATTTACACTCAGTATTTTCATGCAATTTAACTTATTTTATAAGTAAAGACATTTTTTTATTTAATTGTTCTCAAAGTTTATTTAAAAATAATAAAAGAGTTAATTAAGAACAGGAAAATAAGAAAATAGACATGTTACCAATGTAAAATTATTCGTTGTCACCGTATTACGTAAATTTCCAAAATGAACAAGTTATCGAGTTGAAACTATTTGATGCCGCCGCATTGCGCGGGTACCATGCTAGTATATATATATATATATAGATATATATATATATAGATAGATAGATAAAAGTTCAAACGAGAACTGCTTTTCGTACGAGAACCGCAAGAACCAATCTTAGCCGTTCAATTCCCCCTCCTTCAATTGGATTGCCCACCCATGAATTTTTTACATGCACTTTGTCACATTCAATCACTCCATGCTCTTCATTCATGAACTCTATTATCCAAAATGAACAGCTAAGATTGGTTCTCGCAGTTCTCGTACGAAAAACACTTCTTGTTTGAAACCTCCCCTATATATATATATATATATATATATATATATATATATATATATACACACTAAAGGAAACTACTATATAGAGTTAATTAGATTATTAAATACCATTTTTATAACTAAACATTCCATAATAAATAATATTTAAAAAAGTCAAGTCAATGAAAAATAATTTTCAACTTATATGATATTAAATAAAAATTAAAAACTAAATAAAAGAAATCTTCATAAAAATAATAGTTTTAATATTTTATCATATAACACATATTTTAATTTAAGTATTAAAAAATACGTATAGCTAGAACTTATAAACCTAATAACATGTAACCTAAATTTATAGACATTTCCAGATTTTTTAAATGACTCGTGTAATTAAAAAAAATGTTTAGTTTATAATATATTTAATATTCTTTTTGTTTCTCATTTTATTGTTTTTTAAAATTAATAAAAGAGTTATAAGGAAAAGAGAAATAAAAGAAATGAAAACATGAGAAAGAAAATAGATACATTACAAACGAAAATTGTTCGACGTCATTATAATGCGTGATATAATAGTCTTACGTTATTAAAAATGGACATGTTATCGAGTAGAAATTATTTCTAACCGTTGCATTGCACGAGTACTATGCTAGTGTATATATATATATATATATATATATATATATATATATATATATATATATATATATATATATATATAAAACATTTGTTTGGACAAGTGATCTGTAATTTTTAATTTTATTTTATATAGTTGTAACTATAACTTCAAATCGTATATACGGTTTTAGCTCACTAGTAAAAGCATTTCGTTTCAAGACTAAAGATACTTAATTTGACCCCTCCTTCCTCATGTAGCTTTTCTTTTTGCCTCTAAGCTGACTTTCAACTTTTTATATTTCTTCATTATTATATTAGTATAATTAATTATTTGTTCTCTTATAACTTTTAACAACTAATATTAATGAATACATATTTATGAACGTCTTACTTTTATCTATATTTCAATATAAATTTTGTCGTCATACAATGTTTCTTACAAAATTGTATTTTTTAAGATTATAATACTTGTAACTTTTAATACGCAACGTTTTGTGTATATATAAATATACACTTGTGATTATCTTTTTTTTGTCTACATTTCGATATAAAATTTTGTAAATACGCTATTACAAGTGAAAGAGTCATTCTATTATGTGAAGTAATTATTGATTTGTAAATAATAATACTATAAATATAATAATATAAATCAAGTTTATTATAGATAACAAAAGAGCTTAGTTTTGATTTTATAGTTCTCTCATGAATTGATTTGTCATCTTGAGGACTATTTCGTCATTTGAAGGACTATGCAACAATGCATCATTGAATACAAATTCTTATTTTTTGATTCCCGCTACAACACGCAGGTTTTTAAACCTCGTTATTTAAAAATACCAGGTTAACCTGTCCATTTAAATTGCGACCTGCGTGGATAATTGTTTTAACTAAAGTCTAATAATATCTATGTGAGTTCTTGTGCAAGAGAGGACATGCAAGCTATTAGTGTCAAATAGGATGTATATGTTTACTTTATCAGTGTAAAATTATTAGCTTATTATCTTAAAAACTATGCTACTTTTGGATATATAGGCTGAAACTACTCATTTTAAAAATTACGTTTATTTTTTATATATTATATTTAGTAGTATTGTATCTGTATAATACGACCGTAGTAAATATGTTCTAATCGATAAGATATCCGATTTCAAGAGTGTAAGGGTATAGTATGCTATGAATGAGGTGTTAGCAATTAGTTTATGTTTGTTAACATGACTTTTTTTCTTTTCTCTTTCATTTCCAATATTTTGTTTTCCCACCAACTCTAATATTGATTTAAAAATTATCATTGAAAAATAGTA
Source organism: Dittrichia graveolens (assembly GCA_038502395.1). Classification (NCBI taxonomy): domain Eukaryota; kingdom Viridiplantae; phylum Streptophyta; class Magnoliopsida; order Asterales; family Asteraceae; genus Dittrichia; species Dittrichia graveolens. The sequence goes on along the minus strand of JARJIL010000001.1, from coordinate 93,321,487 downwards.
AATATGAAAAAAAATCTCTAATTATTAAATAATTAGAGAAAAAGAAAATCTAGCCTTGACAATTGTGTTGATGTGGGTGAGCTTGTTAAATGTGTTGTTTGGCATTCAAAAGATTAAAAAAATGAGTTATGTCATGTATTAAATAGTATTAATTTAACTAAAATTAGACTAATTAAATTATTGGCTTCATGTTTATGAGTTGTTGAAGCAATAGTAACCATAAAATTTACTATTAATTGAGTTAATTAAGAAGATAATTGAGCTATTGCTGTAAGTGTTTGTACTATTTGCATTAAAATATATACTACTTAAACTTAAACTAGCATTATATCCGCACAATGCTGTGGTAGTAAATAGTTTGTGTTTTACAACATGTTGCTTTTAAGAATATAATAATATGTTATTCGAGTGATTCAATGTCAAGAAAAAGTTTTCTACAACAATAATTTTTCTTTTATTCGTATAAATATTTATCAATTTTAAAAATATATTCTAAAAAATATTAAAATACAAAAAAAGATTTATATTATGAAATAAGGGGAGAGAAGTTAATAAGATTTTGGAAATTATGTTGATGTGGGTGGATAATTGTGTTTGTGTGAGAGTGTGTGTTAGTGTGGGAGCGTATATTTTAAATAAAAAAAGTTAAAGTAAATTGGGAGAGAGAATGAAATAGTTAAAAATTGAGTGGATGAGATTAATTTAGATAGAATGAAAGATCAAGATTTTGTCGTAGATTAAATTTTAAGAACTAAAAATTAAGGATGAGAGAGAATGTTAAATGGTTTATATAGTAGTATAGATAGTTTTAAGTGATAAAAAATTAAATGTTTTATAATATAGTATACATGTATTTACACTTCTACCAACTAACTTTCTCACTTTGCTATATTACATTTAAATTTAGAAACTTTAATAATATATAATCATATCCACTTTTTAGTTATTTTACCAAAATAAATTAATACAAACAGTTTTTTAGTAAAAATTTATTAGCTTATAAATTATAAGCTAATTCAGGCACTATACGAGCTTATAAGATAATAAGTATTAATATTATATCTAAATTTTATATCTTGTAAATAGAGGATATATATTAGCTTTCTTAATTATAGACTAGTTTGTTAAGCAAGTTGTTGTATCTCTTTGTATTTATATCATTGATTTCGATGGAAATCCTCACGGATTATTTCCTCTAACATGGTATCTAGAGCTTATGTTCACCGGATGACATTTTTTTCTCCGATGACTTTTCCTGTCGCTCCTTCACTTCGCCTTTCTCCTTCCCCTTTTGCTACTTCAGTATAGTCTTCTCATGGCTCCCAATGAACCTAACTCTCCTAAACAATCTCCTATACATCCGCTCTATCACCAATATCTAGAACAAGATTAATGTTTTTGATGGCACCAAGGTTACGTACAATTCATGGGTTAAGCTTTTCAAACTCCGTGCTCATGGCTAGGTATAATGTTCTTCGTAACATCAACAGTATGCCGCCACCCGCTAGAATCAATGCAACCTATGACTCTTGGATCGAAATTGACGCCATTGTTCTCTAGTGGATATACATTACTATCTATGGTGATCTCCTTGTTTAGGTTCTGGATACAGACACTACCGCCTATACAGGAAATTTTTACCAATAATAAAGACTCTTGTGTGGCGGCTCTTGAACATGAGTTCACCTCACCTTGCAATCGGTTTCTTCGGGTCAAGTATTGCCAAAAACTCAAGGATCTTAACCACCTCAAACAGCCCATGTTGCTTGCTCTTCGACACAACGGCCCACGTGAAATGCTTTAGATCCGGCGAACCTTGGGTAGACATTTCAAACAATGCATCTCAACCAACCCGAATCATCTTGGTACATGGACACGGGTGCCTCATCTCCTTTGACAACTAACTCCGGTAAATATCTTCTACCTCTATTTTTCTTCTAAAAATTTATTTTCATTGGTAATGGTAATAGTATTCCGGTTTTGGGTTCCGGGCACGCCCAATACAACACACACTCCTTACACTTTCCATAATATCTGTTACACCCCATATATTATCAAAATTTACTCTCCCGTTTGTCAATTTACTCGTGACAATAACGTCTTCAATGAAGGAACTCAAGACTGGGAGGATACTTTCACGCCACAATAGTTCCGGAGACCTTTACCCTCTCACCATGCCAACATCTTCACCCACCGCCCTCATTACTAGCTCTCATACAGACATGTGGCACAATCGTCTAGGACATCTCGGCTCTTCTACTTTAGATTTTCTTTATACTCATTCTTTTTTTTCATGTAATAAACCTAGTTTTTCTTCAACTTGTCATTCATGTCAAGTCTCTAAAAATAAACAATTGCAATATTTTAATTCTACTACTATTACTTTTGCACCGTTTTATATAATACATTGTAACTTATGGACTTCACCCGTGCTTAGTTTTTTTTATCAAATATCTCTGACGGTCACTTCACTTGTGCTTAGAAGTCTAGCTTTAAATATTATATGGTGCTAATTGATAACCGTACTCAATATGTGTAGGTTTAACCATTGAAATTTAATAGGAAACCTTGACCAACTTTACTAAATTCGATAACCTTGTCAACACCCATTATTATCGTAAAATCAAATGCTTTCATTGTGATTTAGGGGTGAGTTTGACAACACCAACTTCAAGACCTTTGCCACACAACGAGGTCTAACATTTCATTTCTCTAGTCCCAACACCTCACAACAAAACAGAAATGCCGAGCTTATAATTTGTTGTCTAAATGATATCATTCGTTCACTTTTTAGCCTATGCACACCTTCCTTCCACGTTTTAGGTCGAAGCCTTACACACCATAACCTACCTTTATAACATCCTACCCACTAAAACGCTAAACTTTTACATCCCTACCTATGCCTCTACTTTCACCACCCCGCATACTATCTCCTATGCGTGTAAGGATACACCTCCTACTGCAACACTTCCGCCACTCAATCCTATAAACTAGACACCCACTCAACACGTTGTGTGTATCTTGGCTACCTTAGAAATTTTCAAGGTTACCGCTGTTATGACCCCTCGACGGGTAAACTACTCCTTTCTCATCATGTTGTATTTGACGAGCATGCCTTTCCCCTTTCTGAACCCCTAACCTCCCGCACCTATCATTTCCTCAACCTTGACCCTCTCCTCTGCCCTATGATGTCTACCAACCGTCCCACTCAATTGACACCTCAATCCTCACAAGCCCTGTCACCTATCCCATCTTCACCTCCCACTCAATCAACTCCTATACCTTCACCTAGTGTTCTAAAAGGCGCGCCATGGCGTTGTTAAGGCATGGCTCCGCTGTTAAGAAATGGCCCTAGGCGCGAGTGTTAGGTGTAACACTCGACAAAGCTTGCCAAGGCACGCCTTTATGTGCCAAATTGCGAGTTTTTTAAGGCGTAGCGTACATAAAATATATATTTTTTTAGATTTGACTTTTTTCATATACATTTTGCGATCGTGTGTATTGAACTTCTATAAATTTGTGTTTTGTAATTTGTATACGGTACTTTGCTCCTCATTTGTGCAACTTTATATAATTTGTATGTTAATAAATGATAAATTGGGTATAAAATTGCCGCCTTAAAAAACGTAATGGCTCCTAAAGCTTGAGGCTTGACCTCGCCAACACGTCACACCTTACATTATTTAGAACCGTGCCTTCACCAGAACCTCCTGCCACCCCTCACCACCACATGACTACCTGCTCTGACCATGTTATTTTTAAACCCTGGCAAATCTTAAATCTACACACACCTTCATCCAAACCGATTACCCATGTACGTACGTATGTATGTATGTAGACATCTATATGTGTATATGTGTACGTATATCATATTATAAGGAGATAAGTATCATATTCTATTAGCGTTGAGTATTGATTGTTAAAGTTAAGTATTAAAGCCAAGCAATCACAGTTGAATTTGAGTATTCGGGGCACTAACGGTGAGGGTCTTAATCATAAGATAAGTATTTAATTTACGTAGCTAGACACTTTGACCGTTTATCTATACTATTTTATAAAACATTTAATATTATATCTATTAAAAGTTTTAAAACTGTTTAATTTTAAGTCGTACATATTTTTATGCAAATAATACAAACACTTAAAATAATAGTTCAATCAATTATCTCCTTAATTATCTCAACTAATTTATGTAATTATTTTTAACAACTCATTAAATATATGACACCGACAATTTAGTTAATCTAATTTTGACTAAATCACTCAAATCAACACTATTTTCAAAACTAGATTATTTTTCTCTCTAATTAGTTAATAATTACATATTTTTTCTTAGTTTTTATTTTTCAAAAAATTATTTTAAAACCCAATAAAATAGTTGATGGAAAAAGAAGAAATAAAGATACTAAAAAAGGTGAATGAATACGGATATATTGTTGTTTGGAAAATATTTGCCGACGTCGCATTCCGTGATTACTGTACCTAAAATTCTTGAAATCAGACATGTTATCAAATAAAAACTATTCGCAGCCGCCGCATTACGCGGACACAATGCTAGTATATATAATTGTGAATGAAATAACAATAACGTATCAAATAACTTATTGATTATCTATAAAAATAAGAGTAAACAAGAAATTCCATATGTTTTTTAAATAAATATAAATTATATAAGTACAATTTAAGAAACTAACTGATATGACCTGATTTTCTAACATAAAATAATACGTAAGTCCTAATGTATATTTTAAGGTTAGTATTTTGGAATAATGGATATTACATTTTCATTAACATTTTTAGGCTTGATCGATGCTATGGTTTTCTTATGTTATGATATATATACATATTTTAACGGTAAACACACAAACCTGCTAAACATGCTTCTATATTCACGTACTCTATTATTATATGTTATGATATTTAAAACTTCATAACTTAACTGAAGTCCTAATAATTATATAAATTTCGACGTTACAGAATACTTTAATAAAAGTATGGATTCTAAAAAAATCATAAGAAAAGATCATCATGCATGAAGCTTGAAATATTAAAAAAAAAGCATGGATATAAAATAATAATAGTAACCTTAAAGATATGAATAAAAAAGTAAAAATAGACAACGTATAGAATGTGATATATATAAATATATATATATATATATATATATATAGGGGAGGGTTCATGCGAAAAGTGTTTTATTTGCGAAAAGTGCGAGAAACAATCTCAGCCACTTATTTGTATTTGATCTATATTAATTATGTTTTTATTTTTTTTTAATTTAAAAGGGTATAATAGTAAACAAAACTTTTATCTCCCCAATCTATTTCTCTCTCCTATTTTCTCTCCTAAATTTTAAATAAAAAACAAAATAAATTAAAATAATTTACTACTAAATGATTAATTTTATGGAATTCACCGGTGAACACACCCCAAAATATTTACGAGCTTTTCATCATTACTTTGTTCGATAATGAACACATCCAAAAAGTTTACGTGTTTTAAGATTAACTTTACAATATTCAACACTGAACATATTTATAGATATCATCATATCTATGCGTCTTTCACAATTCAATATTGAACAACATATATGTCAAAATAAACATTACCAAAAGCTATTACAAACGAACTATATAAAACGATCAACTCATCTATTCACTAAAGAACATCTAATAAAAACCAAATAAATATCGCGTTAACTAATGAACAATCTAATGATAAGTAAGTTTCAAACCTTATGTTTAAAGGATGAAAACAAAAAAAAATGTAACTAACAAGTAACAATTAACAAGCACAGATCCAAAACTAAATTTTTTATTATACACAATAATCCATTACACACAATACATGTTATGTGAATAAAATTAAAAAAAAGCAAAGAAAAAAAAACCATCTTCAAGTGCAAATCATTGCTTCGAGTGAATACAATTAAAAACATAAAACCAAGACAAAAACAAAACAAAGAAAAACAAACTAAACCATCTTCAATTGTAAATCATTGCTTCCAGTGAATACAATTAAAAAATAAAACCTAGACAAAACAAAACAAAGAAAAAAAACTAAGCCACCTTCGATTGCAAATCACAGTTTCATCCGACTATGAAAGTGCTCGGTGAAAGGTACCAGCGACTTCAAGATCTACGTACGATGGTGCTTGTGATGCGGTGCTGGCGGCGGTAGAAAGTAGGTGCCGGTGGTGACGAGCACTATAATGGCGGCGGCGAGGGCGGCAACAAGCAACGGCGAAAACGGCTGGCGAAATCAAGCAGTGAAAAGGGGAAGGGTGATGTGCTCGACTTGATGGAGGTTCTTCGGTGCGGCGGCAAGGGGCAGTGGAAAATGGAGCCGGAGATCGCCGGATTCGCCGGTGAACAGTATCGTGATGTAGTGGCGATTTATATTTAGGGTTTGCAAATTTGAGGAGGCTAATTCAGGAGACCATATAAACGAGAGAGAGGGAGAGAAATAGAGAGAGGAGAGAGGTAATTGATTTTTAAAAGACTTAATTACCCTTTTCTTATTTAATTAAAAAGTATTAAAGTATGTTTAAATTACAAAAGTGCCATAATTAAAGATAACCATTGATTAAATGATCTAATGGACAGGAACGCTTCTCACACTTTTCGCAAATAAACCCTTTTTCGCATGAACCTACCTCTCTCTCTCTCTCTATATATATATATATATAGGATGGTTCATGCAAGAAGCATCCGTTTTGCGAGAAGTGCGAGAAGCGTTGCTAGCCATTAGTTTTTATTAAATATTTATTTAATTAACAAGGGTATTGTGGTCTTTTTTTACTAATATTCTTTTGAATTAATGTTTAAATTAATGTAATCCCTATAATCTCTCACTTTTCATATCTTATAGATTTGTTTTTTTTTAATATGATCCTCATCTTCGTAGCAAGTTTCAATAGACAATAGTTATTTTGTTCTTGAGCTCACGTTTGTTAAGCTTCTTCTACAAGTTTTATGTATTACAAATTCTCAAATTTGTAATTAATCTTCTTATGCATATTTTTTGCATCATCTCTATTTCATTTCTTAATCTTAGGTTACAATTAATTGTTTCTCTTCATTTATGGATTACACATTCTTTTTTCTATATATAAAACATAGACACACCATCAATTATTCAGTTATTTCTTTTGTTACTAATCTAACATCATCGTTTGATTTGTTTTTCTCCGGCTAAAGGTGTGCGTTCATTCATAATTAGTTTATCGTTCTTGAATTAAGTTTCATTAGTCATGTCTACTTCAATGTAGTTTTCTAATAGGGATAAATCCATAGGAAGTTCACCGTTGGTTGAAAAAAGGAGCTGGAACAACTTGTTTCTGGGGACAAAAGTACGTAAACTAAAGCAATATAAAAACTGCAATTCTGATTATTGCTTATAAATTTCTTGATTCCAAGACAAATGTTCACTAGAATGCTAACCAGTGAACACAACAGTTTTCATATAAAATAATATTAAGACTATATTCACTAATGAACATTGTCTATAGTTTACTTGATTTATATTGAAATATGTTTGCGTTCACTAATGAATTCATCAAATTCTAAAGTGAATTTTATCTTCATTTCAAATTTTGATCAAGAGTGAACACATAAAAAAATAGTTACAATTTAATAACCATTTTTCTTTATACCTTTGCTGCTATATGTTTTAGAAAAAGTTAAAGAAAAAAATAACTACTATAAAAAGAATTATAATATAATATTATAAATCCAAAAGCACACTTACTTTTTTCATTCTTCGAACTATCACACTTTGTTATTTCGGTTGCAGTAGTTAATTAAATTAATCACATATACATGTTCATTAATTAAATTAATACATATACATGTTCATTAATGGACAGTCACTACATCAGCCATTTGTTAATTACTTAAATAAATCAACCTTGTTAATTGAAAATGAGTCACTAATAAACATGATATACAAATAAAAAACAGACCTATTAATGCAGGTATAAATACCCTCACATTCTTTTGATAAACGACCGAGGAATGGGGGAGACGAAAATAGGGACCGAGAAAATTGGGATTGCAAATATCCTCTTTCTTTAAAACCTTTTTTAACGTATTAAAAATTATTTAAGGAATTTTAGGTTTTTACCAATTTACCCCTTCAAGATATATTCTTTAGCTAATAATGTGCACTATTTTACAAAAATGCCACTAGTTTTTCTTGCCGTTGATAATTTATTTTAACGGCCTAAAACGCTTCTCGCACTTCTCGCATAAAAGGAACTTCTCGCATGAACCGTCCCATATATATATATATATATATATATCGGAATCGAAAACGAAGAGATGGAGGAGCTTGGATGGTTGCTGTTGTAGTGTGATAGCGAGGGCATGCAGTTGTGGTAGGGCCAAATGGGCATATCAAAACAGGCTGGTTTGGGTTAGAAGCCAACCAGGATCACCACTAACATTATCTTGTTTCCAGTATATTTCATTATTTCTTTACGAGACTGATGCTGATTGATCCATCAGTTTCGCCATATTTATTGCCTTTTACGTCTAAATTCACTTCTTCATCTTTATCATTCCTTCCTTTTTATATATATTAATTAATTTTCTTTTTCAAAAATATATATCATGTGAGATATTTTTTTACGACAAAACTTAATTCTTTCATATAATGTACATACGATAGTATTTTGTCTTAGAAAACTACGTTGGCCAGGTTTTTGAAGTACCGATTTTTTGCGAACTCTTTTTGACAAGAAATCTAGGAAACTTCTTAAGATTGTTGCTGAAATTGTTGATACAATATTTGACTTTATCAGAAATATTAATTAGAAATTCTAGTTGCAATTGCGTTGAGGTTGAGGCAGTTAAGGAAAAACCAAAAACCTAGTTAACATTCGATCCATATCACTAGTTAGGTTTTTTATATATAATATATGTTTCTAATGCTTTAATTGTTTATGTATATGCGGTTGAGAATGAACGAATTCGTGGTTTATATATATGTTATTGACCAATTCCAATTGATCGATTATATATATGTAGTGTGTATGTGTGTGTTTTTTTCCCGTTCGTATTATTGCATATATGGTCTTGTTGTAGTCGTCCTGAAGTCACACTTAATTTTATATTGCTACATATAAAGTCATGTTAACTATTCCATGGTGGCATATGCAGAAAAAGTTTCTCAAAACTTAGGTTGTAGAAGTCATACTTACGATTCAGAATGCCAAAAGATGGGTAATGATAACTAGTGAGAACGATATATTTGAGAGTATGAATTAGTTATAAAGAATTAACTCATAACCATTGTTTTAATAATGTTATAATAACTTCACGATTCATGTAACTATATAAAATAAACTATTTTTCTACTTTTTGTTTATTTTATTTTTTGATATAACAAATATCGTAGTATCAGTGAATTGTTGCTTATATATATATATAGAGAGAGAGAGAGAGAAAGAGGGGGGACGGTTCAAATAAAAACTGTTTTTTTGTACGAGAACTGCGAGAACCAATTATAGTCATTGATCAAAAAGATGGAGAGTCCAAATTAAAGAGTTATTAATGGATAACCTTAAACTAATCAAACTTATCCTTAATTAATTAAGGGCAATTTGGACTTTTTCATATTACCCAAACTTTTTTTAAACTAATATATACATCAAATGGAAAGGTGTTAAATTATGAAAATTATATCAAATTAACGAGAAAATTGTACTATTTAATTGGAGACCGCTCTAGCTATATTTTTTTTAATTTTTTGTTTGTGTTTGTTGGGTTTTTTTTTTCGGTACAGGTCGACATGTGCAATATGCATGTCTACATATGCACAAATTCATCTAGTTTTTTGGCACAAATGTAGATATGCACATGTGCAAATATATGCACGTGTGCATATGAACATATTCACTTAGTTTTTTCCAGTAGATATGTAGATATGCACGTGTGCAAATAGATGCACATGTGCATATGTCGAGAGCTGTATTAAAAAAACCTAACAAACGTGATTTTTTTTCTAGAAAAAATATAGCAAGATCGGTCTCAAATTAAAGAACACAATTTTATCATTAATTTGGTATAATTTTTGTAATTTAACACCTTTTCATTTGATGGATATATTAGTTTTAAAAAAGTTGGGGTAAGTAAAAATGTCCATACTACCATTTCCTCTTTAAAATAAAGGGTTTAGGTTATCAAAATGTATCCAACTTGTCATGTTTTGTGCGTATCGAACTTTAAAAGTTTATATTGCGTGTATCAAACTTTTAATTTGTTGCTATTGTATATATTTTGGATACATAAAAAAGGAAAAAATGTATAAGTTTGGTACATACAATAGAAAGTTTAATGCATACAATACTGACAAATTAAATACTCAATACACACAATAGAAACTTCTAAAGTTTGATACACACAATAGCAAAACGTGATAAGTTAGATACATTTTGGTGAACTAAACCCTAAAATAAATAAAAAAAGACAAGAAATTAAATGATTGGCCAGAAATAGTTCTTGTGGTTCTCGTACGAAAAACAGTTCTTATTTGAACCGTTTCATATATATATATATATATAACAAATATCACCACATTATCCCCTCTAAGCGTTATAACTTATGCTTGAATAAGTGTTGTTCTCGTTTCTATTTATCATAAGATAGTATATTTTTAAATACAATTATAACCTAATTAACCAATCTCACATACGTGGAATATGAGAAAGGTAAGATATAGACGGTCATATATTTACCCATGATTCTAAAAAGCTCGTCTTGGCTTCACCATGGCTCTGCCAAGACTTGAGGCTTGACCATGCCGTCACGACATGGTCCAAGGCTTGGGCGTAAGGCTTGGCATAAACTAAGATCTAATTTGACATGCATTTGCCTATTATAAGCTGTGTTTTTTGAGGCGTGTTAGAGGTACTAAGCCATATGAGCCGAATATATAGTTATTTAGTTATAAGGATTGTTGAATATACCTAAAGCAAAGAAATAAAAATTGATGAACTATGTCATAAACCTATAATAATGTGTTTTTTATATTTGTTTGTATAAATTTATATACATAAGTAATATTTATATACAAAATTACCGTCTTAAGTCGCGCCTTGTAAAACATCATAACCTCGCCATGACTTCCAAGACTCGAGGCTTGACCATACCGTCGCGCCACACCTTACGTTATTTAGAACCTTGCCTCTACCTATTGGTAGAGAGTTTGTTTTAACAATAATCTCCGGCAAAAAAAAAGAAAACAACATAAATAAACAATTAAAAATAAAAGTGAAAGAGAGATAATGTAATAACCGATAGATTTCACATATTTATTTATTTGTTTTGTTTTATTATTATTACTTAAATTTATTATTACAACCATATTTGTAAATAACTATTATAACCGGTTTTGTTTGGTTCGTCGGAATTCGTCATAATTGGAAATAAGAATTCTATGTTATGCTAGTTTGGTTGGAAAAATGCTTAGAATAAAGTTTGACCAATCTCTCCAATTCCATCACTTACGGGATTTGACAAATCATTCCATTTCACAAAATAATTATACATATTTCAAAGAATTTTAATTTCTTGATCTCTCTAAACTCCTCAATTTTCTTAAATCTCTCATCCACCACCATCCACCACTATCACTAGTTAACAACCTATTGTAGTGAAAGGGTATAACCTTGATTTTAAATAACGTAAGACGTGACGTGACGGCAAGGTCAAGCCTCAAGTTTTAGAAGTCATGACGAAACTACGGCGCATTTTAGAACACCGGGTATAGCCATCCCACCCTATCACTTGCCATATTAATGTCACATTAGTTTTTTTTCATCATTCTATCTCAATGAAAACTCGTATAACGATCATTTCATATCCTACCAACCCACTACCCCTTGTTATTAAAAAAGAAGAAGAAGAAGAAAAGATGGTGCGAGTATGAACTTATGGGCCCCATCATGTTGGCATCTACATCCCACCAGTGTTTTACAAAGGGGTAAATATCGACAGGGGTGGTATTTAGTACCGGCACCTTAATACTGAGTATCCCATCCGCTCCATCACCTAACCATATGCTATAATCTTATAACAATAGCATTGAAGTAATATATTGACTTCTAAATACATGGCAAATATATATACAGGAGAGTCATTTAAGTGAGGCATCACATATACCTATAATAAATTCTCTATTACAACAATAGCATTCAATGTTCTTTAGTATGATACTACTCGCAAGTTATTTTTTCATAGAGGTTCCAAAACTATGCTCAACGTACTAATTACTTCATTGGCAACCTCCCACCCATCATATCTCAACATTGTATTAGATTTTTATCACATCAACTATTGACGTTATCTTGTTTACAAAGTATTGAAGATAGTGATAGTGATTGATACATATGAGTTTGCAATATTTATTGCCACCTGCCTCATAATTGACATCATCTTTATCATTTCTTTTTTAATAGTTGGCCTTTATATTGAAACTAAAAATAATAGTTGGTTTTTAAAACTGGAATGGATCAGCTGGTTCGGTCGGTTTAACTGGAAACCAAAATTGACAACGTTTTTTATTAGCGGTTAAACCTCTTACACTTGAACCAATGTGAACCAGTCGTGTTATAAACCTGGTTAAACCGGGTGGGATCGCATTGGATTCTAGTTGCATTTGCTTCTCCTTCAATTTATAGGCATTTTGACCAAGCGACGAGGGACAGTGAGAAACCACTCCTCCAAGCTTTCTTTTTCATTTGCCAACTTTGTTTTGTTATTTTTGTATTTCTTAGCAAAAAAAGAAAACAAAAGAGATAATTACAAAAATGGTACTATGGTTGTTACTAATTTTCGCTTTTAGTCCTTTAATTTCAAAAATTACGAAAATAGTCATTGTGTTTGTTACTTTGTTTCAGTTTTGATCATTTATACTAACTGGTGTTAACTTTGACCGTTAGTTAAAGGACATTTAGATCTATTTCCATTTTATCCTTGTTACCAAACAAAGACTACCTATCTTTTGACCCTTTGGTTAAAATTAATAATTAATTAACCTTTGGTCGTAATTAACTATTAATTAATCGGTTATTAATAATGTTAAGTAATACTTTTACATATATAAATTACTGATTATCTTTTTAAAAGATATTATATTCTTGATATTATTCTTCAATATTCTTGGTTTTATGATATCCATCCTCATGATATTCATTTGGTCTTGGTGTTTATCTGAAAATTCATATGTAATTAATGATCAAACTTGTATCTAGACGTAAATAAACTTGATAAAAACAAACAAAAACACAAACTTGGATCTTGATTTACAACACAGACACAAAACACACACACAACACACAAAGAAACCCAAATATGGATTCATACTCAATCAAATACACAAGGACCTAAATCTGTAACAAACCCCAAAGATGACTTTTAAAATTTCTTCTTGATTTAATTTTCTAACTATGGTAAGAGATTTCAATCGATCTGCTACAGATCTAACATGGAGATCTGCTAGCGCAATGGTGGTTATGGATGATGGTGGAGTTCAGATATGCTTTGGTTATACCATTCTTCAAATCTACAATGGTGGTGGCTATGAAAAGGAGATGTGGATATAGAGTTTGCTGCTCGCCGATGGTGTTCATCGACGATGACAGAAGAGGAGTGCCGGTGGTTGTGACAACAGGGGAGGCGGTGAAGTTCAGATCCGGTGAGTAACGATGGTTGTGTCACCAAGGGAGAGAGAGACCAATAATAAAGTGAATGAAAAATTAGTGTTTTGTAATATGGATAGAAAAATATTTTTAATAGATACGTTTGGATATAATAATAATGGGTATTCCTTGTTTGGTAACAAGGATAAAATGGAAATTGAGCAAAATGCCCTTTCACTCACGGTCAAAGTTAACACCAGTTAGTGTAAATGACCAAAACTGAAACAAAGTAACAACCACATTGACTATTTTCGTAATTTTTAAAGTTAAAGGACTAAAAGTGAAAATCAGTGACAACCACATGGACTATTTTTGTAATTAACTCAAAACAAAATGAATTTCAAACATATCTTATTCCAATATAAGTGAGCAAAAAACTCTCTTCCTGCTTGGGTAGGGTCGGTGTGAATAGGGACGGATCCAGAAAATAAGTGTGTGAGGCCACCGGATACTAGATAGTAGATTTGACAATATAAGCAAGTTGGATAACGACACAAAAAATACAGTTGCAAAAATGATAATGAAAAATAAATGATAGCAGAAAACAACCAATTAGCACAAATAATCAAAATAGTACACCACCGTCGTAATATTATTGTCCACTATAGTATTTTAATTTGTATTAAATATCATTATTACATATTTTTCATGTATTAAATGTAATGTTAAAAATGACATTTTCATCGATTCAACCTTGCGTTAATTGTAGCATTTTAAGTTGTGTTTTTTTGTTTGTATATAACAATTTTATGATGAAGGGAGTATAACAATTATCATGAATTTACTACTAAAAATTCACAATTAGTAACTAAAACATCTAAAGTCACAAGGTTTCATACTCCAAATTAAACGAATGAAAAATATCATATTCATATATTCTAATTTCACTATACTGTGTATTCACTGTATAATTTGATACAAAATTTAAAAAGTTTTATATAACAAATTGACAACTATAAATCCATGTCATTATGCTATAATGACTATGCTATTAGAGTAATTTCATTCATCGTGACTATTTAGGGTTTACAAATTAGCAATTTTTTCAAATGTTAAGGATAAAACTTAGGAAGTTAAGAAATTTATGGATAGAAACTTACTTCGAGTTCAAGTAATTTCATTATGCCCAAATTGTTTAAACTAAATTAGTTTTTATGGATAGAAACTTACTTCAAGTTTAGATTTTGTATGGGTGAGTTGACAACACACTATGAGAGGTCGACATTGGCGGTGGTAGACTGACGGTTTAGTGGTGGCAGCATCAACTATGACCTGGTGGATGGTGGGTTGTCGTCCTTGCAACCTTGAGTACTTCCTTGTTCGCCGGATAGTCACTACCAAGACGTATGTATTAATAGTGTTTTAAGCATAGTGAGAAAAAACATATGTCTAGGCTAACTAATTAGATTTCAATCATTTTGGGTTAGCTTTTCTAGTTTAAGGGATCAATTGGGACTACGCTAAATGTTAGTACATTTTCAACAAGTCATTTGATTGTACTTTATAATAAGCAACACAATTGATCTAACTATATGTGATTTTTTGTAATTATTTGGTGGGTGACGGTTTTTCTAGTTTTTTTTTACTACTTTGACTAACATTGATCAAAATCAAGTTTAATTCATCAAAAACTTAAAACACGAAAGTTGTAGAGCTTGATGCATACTTTCTACATGTTTCTGAATAACTACAAACGAATATCGCATGGGCAATATATGACTTTACAAAGTTAGCATTTTATCTAAAGTATACATAAATTATACTATTGATATACAACATATTAACACACTATACACAAAATGTTAACTAGTAGATTGATGAATATATCTACAATCATTAACTATATTAGTTAATCAAACAATCGGTATAAATTTTTAAAAACATATTGCATTGTTTAACCAATTGCCTTGTAGTGGTACATTAAGGTATATGAATAACATATAAAAAACAAACTTACGTGCTTACACAAACTCACCCATAAGAATATCGGTTAATGCACCATCAAAGTTTGTTGATGAGACTTGATATATTCTTCTCTAAGTTTAAAATCAAACGAGTTGAATATGAGAATGATTATAGATTCATATCAGAAAAATATTACGAACTTTGAGTGAAAATATAGAATCAAACAAAAGTGTAAGGCTATGTTGGGTTTTCTTCATTCTCTCGATGTGCACAAAGACATGACCGTCTTAAGGTTGTTAAAGACCTAAAATGAACTTTAAAAAGGAGACATTTTGATTTCATAACTAGATTTTTTATGTAAATTTTTTATTAAATCTTTTCAATTGGTTTAGTATAATTACGTTCTAGTCAATAAAATAGCCAAATTATGTAGTCTTTTTTGTAACATTGTTGATTTCAAATAAGTTTTTTTTTTACTAATTTGATCTTTGAAAAATTTCATTCTACTTTAGCAACAGCCACGAGATATTTAACATTATTTTAAAGGGTTTAGTACACAAAAATGTATTCAAGTTGTCACCTTTTGCTATTGTGTGTACTGAACTTTGAAACTTACCATTTAATGTATCCAACCTTTCAAAATTACCTTTTAATGTATTTGGTGACCTATACACCAGGTAGCAGGTAATTTTTTTATTTTTTATTTATTTTTAATTTCCACATCAGTAAATTATTATTATTTTCAAAAATAAAAATAAAAATTAAGGCAGTTGGAGATCTGGAAGAACACCGGATAATCTTCAACATCATGAATGACTAAATCTCAAAAATCAACAATTGAAACAAAATATGAAAGCTTATGAACATGAAATCAAAATAGAAGATCAGATTGAAGCAGATTAAAATCCAAACATTCAATGATAACTAAAACAAGAACATTCAATCAATGAACATGAAACGGTAATTTTTTCATTCAATCTCTGTTTCTTCTGCACCCGATGAAGATGAAGATGAAAAACATACCATCTCTTGTGCAATAGATGAAGATGAAGGTGAAATCGCACGTTCTAATTGATGAAATAAAAACCATTAACAAACTAGATTTGAACCTAACTCACCCAATCTCTCAGATCGTGAAGCAGATGGAGATGAAATCGAACAGAAGCAGATAACCCAAAATCAAAAGTTGCGAACATGGATCTGACAATCAAGAACCTAAACCGCCGATTGCGAATCAAGAACCCTAAATCTCTTAGATCGGGAAACTCATGAACCCTTCGAACAGATGAGTTGCTACTATCGAACCCTTCGAATAGAGGAAACCCAGTCAAACAAAGACCCTACAAAGATTTCATAACTGAAAACCCTTGATTCGACCCAAATCGTCTACAGATAGAAGATGAAAACCCATCAATGAAATCTTTGAAGATTGAAACCACATATGGAAACCCTAAATTGCAAGTTAGAAACCATTAAGATGATGAATCGAAGTTGAATATGAAATCACAGGTTGGAAACCCTAAATAGCAAGTTGAGAATGATGAAGATGAAGATGAAATCAAATAATCATTCTAAATAGCAAGTTGAGAATGATGAAGATGAAATCAAATAATCATTCAGAGGAATGCAACTTAAGAACAAAGGATCTGGGGAAACAATATATATTAATATGAATAATTATATTTTTATTAAAAATAAATATTTATTTTATTTGGAATTATTTTTTAATTTAAAACTCAATGTCACATGCCAACTCATTAGCCACGTAAGCAAAACCGGGGCCACATTACTATGTTACCTGCTATAGTAGGTTCGATGCATTAAATGGTAACTTTTGGGAGTCTAGTACATTAAATGATAACTTTGAAAGTTTGATACACACAATAGCAAAAGACGACAAGTTGGATACATTTTGGTGTACTAAACCCTATTCTAAATGCAATATTAGGATTTGGAAAAGAATAATTTTTTTTAATACAACTAAGTATATCAATAAGTGTGTCATTCTTTACGTAAATAATTTCGTCTAAAAGTCTTTACTTTGAAAATATATTTATACTATTAATGTCATAAAAATTGTTGAGGCTTAGATTTTTTGAGACATGTGGAATAGACGTAATGAAAAGAGAAAGGAATGGAATGGACGAGGGAATGTAATAAGTAGTGGAATGGAATGATCTATTGCATTCCTTTATCATGTTTGGTTTAGTATTGAAATTTCATCACATAACATGTTTTAAAAAGTCATTGTCTATTAATATATTATAGTTTGACAGTTTTTTATATCAAATTTTCATGTTATATAGATACATCTAATTCATAATTGAATAAAAGCTATAATGATTTATTTGGTAACATAAAAAAATTATGCATAAAAAGACTAAGAAAATATAGAAAATTATGAAAAAATAATACCTTTTTAAAATTAAAATTATGTTGTAAAATTAAAAAAAGATTAAGTTATAAATTTTCATTCCATTCCTAGAAGGAATGAGTTAAAAACACCACCTCTCCAAAGAATGAAAATGAGGGAATGATATTCCTTATGGATAGTCCATTCCATTCCTAAGTGAGCAACAAACATGTTTTTCTTATTCAGTCGTAATGATCTATTCCATTTCGTCTTTAATTCATGATTACCAAACACAATCTTAGTTTTAACAGTCTTATCCTATAAACAATGTGTTCAGAATGGAAGCAAATGAGAAATGAGAGGAACTGAATAATCAATTTTTTTTCCGTTGATCATATGGTTGCTTCATATAGTTTTTATTTTAGTATCCTTATTTAACGTACACACACTAAGTCACTAACACACTAAAAGTTATTTAAGAATTGCAACATTATCTTACTTGTATAACACAAACATTAAGATTGTAACAATTACAATATGACATTTATCTAAATAAATATGTAACATAAGCTAACAAATATCTTGTATTACAATCTCATATTTCCAATGTTATTCCTCTAACTATCAATTGGGGTAAATAGAAAGCCTAAATCTCATGAGATATTGAGGGTAATTTGGTAACTTTATCTTTTTATCATTAGATTTTAATTTATCACGAGATATATGCATTTGGTGTCAATGGCATTTACATGCATATTAAATTTTTAGTCTTTCAATGAAACATATTAGGCATACATACATACATACATACATACATACATACATACATACATACATACATATGCATGACTCCATAATCTATAGATTGAATCTATGACATTATTTAACAAATTTTGATAAAAAAAAGATTTGTGTGTGTGTGTGTGTATATATGTGTGTGGAAAGGTTCATTTGAGAACCGTTTTTATTACGAGAACCGCTAGAACCAATCTTAGCTGTTCATTTTGGATAATGGAATTTATGGATGAAGAGTGTGGAGGAATTGAATGTGACCGGGTGCATGTAAAGAATTCATGGGTGGACAATCCAATTGAAGGAGGGGGAACTGGACGACTAAGATTGGTTCTCACGGTTCTCGCAATAAAAACGGTTCTTAAATTAACTTTTCACTATATATATCACATGAAAAATCTTGTGGGGAATATCAGTGTGATATATATATATATATATATATATATATATATCTTGATTTTCTATAAAAAAAAGTAAATGTATGACAGATTTTTTTTAGTTTCCTTCTCATATATTTATATGCTATATGCCTATATTGAATTAAAAACTTTGATATCTATATTTCATTGTTTAAACTTTATTGTAAGTAGTAATTCATTTTTATTATTTAGATGAAAAATGTATTATCGAGTTTTCATCCAAATTTACTACATGAAAAGAGAAACATGTTTATTTAGAATAAATTCTGATTAAAACTTATAATTAGATAATAATAAATTTGTTTGTTTGAATTTTTATCCCTCACAATAGCGAGGGCGATTAACTAACCAAAGCTAAACCAATCATATAAAAGCCAATAAACGTTTACTCATATAAAGTTTTGAGTTGTGTTCAATAAATTCCATGTAAAAAACATAGTTCTAAAACTTTAATGTTCAATCACAGGTGATTCAGTATACAATCGCATGTGATTTGTAAAAGCATCACATGTGAATTACGAAAAATTTCGAAAATGCCACTCTGCCCAAAATTTTAGAATACAATCTGGACCATTGATATCATTGATCCAATGGTTAAAATTAGTCCCTTAAGACTATAAATTAAGTATGAACTGTATTAAACATTTTTCATAAAGTCTTTTAATAACATAATTTAAACTTGATGTAAATAAAACTTAAACCCGGTGCGAAGCCCGGATTAGTAAAACCTAGTTTATGATCAAACAAAGAAAAATATGAAAGGTGGTGAGAACAATACTTGAATATTATGCGGGTTCGGTTATGGTGACGTGATAATTAATCATGACTAGGGATGTTTAGTCATGAAATAATCAATAAGCTAAAAAAGCTAATGTGACATTCGGTCATGACAATCATAATTATAGATAGTCTTAAGAGTTTTCATTAATATATGTGACCAAGATACTACCACATCAATAATCAGTTCACTTGCTACATTTTCTGAGTTAAAAGCCAATGTTTCTTAATGATTAACATTATGAATGCATTATATATGATAAATATTTAGATATTAGTAATTTTACTTTGGATTCTCACAAGAATAAACAAAGGAGTTTTTTACTTCAGCTCTAAAAGTATAATTCTATTAAGTTGCTTTAATCTTAGGAGGTGTTAAAGTCTTTAATAGCATACTACTTTTTAAAAAGAGTAGATGTAGTTTTTTTTATTATCAAAATAATAATCTATTTTGTGGTTTAGGGCTAAAGTGATTAAAGACTTTAATTTTCTGATTAGAATGTTAGCTCTAGCTTGAGTTTATACTATCAGAAAGAAATTCTCTTCATATCACTAATATAGTGGTAATCTAACAATGAAAATCAAAGCTAGAATCAAAACTCTAATAAAAAATTTTAAGTCTTACTTACCTTAATATGTGACTATTAAATATATTATATATTTAGGTAATAAAAAAGTAAATTAGTTAGATAGATTATTTAAAAAAACAAAATACTGGTAAGCGACTTTAGTCTTAAAATACATGAACAACACCCGTTTTATACATTTTTTTTATTGTGTCATTTTTAATAATTCTAAAATACGTATTTATTACTCATTTACTCATAGTTATTTTGCAAATGGCACCAGAATCATGAACACTTTTGTTCGTGTGTTTCTCGCAATAAATATTCCGGAAAATCATGTAACGCGTGTCAACCATTCCGACTCATCTCATCTTCCCCACTTAACATCATCCTTGAAAACAAAACCAATTACCATTGATGCAAGATTCCTTCTTCACAGCACTACAAAACTGTAGATTAAAAAAAAAAAAAAAACCCCATCTTTTTCACCCCAAGAACCAGTTAAAATCAAGAATCTCATCAACTTGTCTTTTGATTATTGTTTATTTTGTGGGTTATTAGCAAGAATCACTTTCAAGAAAGTCTGCTAATAAAAAAAGGGGTCTCCCTTTTGGA
This sequence comes from Dittrichia graveolens, assembly GCA_038502395.1. Classification (NCBI taxonomy): domain Eukaryota; kingdom Viridiplantae; phylum Streptophyta; class Magnoliopsida; order Asterales; family Asteraceae; genus Dittrichia; species Dittrichia graveolens. The sequence goes on along the minus strand of JARJIL010000001.1, from coordinate 93,300,358 downwards.
TCCAGATAGAAAAAGAATCCTATCCGATGTAATTTCTCTCTTCTATGATCTCTTTTGTTCCCATTAATTAATTAATTCACTGACATTTCTTTATTTTCCTCTCTGGATTTGACCTCGGTTTTTTCTTTATCTTTTTTTAATTAGAAAAGATTAATTAATTCTCTTCATTTATTATACATAATATAGAAGATATAGATATACACATACAGACAATGCATATATACTCTTGTTCTTCTCTCTCCATGTTTATAGTTGTTAAATAATTGGGGGAAATACAATTTATTACAACTTAATAGCTGGCACTCATGATTTCATAGTTCTTGTTCTTGTTCTTGTTATTTCTCCTAGGACGTTTATGGGATCTGAATATATTGAATTTACAAAAGATTTGTTAATGGGTGAGTTCAAGATCTGTTACTATTACTTTAATAATATTTTGTCTTCAGTTTGCTAACAACTTGTTCTCATCTCAGATGTTTCTGCATGTATGCTTTCGTGTTTACTTTTGCAGATTGAACATTCCGAAAACCCTAATTTTCAACTTCCCTGATGTTTCAAAGTACATTCTAGGGAATTTGCTTGATTTTAGAGTGATGATTCAAAACTGAAATCTGGGAATTGTTCTGATCTGGATTTTGGGGAAAAGGGTTTCTTTAATTGAGAAAATTATGGGATCGAGGGTGGAGAGGCATCAGCATCATGATCTTGTGCCGTTAGCTGCATTGATCAGCAGAGAAATGAGAAGTGAGAAGATGGAGAAACCAACTGTTCGATATGGCTATGCAGCTCAATCAAGAAAAGGTGAAGATTTTTTCATGATGAAAACAGACTGCCAGAGAGTTTCTGGTCATCAATCATCAACTTTTTCAGTTTTTGCGGTATGAAGCAATTACTCTGTTTCTTCTAAATACTTGTTTATTCTTTATTCTTCAGATATAATTAGAATCTGTATACATAAACACTACTTATATCGGATCCATGATGTTGAACCTTATTAATTCTGACGTTGGTATCATAGAGGGTTTTGGGATCCATGAGTATTTTGTAATATAGAACTCAAATTTGTAGATATTCGATGGTCACAATGGGAATGCTGCAGCATTATATTCAAGGGATAATCTTTTAAACCATATTATGAGTGCAATTCCTCGTGGTCTTGGACGTGATGAGTGGCTTCAGGCGTTACCGAGGGCGTTAGTTGCAGGTTTTGTCAAGACTGATAAGGAGTTCCAGAACAAAGGCATGTCACCCCTGCTCCTAAGTCGTAATTAACAATTCTTTTCTTATATATATTAGTGTAACTTATGGTTGACTTTTTGCAGGTCAAACTTCGGGAACAACAGCGACCTTTGTAATTGTCGATAGATGGACAGTAACGGTTGCATCGGTGGGAGATTCCCGTTGCATTCTGGATACACAAGGTGGTGTTGTATCTGTTTTGACTGTTGATCACAGACTTGAAGAGAACCAAGAAGAGTGAGTAGAATCTTTAAGAATTCACTTTATGAGTCCTCAAACTCCCTAATTGTTGCAAACTAATGATTGTTCTTGCAAACACGCCCATAAACACTATGGTACAAGGAAAAGAACATCATACTTGACATTTTTTACTATAATCCCGAAATCTTTTGGAGTATAGTGTTTTCTTCTTTGGAAAATTTACAAGAACGATGTTACTAGATGAAATATGTTGATTGTGTTGTAGTGTTATTTCAGAAGAGAACGGGTAGCGGCTAGTGGAGGGGAAGTAGGGCGGCTAAGTATCTTGGGTGGTACTGAGGTGAGTGTTTTTACTAAATCAAAGAAGACAAAGTTCATCAAATGCTTAATTAGTTTTTCCAAATTAGAACCTAATTCTGATATATTTTGACAGATTGGTCCCCTTCGTTGTTGGCCAGGAGGCTTATGTCTTTCTAGATCGATAGGCGACATGGATGTTGGGGAATTTATTGTTCCCATACCATATGTAAAGCAAGTGAAGGTAACCATTACTATCTTTGTATACACCATTTCCTTTTTATCTCCGTTTTTGTGGGTCCCGTCCTGATTGTGAAGGGATTCACAATTAGACTTCTATATTTTGGTCCCGTCCTGATTGTGAAGGGATTCACAATTAGACTTCTATATTTTTCTAACACCGATAAAAATGTTTGAATGTGGTAGTTACTGTTTAAACTAGATATCTCATAATCTCTAAAGGTGATTCCTTTTTCTTTTCTTTTTTTCGTGTAAAAAGTTATCGAATGCTGGTGGAAGGCTTATAATTGCTTCTGATGGCATTTGGGACGCTGTTTCTTCAGAGACAGCTGCAAAATCTTGTCGTGGCTTACCTGCTGAACTTGCTGCTAGGCAAGTAGTGAAGGTAGTTTGTCTATTATGTATTTCAGTGTTCTTATTTAAAGAATATGAACTTTGACTTTTGAGTTACCGAGTCATTATAATTTCTTATTATTATGAATATTATCATAATCTCCATGCAAACACTAATTAGTGCTTTTATTCGGCATAGTTCAAATGGGTTAACCATGAACGTTTTCAAAAGAATTTTATTTAGAAAGCTGTTTGTTCATTTGACCTTAACTCCCCCATACCTTGCTCAGAGATTGGTACTGTTGTCGTTGTTGATACTTGATAGTTCATTTGACCTCAAAAGTCAAACTGTACCAATTGGCAAAAGACTAGATTTTCCTATTGCTGATATGTATGGTTATGCAGGAAGCATTGAGAACAAGGGGATTGAGGGATGATACAACCTGCATAGTAGTGGACATAATTCCTCCTGACACTGCAACGCCACCACCAACACCATCACCGCCCCTGAAAAAACCAAGCAAGCTCAGGTCTTTCTTTTTCAGAACAAAATCACATGGTTCCTTAAGTAAATTGTCGAAAAAACTATCTGCTGTAGGCATCGTAGAGGAACTTTTTGAAGAAGGTTCAGCCATGCTTGCAGAAAGGTTATTTTCTGTCGCCTGTCACACGAGATTTAACATTTTTGGCTGAGCAAGCAAATATGCAATGCCCTAACTTGTAGTGGATAATCAATCAATAATGCTTTAGACATCTGGTAAATAATTATATAATTAATTATTACATGTAATGTAGATTGGGGAATGATGAGACGGTTGGTTCATCGACATCGGGTCTTTTCATGTGTGCTGTTTGTCAAGTCGATCTAGCTGCAAGTGAAGGCATATCAGTTCATGCTGGTTCCATCTTTTCCACAAGTTCAAAGCCTTGGCAAGGTCCTTTTCTATGTGCTGGTTGTCGTAACAAGAAAGACGCCATGGAGGGAAAACGGCCAAGCGGAGTCAAAGTCACTTAATCGATACCCTTGATTCGTTTTCGCATCTAACCTTTGATCAATTCTACCGAGCTAAATGATTCATTTGAATGTAGAGGTGTGACACCATAATGTATATGTGGTAATTGGGAATAAAGTTATAATGAGTTGTAGCATATGATATGATGATAATTTAGGGTTGAAGATTGCTTATTTAATTGCTGGTAAAATGTGTATAGGAATCAAACAGATCTTTTAGTTTAGAATAATAATCCTACTAATTTCATCCTTAGTTTGTACTAACTTTTTTCTATGTACACATAAAACCTCTTTTTGATCTGTTTTTTAACATGGTTAAAGGACATCTTTTTACCTTTTTTAATCATGTCTTCAAGAGTAACATCACATCAAAAAAAACAAGGCAATGTTACTACTAATAATACATCAATAAATCTTAACCATACAACGGAAGACTTAAAAGTTATGTTATACAGAAACTATCACAACAAATCCTTCCCTGTGCATTCTTTAAATTTTCAAACTCTCGAATCTTCAATTCATTTTCTTTCTTGAGGAATTCTGATTTGTATGTCTTAATTCTTAAATTTCAATCAAGATTCTCGAATTGGATCATATCATGATTTGGCAACAACCGGTATCAATTGGTGATTTGGTGACAATTGACCCTTCTGTTTCACTTTTGTTATATGCAAATTGTGTTCATTTTATCATTTTAGTAAAGTTTTGCTTCTAGTTATATTTCATAGAATTATAAGGTAGAATGTGAAAATACCTAATAGGTATATGACCAATGTAATTTACCCTAATTCATTAAGCATTTCAATTACTCTTAAAAGTGTGTGTGTTCTTGGTGTATTCGCTCATACTATATTGCACTAAGATCATTATTATTAGGTGATTTGTTTCAATTACTATTAATACTTGTTACAATTGAAATCCTACAACTTTCACGTTTCCAAGTCGGCAGTGATACTTGAATCATCGAAGCAATCGTGGCAAACAAAGCCAGCCCCTAAGAGGAGTAACACTGGGCCGTATTAAATTATTTTCTCCTATTAAGCCACTAGATGACAGATATGTACAAAGTAAATATAAAAAAGTTGGCCCCTTACTCAGGTCTTTTCAAGTTTGAAAGAGACCAAAAGTGTAATAAAATGAGATCAAGAAGGACTGAACCTGTAACTTTTCAAACCCTGAGACCAAACATGTAATTTTCAGTAAACCTTAGGTAATTAACTCAACCATTTATAAATTATTTTATTTAGTTTCATAACTAATTGTAAATGCAATATATATATATATATATATATGTTACTTAACACATAAAATTAATGGATAACCTTGACTTCCAAAAATAGATTTCTTTTTTCCATTTGATTTTTTTAGATTTCTCCAAATTAGGACACCAATTAGCTACTTTTAAACATGTTTGAATCACTACTATTCACATTTCAAAATTCAAAGATAAACCATTAAGACAAAGATATTGCATATTACACTTCAAGGCTCTAGTCAACTTTGACTTCGTCAATGTCAACTCTCACTATATTACCTTCCAACAGGAAGCAATGTGAAAACACCTAAGAGACTTATGGCTCCAATAATGACCTTTTTTCAACTAAAATCCATCATCTCAGAAAATCTTAGATGTGAAATGCAAATATCCCGATCCTACTGGATGGATGAGGCCAATGAGGGCTAGGGAAAAAAACCTTTATCGTGTTTTCTGCACACCGGTTTTCGTCACTAGATCGTATGAGAAGCTATGAAAAAACAGAAAAAAAAACAAATCGACACGACTATATATATGATCCATGATTTAGATTAGTCGAGTTATGGGTTAGAGGCTTAGAGCATCATTGTTCAACTAATATATCAGATCATTATATTGCTTATTTGGTTATTAAAAGATCACATCATATAGCCATCCAAACTTGACATAAAGGATACATTTCACAGATCAAAACGGGAACCACATGAAAATTCCAAGTGTGTCCAAGCGTTTTAAAAATGGGGTTGATGAAGAGTACTCAGCAGCTCAAAAGTCCCGATGGTGTAGGTCCATAAGCATAAGATTGCACAAGTTGCAAGACTTTTATGTTTTTTTGGCAAATAAGTCATTATAGTGTAGGTCCACAAGTTCCATAGGCTTAAGCAAATGTGTAAATACTCAGTTATGTATATAATGGAGTTCTCAAAACCACACTTGACAGGTTCAATAGGAATATAAACTTTTCGCTCGGATATTAGAAATGTTTCTGGTCTTTATTTTCGCATCCTTGCTTTTCCATCTTATATCCCTCGTTCACTCAACTACATATGACAACATTTCTACCCCTATCTGCCCGAAAAGTTTCAGTTGTCCTGCTTCTGGCCCATTCAGTTACCCTTATTACAATACTGCCAACACAGGATGTGGGTTGATCGAGGTTAACTGTACTTTGAATCATGAGAACATCCGATTTGGAGGACGGTCATATGATATTGCAGTTAAGCTTGAGTCTGGTCCTTCTGTATTGATACGTAACAGAACATTTGAAAATCTTGCATTAAGGGAAAGCTGTGAGGCACTTATGGATAATTTCACTTCTCCAACTCCTGAGTTGTTTTCTATTTCGATCCAACCCTTCGTCACTCTTTTCAAATGTGCAAATGATCCTGAGTATGCTGCAGAAATTGGTGCTTATTTCAACAAGCCCAATTACAATAGCTACAACAGATGCACAGATTACAATTTCTACTATAAGATTCCCATTAGCAATACATCAGCTCCAAGTGATCTCCCAAATAGATGTCAAGTAATACAGCTTCCAGGAATGGCGTATCAGCTTAGCGGCCAAGTGACCAACTACACAAACATATTTTCTCCTTTCATTTCTGGATTCTCCATTTCATTTCCGCTATCAGCTTCATGTGACGAGTGTCACAACAAAGGTGGTTGGTGTTATATGCTCCAAGGAACTTTTCAGTGTTTAGATGCCAAAAAGGGTAATTACATCTAAACCACATATATAATACGTTTACTATTACACATATTTTCAATTAATGGACACACACGTACTTGCGTACATACATGAAACATACACACGCATACACACCAACCTATGCATGCACACGCACAAGCACAAGCACACACATGTGTAAATGAAGTAAAACTCATAGAAACATTCTTGGACAAATTATATCTTCTTCTTATAGTTGAAGTGTAAAGCATGTTTCTAACATGATATTTGAATGATTTCTTTTCGTAGATGAAGGAAGAAAATTGCCACGGGTGATTCTTGTATCAGGTAATTTATCATAAAGATGGTAATTTTTTGTCGCCTTAACACACTATTTTATTTCAAAGTATAAACTTATTAAAGTATTTATATTTATTGGCTGTTGCAGTTTGTGTAGGAGTTGTGACAATATCACTCTCCATATTAATCTTATGCTTAAGAAGGATTATTGGATGGAGAAAAATGGAAAATTACAATGTCAATGTGGAAAGGTTTCTAAAGAATCAGGAATTCCTAGCTCCAAAAAGGTACTCTTATTCACAAGTAGAGAAGATGACGAGCTCCTTCAAAGTCAAACTAGGCCAAGGTGGTTTTGGTAGTGTGTATAAAGGAGTTCTAAGCAACCATAACCTAGTAGCAGTGAAGGTCTTAAGTGAAGTAAACCGTAATGGGGAAGATTTCATTAACGAAGTTGCAAGTGTTGGGAGGACTTCTCATGTTAACATTGTCAGTCTTGTGGGATTTTGTTTGGAGGGTCGTCGAAGAGCATTGATCTATGAGTTCATGCCCAATGGTTCCTTGGAAAGGTTCATATATCGTCAGACTTCTTCAAGTACTACCCAACTTGGGTGGGAAAAGTTGCACCAGATTGCAATTGGGATTGCTCGAGGATTAGAATACTTACATAGAGATTGTAACACGCGGATCTTACATTTTGACATAAAGCCCCATAATATTTTACTGGACAATGATTTTTGCCCAAAAATATCTGACTTTGGGCTGGCTAAGCTGTTTCATGAGAAAGAAAGCAAGATATCCATGTCCCATATGAGAGGAACTCCCGGTTATATTGCTCCTGAATTATTTTCTAGGAATTTTGGAGAGGTTTCCCACAAATCGGATGTTTATAGTTATGGAATGATGATTCTAGAAATGGTTGGAGGGAGAAGAAACCTCGAGGTCGGAGTTGATCATACAAGTGAAATATATTTTCCACAATGGATATATAAGAAGGTTGAATTCCATGAACAACTCAAATTGCATGGGATTGTGAGTGATGAAGAAGATGGGATTGCAAGAAAGATGATTATTGTGGGATTGTGGTGTATACAAACTAATCCCTTGAGCCGTCCGACAATCAGTAAAGTGTTGGAAATGTTAGAAGGGGACTTGGAGGTTTTGGAAATCCCTCCAAAACCTTATCTGTGTTCTCCATCAAGGTCTATCCATTCCCCATCTACAGATTCATTGCATCCTTACAGTTCTTCTACCATTACTTTGTAATTTTTTGTGGTTTAAGCATTGCAATATTAGTCAATTCCTAATGCCTACTAACTGGATGTGTGCATATGCAAGCTATTAATACCTTAGTTTTAGAAGTCTCATGATTATTTACGTATCAACTTTAGTTAATTAATTGTATGTGTTAAAAGAAACAAAAAAACAACACAAAAAAGTTACATGGCTTGGTCGAATTAAGTGATTGACCTACGTTAACGAGAAGGAGCCGGAGATTTATTATTCTTTTTCAACTATGGCGTACATATGAACTACCTACCGGATAAAAGTAGCATTTTAGGAAACAAGTTATTTATTTTTCGAATAATGACGAGTTTAATTTATTTTGATTAGGGATAAGTGCGATATATATATATATATATATATATATATATATATATATATATATATATATATATATATATATATATATATATATATATATATATATATATATATAGTGATATTGCTCGATCAGCCACTTGACTATTAGCGGTGGATGATCTGATCTGAAACAAATATGTTGTGCTCCATTTTGAACCTTATTTTGGATAGATGGAAGATTATCCCAACACCTAACTTTCTTCTTAGGTGTTTTATGAACAAGCCCACAATATTATGACAACTTAAGAGAAACATACAAAAGAGAACATGGGATTCTGGAATATAGCTAGCTAGGATCGCGCAATCAATGGTGATCGATTAAGAAAAACAAAGAAAGCTCCTACCTAGAGGACGATCAACGATGCGTCTTTTGACGAAGGAGTAATTTCAAGGCAGGTATAGTATTATTCATATATTAGTATTAGTATTAGTATTAGTATTAGTATGGTATTAACAGTTCTATAGAAACTAAAGGGGACAAGAGAGTGAGTATCTTTCTAATCACGATTTTACAATTATGTTGCACAAATACAAAGTAAAATATGCCTTAAAAAACACAAATTAAAATTATCAACCAAGTAATAAAAGAGAGGGATAAAAAAACAATAACACGGGTGTATAGTGGTTTGATTAGATACTAACGAATCCAATCTACGTCTATTTTTTGTTCTTTAACCAAGAGTTTGTCTTCACTATTAATGTCTTCTTGAATGAAAAAGACCACGAGTACAACGTCTCACTAACAAGGTAGTGATCACCTCTTCATCTCACTATAATAGCAAGGTGATGATCACACGTACAGAGTCTCACTAATACAAGTTAGCAATTATCTTCACAAGCTGTTCACTAAGATATGGTAGTGATGACCAACAACTCACTATACATAAATATACAAGAATAGAAGTAAAATGTTGTATGCTTGAGTGTTCTTCTCTTGATGAATTTAGAGAGGGTTCTTATAAATAAACTAGAATGTGACTTTTATAAAAACAAGAGTTGGAAGAAAAAAAATTAAAATTAGAGCACCACAGTCCAAATTTGGTATTTTTAAAATTTTAAAATCTGAACATTTTGTATTGCTTTATTTACACATGACCTTTATTTTACTCAAGGATAAACTAACTTATCTGCTAAGAAAGTTTCTATAACATCTATCTCAATTTAGAAAAGATTTGATAGTTTGGTTAATCAAGAGGGAAAACACCAAAGATGATTTCCCAACGTATCTACACTATTACAACTTAAGGATATTTATGTAGTCTAGTAAGTATCATGTTGGATCTTTTTCATGATTATATTCCGATAGTATCAATTCAAGTTAATTCTATAAAAGTATTCTTTTCTTTTTAATATTGAGCATAAACCTATTTCCTTTTCGATCTTTTGTAGCTGTCAAGTTGCTCCCCCTCTTGTATTCCTCGGTCTCTCGTGTAGCCTTGAGGAACGCCTATACTAACCCTTCAAAACCCGTCATTCCTAACCCTTTCGATTTGTGCAACCTGTTAGCCTTCCCCACCCACCCACTTTCTCTATATCTATCTCTTCTTTCTCTCTCCTCTATCTTTCACCTCCTTCTCTTTCTTATCTTAGGTTATGGGCATCTATTTCATTACTTTTCATTATCACGTCAGTGTCATATTATTTTTTTCTCTTATCCCCTTCATCACACTCCTATCACTCTAACCCCCTACATCCATCCCCTTCAACCATCTCATCTTTTACATATTTTATTTTTAATTTTTCTATTACAATTATATAATTTAAATAATTTAATTTTTAAAAATAATTTAGAATATAATATAAGATAAAATAATAAATTTTATATTTCATAAATTAAACTAAAAATTTTATCTTCCATAATAAATTATAAAACTCTAAAAAACGATAATCCTGGTCCCAATTGTATTTTTGTCATAGAAACTCTTTGCGGGCCAAAACCGCTGTTAGCGCCCTTCCAGTGAGATGCTCGTGTGAGGAGATGTAAAAGTCGAGATCATTTTGTCTTTGCTTCGACTCCTTTTGTTCCTCAATATTCTTTCAAAATTTCAAGCTTCTCCCTCTCAAGTTTCAAGGTTTCTTGTTTCGCGTTTAGCACTTTTCGTTTTGCATGCTAAACATATCCACAAAGCCCTTCGTCTCCTTCATCAAATCGTCGTTTTTTGGAGGCCTTGGAGGCCCTGTGAATGTTGACGGCGCATGTTTACATTTATCACGTTTCATCAGACATGGAAGCTCTTCTTGTATATCAACATCATTCCCTTTTTCCTCGTCTTCGTTGAGGTCGAATCGACAACGTGCGTCGGAAGACATCGTGTTTGCGTTCGAATCCGAGGTAGTTTTGCTCCATTTTGGGGCCCTCAGGTTGTCATCCATGGAAGGTATGCTTTTACATTTTGGATGGTCTTTGACTACTCTCCAAGACACCTCATTGTTGAAACTCGCCTTTTTTGTTTCTGCACGATAACACAAATGTGCCCTCTCCAAATAATCAGATTCACTCCAACCTGAATGATATTCTGGACTTTATATTATTGTAGATTCTGTTAATCTTCATAATGTGTTTCTTCATATCACTCCACTTCGAGATTATTTGGTCTTTCGTGTAGCTCCGAAAGTTTCTTTCATTAAAGTAGTCAATTACGTGCACCCAAAAGTCACTTACAAATATACATAAATAAGCAAATATATATAAATAAATAAGAAAATATATAAAAAAATAAATTATCAAATATATAAATAAATAAGCAAATATATAAAAAAATAAATTATCAAATATATATACCTCTTTTCTAGCATATCCAACAACAACGTCTCCGGAGACGTGAATCCATGCACTAGTCAACAAAATCTCTTCGTCCATAGTCCACATTGTCGGGCTCAATCTATTTGGAAATTTTGTAGATTTTATTTTGCGGCGTGCATCGGGAACCGCCTCGGGCTGGGTCTCAGGAACTCCCTCCTACTTATCCTCCCCTTCAACGTCTACATAATCTTCTTGTTGCATTAGTTGTTGAAAAATGCCGGAGACTTGTTGAAACATGAAAGGCATCGTGTTGTATGTGTTGGAAGCCACCTTAGTAAAAATTTTGATATTGTTGAAAACCGTCATAGTAGATCAGTTGTGGTGAAAACAAAGGTATTTGTTTCATGTTTGCTTGATATATTGACAGTAACACCTGTGAGCTTGTACCTCGCGATTTAAAACTCGTTGTGGGTTGTTGGTTTTGATCCATATTTTTTAAGAAGTTAAAGATGGTAGAATAGAGAAATAATATGAGATAGTAGAACAGATAAAGATGATAGAATAAAGATGGTGTAAAAAATGTGAAGGAGGTGAGGAGTATTTAGTTAATTGGTAATATATGTATATATATACACACACATATGCCTTTTCCAACGGTCAAGTGGATAGGAAAAAAATCGAATTTCAGCATGAAAGAAGACCAGTGTGGAGGGTTTAAGGGGGTGGCGGTGTTCGCATGTCTCACGCACCCTACCAGTTGACTGGATGCGCGTTGTTTTAAACAAATAATTTAAAATAAAATAAAGTTAATGGTATGATTGGAAGAGTTATTCTTAAATTGTAGGGAAGGGAAAAGAAGAAATGAAAGTTGATGCGAGGCTCATTTGATAAGAGGAAAAAAAGTCCTTACTCCCTTGATCGACCGTCGCATAAAAGCAAAAGTGAGCAACCTAACAAAAAAGAACTTTCGTTCCTTTTCTTTTTCCACCCAACCTAAATATACATCTCAATCAAATATTTTGTTATATTTTTAATAAAGATAAGTGTTAATAACTATACAGAAAAAAAAATTAATGAATTTCACGAATAATGAAAAATAAAGTAGAAAAGAAATAATTAACTTATTATCTTTTTTTTCTGTTGGGTTTATCATTTATGTGCCCCACGAGGCACGAACCAACTTCCACCGTCAAATAAAGACCTAAAACATAGGCGTTACTGGGCTTATTTGGGCATCTTATTTTTCAAAAACATCTGACTGCAAATATTTATAAAGCAGAATCTTTGTTTGAATAAGTTATAAGTTTTTGTTTGAAAATTTTCTAATTACACATTAGAATACATGTTATTAAATCACACAATTCAATAAACATTAATGAAACAAAGATTTTAATAATAAATTATTTTATAATTTCCTCTAATAGTATGCATTTTATCAAAAAGAGTTATAATTTTGGTAAATTTATGTAATACTGAAAGCTTCTAAAATTTTAGGAGAACGACAGAGAAAAATACATTTAATAATAACATAAAGTGTAAATTGCTACAATTTCTAATTGCCAATTAAAAAGCTCTAATCAGCCTATTATAAAAGTAAAAATTATTTTTTTTAAAAATATTTTGGGAGATGGCTTTTACTTACGGTATAAGCTTTTCTTAATAAAGTTAATTCAATCTATAAGTTGAAGATGAGAGGTATGTCATGAATCCTATACGAAACTCAAATATTTTCTAAAAGATTTTATAAATTTAACACATCTTTTTTTGGGTTTCCTTGGACCTCAAACAATCCTAAAAAAACCAACTGCTTTGTTCGTCTTTTCTTTCTTAATCGCATCAAGCCCACTTTCTTATAAGCCCAAACAGTCCATTTTCACTTTAATTTTCTTTTGTTTCACTTTTTGTCGAATCAGGCCACGTACGCACACCAAAAATGAATTGACTTGTTCCTTTTTTTTTTCTTTACTTTGGCTGAGCTGTTCTCGGCTTATTACACGATCCAACTCGCATTGAATACTCTTTAGTCTAGTTTTTTTTCCAACTTAAATCGTTTTGATTTGAGTTCGTATGAGTGTTATATGGCCAAAACAGTAAATGTATCTTAGAGTTGTCGGTTTTTCTTATTTCCTCCTATTCATTCACCATTTTTTTCACTACATTCTCTATTTCTTCTCACAAGAGCCTTTAAAAATTCATTATAACAAATTAAGTCAGTATTAACTTAAATCACTACAAAAAAGAATTTAAAGAATGAGATTCGGGATGCAAATTTGTTAGACCTCATATTGTGTCCATTTTATCATTGTAGTAAAGTTTGCTTCGAGTTGTATTTTCTGGAAGTATAGAGTATATTGTGAAAAATACCTAATAGGTATATAACCAATGTAATTAACCCGAATTCATTAAACAATTGATTTTAGCTGTAAATGTGTTCTTGGGTCTCTTTATCAACATAAGTTACATTTTCTAAGTTCATATTCATTGTGTTTGATTGCTTCATTTATTGCATTATACTTGATACCGTGGACCTGCAATTAGTATCAAAGAGTGGATCAAAAGGTACATCATCTTTATCAAATCTGAATTTATCATTCTCATTCTCCCACTTCATTCATCTCATCATCAATTCGGATCAATTAATTGAAATTGAAGATTGTTTAGTATTGATTTACTATTTTCGAGTTCATCTAAGCTAATTAACATCAAAATCATCGAGTAAATTTGCACTTATAGATCCGGTTCCATAAAAACGTAACTGGATTTTTAAATGAAGAATAGGTCTTCGAAATTGATCCATAATAAAGGCTGTGAGTGAAATTGGTTGTTGATATGTGGTTTATTATCATTTTCTAGTATATTGGGGCTGAAAATCTGAAGAAACATAAATTATTTTTTTGGATTTGGATTGATTTGAGATCAATAGATGGTTAATCTTGAATAAAAAAGGTTCCTCAAATTGGGAATCGAAAATGCAGGGGTGCTGGAATTGAAAACCCATCATCGAAAAATCCTTGATTGATTCTCAACTTTTTAGTTGATTTAGTCCCAATTAAAACCTCTTCAATTGAAAACTACAATAGGAAACCTCTTCAATTGAAAACCTCTTCAATCGAAAACCTCTTCAATTTAAACTGCAATCGAAAACCTCTTCTATCGTAAACCTATTACTTAGAATTGAAAACAACAACAATCGAAAACCTTTTTTCTTACTTTCAATTGAAAACACACTCACATGTTACAATCGAAAAGTTTTACCAATTGAAAACCTACCAATTTTCTTTCAATCGAAAACTTCTCTTTCTCCAATTGAAAACTTTTCAATCACAAAATCCAATTGAAAACTTTTCAGTCACAAACCACAATTTAAAACTTTTCAATCACAAACTCCAATTGAAACTTTTCAATCATCAATTGAAAACCTCTCAATCACAAACCTTCAATTGAAAACTTCACATTCACAAATATAGAATCAAAAACATTCTCAGATCACCTTTCTTTATTCCACTCAAAAATCCACTATCAAGTATCAATCATGCTTCGTGTCAAAAAAGATATCAAATTAAAAGGAGAGAAAAGTAAGAGTGCATATCTTCTTCTATATGTAGACTATGCCAATAAGTAGAAAAAGTGAGCAGTTGATTTGGAACAAGAAAATGGCAAACTTAGTTTACAACTATTTGAATTGACAAAAAGCTCCACATATTCGAAAACAGGTATCATAAATTTGAGATTAAAGAAGGTGTCAAGATAAGAAATTTTGAGCAACAATTGTCGAAGGAAGCTCAAATAACCAAGGATATTCAAAATAAAATGAGATTAGAAAGAGAGAATTTTGAGACTGAAAGCAATCAGTTTGTCATTAAAATTCAAAAATTGGAACAAGATTTACAAAATTGTATAGAAGAAAAGGTCACGACATCTTCTAATTCAAAAAAATTTCAAAGTGTAAGTCTTCCAAAGGAAAATAAATCAAGGTGGTTCTTGTAATAGACCTCGTAGGTGAATCATTAAAAAGTTACGTGCATACGAAACCCACTTATTCTAAGGATGATCATACTACATTCAATTCGTACATAGAGAAATTCATAAACAGGATCAAGCTTCGAAGAAAGTTTTGAATGAAGTTAAAGATACTTTTGAATGAACGAAACATCAAACTCTTATTCAAAACAATTGAGGCTATGTTTCTCATACTACACCTTATCATGTTGCTCGTCTTTTTGTGTGTGTTAGTCAAATAAGACCATTCTCAAATGCTAACACGAATGCACGTCTTTCCACCTTGCCTGATCTTAAATATCCATTTGTGGTTCGCTCCATCAAACGTCTCTTAAGACTTTCTAAAGAGAAGATTTTATAAAACCATATCAGTTTCACCGGTTTTCTACCATAAGAATATATATGTTCGAAAGATCGAGAGGGAGAAAGATAATAAAAAAGTTTCAAGTCTGCTGAAGATTGATATCGCCGTATTTAGATATATATTTTATACGATATCATATTTATTTTTAACATGTATTGTTCGTAAATAAGTCAAAATATACTCAATATCTTAAGTTGTTAAATTTCAGATCAAAAAGGCAAATGATGAAAAGTTTTGAACAAAAACCGAAGAAACAGGAAAAGCTTTCAGCTCAGACACATCTCAACTATTTTTTGATCATATCTCACTCATACGAACTCGGATTGAGGTGATTCAAGCGGTCACGGAAACTAGACTCAAAGGGCTACAAAATCAATTTTATGGTCATTGCCTGAAAACGCATAGTCGCAGCATGACGCGACGGGTGTCCAGATCCAAAAATATCGTGACTTATCTACTGGTCGCGACACGAAGCGCCAGAAACGTGAAATCTATAAATTCAGCCCTATTTTTGACCTAGGAAACATATATGCGATTCTAGGGCTCAATATGATGATAGAGGGCATCTAGAAGTGATTTTCGAAGCCTGAGAGCGGATTTGGATCTCAAGAATGAAGTATCAGAATTAACCAATCATCAGCTTTAATTCAGTTTGCTTTATTGTCTATGTTTAGCATTCATCTATGATTTCTAGATGTTCTTTTCTTTTGATTATGGCTTAGATACTATGGTTTTTACTTAGATGAGATTACCTTTGTTTTATGGTTTGATTTTGATGAATTGGATGAATTAATAGTTATATATTTATCATGTCTTGCTTGATCTAAGACCCATATGTGTTAAAGTTTGAAACTTTGTTATTTATTGACTGAGTTTACATAGGTTTGAGGACCAATCTATTTATGTATTCTTTTATCATGATTATCTAAGACCATTAGGCGATTATGACTAGTGATTAACCAAATCCTAGGGTTAAGTGACAAAGTAGTTAACTTTAATGTGTGTGAACAATTGCATGTGAAGATCATTATGTGTGATTGGTTGATTGAATGAATAATAACAATCAATATTGATTAAGTTTTGCATGATTCGAAATTAATTGACTAATTGTGATAATACTTGATCCCATTCCTATAGGATTAGTATTTTTCATGATTATAGGGTTAAAATTTATGATCAAGATATCTAACCAATCTAGGAATTGGTATATGATAAATAATATCTATTGTACTATCTTGAAATCAACCATAAATAAGGGGTAATCGAATCTAAGTAAAAACACTTTTTTTCTTGATTATTCCACTTCCAAGCTCTCAGTTTTATTTTATTTTTGAGTTGTTATCTCTTTTGTCTAATTAATATTTTATCGCATTCTTTGATTTATTCCAATATTTCTCTTTTTACTCGCTTTCTTTAGATTAATTAATAATTAAATCTTTTAAATCTGAAATCATACTCGTTCCCCAAGTGTTCGACACTCGGTCTTACCAGAACTATACTGTGATACGATTAGGTACACTTGCCTATTTGTGTTGTAGTCAGAATTTTGGTGATTCCAATTTATAAATATAAAACCTGATCTGACTCATGCACATTAAAGATCAAACTACGTTCGAGGGATAGCCAAAAATGTTTATTACAAGGCAATAGCCTAAAAAGACATTACTCACTAAGTACTAATTGTAAAAATGAAGCACACATCAAACATCATGACAAGATGCAAAACTTACCTCACTACCAAGGAGCTATAGATCACATAATCGTATAGGATGGAGCAAGAACAACACATGTAACAAAGAGAATATGATTTATCCCTATATTTGACGAACACAAACAAATAGCATGAACAGTATGACTCTAGCATAATGTGGCTAAAACCACATTATATTAGACTGGGGGACTTGATGACGTACCAACCCTTCATGACTTTGGGCTATGTACATTTATAAGGCCTAGCCCGAAGTTTTGGGCTTGGCCCTAGATCCCCCCCTCTATAAATACAGGAACCTTTTATCTCGTCTTCTTCTCTCTTAAGATATAAGCTCTATACATACTCTCTCTATATGTTTATACGTGTATATGATGTTCTTATATATATATATATATATGTATAGTGAAAGGTTCATTTGAGAACCGTTTTTATTGCGAGAACTGCGAGAACCAATCTTAGGCGTCCAATTCCTCCTCTTTCAATTGGATTGTCCACCCATGAATTCCTTACATGCACCCCGCCACACTCAATCTTCCCACGCTCTTCATCCATGAATTCCATTATCCAAAATGAACAGCTAAGATTGGTTCTCGTGGTTCTCGCAATAAAAACGGTTCTCAAATGAACCTTCTCCTGTATGTATATGTGTGTGTATATATATAGGGGAGGGTTCATTTGAGATCCATTTTTATTGCGAGAACCGCGAGAACAATTGTGGATCAATCAATTTAGATAATGTTTTAATCAATTAAATTAAACTGAAAAGGGTAAAATGGTGAATTATAAAATTGTTACACCATGATGCGTCGCCGCCTGCGCCATTTTTTCTTTTTAAATGTTGTGATATTTTTTTCTTTTTATTCATAGGAATTCTGCATAGTTTTTTTTAATTTCTTTTTTCTTTTTTTCTTTTTTATAGAGTTCAAGATTTTTGTTATATTTTTTTTTCTTTCTTTCTTTATTTCTTTCTCTATTTATTAATTTCAATTATTTACATTTTTGTTAGAGATCGACGAGAAGAATCATTTTTATTTTCGCAAGTAGAATTGTCAAAAAAAATCTAAAAAGATCACTTTTTTTAATTGACTGACTTCCTTTTAGTTACAATAACCAAATTTTAAAATTTACAGTAATATATGAAAAAACAAATGTAAATTTGTATAGTTATTTTAAGTTTATTTTCCGTCCGTGTTCGTTTTTTTATTTGGCTAAAGTTAAACGAACGAACACGAATAATATTTTTCGTTCGTAAAATTAAACGAACGAACACGAATAGAGCTCTCGCTCTTTCGTTTATATTTGTGAACGTTCGGTTATCCGTTCGTTTACGTTCGTTTATATTATATATAAATATATATTACATGTGTGTGCCCGTATATATAGTGTTTATTTGTGTTTAATAATGTTTCGATTTGTATTATAGGGTGTGTTCCTTCATTTACGTTTGTTTATCATTTAAAAACGAACAAAAATGCACGCGAGTGAACCAACTTTTTAAACAATTGAATACAAATGCTCGTTCGTTTATCGTTCGTGTTCATTTATTTATTCGACTAAAGTTAAACGAACGAACACGAACGAGAAATCCGTTCGTTTATCCATTCATGTTCGCTTATTTGTTCATCTAAAGTTAAACGAACAAACATGAACAAACCCCGTTCGTTCGATTCTTTTATAACCCTAGAAATGAGTTTGACTAAGCCAACTTTGACTTACACGTGCACACATGCATCTAGGTGTACATGTGCATGTTCATATATGCACGAGATACACACGTGTACCGTGTACGGTGCATGTATGCACCTACACGCACTTGTGCGAAAACAAAACCTAGTAGTATGAACAGGTTGTGCACATATGCACCGTGCATATGTGACTTTATTGTATATGCTGCAAAAAGATAGTGGTATATGCACATGTGCATCTATATGTACCTAGGCACGAAAAAAAAGACAATGGTATGTGCACATATGCAAATATCTAATGCTGTGTTGAAAAAAAAAACCCGGTAAAAATGAAGAACTTTTTTTTCAGAAAGTATAGCAATATGGATGTCATATTAAAGAGCATATTTTTCTCGTTAATTTGGTATAATTTTCGTATTTTAATATATTTGCGTTTGGTAGATATTTTAGTTTAAAGAAAGTGGGGGTAAATGACAGTCGTCCAAATTACCCTCATTAACTACCTAAAACATAGGATTTAATTTGAAAAAATTAAGGTATTCCACTAACAACTATTTAATCTAGACCTTCCATTTCTTTGATCAACGGTTGTAATTGGTTCTCGCGGTTCTCGCAATAAAAACGGTTCTTAAATGAACCTTCCCCTATGCATATATATATATATATAATACATGTAATAAGTAGAAATGACTTATACGAGTTCTGACTTGAGAATTGATGGGTGGATTCTGGGGCTTCGGCCTCGGGTCCGCTTCTAACGGGTTTCTTTCATGTTTACAGTATATGATCCAAGCTTGAGAAGATGAAGAACGGCCCAATATCCTCATCTAAACTGACCTGACAAATCGATGTAGCAACAACCATTGATAGTATAACCACCCCATTCCTGTAAAAATCAACAAGCAAATGGTGTATAGTATACAAAATAGAGTATGTAGTTTATCTACTAAAAATTGCTACTATTGTATAACAACTAGGCACTATCACTACTCTTAAGGTCCAAGTCTTTTTAGTACTAACCTTCTATCTTTTTTTAAATGGTAATACTACAGGTTTGAGGTAGGAGCTGGTCGATTAGATAATGGGTCAAAATTCATTCGTGTTGAAAACTTAAAATAGGTTAGATCAGGTGTTACCCCCTTTTTGCATGTTTTAGTTTGATTAAAATAATTAACAAAAGCAGACACCTTAAACTAAGTCTTTGATGAAGTTCAATCCATATGACCATCTCTGCTTTTAGATAGATTTTTTTTAAAATTATTTTGTCATGTGTTTAGATTTGAATTATTTTCTTTATATTATGTTCATGCGCTTAACTATACATACGTGCGTGTGTGGGTCTCTAAACTAGTAGATTAATATCACATGAGTACATGACATACATTATATCATGTATCCTGGCTAAGTGTGATATGAGGGGCAGTGGTCCTTATGTACATGCACAAATTACGGAAGCATAACTTAATTTAACAATAGACTAAAATGGAAATTAATTAATATTAAATTTAGTAATGGAAAGCGAGTACGAATTTCAAGCACCACTTACCAAAGGTCAGCTTCCACTTTAGCAATTCCATCCTCGACGAAATTCGCCATCATATTTTAACTTTAATTAGTCTCTAAAATAAAGTAGTTTATGGAATAATCAAACTCCAGCAAATCTCAACAGTTGATTTCAATCAGGAGACCTTTTTTTTTCTTTTTTTGAAAAAGTGACCTATTGAAAGTTTAGACTTTAAATACATTTATTTTTTAATGAATCAATTGTCAGAATTTAGCTACATTTTACGTCACAAAACTAATTTGTTATACATAGCAAAACGTGTTTTTTCCAATCATTATTCTTTTAAAAGTCGATTATAATTGTTATGTATAATAAACACCTCCCTTTACATATCTTTACTAACCAAAACCACATCTTACCCCTCAAATTTGGCTACTTGGCACCTTTTTAGTTGCTATTGATTTGTTTTATGTAAAAATTTATATTTAACCAGGCCTAAACTTAATCTATATATTAGTGACAAAATTAGTTTAAGGTGTGAGGTGTCGCTTTGAGTTGTAATTTTGAATTGAAGTTGTGAGTTACGGTTCTCAGTTGTGTAGATATATTTGAGCAAAATATTTGTTTTTAACCTTATCTTCCATGTCTCGATTTTTTCTAAAGGCAAGGAAGAATGTTTAATAACACAACAATATATGTAATTTAAACATCATAACGTATTTTTGAAAACACTGCACATCCGATAAAAGATCTTCACCAAACGGGGTTCTTGCGAAAGCATATTGCTATCGGCTTGAGCTTGTCCCTTTTCTTTATCTATTCCTGATGACCTGTGTGTACCTGAAATTCTGAAAAGGTTAAACAACAAATGCATAAGCAACAATGCTTAGTGACCACACATACTATCTAACATACCATATATATGTGCAAACTATACATAGTACATGCAACAACAATGCCATCTAGGCAAATACAATCACATATACAAATACACAATTAACATATATCCACATAGCATGTCGATTGGGTAGTGTAACTCATCTCATGATCTTCCTATGCTCAACCAACAATCAAATTACAGTATAGAGATACTGAACTTGTCAAAATAGCACCTACAAGTATTATACAAGTAATATATAATACATATATACATAACTTACGGAATCAATTTCGGCCTTTAGATATAGATGATCAATAATTGAGACTATAATTACATATTCGATTTAAGTAAAATGCATATCCAATCCTATCTCAACCAATACTCTCATTTGTTTTAATAGTAAACTTAAATATACCCTTAATTACATTTCCAAATATACTTTTATTTGCTAGTGATTTTTCTTACTATGTACGTTTTATGTTTATTACGAAACATGAATCACGGTAATGAAATACATTTTATAGTGTTAAACTATAAGGTTTTGATTATATTTTATTAGTATATATGCATCATCGGAAAAGCACATGGAAAGAAGCGTGGGATTTAATCTGGTAGATAACCCATGTTGGAGACAAGACCATTAAAGTTATTTATAAATGTGTCACATTATTATTTACCACTTGAAATTAAATATTAAATCATGGGGTAATAATATATATTAGTTACTAGTAGTAACAAACAACTTTTCAGCACATTCTCCTAACTTTCTCTTTTGTCCTTTTTGACAAATTATTGAGTTTCTAACTTTTGTACTTTTTAACAAACTAAAACTCCTTTGAATCTATTAAATTATCATTTCATTTTCGACTAATTTTTTCTAAATTATTAATATTCTTTTCATGCACCAGAGTTATAACTGTTGTGTAAATCATATTCTGACAGGATTAATTAAGTAAACAATTCATGTTATCGTCTATTTAGACGATCTACGGTTTATAAAAATTAATTGCTATTTATGTTTGAGAAAATTGCCGATAAAAATAACATAAATATCGAAAATTACCAATAAAGGTAACGTTTAATTTTTTTGACTGAGAAAAAATTATAAATTTTAATTTGTAACAAAAAAGAGTATAATAACCTTTTAAACTTAACAAAAAGAGGATTATAAATTTCAATTTGTAACAAAAAAAGGTATAAATTTTACGCATTATACATTTTTTTATTATAAATTGAAATTTATAAATCTTCCTCTGCCAAATAAATTAGATGTTACATTTCTTGACAAATTTTGATATTTAGGTTACATTCTCGAAAATTTGCCCATTATGTTTTGTATGTTGAACTTTTTTTAGTGGTCTTTAGAAAATAAAATACTTTTAAACTTATATTATCAAATGTAAATAATTAGTTCTATGGTTACATTTTATTTCACCTTCTTAATCGTATGTTTTCTTTTGATTAAATGGTAATTCGCATTGATATTTGTGCCATAACGAACTCTTCACTTCTTTATTATTATTTTTTTCTGATTAATTATTTGACGACATAGTTTTGGACATTTTCTTTCGACCACGCATGAAAATGAGAGGAATGCTGGTGGTGAGGTGGTCTAAGGCTCGTCACAAAAGAATGCTTAGGATGAGACTTGTTTCTTTAAGATAAAATTATGTTGGTTGCATGTGTATTAATTTTGCTTAACAAAATAATTATTATGAACCCACAAATTATTATATCATAATTAAATCAGATCACATGCAAAATAGTGTTGGGTTTACGTATTTATAAATTGATAACTCATAACTGCATAAAAGTGATAATACAGTTGTGAATTAGTAATGTGCAACTTACAACTTGCATGTGTTTATGTTTCGACTTAGATTTGGTTTGAAAGATGCAAGTTTTATTTGGTTAATTTAATTGTAACATATATATTTTTTTTAAATCGCACATGAAATTTAGGGAGTGTTTGGTTCGTGGTATTTTCTGGAAATCTTTGTGATTGAGATTTTAAATCCTGAGAAATCTTGTGTTTGGTTTGTAAAAATTGGATGAGATTTCAAAACCCAGGAATCCTTGAAATCCCACAAATGAGGGATTTCTAAATCCCCCCACCCCCATGGTATTTACAAATCCCACAGATGAGGGATTTCTAAATCCTGTGTTTCGTTCGTCGTCTGCCGTCGTTCGTCCGTCGTCTCCGTCGTTGGTCATCCGCTGTCGTTCGTCGTCCGCCGTTGTTCGCCGTCGTTCGTCGTCCGCCGTCGTTCGCCGTCGTTCGTAGTCCGCCGTCGTTCGTTCGTCCACTGTCGTCCGCCGTCGTCCGTTCGTCGTCCTCCACCGTCGTTCGTTCGTCGTCCGCCGTCGTTCGCCATCGTCTGTCATCGTTCGTTCGTCGTCCGCCGTCGTCCGTTCGTCGTCCTCCACCGTCGTTCGCCATCGTCTGTCATTGTTCGTTCGTCGTTCATCGTCCGCCGTCGTTCGTTGTTCGCCGTCGTCCGTCGTCGTTCGTTCGTCGTCCGCCGTCGTTTGTTCCTTGTCTGCCGTCGTTCGTCGTCTGTTCGTCGTCCGCCGTCGTTCGTTCCTTGTCCGCCGTCGTTCGTCTTCCGCCGTTGCCGTCGTTCATCGTCCGCCGTCTTTGGCTGTTGATGGAGTTTAGTGGTGGTGGAAATCTCACCTAAGAAATATGAACCAAACACAAGATGGGATTTTAAATCCCACTAAATGCAAATCTCACCAAATACCAATTTCATTTCAAATCTCAATCTTTTCAAAAACAATATTTGAACCAAACACCCCTTAGGACAAAACGGTATACTAGGGTTTTCACTTTTCACTCCAGTGAGTTGAGAAGTTGAAAATTTCCCAATGGGGAACATCACCTTTATGTAGTGGTCAAAATTCACCTTGACAAGACAGGGATTCTTGTATAATATTTTTCTCTCTTATACTTTCAATTATTTTAAATATAAAAATTGGTCAGTGGAGTAGTGAAATAAAAATATAACCACTAGGTATGTTTTATTGGGATAGAAACATGGAAAAGGTAGAGAGAATTGCTTCAAAAAATGATTTAAAATAAAAGAATGGTCGGAGGATTCTTTTATAACTCTTTGATGTTTTCTATTTTAAAGAAAATGATTTAAAATAAAAGAATGATCGTTGTGGATCTCAACTCCGTTATCGAGAATGAGTTATTTGGTGAAGATCATATTCCTCGTCAATCCAGAAAAAGAAGAAAAGAAATATTCAAAAATATTTGTCAAATTTGCACACTTCCGTGTGTTGTTCTTCTCTTCAAGTTGAGCTCGTTGAGCGGCTTGAAAAGTTAGATCATTAACACTATGAGTTGGTCGAGGAGAAGAAGAAGAGTGTTGTTAAGATAAGAGAAGCCGAAGAAGCAAAAATAATGATAGAGAAAGAAGTTTTTAACAACGTTAACGATAGTGTAGATGATGAGGAAGACCAGAAACTCATACCCAACTTAAAAGATAAATTCATGAAAAGTATAATTTGTGAGGTTAGAGTAGGTTTATATTTAATTTTTTAATTATTGTAACCGTAGTAGTTTAAATTTTCTGATTTTTAATATTGTAATAGTTTGATTTTAATGTGAGTTTTAGTTTGTATTTTTTAAAAAAAAGTATTAATGTAGTATTTATTATATAGAGTTGTGTTCAATAAAGTCAATTTAAAAAACATAGTCCTGAAATTTTAATATTCAATCACATGTGATTCAGTATACAATCACATATGATTTGTAAAAGCATCACATGTGAATTACGAAAATGTCACTCCGCCTAAATTTTTAAAATTTAATCTGGACCATTGATGATATTGATTTAAAGGCTAAAATTAGTCCCTCAGAACTATGATTTAATTATGGACTATATTGAACATTATTCTTATTATATAATTATGATTGAGGTTCATTTTCATTTTTTAATTTTTGATAGGTTTTATATGAATAAATTCTTTGTCCAACAAATTATTTAGATTATAGATACTAGACCTTATTATATATTGCCATGATTTATTTAGCTTAGATAATCTTACCCACAAAAACTTCATCTTGATTCATATGACTTCAATGACATAACTCATACGCAACAAATTATTATTTTGTAACTACTCGTCAATTAGCTTAATGAGGATAATTAATAATTAATGATCGACGGTTATATTTGTAGGTCCACATCAAGGCATCTCTCTTAAGTCTTCACACTTTCTTTGAAAACCAACATTTAGATCAAAAAGTTCGAAGCCATTGTAGCTTTCCAATGTCATTATCATTTAGGTCAAAACTAAAAAAGTTCTGTCAATTTTCTAAAAGTAGTGTTTAATATTTGAATGTGATTCGTAAAACCTAAAATTTGAATTGAATTGAATTTGAGTAATCGGATATGAATTGATTTGTTTGGTTTTCAATTTGGTTTTGGACTCGATTTAAAAAGTTTACATTGGTTTTCAAATTGAATTTTGAATCTTGAAAAATATGCATCACCTAACTTGAAATTCGAATATATGGCTATGTGTGTGTAAATATATATTGTAACTTTATTTTCTATTATTCTTAATTATCACATCAAAAAAATTGGTCTACTATTTTATGTGACTGATAAAAAATCCAAGTCTTTTCGTAACTCATTTTAGAAGTTTAAACTCCGATTAAATGTTCAAAAATCAGATTTATCTCAAAACTATTTTAATTAAATTTAGTTTAAACTTTGAAATTTGAAACAAATCTACTCAATTAGCTGAATTTGATTTTATTTGAACACGAGCT
Organism: Dittrichia graveolens; assembly: GCA_038502395.1. Classification (NCBI taxonomy): domain Eukaryota; kingdom Viridiplantae; phylum Streptophyta; class Magnoliopsida; order Asterales; family Asteraceae; genus Dittrichia; species Dittrichia graveolens. The sequence continues at coordinate 93,274,499 of JARJIL010000001.1, read as the reverse complement.
GAATTTGAATAACTGGATTAATATTGATTTTACTACTAGTATTTTGAATTCAAATCGACTTTCGAATCGGGGTAGAAAATTATAAAACTTGAACCACCCACTTCGAACAACTAGAGAAACTCGAAACTTGATTCGATGAACAACCATAAAAATTAGGACCATGTCTAACTATAAACCCAATAAAACAAAGTATTAGGCCTCAGGTTGTCCAAGGCTTGATAAAATTTAGGCCCTTAAATTATATATAATTGCAAAAAATTAAAGCTTATGGGTGTGTTTGGCAGAAGTAGCTGATAGTCGGAGCTGGAAGTTGAATCTCTTTATTTGTGTATGTGTTTGACAAAATAATTGGTAGCTGTAGTGGAATAGTGTAAAATGACCAAAAAGGACATAATAAAAATAGGAGGAATTGTAAAACTATTAAAGAGAATATTTATGTAATTTTGTATGTAAAAAGGTTCCAGCTATTTTAAAAACTACTTTAAGAAGTTTTTTATTTTAGAATCTTTTTGTTTAAAAAAAGCTTCTAGATTTTTCATCCAAACAAAACTTGTAGCTTTTTATTTAAAACAAAAAACTACTAGCTCCAAGAAGATGCATACCGAACACACTCTATAAAGAGGCATTTATATTATGTTTTGTATTACTACAATGTGAAGTCTTATAAAAATAAACCATCATCTGATAGCCTACTAAGTAGAATACGTGCATTTAATAGGAAAGGTAAGTAGTTCTAGCCTCGTAAGATATTAAATTAGGGATGACCTAAGATTCTTCATAAAGGACTATGGTATACTAGGTTGAACCACATACGTTTGAGTAAAAGACTCAGCACCTTAGATAACTTGAATACAGATCACTTTTTTTTACCCGAAGTCTGATAAAAAAAATAGGTTATAACTAAAATCATTGCACTAAACATGTTATGAGAACCGTATTGAAAATTTGAAATAATCAAAGTAACGAGATTTTAATTAAGCTTTACAACTAGAAGATGTAGTATTGTATTATATGATTTAAGAAGATTTTAAAGTTAAGAGTGAAATGTAAATGTGTGGCAATTTTGTTTTAACAAACTCACATGCATCATAAATTTATATTTTTGTTGACTTGAATACTAAATTTTAAAAAGCGTTCGAGAAATAGAGAGAAAGTGGAGTGGGGTGAGGTGAGGTGAGGTAAAACCAAATAAGTCAAGCTGCAATCGGGTTCTTGGGTACTGTGTTCACGAGCTACCAGACCAACCCAAAATGTTACCCGATCTTTTCGTGGTCATGCGGTTCACATGGTCTAATGAATATTTTAAAAGTACATTCTGAAGGTCATTTTAATATTGATTGCATAACATAGAAAAGTAAAAGTCATGATAAATAAAACTGAAAAAAAGTTATCAAAACCTTCATCATTCGTTGATATACACAATATATTGACTATCCATAGTAATAGTTTTATGTTCTAAGTAGTTATTTTTTCCATGCTTTGACTATTGACTTGAAACAAAGAGTACATGTGATTAAATTGTTAAGGAAGTTGGTCAATCCTTGTTAATTCCTTATGTCCCTATTATGTGTTCTTGGAAGAACTTTAGAAATTAACGTTAAAAGGTGCATACCTAAGCTTAAGGAGGCAGCTTGAAACTGTTCCTCGTGTGATGAAGATCGTTTGGTTTGGATCGATGAAAGGAAATCTTTACTTGGAAAGGAAAGATCGAAGAACTGTCTCCTTAAACAAAAAGCTCGATCGGCTAATTAAATTGGGATGTCGATGGGATGAAAACTCTAAATTCTTTCATAAGGTGATCAAATGTAGGCAAAAAAAGAAAAGAAAGGGAAATGCATCCATTGAGTGACCAACCGTGTTTGGTTTGATAACCCTCATTAGGTAAAGACATTGTGAAATATTTAGTTTCATATTACAAAATAGTAATGGTAGAAAGACAGTTTCTAGCTAGTGATAAATTTATGAAGTTATTATAAGATAATGGTTAAGATCATTGCAAATAGACTTCGGAAAGCTATTGGTGGCCTAATAGGCAACGTCCAAAATGCGTTTTTGAGCGGAAGTTAATCTTAGATGCATGGTGTCTTGATCACTAACGAGATGGTGAATTGGGTTAAAAAGAATAACACCAGTTGTCTTATATTTAAAGTCGACTATGAAAAACGTTTAACATGATTGATTGAGACTATTTGTTGGATGTGATGGCTCAAACGGGGTTCCGTTCTAGACGGAGAAGGTGGATAAAAGCTTGCTTGTCTTCCTCCAAAATCTTAGTGTTGATCAATGGGTCTCCCATGATAGAGGGAAAGAGGAGTTAAACATTAGCAATTAAAGGTCTCTAAACGTAATGTGTAATGAGGGTTGCGTAATGTTTCAAACCTGGTAGCTTGGGTTAAATGGGATAACATTCTTATTTCTTTAATTTGAGTTGGTTAAACATAGGAAGTTTTAGAGCTTTAAACTTATTTTAAGACTCTAGACATCTTGAAGCGAACCTAGTTAAGATATGTGATAACTTAAAAGTTCTATAAACTAACGAGCTTTAAACTTTATAATCACATTTCGCAAATTCAAATTTCTTGAAAATAAAATTCTATGATATGTCTATTACCTACTAAAGAAGCAAATGATACTTCAACTTTGTTATATCTTCTTGAAGACATATCATATGTCTTTTTACCAATGATTTTTTAAAGTCTTCTGTTGTTTACTTCGTTTACAAGGTTGTCTTTCATATGCGGCGAGTTTTTCTGTTATTTAGCCTTGTCTAGATTATACCTCTTTATAAACATAAACCGATATAATTATCATAAATAGAAATTCAAAATTTGGGTACAACTTTTATTAAAGTTAACACTTGACTTTGACCATTTGTTGGTGAGGGTACTTGGAGTGGAGATTGAGATAGGTAGTGTTGGTCAAGGTATTAACTATTAACAAGTATTGGCCCTACATTTGTTATCTCTCCGAAATATATGCCATTGTAGGTTTTAAGATAGGTGGAAATAATGTTTTAAAAATAAATTATTATTTTTTTCATCCTTTTTAATTTCGTGTAAAATAACTAGTATAGGAATATGGATTTAGTAGTCCACTTTAATCTGGTGAGAGATATCCAACATTCGGTTTTTTGATGTAGAAGACCTTTGGAATATGGATTTAGTTGTCTACTTTAATCCTGTGGGTAGAGAGTTATGGGTTGAGACGTCGTGGGGGATGGCTTATTTCCAAAGGAAAGATAGGAAGGAGGTTGTGTTTCAAGACAAAGCAAAACGTAACTCAGTTTTCTTTTTGGAAATTCAGATGTTCATATTTGAGTGATTCATTAACTATTAGGATGGCAAAAGATCTATGTGGCTTAAATGGATCTTATCTCTAGTATGTAGTCTAGTAATGAACATAGAGTTTGATAGAAGATGAACTTAAACAAAATGTGATGATGAAGATGAACTCATATGTATTGTAGAACGCACCAAGGACATAAATCTATTAACGCTAAACAATCAAAAACATGAATCATTTGTAGTACACAATGAAGAACCAAATTGATTAACAATGTAACAGGAAAAAAAAATCAATAACACATGTTCATAGGCCAAATTCAAGATGATGGAATTGTGTTTGTAACCCTAAAATCACAACTGAATGTGGAGAAAACGTCAACTAAAACTTTATTCAATGAAGACCTGGAATTGATTCGAACCTAAAATTCAATGAGGAAAAATTGTATACCTTGATATTCGATAAGGTGTAAATCCTTACAAAGGCCTAAAATTGGTTCAATTCTATTTGAAAACCCGAATTGAAAGGGAAGACAAGAGAAAATTAGAATCGAACAAAACATCAACAATCATGAGTGTTCGTGGTCACTCGATTATATTAACATACATCATTTAGTGGTGATTTGTTCAAACATCAACAATCAATTTGTTTAGACATCAAATAATCTGTATGTGATAGTGTGTGACTGCTCGATTACTGTCAAAGAATCATGTTAGATGTTCATGATTGCTTTTGTTATTTCGTCAAATAAAAAAATTAAAACTTTTTCTTTTTATTTTTTAAACAAAGAGAATCCATTTTAACAATGATCTCGTCTGACATGTCAGTAAAACCGATGATATATCAGCAAAACTTATTCGACAAGTGTCAATACATATACAATAACAAGTTTTGAAAATTTAGTACATGTATTATAAGTTCTTAAATTGGATACACATAGTAATAAAATATTTAAAATAAGACATTTTTAGAGAAGTAAAACCTATAATAAAATCGTAAATATAAAATATAAAATCAAAAACAAATTGAAACTCCTAATAAATAATTTTTTTTATTAATACTGAATTAAAGAAACATAAATGTTGTGACCCAAAATGTATTTCACAATTTCAAATATCATCAGAAACTTGGTAAAAATTATGTGATAAAAAACTAAAAACAAACTGAGGTTGTTATTACAAAAGTTGGGTGCCCCCCATTCATTGCATCCTATTTATTTTAAACGTAAATAATAAACATAGGGTCAGTTTTGAAAATGGACAAAGGTATGAGGGTTATAAGTGTACATTTCATTCACATGGATCATCACCATTAACGTTCACGTTTTTCCCGTCACTGCACTTCATCCAACACTACATCACTGGCTCTACTTTCACCGCCGGTATCTCTCTCCCTCCCTCTCTCTCTCTCTCTCACACACACACACAACCATGGCACCACCACCACCATTGCCACCACTACCGTCACAGCTAAATTCCACTAACTTTCTGCTATTCCTTCTCCTCCTCTTCCACCTCTCTCTCCTCCACGCTACACCAACGGCAGCCAATGACCACCCGGACCTCGCTCCATTAATGGCATTCAAAGCTTCCTCTGACGGATCAAACCGGCTAACCTCCTGGAACTACTCATCCGATCCATGTAGCAGTTCCTCCACCTTCTATGGCGTCTCTTGTCTCCACAACCGAGTCACTCGACTTGTCCTCGAAGACCTTGACCTACAAGGCCGATTCGACTCACTCGTCTCCCTCACTCAGCTCCGAATCCTGTCTCTCAAACGTAACCGCCTAACTGGCCCCATTCCGGATCTCTCAGGTCTCGTATCTTTAAAATTACTATTCCTATCTTACAATCAAATCTCCGGCGAGTTTCCGCCGTCTCTACCGTCGTTATTTGGTCTATACCGCCTTGATCTATCGTATAACAACTTCTCCGGCGAGATTCCGGTGACAATTAACCGTATGAACCATTTGTTGACCTTACGGCTAGAGGAGAATCAGTTTTCGGGTTCGATTGGGGTTTTAAACTTACAAAATTTACAAGACTTTAATATTTCCGGAAACCAGGTTTCCGGTGAAATACCGTCAGCACTCTCTACCTTCCCGGAATCGTCATTCTCAAACAACCAGGTTTTGTGCGGGTTCCCCCTTTCCAACTGCACTGAACCCAAAATACCAGGTTTAGCCTCACCGGTGGGTAAACCGGCGAACACAGTTGTGGCATCTTCACCGAGCTCCATGCCTTCGAGTGCGTTATTACCTACTGATCACAAAAAATCAGGAAGCAGTCATCACGGGGGCAGTGGAAAGATAAGTACTGTAGCAATCATAGCGATTATAGTTGGAGATGTATTAGTGTTGGCAGTAGTTTCGTTAATTCTCTACTGTTACTTCTGGCGGAACTTCACCGGGAAATCAAGCAACGGTAAGTCAACTTCGTCGCAGATTCTAGAAGGTGAAAAAATAGTTTATTCATCTAGTCCGTACCCGAACCCGAACCCGACAGCGCAGACCGGGTTTGAGAGGGGTAAAATGGTCTTTTTCGAAGGGGCAAGGAGGTTTGAGCTGGAGGATTTGTTGAGAGCGTCGGCGGAGATGTTGGGTAAAGGTGGGTTTGGGACGGCGTATAAGGCGGTGTTGGATGACGGGAATGTGGTTGCGGTAAAGCGGCTGAAGGAGGCGGCGATTGGTGGTAAACGGGAGTTTGAACAGCAGATGGAGTTGCTAGGGAGATTACGGCACCCTAACGTCGTTAGTTTGAAGGCTTATTATTTTGCGAGAGATGAGAAATTGTTAGTCTTTGATTACATGTCTAACGGCAACCTGTTCTGGCTTCTTCACGGTATGTCATTCTTACCGTTAAAAACCCAAGTTCCGTTTTCATTTAATAACGCCTGGTAATAATTTCACAAAATTCACTATTTTCCTTTAAAAACTCGCAATATTTATTTTAATTCAAAAAGTTGAAGTAATGAATTACCAAATTTTATGGCTAGGATAACTGTAACTTATATTGTATTAACAAAGATTTAGAAGATGTAACACATATTTGAAAAAGATAAGAGTGGAATTAAAAAAAATAGGTTTAATTTAAAGTTTTAAACTGAAATGAACTTTAATTTGACATCTTCTATTACATACTAATTATATTATGAACATTTAAAATAGTACTAAGAAAACCAATATAGCAACATGTTACGAAAGTAGTTACTTAACAAAATTTGTCCCTACCGAACAGGTATAAATATTTAATAACATATATTATAAGTTGATAGTGCATAAATTGTTATGTTGGAATCTCAAATATGTCCTCTATACTCAGAATTTAGGTTCTTGCGATGGTAGTAGTTTATTGATGGACGACATAATATGAAATCATAGTAAAGGTTAAACACGATATAAATATGATGATGTTATTCTCGAGGGTTGGCATAAGAAAGAAAGAAAGAAAGGGTCAAAAGTAAAAAGTAAAATATTAAAAGTCTATGAAAGAAACAAAAAGTAAAAGAAAGCATAGTTTAAAGTGCCCAATCATCAAAATTATCCATCCTTAATATATAAATTACATTATTTTCTTGTCTAGTCAGTTTTGGCTAGAGTTAGTAATTATTATTTAAATTATAAATTTCAGCCTCTTATTTTTAAAAAGTTTATGCCTAATATTCCTTGTGTTTCTGCTGCTTATACGTTTGAATTTTGAAGGATGAACATAATGTAGGAACGTATTTAATATATCAACTACCATTTTCTGGCAAAATTTGGTTAAATAATTACTAGTTATTAAATAAAACTTACAACAATTACATAAAGTAGTTAAATGCCAGATTGTTTGGTTGTAGCATTAAATTTTGAAGCTTAGTAAGCTCAGTGTGTCAATAATGATCTGAACTCCTTGTCAATTATATTATGGTAACATACATCAGGGACTGTTTCTGTTAAATGCTTACTCGAAGGGGTAGGGATCGAAATTCCAGAAACATGGTCAAAATAAAATAAGCAATAACACTCAACTAGTGCAGGCTGGCCCACCCTCTTCTCTTGATCTGGGGAACTACAAAATCTGCTTCTTACCTGCTTTGGCCCACCAAGTTCCTGTCTTTTTCCTTTCCCACCCCTTACTTTACACTTTTTCTGTTTGTTTCTTTTCCTTTTATGTTCTTCAATCAAGTCACTCATTTGTATTCTTGCGTTCCCCAATTCTTTTCCATTTGGAATCTTGTTTGTTTCTTTGATATCTATAGTATGTATACTAGAGGATTATAGTAATGCTTAAGTCATTTGTACTCATGCATTAATTAAAAGTTGTACCCTTTTGTGAAAATGACACCACAATAACTAAAAACCTTGTTTGCGTCATGAAACAGGAAACAGAGGACCAGGCAGAACACCTTTGGACTGGACCACAAGGCTTAAGGTTGCAGCAGGTGCAGCCAGAGGTCTAGTCTTTATTCACCACTTCTCAAGGTCCCCTAAACTCACCCATGGCAACATCAAGTCCACCAACATCCTCCTTGACAAAACCGGCACCGCCTGCATCTCCGACTTTGGTCTCTCTGCCTTCGCCCCGCCAACCTCCACCCCAAAATCCAACGGCTACCGTGCACCCGAATTACTAACAATCGACCCCCGTAAAACCACTCAAAAGTCTGATGTCTACTCATTCGGGGTCTTGTTACTGGAGCTTTTAACAGGTAAATGCCCGTCAGTGGTGGACAATGGTGGGACTGGATATGGCGGAGCCGTGGACTTGCCGAGGTGGGTCCAGTCGGTGGTTCGGGAAGAATGGACAGCTGAGGTTTTTGATTTGGAACTAATGAGGTACAAGGATATCGAAGAAGAAATGGTGGGATTGCTACAGATTGCCATGTCGTGTACCGCGGCTGCACCTGATCAACGCCCCACGATGGTGTATGTTTTAAAAATGATCGAGGAGATACGGGGAGTTGAGGTGTCTCCGAGTCACGAGATGCTTGACTCGGTCTCTGACTCACCTTCCGTATCCGATGACACATGCAGAGCCAGTGAGTAGTTAGAGATTTCAATATTTTTGACTCAGGGATCTGTTTTGACTATGGAGTGAAGTGTTGTAAAGCAGGGTTTATTTTCTTTTTTAATTAACGATTTTAGCTTTATTAATTGGTTGTTGACAAAATTCTTTAAAAAAACGGTGTCAGTTAAAAATTCAATTGGGGGGTGTGTTGTGTTTTGTCTTCCTGCGTCTTATTTTGTGGTTGACATCTGTTTGTTATTTATGATTTTTGGATCTCGTGGATCCTTCTAGGCCACGATCACCTTGCTTCGATTCTGACAACGAGCCCGTACTTCAATTTGGGCTCAGGGCCCCTGAGCCCATTCAAATCTATTCAGGACTTGTTGCATACTATTTAAGTATTTTATTTTCTTTAAGAGCAATACTATTTAAGCATTTAATACTTCTTTTTATAAGAACGTGTGAAGTCAAAATCATGGAATTATTTTAATGTTTTATATAGCGGCGGTATAAAATTCTGAAACTTTCGTAATCCAGCCCCAATTTAGTATTAAAAGTATTAGCGTACTCTAACCTTAGATTTACATGTTTTTTGTTTTTGTTTCTTTTATGTCAGACTTGCAAGTTGCAAACATAACTACATTTTAGTAACTCGTAGGACACCACCCACCCAGGCACCCATCCAAGTCCAGCTATTCTTGTTGGCCCACAACCAAACAAGACCCCAAAAATTGGCCTCTCTCTCAACGACGTCTAGGCTACCAGCCTACCACCATTATTGAACTAGAGAGAGATTTGTACAATGGATTGGCGTATAACAAAATATTTGTTATTTTTTTAACCTTTTAAAATTTCTAAACATATATATTTTCGCATGAATAACAAATGCTTGTTGTATACAGATCACATCACTTATTAAATATAGCATGGTACTCGCGCAATGCGGCGGCATCAAATAGTTTTTACTCGATAACTTGTTCGTTTGGGAATTTACGTAATACGATGACAACGAATAATTTTACATTGGTAACATATCTATTTTCTTTATTTTCCTGTGCTTAATCAACTCTTTTATTATTTTTAAATAAACTTTGAGAACAATTAAATAAGAAAAAAGTCTTTACTTATAAAATAAGTTAAATTGCATGAAAATGCTGAGTGTAAATTAGTAATTTGAAACTTTAAAATTAAGATATTAAGAAAATAGTAAACTAATTTGAAACTATTAATTATACGAGCTATTTATAAACTTTTAAAATATATGTTTATAAATTCTTATTATAGATTATTCAGATTTATGTGTTCTACTTGTACACATTTTCTTATATATATGTTAAAATATTTATTACATGATATAATACTTAATATAAAAGGTTTGATTATGAAAGTATTTTTAATAATTAAGTTAATTTATTTGAATTTTTTAAATATGGAAGGTTTAGTTATTAATATAGAATATAAGATTTTTATTAACTCTATTTAATAGTTACTTTATATAATAGTTTCCATTTACTTTATATGAGGGGCAATTTAGTAATTTCAAAAAACTTATAAAAGGTTTGATTATGAAAGGATTTTTTAATAATTAAGTTAATTTATTTGAATTTTTTAAATATGGGAGGTTTAGTTATTAAAATAGAATATAATGTTAAATAATAAATTGTAATGTATAGTGTAGGGTCCTTTGTGTAAATACTTTGTATTATATATTCTGATAGATGAATGCAATATGCCTCAACGGGTTTCCACAATACGTAACATGGTATCGAGCCTAACCTGATCGGCCTACGTTACTTTTTTTCCGATCCACTGATCGACCGGTGCCCTCCCGTCGCCGGACCCCTCTTCCGATGCCATTCTCGCCGGAACCCTAGCCGTCGCCGCCTGCTGTCTAGCCGCTAGCTGCTTGTGTTTAGGTTGTTCCTGTCGCTAAACCCTAGCCACTACAGTCGCCCTCGCTGCTGCTAAACCCTTGTCTTTCGCTGTTGCTTGTGTTTACCGGTTTACCTTGCCGCATATCTAGCCGGCACATAGAGGCTGCGATCGCCGGTTACTTTCGCCTTGCGAACGGTTTTGCTTGGCGATTTGCTGTGTTTAGGTAGAAGAGAGATTAGGGTAGCATAGGCAACCGAAGACACGCAAGTGCGTGAACATAGGGAAGATACCGTATAAGATTTCACACGGAGATTTAAAGGCTAGGGTGGTTGTGGGAAGAAGGTTGAGGATGTGAACAGACATGTTGAGTGCTTCAACCCAGAAATTGGGAGGAAGTGAGACCTGAAATAAGAGTGTGTGAACGACATTGTTAATGGTGCGAAGTGCACGTTCAGCCTTGCTGTTTTGTTGTGACGTGTACGGACAGAAAAAGCGAATTTTAATTCCATTTTGCTGAAACAGATCAAGCATCTTAGTATTATTAAATTCACGGCCGTTATCACACTGAAACGATTAAATATCTGTTTTAAACTGATTAGCAACGTGGGCACGAAAATTACTAAAAACAGATAACACATCAGATTTCACATGCAAATGAAACACTCATAGAAAGTGAGAGAAGTCATCTAAAAATAATATATAATATTTAAAACCACTCTAACTAGTCACAGGTGATGTCCACAAATCAGAGTGAACAAGTTCAAAAACTCGAGAAGTCTTAGTTTCAAAACTAGAAAAAGACAAACGACAATGTTTACCTAATTGACACGCATGACACATAGGTAACACTTTATTTGAACAAGAAATAAATTTACGAGATCGTAAAAAATTAAAAATAGTTATGCCAGGGTGACCAAGACGGCGATGCCATACATGAGAAGACACAGCAGCAGGGGCAGTAGCAGGAGAAGCGGAGGGCTGGGAGGACTGAAGAACCGGATAAAGATCACCAACGCTATCAGAATGATGAAGAAGGCGACCTGTATTAAGATCCTTTATGGAGAAACCAAAAGGATCAAATTCAACAGAAACCCATTTATCAAGAGTGAATTTACGGACAGAAATCAAATTTTTAACCATTTGATCAGAAACAAGAACATTTTTAAGTGCCAGTTGATTTTGTGAAAAATGAAGGAATGTATCGCCAATACAAGACACTGGAAGTAAAGCACCATTACCAACCATGATTAGTTTGGACTTGCCACAAGGTTTAAGAGAAAGCAAGTTACCTTGGTTGAAGGACATGTGAGAGCTTGCACTGGTGTCCATGTAGTAGTTGTTGTCCTGACTCTGTGTCGGTTGCTGGACAGACATTGAGCTGAAGAGCGAGGCTAGATCCGTGAACTGAGGTTGAGCTGCAGAGGCCTGAGGGGCTGAAGAAGGCGCAACATATAGAGCAGATGGTGGAGGATATCCTCCATGTGCAGGTGCAGGAGGTGCCGATAAGCGGTGAGAACCTCCACGCTGAGGAGCCTGAGATTGTTGTTGATGCATAGCATTTTGCAGAAGCTGGAGAAGCTGAGTGTTGAAAGCTGGTGTACCACCAGAATTACCTGCATCACCAGAATAACCAGTAATAGTAGCCGAAGCACTCGCTCCTCCCTCCCGAATTACCTTTAGATGCCACCCGTCCCGTGTTTTTGTTTCCCCAATTATTTTTATTTTTCCCTTTCTCATTATTATTAGTAGTAGAGGTAGAGTAAAGGACAGAACTGGGTGGATGGTCAACACATATACTATTTTATTTTGTTAAGAAAGTCTGTGTTTTCACATTCTGATTACACAATACATAGTATGTACGTTTACGTTAGTTTGTTGATCAATAAAAATAAATGTACTACGGTACAAGATTTGTCATGATATCACCAAGCGCAATTTATGCAAGTATTTTGCTCTAAAAATATATAAATGCAAAACATATTTTTATGTTAGTTTGTTGATCTAGCACCTTATACGATTTTGTAGCTGAGCTGCATGCCTAAACGTAAACGGCTTACCTAAACATTTTGATCTTACAAAAAATATATATTCAAAAATAATACCTAAAGAATAAAATAAATCCAATATATGATACAGAAATTAATCCAATAAATCTACCTTTTAAATGAATATTAAATGTTGAAGAGCTATGGGTTGAATTGCATAATCTTTGGTGCAAGTCTAAGCAACCTATCCAAAGCATGTGGAGTGAATTTTCTTGCAAACAAATGACATGTTACATTACTTCTACCGTTGTACTCGCAATGCTTTTCACTCCTCAACTTCTCCAAAAACTCCCGAGTCACATCATATCTTGTGTATCGTGTCGGGTGGGGTCCACCCTTTGACCAATCAACAAAAGTCAAAGTCCGGTTCGAATTCAACTCCCCGAATCTACGTGTGACAAAAGTGGGCAGGTAGTGCTCATCTGCATAACACGAGCCGTTACAGTAGTTTTGAAAAACCGGGAAATACGTCTTATCAGATATAACCTCAATGGCTAGGTCACGATTCATTTCAAACCATTGTGACCCTTTTCGCCAATCACCAATTTTAACAGTCGGGTACATCTTCGAGCTGTATCGGCCTCTGCCAACAGGTCCCACCAAGTCATAGGACTCAACATAGTTGTAATTTGAGTTAATTAAATAGGAATAAATCGTCGAGAAATTGAATAGCGGAATGCATGATTCCGATAAAAGAACAAAGCGTTGATTAGAGAAGTCGAGAAGGGCGTTGGCTAAAAGACGACGCTCGGCTTCAATCATACTGACTTTTCCCCATTCAACTTCCTGTAATCACACGAAAAAACATTCACCGACGATGAGAGTCAACCATGTGCATTTGAAGTGAGGAATTGCACATAATACCTATACTGTATAGTTCTATCAACAAGTCAAGTATCAATATTCCCGCTTAAAGACCATAAATGGGAAGACATTTATTAAATTAATAATTACTTAGATACGATATAAAAGCTGTACCCAAGACTTTAAATTAGGTTAAGTGCAGAGAACATAAACATAAGAATGTCCTTATTTAGACATATTATGTACACACAATCAATGTTTTAAAATCCGGGATAACCCACGAACAGTTAGAAAAGCCGTTCAACAATGATCTGCTTGATATCTTGTTTAGAGTCATATTGAAACGGCTAAAACCGGTTGACCGGCCCTATCAACCCGTTATTGACCCGGTTTTCAGTTTTATTAAAAAAAATTTGATGACAATGTAAATAAGTGTATAAAGCAATAGGAGATATCAATATAAAATCGACAAACACACAAAAACTCTTTTTTTAAGCAAAAGAATCTCTAACTTAGAAACACACACGTGTATGTATATAACTTATACATATGTATAACCGGGTTGAGCGGGTGGTTCAACCGGTTAACCTGTGACCTGTTACACTGGATTAACAAAAATAACCAAATTTTAAAACATTGCGAACAATATCATATACTTTGTTTTTTATTCATTATAGCTTATATTTGAATTTACATATTTTTATGTAAAATCATAGAAATAGTTTCAATAACTGTTAATGACATGATTATTTCAACTTATATAAGATAATTTTTTATTTTAATTTAATTTAATTAATTAGAAAAGAGTTTAATTGATTGAATCATAAAAGTTTGTCTATGACATAATAAAGTAATCAAAGGTAAACGTTTGATTAAATTAAACTGAACAACAGCGAAAAGGCATTTCGAAATACCGGAAAAAAGAAACTTATATAAAACTTTAATAATTTATAAAAATGTACAACTTCAATGCACAAAAAGTCAAAAAGTCAAAAACTGTAGAAAAAGGGTAGAAAAGTAAATACAAAGAAGAAAGTTTCTTACCTTGCTGGGAATTCTCCGGCCATGGAAAACGGAGTCTTCAGGTTCTGTCCAATTGGAAGACAAACCGGAGCTATGAACATATATACTGAAAAGACCATCATGCCCTTTGAAAAACATCTCCCACAACGGCGACAGCAACACCGTTTCCCTCGTCAGAAACATGAACGCCACCTTCTGCCGCCGGTGAAACGGAAACTCTGTCACTTTCGGAACCATCGACGCTCTCCAGATCAACTCTTCGTCGCTCAGATCATGCATTACCTCCCTTGGATGTATGAAGTTCTCTATTCCGATCTTCACCGGTGGAGGCGGAGGTGGGGACGACGCCACCGTGACATCGTCGGTAAGGGTGACGGTGTCGGTGGAGAGAGACAATTGTGTAAATTGGAGATTGAATGAGACGTTTTTGAGATGGAAAGTGAGAATGACGCCAAAACACAAACCGAAACCGAAGAAAATAATTACAGAGAGGAGATTAGCTAGTTGGAATCGGTGGGAATTGAAGAGGTTGGAGAGTGAGGAGATTGTGGTTTGATTGTTCTTCATTGGTGTTGTAATTGGAATGGTTTGATTGTTTGGTTTCTGGATGTGTGATTGTGATTATTGTATGAATGAATGCCAAATTACTTTATACAAAACATATATATGAAGTCGGAGGCGATTCGTGTGTCCAGACACATACATTCTACTCGGTTTCCCCGTTTTAAATGCTAGTATTTAATACATACAGATAATCATTCTCTGATATAAATAAAAGAATAATGTATTATGTATCAACCATTAAATAATCTTACTACTTAGTTTAATACAATAAATCTAATTACCAAATCTATTGTAATTTGAATTTTAACTTTTCTTGGTAATAAATTAAATTAGAATTATTAGAGGATTTCATATACGATCTTCTTAATGTTGCATTCTCCCGCCCGTCGACGAGTCTAACGCTGCTGGTCTTGGTGTTGACGTCGTGTGTCTCTATTTTTAATTTATACTTTTCACGTTTTGTAATTATTATATATAATTTTATTAATATTTATTATTTTTAAAACCAACTCGTATATTACACGAGCATTTAATCTAGTTAATAAATAAAAATTTTAATTAGTGTTGATGGACAACACATTGCAACGGGTTTATTAATCTTGTATTTTCAGATGAATAAACTAATGCAAAAGTTTATTTGTGTAATTACAAGAAATCTAGACAATAGGGACGACAGAAGGCAATAGGAGCGACACACAGTATTGTCGCGCCTAATGCTCATAAAAAAAACCGGGTAAACTTTCCCCCCTCTTTTTTTCAGTGTCGCGCCTATTGATTTTGGGTTAAAACCCTTCCAATCACCTACCAGATCCACTTTTACACTGTCTTCCTTCCCTCCGATTCCATCTGTGCTCGAATCAGACCCGGGTCTCTACTCCACCGCGCGCCTCCACTCCGATCGCCGTCGCGTTGCCGGTCACCAACATCCCCGGCGTTACTTACCGGCTGCCGCTGCCCCCCCCCCCCCCCGATGCCTTGTATCCCGCTATTACCCACATTGCACACTTAAAGGTATGTACATTTACTCGATTAAACTCTAAATTAATGTGTTAATTTGTGTGTTTCTGTGTTAATTTATCTTTACCCGCTACCCACATTACACAACTCATAAGATCGAGTTTCTTTTCTTGTATGTGTGTGTTTGTGTTTGTGTGAGTGTGTGTGTGTTTCCGTGTTTGAGTGTGTGTGTGTGTGTATTTGAGTGTGGCTGTGTTATAGGGAGCTGTTGAAGACAGCTCAAAGCAGATGAAAAAAGGTTTGATTTTTGATGATGAAAACATGATGAAAAGTTAATTAATTGATAGGTTATGATCTAAACATGTTTAGGCACCTATAGGTTCAAGTTTTGTGTAAAATGGTTGAGTTTAGGGAGAGATTTGGTTGGTTCTTGAGGGCTGTTGAGAGCAGGCCGAAACAGAAAAAAAAGAGATGGGTTTTGATGATTTAAAACTTGTTATTAACTCGATTAAATATTGGGATTCGATCTTTGTGAGTCTAGAAACCCATAGGATCAAGAACTAGGAATTATGGTGAAGAAATGATCAAGATTTGATTTGGAAGTAAGCATGAATATATATGTGTCGATGTGCAAGGATGATCTTGGAGTAGCTTTATGCCATAGAATCACAAATGATTTACAACCTACAAATTGTTAATTTCTTATGAGTAACGAACTACTGAGTGAGTATTTGGTGGTAATTTCAAATACACAAAGTAATTCAAGTCTTCCATAATCACAAATTGGCAAGGGAATGGAATCACAGATTTCATACATATATATTCTTTTGAAATCGCTGATTGCACCATTATATATATATGCGATTGCATTTTACTTCATGAAATGAATTGTAAATGAGTCATATGCACTTTTAATGGATCATAATTGGTATAAATGACTTGTGTTGACTTCTAACGAGTCATAATATTTATGGGTCATATTCACTTCTAACGCGTCATAATTGCTATTTATGAGTTATATTCACTTATAACGGGTCATAATTGTTATTTATGGGTTATATTGACTTCTAACGGGTCATAATTGGTAGAAATGAGTTATTTTCACTTCTAACGGATCATAACTGCTATTTATTGTTATATTCACTTCTAACGGGTCATAATTGGTATAAATGGATTATGTTCACTTCTAACGGGTCATAATTGGTATAAATGAATTATATTGATTTCTAACAGGTCATAATTGGTATAAATGAGTTATATTCCGTTCTAACAGGTCATAATTGTCGTGTATGATAAATTAGACTTTGTTTAATATATAATTAATGAATTATATTTATTTTGTAGCCGGAGAATATTGAAGCTATTCTTAGCAACCCGGCGTTTACAGCAAGAATTGTGGAGATCTTCCGATCGTTGGCACCTCATAGTGATAATGGGTCGGAGAATGCGGGAAACGACAATGCAGGAAACGAGAATGCCTATACCGATGATGAACTGTAGCTTAATTATATAGATATGTACGTTAGACAATTAAACTTGACTTTGTTTTGTGTAAAACGTACACGACATTTGGTTTGTATGAAGAATGTGGGTTATTTTATAAGATATGCGTGATTTATTATATATTTCTGGATTTCATTAATTGTATATATACAGGAAATATAAGTATTTTAGTGTATATATGGAGCTGTGTTCGGGGCGACGGTATTAGGGGCGACTTTGGGCAATAGGGGCGACACTAATAGGCGCGACCGGTTGGGCAACAGCGACGAGGCAATAGGGGCGACATGTCGTCCCTAATACCAATAGAGGCGACTTTCAGGGGTATTAGGCGCGACAAATATCGCCCCTAATGCCCTGTTTCCTTGTAGTGGCATTCGAGTTACATACATGCATATATATAAAAACAAAGTTAGAGTAGCACAAATTAATTCACGCAACTATTTAAGCATTTAACAACTTAATTTTCTATATTTAAAAAAACATAACTTATGCAATTGAACAATCGATGTTTTGGTTGCATGTTGACATTTGCATGAGCTTCAATTCAAAGCCCAAAAGAATATTGTAGGAACTTTTTTATTAATTCAGTACGTATATTTACGAAGTTTCAATAAATTAGTGATTATCTATCTCCCATCATATATATGCTTATTACTCTTTCTTTTTTCGTCTCTAAGAAACCATATATATAATATAAAACATACATGTAACAGCAAAAAAAATCATTGCTTTTAATTGTTGTTATTGTGTTTTAGGCATAATTGTTTTGCTAAGAAACTAAGATTCTTAATTTGTTCAATTTAGGAATATTTTTATTTAACTTTATTCTGGTATAATAAAAATAATAATAATATATGTGATCTAAATCCACGTAAAAAGCTAATTATTATAATTCTAGTCTTTATTTGAAACAAAAGAAACACTCGTATTAAAAAGGAATATATATAAAGTTAATTTAAATTGCAAAAATAGAAAATTTAAAAGAAAAACAAAAAAATAATTTGAGTTTTTGAAATAATAACTTAATAAAAATATTTAACTAAACGTAAAGGAAAACAAAAAAATAAATAAAGAAGTTAATGAATAATAATAAGAAATAATATTATTAGATGAAAAATTAATAAAGTAAACTTATGATTAAAGTAAAAATACACATTTTCAGAAATATAATCACAAAAATTAACTACACAACAAAAATCATCTACACACTTTAGGATGAGGAATATGAAATTAAAAAGATATTCTGAAAATATTTAAACTTGAATGTTAACTTTAACACCCATAAACTCACTAAGCAAGCTTTACAAAAAAGAAGAGAAAAAATAAAAATGAAGTGCACCTGAAAGGAGTAGAAGGTGGGCTGCCACAACCTTATTCAGTGTGCTAGCTAAATTGTAGTTTTTGTTCTATGTAGGAAATCAATATATTATAAATCTTACTTTTTCCTGTAATTTGTAAGAGATAGTACAATATAATACATATATATATATATATATATATATATATAGGTATGTATATGGCAACTCTTTACCGTTCATAATAGGGTTTTATAACATGCATCAGTATTATTTATTAACCGGTTTTACAAAGGCCGAACAATATTGTGTTATAGAGTAATTGGTTAACACTATTTTTTTTAATAACACGTGATAATTATATATTACCCTCAAAGACGAAACAAAACGTCGGTCACTTTACAAGAAGTAGAGTGGATAGCATAACATCCTACAAATATACTTTTAGTACATGAAAACCAAGAACTAACACCCAATTATGGGCCAATTTATATTGTTCTTTTAGCTGCCTCCTCGGATAACAAAACCCACTGGTCCCATGTTAACTAGTTTAGCGTTTTTGCTACACCCATATACCCGATAAAAAAAAGCAGAAGTTAAGTTGTGTATCAGTTAGAATTATCTTCGATGTTTTTTTCTTATTTTTAAAGATTAGCTTGTTCCTATTCTTTCAAATACCATAAGCCAATGATTTAGTAGCCACGCCCCAAATAGTTTGCTGATTAGATGACCATGAGCTTACATTTGTTGCAAAAACCTCAAGTAGATTGTTGTTGCCATTAAAAATCAAACCCCGCCATTTACTAAATTCCCTCCACACATTAACCATCATGGTGCATGTAAGTAACGCATGGCCCACACTTTCCGTGGCCTCTATACATCTTGGACAAAGAACGGATGGTACATCTATACCGTTGTCTTGTAGTTCCGTTAACACCAGTAGTCTCTCTTGCTCAGCTCTTTATGCAAAGATGCTAACTTTCTTTGGCAACAGGTTTGACCAAAACGTTTCCTTTTGATTCTCCTGCTCAATTGTCCTTGAGTCTCCACCATGTTCCGAATTTCTTTCACCGAGTATCTATATTTGTCGATCCAATTGTTGCCACGAAGCAATCCTTCTTGTTTTGTTGCAGCAGGGTTTGGGTCAAAATATGCTTCATTGCTTGTACTTCAATCCCCAACCAACCTCTCGGAACACAACAGATTCAAAGTTCCACACCCAATGTTGACCCACCCAAGTGCCTATTTCACCAACAAAATGTGTTTATTTGAAATTTTGTTGAAATTCTTGGATAAAATAAAGAACAAACCTAACTTATAAACCATCAATAAGCTAAAACAACCACATTGTCTATTCTAAGTATAATAACTAACAATTTACAGATAATATGAACGGTAACTATTTTGTCTTTATTCGATATATATATATATATATGATATAAGGGAGAGAAGCTGCATTGACTCATATTGTTATCTTTAACGGACCAGTAAGCAAACTGGTAATATAGCAAAGGTCAAGCGTTCGAAACGTAGCTGCTCACGTCTCTTTTTTATTTTTGACTGCGCGCGTTTTCTTTCTTTCACCGAAGATTCGTCTAATCAATTTTTATTTATATTATTATTTTATTTAAACAATTAATTTTATAAGTTCTTCCTCCTTCTCTTATAACTTTTAACATCTAATATCTAGTATAAATATAAATGTGTATTTGTGATCGTCTCAATTTTATCAACATTTAGATATAAATTTTAACATATAACGATATTGTTTTAAAAGATCTATTTTTACAAATCTTAATACTAAAAAAAACATGACCGTCTCATATTTGTCTACATTTTCATAATAAATTTATCATAATAGGATATTTAGCTAAAAATGTGTTTTAAATTTCACCACCTTTCTAATCTCAAATACTTTTAACTTTATTATAAATAGTAGTGTTTGAATATTAGTTTTTATACTTTGTAAATTTTAATCTTTTTTCCGCCTTGAAGCGTGGGTTAAATATACCTCGTTAATAAATTAACATGTAAGTGGATAAAAAATTACTCGCTTAATAGGTGCTACGTATGTAATATAATAATAAATAAAAATGTAAAGACGTGAATTAGCTAGATGAGGCCATGAGGGTAATGATTGAAATGGAAATAGCAACAAACAAATGAAGAAAGATATATATATATATATATATATATATATATATGTTTGTTAAATATGAACTTAAAAGCAATGCAAATACAAGTGCAAATGATGAGGAGGTATTGGTGTCTAAATCTTAGTGGAAGAGGAAAGTGCATTTGTTGTGGAATCCACGTTTCAAACCAACCCTTTTGGCCATCCTAGCTAGTTCTGCCTTTTAACAACCGGACTATTATTAATTCATAAAAAATTAGAAATATAATCATGATTAATACATTGATTGTTTTTAAATTCTTTAAAAATGATAGAAACAAGGTATTATGTATCCCGCGCTTCGTGACGGGGTTAAATTACTTTTATTTAAAATTTAAATTATGTTATTCTTGTTAAAGAATACCAAATACAAATTCGGATATACAATCACGTTTTTGTGGCCATGTTTCGTAAGCCAAAATAAGGACAAGTCGTGATCGACCTTTATGTTGTGTCCCGAGTTAAAACTAGGAGAGAAAAGAAAAGATTTAGAAAGAAAAATGTTTTTTAGTTTTGTTCCCAAGTTTGTTAGGAGAGAAAAAGAATTTGAAAGAAAAATTATCCTTATCTTCTTTCCTGATTTTCCTTTCAAAATCAAGAATATTTTAAAAGAAAATTAAAAAAAATCACTTCATATTTCACTCCAACCTCTCCTAGTCCCCTCAATTTCATATTTCAAAAGAGGCATGCATAGGATTATAAATAAAAATAATAATTGAAAAACTATTTTATAAAATATTTTATTTTGGTTTTCTAATCACAAATCCCTTTTGGATGGTGGAAGCCTAAAAATATCATGAGAAATTAAAATTCTCATGAGATCCATATATCTTAAGTTTTTATAACAAAATGACCAAAAACATCTTGAAAATCTTATGAGATATTGGCTATTTACTTTGTCGATTGATAGATAGGATAATTGTAAGTTTTTGGTTTTCTAACTAAAAATTAATTGGTTATGAGTGAAGTAATCCATAATTTTTATTAGACACATTGTAAAGTCACATGTGTTAAATACTCAACACGTCTCTTCACATGTGCTTTTTTTTGCGGGTAGCACGTGGATACTTATAGGTTACGTGGAGTGTGTGGCCGTTTAACCAACCACGGTGAATCTGGCTCTAATACCATGTAAATTTGTGAGGTTCAGACTAAAAACCAATGACTATGAGTGGAGTAACTCATGATCTTTATTAAGCATATTGTAAAATCACACGCGTCCAATGTGACACCACTATCCACAACCCAAACATCTATTAGAGTAAATGTAATAGATGCAATAATATGTGATGCAATAAACTTGTGTATACCTTCATTAACAGTACGTGTTAGGCATAGTTGAATTTTGCATGCATTTGATTAAGTTGATTTTGAAGTTGACCATTCTAGCATTAATTAATAGCTAGATCACCATAGCTGTTTTGTTAAGAGTGTTTTGTTGGGATATTCACTGTGGAGCAGGGGATTTAGTGGTATTAGGATCGTGACGAATGATCATGTGATGTTTTGTGATTATGCGAGTCAGGGATATTCATTTTGTTTTGAGGTTTGTGTTCATTAAGTGTATGACCAATTGGCATGGCAGGGTGTCTTTGAGGGAGTGCAGGAGGTGCTGTGAAAAGTGGGCCCACTTATATATATATATATATATATATATATATATATATATATGTGTGTGTGTGTGTATATATGTATGTATGTATATGTATAGGGAAAAGATCATTTGAGAATCGTTCTTATTGCGAGTACTGTTTGTAACCATCATTAATACTCCTCAACCGTGAATTGCGTTTGGATGAACCATCATTAAAGAGCAAGACTTGATTTTTCCAAAATAACCCTCATTAATGCATCATTAATGACTCATTAATGAGCCATGATTTTTATTGACCATTGATTTAAATTAATCAAGGTTCAAGATTGGTTCTCGCGGTACTCGTACTCGTAATAAGAATAGTTCTCAAATAAACCCTCCTCTATATGTGTGTGTGTGTAAGTATATTATAATTTTTAAAATCCCACAATTAATAAAATAAAGTTTTAGAAGGCCTATGTTTTGATTTATATGTTAAAGAAGTGAACATGTTGATCAAATACTTCAAGGAGTTCAAAAAAACATGGTTATCTAAGGTTATTGATGATTTTAAGGAACTTGCCATTGAAATGAATATTGATCCGGTATTCCCTCAGAGGCGCCAGGTTCGTAGAAAAAAAATTGATGAGAAACAAAGCCAACAATATGTCTTATTTTCAGCTCAGGATAATTATAAAGTTAATTTTTTTTAATATTGTTGATCAAGCTAGTGATTCTCTTAAAACCATATTTGAACGATACAAAGAGTATGAAAAAATATTTTGTTTTTTGTTCCCTAAAAAGTTGATGGAATTTGATGACAAAGATCTTAAGTCATGTTGTAGTCCTTGAGTGTGCACTAAAGTATGATGGATGATCAGATCTTGATGTAAATGAACTTTATATGAAGTTGAAGCTGCTTAACATGTTTTTATCTAGAAAACTATCAGACCTAACGATGTCTTAAAATATCTAAAAGAAGTTTTTTTTTCCCACTATTCCAGTAATTGTTGCATCTGCAGAAAGAAGATTCTCAAAACTTAAGTTGTTAAAGTCCTACTTATGGTCTAAAATGTCACAAGAAAGGCTTAATGGATTGACAATGATAGCTATTGAGAACGATATCTTGGAGAGTATGGGATTACGAAGAGTTGATTCATAAATTTGCTTTTACTAATGCTAGGAGAACTTCACGATTTATATAACTATATAGGATAAACTATTTTATTATCATTCTTTTATTTTAGTTTTCGATATAATAAATATCCTAGTATTAGTAAATTTTTTATTATGTGTATATATAAGGGACCCATTTTTTCACTTCGTACAGGACCTTCAAAATCCATGGAACGCCCCTACCAATTGGATAACCTACAATCTTGTAACATTCCTCTTTTGTGTGTCATTCTTTCTTACAATTTTCACATAATTGTTAGGCTTATGTACATACAAGGTTTGAGCAGCAAGGGCTACTAGAGTAGAAACCTTGAGAACAAATCCTTCCCTTTGCTTCTCTTCTTGTCGAATCATACTATATGCTTAGCCACTGTGGTAAGGGTAAGGCTGTCAATTCAGGTCGGGTTCGTGTCGTTCGGGTTCGGGTTCGTGTCGTTCGGGTTCGGGTCAATTTTGTGTCGACCCAATTTCGACCCATTTATTTTCGTGTCAGGTTCGGGTTGGGTCAGTTTTTCCGTGTCGACCTTCGGGTCGACCCATTTAGGCCAAATGTCATCGACGAGAATTTTTTCGGTTTTCGAATACAGTTTTCCGTTTCAACTACGGTTTTCTTTATCAATATTTCAAGTTCCATATTGTTTTCCAGCGTTTGGCACAAATTTGGAAAATGATTTTCAGTTATATTCTAACTTTAATAATCAATGTTCATTTCCGTTGTATTCGAACTTCAAATTTGGTATTTATTTCGGTTTGATTGAAATTTTGATTTTACTTTTTTATTCACTTATATAAATTAATGAATATAATAAAAACTATGATGTATTACTATTTTATACCAATATATAACGTCATTGAACAACCAAATAATTTAAGATTATTCATCATTAAATAGAATTATGAATCGATCCAAAATACTAAAGTATCACCTATCAAATAATCAAATGTAAAAGTATCAAAATCATATAGTAAAATAACAAATACTAACATAACGTACTATTGTTTTAAGTGTAAATTTTTATTGTTTATTTTGAGTTTTAAACATTTAAGGGTTTTGTATTTTTGTTAGGCGGGTTTTGTTGTCCTAAATATCACTCTCTTATTTGAATTCATAATCTTCTTTTCAAACTTTAAATTTAAGTATTACAGAAAATTTTAAAATGTTATAGTTTTACCTATAAACGGGTTATACGGGTCATTTTCGGGTTGCCGGGTTGACCCTAACCCAACCAATTTATTTTCGTGTTAACCCGATTTTGACCCGTTTCGGTTTCGTGTCGTGTTTCGGGTCGACCCAGAAATTGTCAGCCTTAGGTAAGGGGTTGTACAGAGTCATGTACACATGTATGGAGCTTCAAGAGCATCCAATTCATCCCAATAACCTTTTAGTTTGTGGTAGTAAACTTCAACAATGTGACTATTTTGTGGTTTCTGTTGAACTATGTCATTGGTCAATTGATACATGTCATGGCCATCTAACTGAGAGTAAAGTTCTTGAAATTCATTCCATAAATATTGCTACTATGATCAATATACAAAGTCAGATTCAAACTCATTGATTAGCTTAATAATCCGTGTACAAATTAATATGAGGAATTATTGATGTAAATTTTATAAATTTATAGTGTGAAATTTTAAACATGTAATAAATCCATATTTTGATAACAAATCAAAAGATATTCATTAAGAATGGAAAATGAAGAAGGAAATGATAAACTCACATATTTTGATAATAAATCAAAATACATTCATTAAGAACGGAAGATGAAGAAGGAAATGATATACTCACATATTTTGATAATAAATTAAAATACATTCATTAAGAACGGAAGATGAAGAAGGAAATGATATACTCATATATTTGCGTTAATAGTTGTTAGTGAAATTAAATTAAGAATTAACACGGGTAACCTGTTTCTACTTAAGATCCGCGTTCAACTTAAAATTCACGGCTTAAGGCTTTTGACGTAAAAAAAACTATTTATTCATAGCTATTTTAATAAATAAAGGGGGATGATTAGTAAGAAAACTTCTAAAAGTGAAATTATGATATTATAACCCGGTTTTCTTTTAATATATATTAAAGAATAAAGATAAAGATTTTAGGAAATAAAAGAAGAAGGTTAGTGAAAAAAGTTTAAAAGTAATGATAATATCATAAACTATTTTCCAAGTATATTAACAATTGAATCTGCCATTCGTGATCACAATCCCTTTTATATATTAGTATTAGTAATTTAGTATGTAGTTGTACTTTACGTTGTATTAAATATATCCCACTTCCTGTGGGACAACCGTCACTAAAGGTGCATGTTGTACATCGTGTTGTTGTTTGGTGTATGAATAGACGTACTTTTTTCCTTCTAAATATTATGTTTTATTTCACATGTACTTAAACAAATTAATATGTTTGAATATCGATTAAATGTCTAAAATTCTTTTGACATAGACCAAAAAAAAAGAAGAAATATTTGGTATTAATATATTATATATATGAAAAAGTTCGTATAAGAACTGCAAGAACCAATCTTAGCCGTCCAAGTTCCCCTTATTTAATTGGATTGCCCATCCATGAATTTCTTACATGCACCTTGCAACACGCAATCCTCCCATGCTCTTCATACATGAATTTTACTTACAACTTGAATGGCCAAGATTGGTTTCGTAAGTACGAAAAACAGTTCGCGTTTGAACATTTTTATTTGATGGATATATTTCCATTTGATGTTAATTTGGTATAATTTTCGTAATTTAATACATTTTCATTTGATGGATATATTAGTTTAAAAAAGTGGGGGTAATATAAAAATGTCCAAATTGACCTTAATTAATTAAGGATATGTTTGATTAGTTTAAGGTTATCCATTAACAACTTTAATCTGGACCCTCCATCTTCTTAATCAACGACTATAATTGGTTCTCGCAGTTCTCGTATAAAAACAGTTCTTGTTTGAACCATCCTATATATATAAGATCAATGTAGACCCATGCTTAACCATAAAACCTAAAGTCAAAATCTGGATCATTAGATTTATTAAATCAATGGTCAAGATCTATAATGGTATTAATGTAATTAATTAGACAGTTATAAGATTTAATTATATAAGGAAAGAGTATTATGAAAATCTTGGATTAAACATTTAATCCCCCACCATTAAATACACGTTCTTTCCTTTTTCCCTTTTTTTCTCTACAATGTCGTCCAAATAAAAATGATAACAATATACAGGTTTCAAAATGATAACAATAACCGTCTATAACATATAGCCTCCGTCCATATGAAAATGATAATAATAATAACTAAAATACAACCCAGATGAAAATGATGATCAAAATGCAACCCAGATATAAAGAATAACCAAAATGCAACCCAAATAAAGATGAGAACCAAAATGCAACTCAGATGAAAATGATAACAAAAAATGCAAGCCAGATGATAACCAAAATGCAACAAAGATGAAAATGATAACTAAAATGCTACATCATTTTCATCTGGGTTGCATTTTCGTTATCATCTTCGTCTTGATTGCATTTAGTTCATCATTTTCATTTGGGTTGCATTTTGGTCATCATTTTCATCTTGGTTGCATTTTCGTTATCATCTTCATCTTGGTTGTATTTTGTTCATCATTTTTATCTGAGTTACATTTTGATTGTCATTTTTGTATGGGTTGTATTTTGAAAATAAAATTTTCAGAAATATGAAAAGAGTGGTCTTGATTTAAAGAGGATTAAAAAACTAGTTGCTTGTTATAATTTATTTTGGCTTAAATTCTCAAAACTTAATAAGTTATAGCAAATAAAAATTTTAATGGGTAATGTTTTTTGTAAGTTCAAGTGATTGTATTAACTTGGTTTAGGCGCGCGAGTGTGATCTCATTTTTTCAGTTCCTTTTTCGCACTTTTAAATGATTGATTGAGATTTGGTTTTTAAGTTCTATGTTTAAGAGTGATTTTATATATATATATATTTTATATATATATATATATATGTGTGTGAGAGCGCCCAATGAACAATGTTTGTTAACCACCACTATAATTGCTAATATATATGGGACCCGTATAATTAGTTAAAATTAAAAAAAATAAGATAAAGAAAATAAAAGTTTGAGAAGATAGATAATTGGACCCACATAAAGACAAACCACTCACTTCCTTTTGACGTGGTAAACACCACAGTTGCCAACAACCACTCAGTTTTGATGTGGTAATTTTTAATTACCGCCCTATGCTAATTCTATAACATGAAAATTACACCCACACTCCGTCCCCTCTTACAAATACGCTTTAATCAACTCACTAGAAACAAAATATCTTATTTGTTTTCTTTCATAAAATGCCGTGATCTAATAAAATATTGTGATATTTGTAATATGAAGTCATATAAAATGCTGCTGTTGTTGAAGTCATATATTTGAAGTATTTCGTTATTAATTAGCATGACGTACTCTGTTTCAAATCTAGGTATACATCCAGACTTCTCTTCTGCATAATTAGGGGTGTAATCGAGCCGAGCCGACACAGTGCCAAGCTCGAGCTTGACTCAGTTCCAAAGCTCGAGGCTCGAAACTCGACTCGAGCTCGGTCGAGCTTTTATTTTCAAGCTCGAGCTCGACTCGAGTAAGTAATCGACACTCTCGAGCTCGACTCGACTAAAATTAAATTAATAAAATTTTGTAGCAACAAATGTTAAAATACATTCCGGAATTCAAATTTCACATTTTTGAACAACAATTAACAACTAGCTACTAAGGGTATAAAAGTAAATGGTGTATATGTAAAAAGGGTAAAATGGTAATTTAGTACAAGCTCGATTAGGCTCGCGAGCCTGGCGAGCCGAGTATTTCTGAGCTCGAACTCGGCTCGACACCCTACTCGAGTAGCTCGAGCTCGAGCTCGACTCGGTTCAGCTCAAGTCAATTTCGGTTTTTTTTTCGAGTCGGTCTCGAGTAGCTCGCGAGCTGTCTCGGCTCGATTACACCCCTAATTCTAGCGTGTAGATTAATTACTGTCAAAAGCCTTACGGTATCAATATGTGACTTAGGTGATTCTCCTTCCATGAGATTGAAGGTTAAAATCCAGTCAAAACACCACCCCCACGGTCAGTCTAACCACCTCCGGTCCCGAAACTCACACCCTTCCCAGCTAGGCATCTCCAGACGGCCACCACATCGACTCATGTCATCAACTCAAAATCAGACCTCCCCCACGGTTGTTGTCACCTCCCCCCACCACTCAAAGTCTCAAACCACCACCACTATCAAACTCAAGTCAGGTTTAAACACATGCCAATCAACCCCACTATTTACCACCCCTACTCGGAGTCTCAGACCATCCACCCCATAACCACCCTCACGCCACCCCTATAAACTTAACACACACACACACCCACTGGCACTCCCCACACATGTAAATCCACACACAACACTGGCGAAACTATGTGGCAAAAAATCCACGTACATAAATCACAATCTGAACACATACCAGAGTTCATCTCCAACACACATAACACTAATTCCAAAATGAATTTGTGACAAACCCAAAACCTGCAAACACACAAATACACAAGCACATGCGGATTCTCGCACACACAAACAAAAACCCTAGAAAACCACATAGAAATCGACTAAAAACCGGAGAAAAGAATCCAGATGAACATAGACTAACATACATGAATAGCATTCAGATCATTGAAAACCCTAAACCATCAATTGATTTAACCGCTGCAGTTCTAAATAATACTTTACAAACTTCCTTTGCAGGTTTAAGTATTCATCAGTATAATCTTGATGGGAATAGCACTGCCTTATACTAGATTGGAAAACTTAATGTCGCATTATGAGGTAATAACCTTTATTTATTTACATATAATAGTCAGACTAAATATATGAACCAAATTATAGTAACAAATATATCAAAAATCTTAATTCAAACCATGGCAAGCCAATGTGACAATCACTGGAATCAACTAATCATAAGGGAAATAGCTACTTACAAACTCGATTTTTGAAGATAACTCTAGAACGGCATATTTGTCCGACTTCTTTTAAAAACTTTCTTAAGTTCTATAAAACTGGACATATTTTTTGTTCTACAACAACGATGTTTCAATAATCTAGTAGTGGCTAATGCATTTATAGCTTTTTAGCCAAATATTAATTAACTGGGTATAACCCCTCAACTTCATATTAAACTAATTATTAGTGTTTTTGACATAATACAACATAGCCACACCTGAAGCTGTCACGGCACCAAGAAGCATAGCGGTCTGGAAATTAATATTGCTTTGCCAGATAGAATTTGTGAAGTATGCCCACAACCACTTAGAGAAGAAATGGACCGTGCAAGAAGACTGAAACTTCTGTACAGAGAATTCCTACACGCGACAACATATGAAAAAATCTCATTAAAATTTTCCATACGTAGCTTATAAATTACAACTTAAGTCAGACAAAGGAGGTACAGCTCAATTTATGAAGACTTGGCTATTTTTGTTTTTTGTACCTGGGTTGGGTCAATTTTTGTCTGTGATGTATTTAGTCTTTTTTTGTTGACCCTTCCTAGTTGGTTATACCTGATTGGTTCCTAGTGGGGTCCTAGGCATGTCTAGGACCCCTTTGGTTGGTTTTTTGCTGCAGCTTTTGTTTTTCTTCCCTTAGATGATACTTTTGGGAGCCCAAGTGTGCTTATCTATATTCTTGTATTTTTTTTCTCAATAAATTTTGCTCAATTTCTGGGTTGGTTCAGCTTATATTTATCTATAAAAGTCAAATGGGCAATAAAATTTAATGAATTATCTTAGAAAGAAATGGGTCAACTGACAATTTTATAGCGAAAATCGTTGTGATATTCACGGAATGGAGTGTAGAAACTATTGCACAAGGTGTAAACAATGACCAAGAGTGAAGGTGAAGAATAGACTCTAAAGAATTTACGTTATAAATGTTAAAAAGGTGAAACCTAATGTTATAAGAGGGGCCCTGAGCAGCAGACAATGCATTGGATTATAATTTACCAACTTGGATGGTAAATTGAGAACAACTCTTGCTGAAGTTTTCTAAAGAGAAATCCTGCACAATCCCAATGGAATTTATTAGAAGTAACAAAATGTGCAGGTCAGGGAGGTTGGGTAATGGGTTAAAACAAATCCAAGTTGAAACAGGTCGTATATTACCACACGTCAAAACCAACCAGGTTAGGTTGGCCAGCAACACTTTATGTCTTTTTAGTTGCAACTTCTATAAATATTTTGGGCTTAAGTTATGATTTTATCAAAAACTGAAGTAAAAGTCAAGTGGTTGAAAGCATTAAAAATTAACGTTATGCGACCCTCAACCTGTTTAAACACTTTGACCCATTTGACCAGTTTAATTTTATATTTTGACCAGTTTAGGATAGAACACAAGCCAAACCACTAAACCAGCCATTAATAAGAAAAAGGAATTGCCAACTCTAGAAGTTATACAGGATTACTGCCTCAATAGGATATTTTACAACAATTTTTAGTTATAACATTCATGCAGCAAATTCAGCAGTTTTCACAGGGCTTGTTCTAAGAAGAGTAGCCAACATAAGACAAAAACAAGGGAGATCACTACTTTATAGTTAGCTGTTAATTAAAATGTTGAATTAGTTTATATAATGCATGTAATATTTTAAGGTTAATGAAGTAGCAAGGAAGCGATTAAGTTTGTTTACCTTTGGCAACTTATTTTGATCAGCAAGATGATGAACATGAAGCCTCACATTAGATGCAGCATGAATCCAAAGACTACGGTCCACATCAGCATATGTATACGCAACAATGTCAAACAAACTATTTGAACCTGCTTCTATGGCTTTTAGTATAGTATCCTCTCTATTTCTCCGGTTCCTGAAATAAAAATAATTACCGTATATAAAAATTTGACTCAGTTCTGTCCAAAATGACACTACTATTTTAGTAATTATCTAGAAACGTAAAAAAGGTTTACTTGATCAGTAAGTAACCTTGTATTACTATATATAAATAAAGCCGAATTGATATGAATTTCATACTTGAGATATCCACAAAGCATGTATTTTGGCCAAATGTTAACCCTCCCATGCATGGAGATCAAAGAATTTGGTGAAAGGTCCATAAATTTGTAAGTGGTTTGGAAGTAATCCTGTAACAGAGTTCCAAGTTTTGAATTAAGCAGAACTTTTGAGTAATAGTTAAACAATCTAATTTCTTAGAAAGCCATATATAGTATTTGCAAGAACAATGTATAATGTATAAGTACGCTTACACTCATATTTCCACCAGAATTTATATCCAAGACTGCACTTCCTTGCCTGTAAATAAAAATGATAATAAAAAAATTGAAATGCATTATTAATCAAGCACAAGGTTGGTTTACCAGAGTTAAATTATCCAGCATAGGATCTTACCCCACACAATGATCACCAACAATCAAACAATTAGTGCTAACATGAAGCAATGCTAGATGTCCATCAGTATGCCCCTACATTATCATAATTACATTTTTGTGACATTTCTTAAACTTAACTCTTAGTTCTTAATCATGGATTACTAAACTGAGTAAATTCAGTAACTATATAAGCAAAATAGTATGGCCAACTTTGATCAAACAAAAAAAGATATCAAGTGATAATTACAGGAGCAAAAATGACTTTCAATCTCTCCCCACCAATGCAAATCTCTTCGTTACCAGAAACTGTGGTATAATCACGTGACCAATCATCTGCATACAATAAGAAAATAAATCACTTCTTGGTTATTAAGGCACTCACTGTTCTGTGCATAGACATTATGTGAGTTAAAGTATAACAGCTATAAGCCACTAAAAGACCTAAGGTGATCGGATTTATAATTTATACAAAATCCTGACCTTTTTTTAAGCGACACATGGTGTTTTCATGGACCAAAAGACAAGCGTCGGGATTGTTTTTCTGGACCGTGGAAAGACCTGAATAGAAACACCAGATATAGTTTTAAAAGCAGCGTAATTTATAATTTTTGGAGATAGTGAATCAAACTTTACACATAAAAGCAAATCAGTTATGTTATTTGTTCTTGTTGCTTTACCATCAACATGATCACGATGATGATGAGTGACAAAGACAATTAACTTTCGTGGTAGAGCAGCAACAATTTCTGCAAGCTGGTTTTCAGCATTCAAATAGCACAAACGTTAAAAAATTTAAGAAGATAAACGATGAAAAAAAGTGTTGCTAAAAGAACAGACATTAAGAAATGAAAGAATCCAAGTGTATTACAACAAGTTAAACATTGGAGGTATAGCAAAGAGGAAATAGAAAAAGAAACAGTTTATTAAATGTTGTTGCCTTTTTTAGAAATATAAGTTTTATTGTTTGCAACTGTAGTTTAAAGGAATTTATTTATCTGCAAGAAATTCGTCATGAACTCACTAAGCCCTGGCGGCCTGGCTTATCGTAGATTCGCAGTGTAATGCATGCGTAAATTGTTGGTTGGATTTCCTCTATGGTATATGTTTTGCAAAGTGATATTAGAAATGTGCTGCTATTGTAAATGAAATTTTTGGTATAAACCCTATTTATGTTGTTAAGTGGAGATTTGGGACGTTAAAGAACCTAACGTTGAACAGCCCACCAAGTGATGTTAACTAAGTGACAAAAAAAACTTGAGTTTGATTAATTTTTGATAACCCAAGCATTTTTTTACCAAACATATTTAATTGGCTTTGCAAAGTCTAATAATATAACTAGGTTTTAACTAAAAGCATAAATCAAACTTATATATGTACCTCTGCATTGAACTCAGATCGACATCCTGGATCTACTATCATTGCATCTCCCAGAGCAACAAAATCACTACTTTCATACTTGACATGATTATCCCCAGATGCAAATACAATCAAATTTGTTGCACGATAAGGTTTTGCTGTTTTACTTCCCATAGGTATGATATTTATTCCAGGAGGGTACTCCTACAGAAAAGGGTATGCCATAATTATATAATATGACATCATAAGGGTCAACAAATTCTTTCCTGAATAAGGTTACAGAATTATAAGTTCTTGTAAGGTGTATATAATACCAATGAATATTACTACTTTACTAGCAATATATTCATGCAGATCAGAATCCGATTTCAAACCAAAAGGGTTCCTATTAACGTCTACTGATTCTTTCTTTCTTTTTCTATAGACAGACTTTTGCCCATTCTAATAAAAAACTGTTAGAAAGCCTACAAACCTGGCAATGCAAGGTAGGAGGCAATTTCAATGAATCAGATTGCATAGAGTTTTTAAGTGGGCCGTTGACAACTAAAGGCCCGATACGATCCCCACCCGGCTTTACTTGAATAAGCAAATTGAAGCAGGTTTCCTTGCAACTCCACTGACAATTGTCTGCACCACAATTCCAGTGTGTTAGATAACATACACACATTAGTTTCTAAAATTAAGAGATGTTTGCTGAATGTATTCTCAGACGTGCCGATCCACATAAGATGCAAATGACATGCATTATTCACAATAAAAACATCATAATCACCATTACCATATTCTAACCTTTTAAAGTCCCAAAATTAGGAACAAGGTCTCCAGTAACATACAGGGTGTCAACAGTAGGTCCCGGTCCAAAATTAGGTTCCTCCACAAACTTCAAAAGGTTCCATTCTACATCTGTAACAGATCCAATCCCCACTTGTCCCAAAACCTACAATCAGGGAATTGACTTGAATTATATATTAATATGTGACATTATCATTTACTCCGAGTAGATTATATGATTCCAAACAGTACAGCATAGTTATCATGTGTGGAAGTGATAATCTTATAAGTACATACAAGGCCAAGGCCTTGATTTTGCAGCGACTCAATCTCAGCCTTCAGCAAAATAATCATAAACTTCAAGTCTGAAAATTTACTTTTCCGATTATATATCTGCGGTATTATTGGATGCAGTGAATTACACATCATGATAAATGTCCCAGAAATATAAAAACAAATCATCCCCTCCTTCCAAATCAAACTTTTAGTGATACTCCACTTCTCCCTAAAGAAGAATACATTTTCACATTTACAATTCAACCTTTTATGCTACTGCTTTTCTTCCAAAATAAGAAGATACGGTTCCACAGCCTGATGCATTTTACTTTGTTGAATCCTAGTGCTAAACTGTTTTATGAACTCTGTTATTATTCATCATAAACTAGTCAAAACAGGACAGTCTCTAAAAACAATTATTCCAAGACGAATTTTGTGATTTTATCTTATAGATCATAACAAGCTCATTTAAGATAACTTAGATGATCCATTGATCCGTTCGAAGAAGATGAACTCGCTATTACCTCATGAAGAGCTGAATTAAGATCAAAATTCCTCAAATTGAGCTTATGCGAAAACTCATCTTCGCCTTGCAGTACAAGTTGAGTCGAGGAATCTGCTTGTGGCGATAGTGAGGCCAGCTTCGCCGACGGCAAATCCCAGAGGTCGGAGTCGACATAGGAGTTGTATTCCTGGTCGTCATATTTGGGAGGCGGAGTTTGCTTAACGAGAAGGAATTCGCCGTTGTTTGTAGAGGTTCTGAAGATCGCAGCGAGCTTGTATGTCGCCATTTGACGGATTGAGGGACTGGAATTTTGGGGGGTTAGTTGCACCGGTTTGTTGTCCGACCTTCCTGATAGGGCTTATAGAGCATGTTTCATTATTAGTCAAAAACAAACTATTGATCAGAGGTTCCATTGTTACATGTTCATAACAGTTGGTTATAGTTATCGACAGTTTGGTTATTTAGCTAATACAATATGATTCGGTTATTAACTTCAAAAACTTAATCAAAATCAAGCTTAAAAATTTATTAAAACAAATCTAAAAATTTAATTACTGATTAAAGATTAGCAAGTGATTGTAAAGGATTAATAACTATTTAATGATGAATTTATTCAAATATTAGATAATTCATAGACAATTTTATAAAATATAAAAAGGTTTTAAAAATGATAAAATTAATAAACTTTAATTAAAAGTTTTACTTTCATAAAAATAAATAACATATAAAAAAGTTTGGTGATCATAACATAGTGATGATGTGTCACCTATATAGATTGTTTTGTCAAACAAGAAAAGCCAAATATATTTGTGAATGATATGAGTTAATAGGAATACTTATTAAGGATTCGAGAGTATTGGACCGGACATCTTTAAAAAATAGTCTTCTTTATTTACAAGGTAGAAGTATGACTATTTATGTTTACCTTCATTATACTTCGTTTAGATTTGAAGATTATTCTAGTGTGAGTCTAAGGTGCTAACTCCTAAACAATCCCTTACCTTACATGGAGTTACACACTTACACCTTATGAGATGAACAAGTATAGTTATTGGTTGTATTATAATTCACATTTTATCATTATGTTTGCGAAAAATATTCATATAGAAGAGTTGATTACCAAAATGGTCTTGTGGTTTGCGCGATATTACTAGTATAGTTCTTTAAGATAAAATTTATGTTTTTAATCCATATTATTGAATTTCATTACTCGTTTAGACCTTTAAATTAAATGATGTCTAAATTAATAATTAGTTATCTTTTCTATAAGGTATTAAGATCATTTCAATATTTAATGACATGGTCGTTGTCTCTCCTTACTGTTTCTTCTCTTCTTCTCCACCACCATCCCTCCCCTCTTAAGCCCTCTCTCCACCGCCATCTCTCTTCTCATAAATTTCCCCAATTATTGCAACATTTTTGTAAATAAATCACAAATCAAATAGAGGGCATACTGCGACGTCTTTGAGCAAAATAGGAATGAAGAGTAACAACAGAAATAAAGGGGGTGTTTGTTTAAGCTTATTTTTTTGACTTATTAGCTTATGAGCTTATAATGTTTTATGTGTTTGGCTAAGCTTATTTTTATAAAAATAAGTAATTTTCATAAGTCATTTTCATAAGTCATCTTGAACAGCTTATTTTCTTTTTTGTAAGCTTATTTTTACATTTTTACCTTTATACCTTCTTTTTGGTCATTCTTAAGTTATAAGTTAATCAAAACACTTTTTTCTCTCAAAAACTCATAAGCTCAAAAGCTTTTAAGCTCTTAAGCTCATAAGCGTAAGTCAAAAAAAAAGAAGCTTAAACAAACACCCCCAAAGTAAAGAGAGGCGAGTGAAGTCACCAGCCATAGGAGAAGTGAAGTCGTCAGTCGTAGGAGAAGGTGAAGTCAGAGATACCTATGAATTAAATATTTGCAGTTATGGAACTGAAATAGGGGACTCGCTGCTATTTGAAGGATTTAATTAAATATTTTGGGTTTCGAGTAGTTCGGTTATTTTGTTATCCAACATTTAACAGCTAATCAAACCGATTTGCAATTCGGTTACTCGCGGTTAGTTCGGGTTTGGGTCGGGTAAAACTAGTTATATCCGGAAAAAAAATTGTAATTTAAGCCATTTAAATTGGCTTTATTCACTTTAATGGTATTTTCTAACTCGGTCGAAATAACATTTAATGAGGGTAACTTACATTGTATCTAAAGGATAAAAAGATTGAGGGTAGTTAAGTTGTATTCCTCGTAAGTAAATTATATAACATTAAGAAAAATAGATTTCTAAATCAAGTTATTTAACTAAAATAATTCCTCGTATGTAAATTATATTATATTTATCTAGTAAAACATCATTTTGGTCATCTTTAATTAAACCTAATACATCTAAAAAAAACTTAATCAGGTATTCGGGTATACCAGAATTTTAAATAGGGTTTAGCATCCAAAATTGTACTGAAGTTGTCACTTTTTGCTATTGTGTATACCCATCTTTCAAAACTACCATTTAGTGTACCACTTTCTAAAACTACCATTTTATGCATCCTAAAACCTATTCATCAGGTTACGGGTAATTTTTTACATTTTCATTTATTTTTAATTCCATATCATTAATTGTTGCCACATCAGTACTAATTTTAAAAACTAAAATCCATAATTCATACAATAACAAGAACTTGAAGCATGTTCATAAGATGAAACCTAGAAACCATAATCACGAAAAAGAAAACCTTCAATCATTTCTTGAATCGGTTACATACTTGAATCACGATTTAAAACCATAATCACACATACAACAGAAACCAAATCACGCATAAACAGAAATTGAACAAAATGAAGAATGGATGTCTTGAAAAATCGAGTAAATCTGGGAGAATTTGAAACCATTAACAAGAACAAGAATCATACAGAACAAAAACATGAATCACAGATCTGAAATTCAACGAAAACATGAATCAACATTCAATCTACTAACAAGAACCCTAAAATCGCACCTTTAAACCTTCAGATGGAGATGAAAATCGTTACAGATATGTCGACCTTCAATCTTCAATCTTAAAAAACGAGATGAAATTTTTTACAGATATGTCATTACAGATCTGTCGACCTAAAATCGCACCTTTAAACCTTCAGATGGAGATGAACCCTAAATCGTTAGAGATGGAGATGAAAATCGCACCTTCAGATGGAGTCAACCTTCAATCTTAAAAACCTTCGGATGAAAATCGCACCTTACAAACGAGTTGAATCGTTACAGATGGAGACGAACCCTAAATCAAACCCTAAATCATTACAGATGGAGTCGAATCGCACCTTAAAATCGAATATTGAAATCGATTGAATCTGGAACCATGAATCAACTGTTGTAATGCATGAATCGAATATGGAACCATGAATCAACTGATTATCGCATGAATCGCATATATCGGTGGAAGTTTTAGTTTTTGAGAGTTTGTTTTATTGTTATTATTAGTATTATTATATTTATTTTATTTTATTTTCAAATTATTTTTAAACAAGGATTATACATGTCAGCGTCCAAATCAGATGCCACCTCAGCAAAACCGACGCTACGTCGGCATGTGACCTACTATACCAGGTTAGATACACTAAATGGTAGTTTTAAAAAGTTGGATACATTAAATGGTAGTTTTTTAAGTTGGATATATACAATAGCAAAAGGTGACAACTTCAATACATTTTTAGATACTAAACCCTTTTAAATAACCAAACCGCTACCTGAACCGATTTTATAGCGGGTAAACCGAACACCCGAATTTGTCTACCTAAAACCCAGTTAAAACGGGTCGGTTTATTCAAGTAACGGTTAATTTTTACACCCCTAGCTTACACCATAGATTTATTTTATAAAGAAAAGGAGAATTTGAAAGAAATGAAGAAGAAATTAAAAAGAAAAATTTTTTATTTTTAAGTTTTTTTAAGTAGATAAGAAAAAGATTTGGAATGAAAATTTTATTAACTTTCTCTTCTAAATTTTTTTTTAAAGTGAGGAGATTTGGATGAAAATGAAATAAAATGTTATTTATTTATTAGTGATTAAATTACCCTTGAAGACAACTAATAATTTTTAAAAAATAACGGTATTGTTGTAATATAACTAGTGAAACTATTGACATAATTTTTAATCTTAAATGACTAAACCAACAATTTTCACGCAAACCAAATAATATTGTTTCCAAATAATCTTGTTCATTTCTTACAACTTTATGTTTAATTTTGAAATGGAACTCAATCTTGTTTCACTTTGAACCTTTTAACAGTTAGTATATGTGGTGACTGTTGTGACTTTGTGTGATATATATGGGAATACAAAGTGTGTGTTACAAGTGGGATGGGAAGAAAATCTTTGCTTTAGTGCTTTTCTTTTGCTTTTGAAGTTATATGTGGATACTCATCTAGCTTTACACATACATGCACTTTGTTTTATCTATTGATTGCTAACAAGAGTTTGTAGGATTTACGGTTTTTCTGGAGCAGGGAGGTTTTGTTGTTGCAACATGAAGAATTAAGAAACAATGTACAATGTATAGTTTTCATGGAGCAGGTTACATTATTTACCTAGCCTATTTCTTTGTTTTATGAGTTTCTTGAGTCTTTGAACTTCAGATTCTTTTCTTATGATTTGTAGTTACTATGTTGGATTTTCTGAAAAAAAAAATACTTTCTCATATAAGAAATAGTGTACAATGTATAGTTTTTATGGAGTAGTGAAATAAAAGGATTTGCGAATTGAGGTTTTGCAACAGTATCGAAACCAGAGGCCGATTGTAACAAAGTAGTTATATCCTTTAGTAATCCGGGTTTGGATATGGAAAGTAATGATAGATTGGTAGACTATGTGATGCCAACGGCATATAGGAATACTATGGAATACTCTAGATAAAGTACCATTGTGGATTTAGAGAAGACAGGTCTAAGAGTAAATGTCCATGTTTTGATCCACAGGGGGTAGAAAAGGCATTGGGTATCAAGTGAGGTAATCGTTTATAATGTTTGGGAAGAAATATTACTTACCGAGATGAGTCGTTTCTCAGAGCCTTCAAAAGTTTAGTGATTGTGTTCTTCAAGATTTTGAAGACTATGCTTGGGATATGTTTTCACTTTTGTTCAGACTTTACTAGTAACAGAATTTTGTGATATACATGAACAATTTTTGATCTATGTCAAATCAGGTCTTTAGTTCCATTTTCACCTTCACTTTTTGAAGCATCTTGAAGAAAGCTTGAACTTTTGTGATTTGGATGTACAGATGGACAAGCACTTGTAAGGATTACAATATATTGACCACATATTGTGTTGAGGTTTGGAAGTATTAAATGGGAACATCTTTCATGGAGTAGGGTAAAGGGATACGATCTGATTGGCGTTTGGTGTTTTTTTTGTTAAAGTTGTTCCAAGTTTCGATCAACATTTCTGTTCACGTAAACATGTTAGTTTCTTCATCTTTTTTTACCTTCTATTGTTTTTGCATGTCATATTCAATAGTGAACGTATATGGTTTATATGATATTTTTCTCGTAAGAACTTCAAATTATATTGAATTTAAAAAGTTTATGAATGGTTTTGTTGACAATAACATAATATACATAATGGAGAACTTGTAAAATTATGGGCTATGTTCAGTGGTAAACATTGTATAAATAATAAAATATATGCAAATTATTTTTAACGTTCATTATTTTGTTAGTGAACGTACCGTAATACTAGTGTTTGAAATTGAAAAAGTTTATAAAATATTCATGAGTTAACAATGACATGAAAATTCTAAAAAATTTATAAAGAAAATTAATTTGAGAGAATAGATTGAAAATATTTTTATTTACTAATTTGTACTTTTAAATTAAATACAAATATTAATTATGGTTAATGTGCTTCACTAAATTAAAAAACAATCAATGGCTTACACCGCTTCTCATATTTTTTGTAATTTTATAGCTTTTCGTATGAACCTTCCTATATATATTTATATATATATATATATATATAATCTTTATTAATATAAATAAAAGACTAACCTTAATCAATTTAGTTAGAAAATCTTAACCCTTCATTTAACTAAATTTTAATCCTCACCATTCTTTTTGATCAAAATTGAAACTTAATTTTGACTTTATTTAGTCAAACTTGAAACTTAATTTTGACTTTAAATTAATAATATTTATTTAAATTCAATTTTTAATATGAGATAAGGTATAGATAAATAAAGTATTATTTAAATTCAAAAAATAATTTTATTAATTTCAAATTCCAAACCACACGTAGGATTTAGTTGTATAGATCTTCAAAAGCTATATTATTTGTTATGTAATGTAATATGTAATTCCATTAAAAAAAGTAAAACCTTGAATACATTCTAATTATTTGTTATTTATCTCTTAATTATACTTACAAGTCTTTATTAATTGTACAATCTCAAGCTTTCATTTGGTCAAAACTAAAAATCAATTTGGATTATAAAGATAGTAACAATTCTAAAATAAATCAATTTGTTTAAAAATAATAATATAAATATATTCATTTATTTAGTCAAAATTAAAAACCTTTATTAATAGTACAATCTCAACTATCTATTTGTTCAAAATCAAAAACCAATTTTGAGTATAAAGGTTGTAAGAAGCGAATCTTTATCAATTCTAAAATAAATTAATTTGTTTAAGATCGAACTACAAAAATCATGGGCCGCCAAAAACATATTTTTAAT
The DNA here is from genome assembly GCA_038502395.1 of Dittrichia graveolens. Classification (NCBI taxonomy): domain Eukaryota; kingdom Viridiplantae; phylum Streptophyta; class Magnoliopsida; order Asterales; family Asteraceae; genus Dittrichia; species Dittrichia graveolens. The sequence goes on along the minus strand of JARJIL010000001.1, from coordinate 93,233,226 downwards.
TGATGGATTTAAGAATAAATAATAGTTTCATCCTCAAAAGATAAATAGTGATTTGAAGGGAAGGGTGAATAAAGTTTTGATATTATATTAAAATTTTTTTTTGACAAGTATCAAGACAAAATAATATCGGACAAAATATAAATTAAAATACTATAACACAAAAAAGTTAAAAAATACAAATCATATCAAAAGTAGTTCATGGTGTGAACTTATTGACCCCATCTAGATTAGCATATTCATTAGTTAAGTAACTGTTGTTATCTCTTATTATCAAAGTTTATTTAAATTATTTTTTTAAAATTTTGAGATATACACGTATAGATTATTTCACTACCGAAAAAAATGACACTAAATTTGACAAAGTTTTAGACGACAAAAGTATTATAAAAATTTGATTCGTTAGTTTTTAATTAGATATCATCTAATCATTTGATTGATTTTTAAACTGTTTTATGTATATATTTATTTATTGTTTGGATACAATATTTTTTAATTTCTTATTATTTATCAATCGTTTGTAAATTACCCGTGTATCACACGAGCATATAATCTAGTTATATTATATAATGTTATTTATAAGTTTAATAATGCTTTTGAATTATTTAGAATTAATTAATTAATAAAAATAATAAAATGGGAACAAGGGTACAATGGTTACTTTTAATGAAAAGTAAGGATACTTTGGTTGTTTAGTTGTATCAGAGACCATGAGTGTTACAAACTTCAAATAGCAGGGACTTTCAATGTAATAATTTTTTTGAACGACTCCTAAATTTGCTCATGACGGAACTCGGATCCATGAATTTAAGTACCAAATCTAAATGACCCAAATACCACTAGTCTATAAGCATTAAGTTCCAACATAATAAATAAAGTGTGAGAACCGTAGATATAATAAGTAGGGGGACCATTCGTGTAATTTACTCCTTAGTATTTTTAAAATCTCTAAACACACCGGAGCAAAGCCAATGAAGTTTCATTTTTAGATCAAAGACCAATTCATCTCTCGTAGACTCGTAGTTATACTTGATTGACGCCACAATTTCCCCATTTTGTTTTGGGTCTTGGTCTTTTTCAGTTATACCTTGTTTGAATGTTATAAATCCACCAATCATCATTTCTGTGGATCAAAAACCAACGCCCCGATCCGATGCTCTGAAGTTCGTGCGCACTCGATCCTGAGTTCCTCCATCAACCTTTGAGTAATCTTTCAGACAACACCAAGATTTATAGTAGTAGTAGAAATATAAATAACTTCGATCTTTTGAGAAGTAATTGGTTGCGATTTTGGGAATCATAGCTCTTTTGAGGTTGAAGAAAATTTGAATTCCAAGAAGGCAGAAGATAGATAGAAAAAGAAGAAAAGGTATGGGAGGTTCGAAAACGGAGGGGGAAACCTCTTCTTCTGCGGCTCCAACTGTTAATCGTAGAGATCCATATGAAGTTCTGAATGTATCACGAGATGCTTCTGATCAGGAGATCAAATCTGCTTACAGAAAGCTTGCCCTCAAGTTAGTACAGTACCCATCTCTCAGTTTTCTTACTTTCTTGGTGGACTTCTAATTCATGTCCATCGAATATTATTAAATTCTTGCTTAAATTGGTTGTATAAAACTTTGTGTTTAGTTTTAGTATTGTCTGCTAATGTTTAAATTCACTAGTTACAGTGATATTTAGGGTTGTTTGGGATGTGAATCATATAATACTAGCATTTAGAAAGAATTGAATATGAATCGGATTGAATTGCTAGTTGCTAACTGCTTGCGGGGATAGGTTTTTCACTTTTTCTTGGATAGTAGGAATCTATGAGATGTTCAATACTAAATATTAATTAGAGGGATACCCAATTTGTTTTATTAGTTTGGTTGTTATTGGAGTGTATACAATGAGAACTTTCTTGTGTGTCTAATTCACATGCTGTACATCATCTCCTCGATCAAAAAGTATGAATTTGTAATCTAGTTGGATTATCCAGTTAGCAGTCAAACCCAAATTGGTAATTTCATTTGTAATCTAGTTCAATATCTGCAATAATTTTGGGATTACACAATTGTTATGTCCTTTTTTCAGCAGTGGGACCCAAGCATCCTTACAAGTTAATATCAGTTGGTGCAGCATTGATGGCTTGATGCATTGTTGATTTTGTTAATAGTCAGAATTATGGCGTGGCGTCTTTTTCTTGATTAAATGATATTTCTTAGGTTTGAATTCACATAATATATTTAGGTAAGCGACTGTATTGGGTATGTTGTAAGGATTAAGGAATGTGATTGTGCTATAAAACAATTGATTATCTGATTATTACAACATCAAACAACAAAAGCACGTCGAAATTCGATCTCCTATAGCTGATTATTTTGACATCACATAATTGTTCTAGAATACACATTCAAACACACTGTAGTTCCTTTGTAGATTTTGTAACATTATTTATTGATAGGTATCACCCGGACAAGAATGTGGGTAACCCTGAAGCCTCAGAACTATTTAAAGAGGTTGCATATTCTTACAACATTTTATCTGATCCAGAGAAAAGAAGGCAATATGATAATGCAGGTTTTGAGGTAGTATTCTGCTACTGTTACCCATATAATGGCTGTTCATACATGTTGGGTAATGGGTCAAAATGGTTCGAGTTGAAACAGGCTGTGTTGACCCACATACACGTTTTTTTTACATTTGTATCTTTTTATAACATAATTAGTGTTTAGATATGATTACAAAATATATTTTATTACTATAATAATTTTTTTAGTAAAGAGATTGAAGGTAATTTTATGCAATAAAGATACACTTTGGCTGACATTCGACTTGTCCAACCCATTTGAACTGTTTCATTTTGAACCTTTTTTCATCTGACCCATTTGGCATAAAAACAGAGCCTAATTCAGTCCACCAATAAGTAAGTGCGTCGAAATTGCCACCTCTACTACGTATGTTGTTTAGTTTTCCCAATACCTTCCTTTATATTTACACTACATGTGTTGGTTATCAAATAGGCTATTGATGCTGATGGCACAGACATGGAAATTGATCTATCTAACCTTGGAACAGTAAATACAATGTTTGCAGCATTATTCAGGTAATTTTGTTTGAAAATTTGCGTATGTTAGATTCATTTTGACTCGTTTATTTATTCTACTGTATTCACTTTTTCCTATTTAAGTAAGCTTGGAGTTCCTATTAAGACAACTATTTCTGCCAATGTTCTTGAAGATGCAATGACAGGAGTCATCAGAGACAAACTCAAACCCCTTTCATTAGGATCATCAATTAATGGAAAGGTGCACAATAGCGTGTTTCAAGATATTATTTTATAGGTGGCAATCTTGACCCGTTTACTTGTGAATGGGTCAATTTGGGCTTTGTTTTATCACAAACGGGTTGGAAGTTACTCACCGTTTGTCTAAATGCATAAACCTCCAAACCATTATATCAAACAAATTAGATTATTATTGAAATAATATGATATCTGTAATCGTAATTGACATACTAATTAGTTATGAAAAGTTACAACTTTTTCCAGAAAAAGTGAGTTTTCAGTCAGCCCGACTCAACCCTTTCTGTGCTTTAAACCGTTCTGAATCAAACTTGCTTTAAATCGTTTTGTTAATGGAGTTTAACTGCAGGTAGAGAAACAATCTGCTCATTTTTTTAGTGTCACCGTCACTGAGGAACAAGCTCAAGCAGGGATCATAGTTAGAGTTACTTCAGCTGCCCAAAGCAAATTTAAGGTAAATTTATTGAATTCTTAATGAAAGGAAAATAAATGACATAAAGGATTAGATAAAATTGTCACTCTAATGCCTAAAGTGTTATACTCTTGCTAATCTTTATGTGTATCTAATTTTGCAGCTACTTTACTTTGAGCAAGACAATGGCGGGGCATATAATCTAGCCTTACAGGTACCATCTTTCGCGTCATCTTTAAAGGATTCAAATAATTTTTATCCGTATTGTCATCATAATACTGGTTTTTTCTTATTTCTTTCTCCTTGCATTGCTATATGTTAAATATTCATCATTCATATTACAATTTTAATATTGGGATTAGTAAGTGTACTTCTAAAAGATGTCTAGAACGATATCATTTGACAATTAGTGATCATAGTTGAGGTTTCAGTTCAATTTTTCGATTAATGGGGCTGGTGAAAAATATTCCATATCTATTTATCTTAGTAGTATCTAATAAGATATCCACCAAATCATTTTAGCATAAATGAATATTTTATGTTTTTACCAAATGTCGAAATATCGTTGCAGGAAGACAGCGAGAAGACAGGGAAGGTGACATCTGCAGGGATGTATTTCTTGCATTTTCAAGTATATAGAATGGATTCAAGTGTTAACGCGGTATGTATCTACCTCCTTGCTTCCATATTATAAAATTGTAATATTTACTTTTTCAACAAGTGTAAAAAATACTTACCTGCCAGATGTATTCAGCATAGTTAATGATGTTGATTTAGTTAATCAAGAATTGCCCAATTGTATTATTATATACCTTGTTATTATTGAAGGTTATTTTAGACATTTAGTGATGAGTGATGACAATTGAAGGTTATTTTAGACATTTAGTGATGAGTGATGACAATAGATTGTGATTATTGGCAGTTAGCAATGGCTAAGGATCCAGAAGCCGCTTTCTTTAAAAGGTTGGAAGGTCTCCAGCTGTGCGAGGTCTCGGAAATAAAAGCTGGGACCCACGTATTTGCAGTTTATGGTTTGAAATTCTTTTTTGCTGCTTCTTTGGGGTATTTATTTATAATAATAGGGAGAGATGTTTACGTGGAATTATAGTGTATCTTTTCTTGTAGGTGATAATTTTTTCAAGACTGCATCCTACACAATAGAAGCTCTTTGTGCAGCCACATATGAGAATTCAACTTATAAACTCAAGGATGTTGAACAGCAGATCTTAAGAAAGAGAACAGAGTTACGCCAATTTGAAACGGAATATAGGAAGGTTAATATTATTCTCATATGTATTGATGCTATATGAGCAGGTGGAAGGTATTGGTATCTGGTCAAAATGGGTTGGGGTCAAAACAAGTCTTTTTACAGTGGGTCAAAAGTCAAAACGGGTCTAGTAGGGCCAGACTGACCTGTCAACACATGTATTATCCATCTTTTTTTGGAAATTTTTATAATATTTAGTTTAGAAAATAAGATTCTCATTTATATAATTTATACAGGAATAATTATCTATTTTTTTTAAATAAAGCAATTTTGAAAGTTTTAAGCATTTCTAAACATTTTAGGGCTTTAGGTGACATTCAGCCTATTTGACACCTGATTTGGCTTATTCTAAAAATTTACTCGTTGAAAATAGTAAACGATCACAATTGACCATTTTTAGGTATATATGTCAAAATTGCCACCTCTACTCGTATTCATGCTTCATGTAGTTGTTGCCACTTTCATGAGTCCATTTTCTATATATCTAATGCATCTCTCAAATCATGGCATGTGCCTATTCATGGGTTTATATAGTTAAATCTAAGTCAACATGTGTTATAGTAAGTAAAAGTTTCATCAACGTTGTTTTGTTGTTAAATTGGTTATGTAGTTATCGCCAAAATGCACATTAGTACCCCTAGAAATGGTTGACCATATGTTACATGTTACTTGTTTGATCTTTTCCAGGCTTTAGCACAATTCCAAGAAGTAACCAACAGATACAGCCAGGAAAAGCAGAACGTAAGTACTCTATATAAGTATGTGTTTAATTATTATCTCCGTCCACCTTAGACATATCTTAAATTCAAAATTGATATGTTAACAGACTGTTGAAGTCGAAAATATTTACAAACCACATAAGTGCTTATATGTCAATCTGGAACTCGAAATGTACTAGCTTTGAAAATTAAAATTCGAAAATATTGGTATGATAAAACCAAGAGTCTAGTTTCTAGTTATATAAAACTTTACTTTCAGAAGCGTGTTTGGGCCTGATTTTGTTTAAGAACTCCAAACGAATCACCAAATGTTGAAAAAAATTATATTGTGAGTACAGGTAGAAGAGCTTCTAAAACAACGAGACAACATCCAATCATCTTTTACAGTCAGTAGGTCGGTGATTTTCGGGAGTTATGGAGGTGTTAATAGCCCAGGTGAAGAAGATCGCAAGGAGAAAGCAAAGAAAAGATGGTTCAATCTTAACCTCAAATTAACTGCTGATAAGAAATCTATTTGATCGAAAATATCATACTCGCCCTTTTGGCCAATTGATTCACAAGGGGTTATAATGGCTTGCATATGGATCTTCATAGAGACGAAGAATACACACGTTTTGTTCGGTATTTGATATATATATATATTTTTTAATATACAGAGACAAACCAGTTTGTTCCATTTTGTGATGATGCTTGATGAAGTAGTTTGTTTTTGGATGAGAAGTATATATTGGAATTGGAGGTGTAACTGTTATGATCTTCTCCCTTGTGTTTCCTTCAGTGTGCATTTTTCACTTTATTCTGTTGATAATATGAATATAAAGTGTAATTGACTAATAAAATTCTAGACTTTCAATGTTTTTTCTATTTTGATTAATCTACTAATACATATGCAATGAAGGTACTGGTACCAAACCAGTACTATTGTAAGTTTTCGGTTTTATATTTGGTTTTAAAAAATTAACAATTTGGGTTTCGGTACTTTCGGGTTCTTGCAGGGATGTGCGACGAAGTGGTCAAAGTTGAAGTGGTTAGCGAAGAATTGCAGATGTTATTATGTTAAGAGGAATGGGTAGTGTACATTAAAGCTCATTAATTAATGAGCCGAGCACGACCTTAGATTAAAGCTCATTTAATAAATGAGCCGAGCACGATCTCCAAAGAGTGGGCTCGTTTAGGCTCGCAACGAGCTCAATATATAATACTGGTATTGTACATGCGGAATACTGCGACAGCGAATATTATTTACTGGGTAATTTGTCCGTTTTCAAAATAGGAGTGGTGGTTCTCTTCTAGCTATCATAGGTCAATAAAATTTATCATGGATTGGTAAAAATAAGGTTATGATTTGTTATATAGATTTATTAGTTCTAGTTATATACAATTTCTAATAGTTAAGTTAAAATATAGGATATGTGATAGAATATTTAATATGAAAAATTTAATAAATAAAATTTCCTAATTATACTTTAATTTACATTGACTTAATTTTTTTAAATAGTTTTTAATATAAAAGGTTTAGTTACTAAAATAATATATAAAATTATCATTAATTTCCCTTACATCTTTTTATCCTACTGAAATCATGTATTACTTATCTTTCTACCCTACCATCCAAATAGTCTTTTCTTAATTAAAAAATTAGTATTATATGCAAATAATTAAAATAAAAATAATTAATTAATTAAACAAAGTTACAGGTTGTAAATAAAAATTTAAACTACAACTTTTAGATTGCTTTAAAAAATTGAAAAATACAACTACTTAGGATAAAAAAAATTAAAACATAAAAAAAAAATTCAATTCTTTATTTATCAAACTTATTCATAAAACGGATTTTTGCATCAACTTGATAGTTGATTTTACTGATAACTCGAATAAACCGAAAGACATCAAGTACTCGATTCTTCTCTCGGCTTCAAGATAATTGAGATATTTGTCTCAACTTGGTTATATTAGCAGCTCTACGTAATGAAGCTGCAATTTTTCCCTCTATACTCGAACTCTATTTGTTGAACATTTCGGCAACCTTTGCTATGTCATCTTGGCAAGATCGTGCTTTTTCGACAGGGAAGGTGCCAAGGTGCGAGACGCGACTCCGACATTAAAAAATAGTCCTTGGCTATGGGTTAGGCTTGGCGTAAGACAAAGCGGCCAAAGGCGCGCCTTTACGCGCCAAATGGCGAGTTTTTTAAGCGTGACGCACACAAAATATTTTTTAATTAAAAATTTTTTTGACATTTTTTATATACATTTTGCGATCACGTGTATTGAATTTCAATATAGTCATTATTAAAATCATAGTCGGGACAATTTTTAGCTATTAGATTTCAAAATCAATGGTCTAGATTTAATCTTAGATAATAATTAAAATTGATATAAGTGAGAACAATTCTGACTTTTTGCATATTGGTCCCCACTTTCTCTTTCCTCTAATTTATTTAAAATTAATTATCTCACAAACCGTTAATTGTTAGACGAAATCAATTATACCGTTGCGATCCTCGTGTTCCCCTCTTTTATTAGAGATGTTACTTGATATATTTTTGATAAACTTTTTTTTTTCATTTTGTTAGGTTGGACTTAACTTTTATTAATGTATAATCACATGTGATTCAAAACAATATTACATGTGTTGTTTTATTAATTTTTTTATCTTCTTAAATTTACATGTGTTGTTTTAATGTTTATTAATTTTGAATGTTTGCTTAAAAAATCAACGTTTGCTTTAAAACCGTTTATACATGTATGTACATATTCAATTTCACTCAATCCAATTGCATTGTCTACACATGAATGCATATATTGTGTACTAGCAACACCCTATCCCCTTTATCAAAGGTCCAGATGTGTTCTCATTCGAATTCAATGTCTTTTATATTGGTTCTCGTAATAAGAATGGTTCTCGTTTGAACAATCTCCTATGCAATCACATATGATTGAATACCAAATCTCATATTTTTTGGTATTCAATCACATGTGAATCTCTACAAACTCTCGTGTGATTCTGTACAAAATCATATGTGATTAAATATGCAATCATATGTGATTGAATACCAAATCTTATGTTCTTGGTATTCAATCACATGTGATTCCGTACAAAATCATATGTGATTGAATACGCAATCACATGTGATTGATTCTATCAAATATGTGATATAAAAATGCTACATTTAATCAAATCACGTGTAATTATGTGTATGTATAAGAGATAGATAATCACATGTGTTATAAAACAACTAATAATTTAGAATCACTTTCAATTGTTGATTTTTTGTTACTAAACCATAGAATTTCGCCGGATTATCAAACACTAAACTATAATTTTTTAAAAACTATATTGATCACACCTCTATGAATCACATGTGATTATACTTTAATAAAATTTAAGTACAATCTAACAAAATGAGAAATTTTTTTTATCGAAAGTATATCAAGTGACCTCTCTATTAAATGAGGGGAACACGAGGATCGCAACGGTATAATTCGTTTCATCTAACGATTAACGGTTTGTGAGATAATTAATTTTAAATAAATTAGAGGAGAGAGAAAGTGGGGACCAATAGTTAAAAAGTCATAAATGCCCTATTTCATACAAATATATCCATTTTGATTATAATATAAGATTGAATCTGGACCATTGGATCTTAAAATCTAATGGCTATAAATTGTCCCTCAGGACTATAAAGTAAATTAGAACTGTATTGAATATTTCTCTAATAATGATAAATTGGATATGAGAATTTATAAAATGTATACAAAATTACCGCCTTAAAAAACGCCATGACTCATAAAGCTTGAGGCTTGATTTCGCCGTCACGTCACGTCTTACGTTTTTTAAAACCTTGATAAAACCTCAAGTTGCACCTATCAGCATCTTCTCCCTATATCACTCTCGATGATTCGTTAAAATATGTTGAGAACCTAAATCACTACTGATGAAGAGCCCAAAGTTGCCTTTCCCTTGGTGTGAAAAACCACCATCAAACCCTAGTCTCAGTTATTGACGTCGAAAAGGCCGGTTTGCTAGTTCTGGATTAGCAATTTTGGAGGGTGAAGATGATGATGAATAACAAAAGGAGCGGGTGAGAGTATTAGAGAACGAAAGGGATTTCAACTCTTGTACTTCGGTGGCACCGGATCACCATTGATGTCATGTCTTTCTTTTGGATTTTTTTTATGTTTCCCAATTATTGCTATCATCCATGAATTTTTTGTTGTTACATTGACTTAATTCACAGTAAATATATATGCACTTTATCTGAATTGGTATAAGTTAAAAAATAGTTTGTTGTTGATCACTAGAGAATTTTCTAGATTCTTTGCATATATTTGTGTTTATTGGTAAGTGTTCGCAAGTGAACAACTATGAATAAGATGTTACAAGTTATACGTATTTTTATTAATATTTTGTATACTAAAAATACAAACTCCACATACGTTCACTAGTAACATATAACATTAGACAAATTTTTATAATTTTTTTCATGGTGGCATATATTATTGCACCACGCTTTAATTATTTCAACCAATAATTTTTTAAAATGTTGAGTAATGAAAAAAGATGTGAGAGAAGTTTGGTAATAGAGGATAGATGAAACAAAAAAAAAATTTGTTTACCACCTTACTCTTTAAAATTAATTTTTTAGTAATTATAATTATTGTGAATTGAACCACAAGAATAAAAACTAATTATACGACTCATGATGATTCTCATAGTTCTCACAACAAGAGGTTTTCGTTTAAACCTTTACACACGCGTATTATATTATATGTCTTCGAGTTTTATTTGAATGTTGGCAAATTTAATAAGGATTTGTAATTTGATTGAAAACAATTTGAAACTCAAATTGAGTACAAAACTGATTTAAAAGTCAAATAAACAAATTCAAATTGGATTATCTGAATTTGATCGATTTAAATTTTGATTATATAAATTACATAAAAAAATACTTAACATCCCTATGGTAAATCAAGATAATATAAATAGACATACCCATATAAAACATTAATAATAACACTTTTGCATATGAACAATATTTCTACCATACAACATTTATGCAAAGTCGTTATATTATTTTAGAGTTAATTACATTTTTTTTGTCCATGTGGTTTACATGAAATTACAGATTTAGTCCTTATGCTTCAATAATTACAACATTAATCCTTACGGTTTACATTTCATTTCAATGTTAGTCCAAATACACATAAAAAGACAAAAATACCCTTTCATCTATATTTTTTTAATAAGCTTAATTCTATGAATAATAATTAATATTAAAATAATACTAAATGCCTAACCTTATTCCTTGCAATTCCATTCCCCCTTCAATCTCTCTCGTTCCTCTCACCCACCCCTATCACCGCCACCCACCGCATCCCCTTGCCGGACACAAACCAGACCCTCCCTCTTTCAATCTCTCTCGTTCCTCTCTTAGCCTACCATCGTCAATCCAAGTTCGCTGGACAAGACCACCCTCGCCATCGCCACATCACCACCCTTGCCACCGCCGCATCACCACCCCCGCCATGTAATTCCTCAATCTATGGGACAATACAATCAACAGTTTACAATTGAATCGAGAGTTTTCAGATTTGGTTTATGATTCAATCGAGGGTTATCTTTATCTTTGATTTCCAAATTTCTACATATGAGTTTCGATCTTCATCTGCAATTTCAGTTTTTCTATTCATGATTTGCGTTTCATTCTAGATCTACTAGTTCTTAAACTAAAGGTTTGATTCATCTGCCTCTCCCATTCCTTTATGTTCACTATTCTTGTGTTTTGATCTCCATCCAGATTTAGATTTTGATTCTGATTTTTACCTCCCATCTTCAAAATCAAACCCTCAAATTAGATTGATGACAGAACCCGTAAATCGATGAACTCACGTTTGAATCAAGGTGGAACAAATTTGTTGCTTGGATAAAGGGGAAACCCAGATGAAAAAGATAAAAAAGAAAAAGAGTAACGGTGGGTGGTGGTTGTTATTTTCTCCAGCGAAGGAAGGTGATGGGTGGCGGTGACAAGGGTGAGAGAGAGAAACGAGAGATACATTTAAGGAGGGAGGGATGCTTAGTTATAATAATGATAATAATATAATAAAAATAATTTAGAATTAAGTAAATAAGGAAAAAAAGGATTTGGGTATTTATTAAACCATATTTAATGGAATAAAAATGTTAAATTAAGAAGAGAGGGGCATTTTTGTCTTTTTATGTGGGTTAAGGACTAACATTGAAACAAAATGTAAACCGTAAGGATCAATGTCGTAATTATTGAAGCATAAGGATTAAATCTGCAATTTCATATAAAGCACAGGGACCAAAAATGTAATTAACCCATTATTTTATAATGACTTAGTATGTCAAAGTAAACAAATCTTAAACACTTTTGATTATTTTTTGCAACAAGTCCACAAGTACAATGAATAGAATTACTCATTTTAGTTGAATTTTAACCTTTTATTACTAATCTAGAATCTAGATCTAGACTAGACTAGATTAGATTAATTGCTAGTGTAATAGTTGTACCGTATAAAATTACAAGTATTAAATAGTAATAAAAAGATGTTAAATAACTGTAAAACAAGGAAGAAACGACAATTTAAAAATATTGATGATAGATGTGTCAACATTCAAACAAACGGTGGAAGCGTTAACGCGAGGTTGAGAGCAGACGTGAAGGTAGAAATGTGGTATCATAATACGAAGAGATATGATTGTTTTTCATTGTACAACTCATTAATCATTATTGTTACAATTAAGACGATAAAATCATGTCCTCATTGGTTGTATTAAAAAGAACTTAAAATGATTATAAAACTATTTAAAAATGTTAAAATTAAGAATTTGATTGAATATGATATTTTAAAATTATAAGGGAATATGATATTTATAAATTAGGGTGGATAAATATATTTTAAGGTTTAATAAGAACATAATAGATGGTCAAACAGAATAATTAAATTTATTTTATTAAATAAATAATTATAATCGTTCATGATGCATGATAGCCTTTTGTTTTTATAAGAAAATATATAACTTATGATGTTTAGTTCGTAAAAAAAGTTAACGTATATCGGTTAGAATACGAGCTTATTAAAAATTTGAATAAGATTATAAGCCAACTTTTTTTTATATATTTATAAACTTGTTGACTTCGACTTATAATTTAATTAAAAAAGTGTTAAGCTTAAATCGATTTGTAAATAAACGATGATTTATCTTACGAAAGAAAAACTTCAATTCTCATTTGAATAATTATACCTTTAACACATTCATAAAAAATATAGTAAAAATATAAAAACAATAGTACTTAAATATTAACAAATCATTGTTGTAAGGCTATATACATCTATTTCTCTATTTTCCATTGCCACATCAGCGTCACATCTCCCTTCTGCCTCCCTTCACCCCACTAATTCCCACATCCTCTTAACCATTCCCAACTAGTGTTATACCCGTGCGTTGCTCGGGTATGTAAATAAGTTTTTATATTTGATAATTTTTATACATACTTATTTTTAAAAGATAAAAAATATATTACAAAAAGGTCACGACATCTTCAGATTCTGAAAAAGTTCAAAAGTGTAAGTCTTCCAAAGAAAAAGAAATCAAGGTGGTTTCGATAACAGTCTATATAGTTGAATCATCAAAAAGTGTTGTGTATCCGAAAACCACTTATTCTAAGGATCATCATACCACATTCAAGTTTTACACAGAGAAATTTGTAAATAGAGTCAAACTTCGGAGAAATATTTGGAATGAAAGTAAAGATAATTTTGAAGAAATAAAACATCTTCCGCAAAACAATTGTGGTTATGTTTCTCCTGCTGTTCATTGTCATGTTACTTGCCCATTTGTGCGTGTTAGTCACACAAGATTCTTCTCGAATGCTAACACGAATGCACGTCTTCCCACATTGCATAAGCTTAAATACTCATTTGTGGTTCGTTCGGCCAAACATCTCTTAAAACTTTCTAAAGAGAAAATTTACAGCAATCCACGTCACTTTTCACCATCCATAAGAAGATATTTGTTCCAAAGATTAAGGGGAAGCAAGGTAATGAAAAAGTTTTAAGTCATTGTTGAAGATCAAAAGCTACATTTGAGGGGGAGTTTATTTTTGTTTGGTGAATAGTTACAAAGATGTTGAAACTGAAGATTCCCTCAACATTCATTCTCTGTTTATGCTCAAGATCAAATGCTTTAGCGAAGAAGATAATCTTCGTTTATTATGCTTAATTGTAAAATGGATATAAAGAAAGAGAATGTTAGAACTTAAAGTTGTGGTAATTTATATTTTAGCTTAGTTTTATATTGTTATTGATATTAGTCATGGTACATGATATGTTCGGTATATACCTTATGGGTACATATATTTGTTTACAAACCCTAATAATATAAGCATTCATATTTTCTCACGTATAATTGTTCTCGGTTCTCTCTCCACATACAAACCTACAAACAGAGTTCGTATCATTGTGTTTAATTGCTTCAATTTTTGTTAATACTTTATACAATTGAGAACATACACTTTATTTAATGAAATTTCAGTTTAATCCTAACTTTCAAAACATTTTTTCACATAAAAGTTTTTTGAGGTGTTTTAAACGATTTAATTTATTATTACATTAATTATTTATTTAGACGCATATGAGAGCTTACAACTTTTAGAAATATAGTGATGTAATTTAAAGGTTTAGAAAATATATATGTAAGTAACAAAGTTTGGAAGAATATAATTCCCTCCTTTTCTAAATTTCTCCAAGTAATTCGGGTATACCCAAATGAAAAACAATTTAACCGATACCCAAACCGTAATTAATACGCGTAATCCAAACTAAACGATCAAATCTACTCGATAACTGATTTAACCGAACCTTGACTGAGTCGGTTGGTTTTTCAGGGCATCGATTCTTTTCAAAGGACCTAAATTATACCCCAAATTTGATGTAGTGATTGCTAATGTTCCCTTTCTAATTCACACGATCCAATAGTTGTGTGCTTTGCAACACAAGCATTAGAAAAGAGAGTTGATAATTTTACTTATGAAATTGATAAGTTAATAAAACATATATTTTTCTTATATACATCAATTTTAAAATTGGAAAAATCTATTTTCTATTTGAAAACGATCTCATCTTGTTAGCAGTCAAATTAAGCATGGAGTTGTTGAGACTTGACAAATAGCATAGTAATAGTTGCTGACTATCAAGAGATTAATTAAGAGAATATATATATGCCGTTTTCTTGATTTAATTCAATTCCATATGTTGAAAGTTAACCATGAAAATGACATTTGGTGGGGTTAAGTACGTAGGTTTCCTAAGTTCAATGTTTCGTAAAGTGACTATGATTGAACTAATTAAATCGATACGTTTTATGTCAGTACATGTTGTTTACGCTAATCATGATGGAATTAGATAAGCTCTTGTGATTTATGATTAACAGCGACGACTAATGATAAGGAACTAAAGTAACGTTCTATCAAGTTTCTAGGGGAATCCTTTTAGATATTTGTAGATGGTGGGGAGTGAATTGTTCGGGAATTTATGATATTCCACATCTTCTATCGTGGGGTTATTTGTTGAATTACAAAGGGAAAAAAATAAAGGCGTTTACGGGAGTTATTTATTCATATCTGTGGTTTGTTTGGAAATTTAGAAACGGTTTCTCTGGTGCAATAAAGCCATAAAGGATAAGGAGATTTTGCTAAGTAATCAAATTCAGGCGCACTCCTTCTTTTGGCTAAAAAACAGATCAAGTGAAAGAAATTCTACCATTCGATGGAGTGATTGGTGTTGTAACCCTTCTTTTTGTTTTTAATTGTTTTAAGTTCCTGGGCACTCTTGTATGTTATTGATATTCTTGTACCTTTTTGGTTTTAGCGTCTTGCTAGACCCTGGTTTTTATTTATTTATAAAATTTTCTTTTGGACGCTCTTGGGGTGAGTGATGGCCATGCCGAAACTCTCAACTTGAGTTTCCTTTTACCGTTAAAAAAATGTGTTCATAATGACCACCCTAGCTTAAGTGATTTGATTAGAATGATTGACCCACCTTTTTTATCATAGTTCTTAATTGTTCAATGTAAATAAATAAATAAATAAATATATATATATATATATATATATATCATCAATTTTACATAAATGCAGACAAAAGCAATTTACTGTATTTACATTGGTAACGATATGATAAGTGGCTTCAATTAAATTTTGAATTATGTTTAATGTTTTATTTGTTAGAAAAAACCTAATTGGATTCATTGATCTATAAATACTACTCCTTCCATTCTAAAATTATTATCCACAAAAAAAACATATTTCAAAACGGTGCAATTAATACAAAATTTAGTTAGTGGAAATGTCTATTTTACCCTTATATCATGGGTGACAATCATGTCATGTTTGGATTGGCGTGTCACGTGTTTGCGGGTTGACGTGTTAGAAACATGTACATGACCCGAACCCAATTTATTTATTCATGTCAGGATTCAAAGCACTAACTTGTATATGTGAGACCCGCGTAATTCGTTTAACTATACGGGTTAGCGTGTTAAAGGGTCATTTGCAGGTTGGTGGGTTATTAGAGGGTTGATAGGTTGTAAATGAGTTAACGTATTGGAGGTCAGCAGGTTTAAAAATTACACGAGCTGCTAAAGAATCATAATGCTTAACAATGGGAACTTTCTTGTTTAATTTATCACAAACTAAAACTATCATGAACGTGAATTGTGGAAGTTTTGATGATAATTATATCAAAGCTTGGTTTACATATAAAAACAATAAAATCTATATAAAATATTAAGTGAGTTTGCGTGTTGACCTATAAAATTTATATATAACCCGACTCAGTTATTATATGTGTCACAAGTCAACCCGTACCCAACATGTTTATTATACATGTCAACCCAAATTCATTTATGTTTTGTTCGGTTTGTGTCGATAATTGTCACATATATATATATGTATATATATATATAGGGTGAGATTCAATCAGAACACCCCTTAAAATAAGAACTCTAGGAACCACTGCATCTAGTATATAAAATCACTGCATTCAACTTAAAATCATTGCATAATATCTAAAAAACATGTAGTTCTCTTAAAACTAGTCCATCATGCACAAATTAATCGGTGAATTCTTATTTAAGAACCAATACATCTTGTTTTAAAAACCACTGCATCTAGCATAAAATCACTGCATCTAGTATAAAATAACTGCATCTTGTCTAAAAACACTACATCTCATCTTTACACACAAAATAATAATAATAATAATATATATATATATATATATGGCCTATCTTTGTTGACCAGCGGGGTTCGCAAAGGATCCCGTTTCTATATATATATATATATATATATATATATATATATATATATATATATATATATATATATATATATATACCTTACATTAAATACATTATTAACTTGTGAAAGATATAATAATGATAAATAATTAAGGGTAAAATAGGAAAGGTAATAATTAATGACATTTTATAGAAGTAGACAATTATTCTAGAATATATGATCAAAATAATACTAAGAAGATAAAATTAAAAATTAATGAGAATTTAGAAGTAAAATGTTCTGGGGAACCTCTAGTCTACTAATTATTTGGGAACATCATCTCAAACTAAAGTTCTCCTTCGACTTTTCTCCAAGACTTGTTCAGAAGTACTAGAACTTTACCATATAAATGATTAATTTAATTTATCCTCAAAGTTTTAATCAACTACATAAAGTTTTATATTCTGCTGTTATTTTTTAAAATTTTATTATGGTTGAAATTAAGAAAAATTACGTCTGCAAACTTTTTATGAAGGAGTTTGAGAAATTTATGAAAATCAATTGAATTGGTTTTGTGGTAATTAGTACTGTCTTGTTCTTCGTTTGAAGCCATGAAGGAGCTTGAGGAATTATCTAAGATGAGTTATATATATAACGTAAAGAGGGAGAAGATAGGGGGGGTGTGTGTGAGTGAAATGACTAAACTACCCTCACGTGAGTCTCGCATGATGACAGTTAATGGAGCAAGTGTAACGTAAGTTTGCTAAAGGACTACTATTGCTCCAAATTTCTCAAATAAAGGATGATTTATGTACTTTCGATTACTAAAGGACCAAAACTACATTTTTATGAAACCTTAAGGACCAAAAAAGCTATTAACTCTTTTTACAATTTTATTTTTATTGTTACCTAAATACATGACTAAGAGTGGGAAATATTCTAAGAAAAAGATTTAGAATATATAATATTAATATCAGAATGTATTTGCGTGTTTATGATCTGAAATCCATAATAATAGTTTGGTTTGTTTAAACTATTCAGTTTATATAGTAGTAATCAAAATAAAATAATCTAAAATAATTTGGTTTTGGTCTGAATCAATTAAAAAATCTAAAATATCCTAATTAACCAAATAGTCTAATTCAAATTCAAATTGTCAATTGGATATTGCAGTTATATCATAATAATACATGCACCCTTACACTTATGGAAGATCAAGACCTCGTTACAAACTAATCTTCTAATCTAAAATATAAATAAAAGATTAATTTGATAAAATTTATTAGACGATCTGAACCATTCATTTATAAAAATATTTAATCTTATCATTCATTCACTTAAAATCAAAAAATTAATTTTATCTTTTTAGAGTCAAATTATTAAAGACAATTTCATATATGCCCTTATTAAATCATATAAAATCGTAGTTGTTCACCTTAATTTACAAATATCATATTTATCCTTTATAATATTTTAAAATATCATATTTGACCAAATTCTTAGTTTTATCATTCTAAAATATAATAGCAACATTTGATTATATATATAATAAAATTTAGATCCAACCTAACAAAATGAAGAAACTTTTTTTTTGTTGAAATATATCAAGTGACCTCTCTAATAAAAGAGGGGAACACGAGGATCGTAACGGTATAATTCGTTTCGTCTAACTATTAACGGTTTGTGAGATAATTAATTTTAAATAAATTAGAAGAGAGAGAAAGTGGTGACCAATAGACAAAAAGTCATAAATATCCTCTTTTAACAATTTTGATTATTATCTAAAATTGAATCTGTATCATTGAATTTTAAAATCTAACGGCTAAATATTGTCTCTCGGGACTATGATTTAAATTAGGATTATATTGAACAAAACCCATCATATTTAACCAAATTTTTAATTTTATCATTCTAAACTATTTTATAATCATTTTAAATTCCTTTTTAATTATGACCAACAGTGTTTTAACTTTATTACCATTAATTTGTACAATTATAATTGATAACTTATATAAGAAATACAATCACGTCCATTCGTATCATGATACCACGTTTCTGCCGTACGTCAAGTCTGCCCTCCCACTCGCGTCGATGTTTCCATCGCTGGTTAGAGTGTTGATGCCGTACGTCGTCATTTTTTAAATTCTCATTTAATTCGCGTTTTATTATTATTTAATACGTTTTTATTAATATTTAATATTATTATTGTTTAAACCAATCCGTGTATCACACGGACATTTAGTGTAGTATAAATATATAAAATATATACTATCTCTCATTTAATTATTTAAAATCTCTTTTAACTACTTCAGTTGTTGATGACAAAAAAAATATTTTTCTGATTGCTCTTTTACTTCAATCAACTTGACTAGCTTATTAAATAATTGTATAAAATTAGTTCCTTTTGTGTTGTGACCTACAAAACAATAAAACGAATCAAAGTAGTATATTTTATCATATATTGGTGTATAAAGTAATCAAATAAAGCATAATAACATATATATAAAATGCACCGATAATATATATAGCCTATTTCTTTCGGTATTTTGATTGTAATTTGATCGTCAATAATATTTTACATATTTTTCTCTGATTTCCACAAAATATAGATTATTTATAATAATCACCAAATTAGAATAAATGTTGAACAACTTTTTGCAGATAAATTCAACGACTTCTCTTGATTAGTTATAGACCACTTGAATAATCAAATTTAGCTAATTACATGATGATTATTTTGTCTTTAAATAAACAAGAATAGTATTAGACCCCAGCCGAAAGTCTACTAAAATCCAATTTATTACCAAACACACATTAAGACAAAGTTATAATATAAAAAAGATTAACAAAAACTTCTGTCGACATGTGTACGTATCAACATGCATGCTTGATTTAGAATATACTCATATTATATTTTCATGAATTATCAATGATGACTATGCTTTTTGTCCTACATTAGAATCATCCAACATAAAAGTATTTGTTAAATGAGCAAGTGCCATGACAAAACTTATTAAGCAGTTAAATATGCATGCAATGATCATATATATAGTGGTTATGGTCAGCCTTGCTAGCAAAACATGTGCGCACAGTAAGGAACTTTGTACGTATGCTTATATACAGCCAAATTCACATTTTTATGCGCGATTGTATTTTCGTAATATATATACAGCTAAATTCACATTTATATACATTAATTTTTCTTAAAGTAATCATTTGACAACACATATGCTTATATATAGTGAAACCAACACCACCACAAATCACCACACAACTACATCACTTCTTGGCACTTAATACCTCCCTCATTTTAAGAACTTATCCATATTAAACCATGGGTTCACTTACAACACCGAAACTTCTCATAATAGACTTCACAAATGACAACCTAAAGCCTGGTACAAGTGAATGGACCGCTACATGTAATGATATGAGGGTTGCCCTTGAAAACCATGGTTGTTTCGTTGCACTGTATGATGGAGTTCCCTCCAACCTTCGAGAGTCTGTCTTCCAAGCTGCAGATCAGTTGTTTGATCTCCCAACTGAAATTAAGATGAAAAACGTTGTTGAAAAGCCTTATCATGGATATATAGGGCAGATACCTCTTATTCCACTTCACGAAGGCTTGGGTATTGACTATGCCACGGAGATTGAAGGTGCTGAAAAATTCACAAATATCATGTGGCAAAATGGGAACCAGTTCTTCAGGTAAGTACATGTGTTGTAAAAGGGTAAGTGCGTTAATGCAAGTACGTGGCGATTTTTTTTCACAAATATTACAAATTTTTAAAAAATTAACAAAACTAATGTCTTTCTATTTTATTTTTCATTTCTATAATATTCGGGCTTTCAAAAGTCAAGGATCTTTGGAATATTTTAATAGTTTCCGACTTTTCAAAAGTCGGTTTATTTGTTATGTGACAAGTGTCAAATAGGTAAAGTTACCGACTTTTCATAAGTGAAAAAGAAGAAAATAAAGCATTAGTTTTGTTAATTTTTTTAAAAATAACCTTATTTGTGAAAAAAAATCAGTACGTGGCCTAATTTGTATTCTGGTGGCTCATTATGAGACTACTCTCTAACCAACTCAAGGACTCACCTAGTGGAGTTTTAACCTGTTACTTCTTATGAAAATCACATACGCCAACCACTAAATTACCTTGAAGCTGGTTAGATGCCCTCAATGAATGCTGTTTTTATCAAAGATATAAAAGAAATGATTATTTTTGTTGTTGTGGTCATTGCAATTTGTATTTCTCTTTGATTCCAAACTCATATATTGTTTCACTCTATATTCAAACGCTAAATATTTATCTTTTGTTATGTAGTGAAACCTCAATGATGTATTCAAGAGCAGTGGCAAAACTAGACAACATGGTAGTAAGGATGTTGTTCGAAAGTTATGGTGTGGAGAACCATATTAACTCCCATCTTGAATCTGCAACCTATCTTCTTCGGTATATGAAATATAGAGCACCACAGGAAAACGAGAGCACCATGGCTTTTCTTTCTCATACAGATAAGAGCTTTTTAACGATACTTCACCAGAATCAAGTTTCGGGCTTGGAAATTAAAGGAAGAGATGAAAACTGGATTTCTGTTGAATTTCCTACTTCGTCTTTCGTGGTCATGGCAGGCGATGCTTGCAGGGTGATCATTATCTGCTTTACTGAATCTTGCATTTCTCACATAACCAATGATTTGTGTTCGACACTTTATGTCATATTTCATCGAGTCTAAACCCTTTTTTTCAAATATACTAATTTACATTTTATGGGAGATTAAGCCACCATATATAAACGACAATTTCAATGGCGATTTTAAGGAATTATAAGGGGCTAGGTTCCTCCCACCCATTCCTTTACTTTGTTTATATAACATACAAAATGGCTTATAATTTCACTAACAATTAAACCACAAAAAATGAAAGCGGCTAACTAGCTCCCAATTGAAATCTAAAGTATCCATTCTTGTTTCAACAGGCATGGAGTAATGACAGGGTGCTTTCACCAAACCATAGAGTTGTGTTGGACAAGCAGGCGAAACAAACACGATACACACTTGGATTATTCGAGTTCTTAAGTGGGAAGGTGAAAGTACCAGATGAGTTTGTGGACAATGAACACCCGCTTAGATTTAAGCCATTTAATCATATTGATCTCCTTCATTTTTATAAGACTGAAAGTGGCAGGAAATCAGAAAACATTCTAAAGGACTTTTGTGGCGCAGTTTAAATGTGTGTAATGTTCCAGGGTTTTGTATAACATCAAGTGCATGATCATATAATTGTTGTCTATGAATAATTAAGATGATTTGTTTTCTTGTATAATGTAACACCCAAAGTTCGAAATTCCTTAAATTAATAATGAAATAAGAAATGCCATATGTGTATTATCAAATGTCTTTATGAAATTAGATGTGTTTATAAAACTAGAGGGGCTAAAACCGTCAAAATAAAAGTTAAATAGGTTCAGGGACTAAATGTGCAAATATCCCATACTTACACCAGCTCCTTTCTTTCATACAACTCCCGTACACTTACACCAGCTCCTTTGCAACTTCATTTTGTTGAGCAAATCAGTAGAACAAGAGGTTATTACAAGACCTTAGCAATTGTACAAGTTTGAGGTAAGATCTAAACCATTTTATTGAAGTTTTGTGAGTTTAGTTGCATGATTCAATGGTCAATCATGTTAAAAGTGTTTTATATTAAGTAGGCTATGTTTCCTTACTGTATGGGGTGTAGGAAAACACCCCTAACATGTTTATATTGAGTTTGTATCGGATTTGTGGCCAAAACCGCGACTGTAAGGAAGAATAGTCAGCTGGGTCTGTAGCGTACACGCCTCATGTAGCTTGTGGGAGGGTGTGTAGGTAGCCCGTGTAGAGGAACCACGGCCCGTGTAAAGGTACACGACCATGTTGTGTCAAAGGCGGACATAGGGCCATGTAAGGTTACATGGTCGTGTAGCATGAGAGGTACACGGCCCGTGTAGTGTTGCTAAGTCAACACAGGCCATGTAGCCAGCTCAGGTCGTGTAGTGTATAAGGGACACGGCCCGTGTAGGCCCTATTTCAGATCGGATTGCTATTATGTAATACCTTACTGTGTTATTTCTATAGGAAAGTGAGTGACTACTTGTAACACCGGAAAACTCAAGCCATTTTTTTTAAATACGCTACGGAAGCTTTAAATAACAAACCATTTACATACAAACTAAAATTAACAAATATACATCATCGTTCACAAACAAAAGTGTCATTGTTGTGTTACAAAAACTATAGGCTCGTTTCATTTCAAAAAAATAATATCAGAGTCAGGTCAACTTCTCTTTCAGCCAACCTCACAAACACGAACCTGCAAAAGCAACAACTGAGGGGATTTAGCACAAAGCTAAGTGAGTAGAGGCTAAACACCAAAAGCAAACATCCACAGTCAATATCAAAGCATGTAATCACGTATCCCGAGAAGACCGGCGGTTTGGCGTAGAACCTACAACCAATGCCGGCCAAAGCAAAGGTTTACCGATAGCCCTCCACTGAATGGGCACAGGAAAATCCCCCTCTAATGCAACATATGCACTAGTAAGGCTAACACTGTTCAACCAATTAGTGAATGAGCCCAGCCCAATTCTACGTATAGTTGACTTCCCAACGCAACTCAAATTCATACTAAGAGTGCGTATCGACCAAATAGTCATGCAGCAGATATCAATCATCAATAAACACAATCAATAGTTCAATCAATCCAATTCAACCTCAATCCCAATCATGCATCACATCAATAACATTAACCGAAATCTTTACCATCCGCGATTAACGCCCACTCACCTCCAAAACCAGCACGGGCTCAGAAATCTAATTTTACTGAGTCTTTTGATTGCCTGAAAACACAACAACAATCAAATCAGTCTCGAAATATATAAATATATTTTCCCACATATATTTATACTTCAATTCATATAACAAGTCCATAAAACATATACACATAAAACACATTCAGAATATATAGCAAACAAAGTCCATAATTCACAAATTCGCCGGACGCGTCGCGTCCAAGATGTCGGATTCTCAATCGGATTTCACAAAATATCGGATTTCCGGGTCGGATTTCAAATCTCGGATTTAGTGTCGGAATTCAACTTGTCGGTTTATCAAGGATCGGATTTTTGGACCTCGGATATGATCTATCGGATTTGGCTTTGGATTTTCAAAGAATCCGATAAAAACAGGAACGCGTCGCGTCCACGGTTATGACGCGTCGCGTCGCGACGAATCCTGCATCATCTTCTCCAATTTTTCTAGCCGACTCAAATCTTCAAACTTTATTTTAACCTCTGATTTTCGATCCAAAGCACTTCCAAACATGTATAAACATAATATAACATGTATACAACTATCATAAACATCTTAGAACTCATCAAATCATCATTTTATGCAAAACCCATTTACTAGTTTGAGCTTTGAAGCTCCAACAATGGTGAAACATCATATACTCATGTTTTTCAACAGATTCAAGCATCAAGATAACATATAACATGTTACAAACATATGTTTACCTTTCTTTTGAATTAAAACACACAAGATCCTGACTCCACAAATTCAAGTTTGCAAGGTTTCTTCCTTTGAAAGTTTTTCTCTCCACAACACACACTTCACACTTTGCACTTTCAGAATAAAAATGAGCAAATAACCTTTCATCACCACGTATACACATAATTGTTTTAATCTAAGCATGAGGTGTTCATTTACTTCCCATGTATACATACACACATACATACTAACATACATGCATACATACTAGTACTTCCTCTTTCTTTCTAATTTGATATTCACCAGTAACATATATATATATATATATATATATATTTTAAACTAATTAGTCAATTTAACCAAACACAAAATCAATTAAAACAAAACCAATCACATACCGCGAACCCGCTAATCTCCTAGCCCGGGTTTGCGGGTGTTACACTACTTATCTAAATGATCATCATCTTTGGATCATTACATATCATATAAATCATAAGGTGAGTCTTCTAGACTACTTTTCATATTTGCAGCATGTGTACTATCATATCAGATTACTGACATGTAATGTTATTCATATGTGTGTATAAGCTTACTGCTATGATCAGTAAGACTTAAAGTGTTGGTTCTATGTGCACAAGACACAAATTAATACGATATTACTGATAATAAATAAACCCATAGGGTCACACATTTACAATCAATGGACACCAATTACATATTTGAATATGATTTAAATATGTTTCCAACTCATTATATATATATAAGTATATATGCATTGTTGCATATTATTAATGTGAAATAATAATATCACTCTTATATATTGATATAAGGTAATGCATATCAAATACATAAATATAAACATATGATTTTATATATATGTATGAATATATATATATATATATACGTGTATAAATATATATTTGTTACAAGTAAATTGTTACTAGTAACAATTATATAAATGTATGTATATCCTTGTTACAAGTAAAGAGTTACTAGTAACAATCAAGTATGTATATAAAATACATGTAGATGTATTTTATACATAGTATATCTTTTATATACTTAAAAGATTAATAGCTAGAAATTCTCACAATAAGCAAGAAAGGGGCCTTGTTGACTCTTTCCTTGAAACACCTTACCAAGCATGGTGTCTAGTGATCAAGAAGCAAGAACAAGCAAGAGGGGGCCTCCCTCTCTCCCATTTTCGGCCGAAAATAAGGCCAAGAGGGGCCTCCCTCTTGTGTTTTTACTTCTTGGCTTTTTAAGTCTTCTTACATGGCTTTTGTGAGATACTACTAGTTACCACCTTTATGCTTCTTTAGAAAAGTTCTAAGTATTCTTGAAGCTTTGAAAAACATCTCTACATTCTTGTATTGGTGTTCTTCAAGTAAGTCAAGTGTGGTGCTACAATACATACTCATATACATACATAGTAAGTTCAAGAAGAAGAACAAGAGGTTATTGCTTGCTTGCTTGAATTTCAAGGGTTGGAGAGACTAGCATCTTGGAGGTGTTGGACTCATTGATTTTTGGATACCTTGGAGGAAGTCTCTACTTGGCTTCTCATTGATCAACCACTTCACCAACGGTTTTATCACGCTACAAAGGTTGTAGTTCTAAACACCCTATGGTTGTTTTGTTTCTTAAGGCTTGCATATGGATCATTGGTGGGGAGTTTTAAAAAGTTTAAAATTGTTGTTCATGCTTCCGTTGCTAAAATATTTTTTGAAAAAAAAACGAACAAACCCCAACATAAAGGTGATACAGTACTGTTACAAAGGTGGCTGCCCTGGGTCTAGAACCAGTGGTTAGCATTGATTATCTGACATACGTGTATTATCTTCATATGATTTATACGTGTGTTTATATGATGTTTAGTCTGGTTTACTCACTAAGCTCTCGTAGCTTATCAAATATTGTTTTAAATCTTTTGTAGGACGCAGCAAGAATATAGGGTGAGGTTATATATAGAACCTTACTTATTCATAGAACCTAAAGAACAAACCTGACGATGACATGTGGCATCAAGGGTAAGGGCAAAATTGGAATCACGCCCCCTCCTTCAAACCAGGAAACTTCCATTTTTTTGAAAAAAAATCCTACTAAACATTCAAATGGTCATAATATATTCATCCTTAAGAATTTTAGCAAAAAAAAATACCATTAGATTCAGTTTTTTATCCTCTTTAATTCAAGACCATGATTGATATGTTTTCTAAATTTTTTTTCAAAACGCAAATTGTTTGACGAAACAACAGTCTAAAATGCAAACAGCAGCATGTGAAATGTAAGTAACAACAGTTTAGAATGCAAACAGCAGCATGTGAAATACAAGTAACATAGGTCTAAAATGCAAACAACAGCACTTTCACATAAAAAATGCATGTTTATATATTTGCATTTTCATATATATGCATGTTCGTATATTTGCTACTGAAAATGAAAAAAAAGAACTGATAATAAAAATGCAAATTGTTTGACGAAAATGCAAATGCAAAATGCAACCCACATAAAGAAGATAACAAAAATGCAAAATCACGACTCTCATCTAAATTTCACAAATCTGATTCAATAACAATGCACGTCACAAACCCATTTCACAAACCCATTCAATGAAAATGCAGATTAACAAATAAAAAAATAGTCTAAAATGCAAACAGCAACATGTGAAACGCAAGTAACAAGGGCTGATATTACATGTTCAAACCTAAAATGCTAATGCAAAAAGCAAACAGAAACACTTTCAAATGTGAAATGCAAACAGCGCGATGTAATTGCAAATGCAAACAGCAGCATGCAAATGCATACAACAGACATGTTCAAACCTAAAATGTGAAATGCAAACAGCAGCATGTAATTGCAAATACAAAATGCAAACAGCAACATTTTCAAGGGCTGATATTACATGTGAAACGCAAGTAACAACAGTCTAAAATGCAAACCGCAACATGTGAAATGCAAGTAACAACAGTATAAAATGCAAATAGCAGCACTTTCACATCAAAAATGCATGTTTATATATTTGCATTTTCATATATATGCATGTTCGTATATTTGCTACACAAAATCAAAAAAAAAAAAAAACAGATAACAAAAATGCAAACTCGTGACTCTCATCTGCATTTCACAAATCTGATTCAATAAAAATGCACGTCACAAACCCATTCAATGAAAATGTAGATTAGAAAATAAAAAAATAGTTTAAAATGCAAACAGCAGCATGTGAAATGCAAGTAACAAGGGCTGATATTACATGTTCAAACCTAAAATGCAAATCACTTTCAAATGTGAAATGCAAACAGCAGCATGTAACTGCAAATGCAAACAGCAGCATATAATTGCAAATGCAAACAGAAGAAATGTTCAAACCTAAAATGTGAAATGCAAACAACAGCATGTAATTGCAAATGCAAAATGCAAACAGCAACACTTTCAAGGGTTGATATTACATGTGAAATGCAAGTAACAACAGTCTAAAATAAAAACAACAACATGTGAAATGCAAGTAACAACAGTATAAAATGCAAATAGCAGCACTTTCACATCAAAAATGCATGTTTATATATTTGCATTTTCATATATATGCATGTTCGTATATTTGCTACCCAAAATGAAAAAAAAGAACAGATAACAAAAATGCAAACTCATGACTCTCATCTGCATTTCACAAATCTGATTCAATAAAAATGCACTTCACAAACCCATTCAATGAAAATGCAGATTAGCAAATGAAAATGAAAACCCACAACTCTCATATGCATTTAACAATTTGATTCAATGAAATTGTAGGTCAATAATTCATGAAGAAAGTATACAATAAACAAAAAATGTAAAATATAACATCAAATAAACCAAAATGCATTATAGTGCGTCACTGAATTAACTAAATTAACTAAAATGCAGATGAAGCTAAACAAATTATATGTTCAAACCCAAAATGCAAATTCCATATATAACACTACAATGCAAATTTCATACACAAAACACTACACCAGTTAAAAAATCATTGAATTATCAATCAATTTTTTGGAGTATGAAGAATTGCATTTTGATTATCATCTTCATCCACATATGCATGTTCAGACATGAAATTTGCATTTTCAAAATAAAATTTTTAGAAATATGGAAGAGTGGTCTTGACTTAAAGAGCAAGAAAAACTGAACCTAATGGTATAATTTTTTTGTTAAAAATCTTAAACATGAGATAGTTATGATAATTAGAATGATTAATGGGTTTTTTTAAATACATGTGAGGAGGCGTGAGGAGCTGATGATTTTTTTCAATTCTTTTTTTGCCCTTCTTTTTAATTATAGTATCATAATTATGTATGATATTTTCAATTTTGCCACAACTTAATATCAGCCCTTGATCAAGTTAATCTAAAGGCCCAAAATGGTTCTTTAGGTTCTATGTTTAAGAGTGATTCTATATTGATGCTATATATATATATATATATGTGTGTGTGTGTGTATGTATGTATATGTATATATATGCTATATTATAAAGCATTTAGGCCTTTTGCTAAAACTCTTAAATTTTAAGTATTTTGAAATTACTATATTATCCCTCATATAAACTAAATTGAGTAATTATTAAATATAGTTAATAAAATTTTTATATTCTATTTTAATAACTAAACTTTAAATATTTAAGAAAAACAAAGTCAATACAATTTTTTTGAAAGTCAAAGCCAATAAAAATTAACTTAATTATTAAAAAAATTATTTTTATAACCTTTTTATCAATTATGAATAATAAAAAAGTAAAGAAAATGTAAAATAGATAAAAAAAAGTAGACATGTCAATAAACGAAAATTATTCGCTGTCACCATATAATATGAATACTATACTTCATACGTCTTGAAAATGTAAATGTTAACGAGTATAAATTATTTGTTGTCGTCGCATTGTGCAGTTATCATGCTAGTATATGTATATATGTATGTATATGTATCCTTTGAAGTGAAAGGTGCGAGAATTTTTTATAAATGATAGGAGAGAGAAGTGATGTGAGGAGGTGAGAAGTGATGAATGTTAGAACAAGCGTTGTACATAACCCGAAGGGGGCGGGTACCTTCGGGAACCCATCGGGAACACCAAAACAACTCAATCGGGTAGCCCAATTGAGTAACCCTCCGGACTTATTTACTCGAGCGAGAAGCATGACACTCCCCCACCCACCCACCCCCCCCCCCCACACACACACACATATATATATATATATATATATATATATATATATATATAAAATGTTTGAGTAAGGAAAGAAAAGATATAACACTTGTTTTAGATATGGTAAAGAAAATGAGAGAGGGAATAATATGACGCTGGCATGACATAAGGTATAGGTGATCATCATGCATTCACATATATATTATTTCTATAAATTTATTTACTCGATCATTTATTTTACCAGGAAGTTACTTTAATGCGTCACGCCTCACCAATCTCAGCTTTTTCTCTCTCAGTTATAAATACCACCATCCTTGCAAAATTTTCTTCCATACTCTCTCTCTCTCTCTCTCTCTCATGATCAAATACATCTATAAATACTGAGAGATCGAGAAATCATATATATGTATATTGAGAAAATGGTAGAACAGGATCATCACTATTATAATTATCAGTCAAACCACCCTTCCACCACCACAACCATGAAGATCTTTGGGGTCACTCTCTCAGAGTCGGAGGATCAACATAGGACAACACAACCACCCTATCTTTCTTCCGACGGCCGTAAATACGAGTGTCGCTACTGCTGTCGCGAATTCGAAAACTCACAAGCTTTGGGTGGCCATCAGAACGCTCACAGGAAAGAACGTAAGCAGCACTTGAAGAAGCGATCTCATCTATTAATGCATCATCAACAACACAGCCAAAACTCTCATCATCGGAACCCTTCTACCATCTCCGGCCGAGGAGCGGTGGTAATTCCATCCACCGCCACCTCTTCTCCTACGTGGGTCTACTTCCCCTACTCTCCTCCTGCAGGCTTTCGTCGGTTACCAGCTGCTTCTTCGTCGGCGAGAGGTGGACCAGGATTTTTATCGTGCACCGGCAGTGTAGATATGTCGACGTTGACGCGTGTTGGGTCTCATCAGCCCAGTTGTCATCCCCGCTTTGATCACATAGACTTGCATCTCAGCCTTTAATTAAACTGTTGTTTAGTTTTGACTTTTGTGTATTCAATCTGCTACGATCACATAAGTACGTGATCACAAAATTATGAGTCAAGTGAAAGCTAGCTGTTCTTTAAAAAAGTTAGTTAATTGAATTCCCCCTTTTCTTACCCTCGCAGCTTCATTATATTCCCAATACATACATACATACATATATATATATATATATATAGAGAGAGAGAGAGAGAGGGGGTGAGGATCCAATAAGAACACCCTTAAAATGAGAACTCTAGGAATCATTGCATTTAGTCTATAAAATCATTGCATCTAACTTAAAATCATTGCATAATATATAAAAAACATGGAATTCTCTTAAAACTAGTTCATCGTGCACGAATTAATCGATGGATTCTCATTTAAGAACCAATACATCTTATCTAAAAACCATTACATCTTGCATTTAAAAACCACTGCATCTTACATAAGCTCACTGTATCTTGTTTAAAAACGTTGCATCTCATATTTACACAACAAATAATAATAATAAAAATAATAATAATAAGAATAGCCTACTAAAGTTGACTTTTATATATATATATATGTATATATATATATATATATATATATATATATATATATATGCAAATTTGGTGTTTTATGCAGGTTTGCAAAATGTGTCTAAATTGCGAACGGGTTCGCATTAGATCCCGTGACTATATATATAGGGAAGGGTTTAAACGAGAACTGTTTTTCGTACGAGAACTGTGAGAACTAATCTTGGTCGTTCATTTTGGATAATGAAATTCATGGATGAAGAGCGTGGGGGATTAAGTGTGGCAGGATGCATATAAGGAATTCATGGGTGGACAATCCAATTAAAGAAGGAGGAATTGAACGGCTAAGATTGGTTCTCGCGGTTCTCGTACGAAAAACGGTTCTCGTTTGAACTTATATATATATTGGGGAAGTTTCATTTGAAACCGTTTTTATTACGAGAATCGCGGGAACCAGTCTTAGCCGTTCATTTTGAATAATGGAATTGATGGGTAAAGAGAGCGGGGGGATTGGGTGTGGCAGGGTGCATGTAAGAAATTCATGGGTGGGCAATCCAATAGAAAGAGAGGGAATTAGATGACTAAGATTGGTTCTCGCGGTTCTCGCAATAAAAACGGTTCTCAAATGAATCTTTCAATATATATATCACATCAGTTGGCGATATATACAATTTTATTCTAGTAATCTAATTACTCTATATAAAATTTTGGTGAAATTAAAGATCGAACTGATGTTTACAAAAACGCAATTATAGACAAATAAAGAGCGGATGGATAATATAATTAAGAAAGGTTTTATATATATACTCCTACAAAATATTTCTACTAATAATTATACTCATTTAAATTATCAACACGAATGATAAAATTAATGGATAAGATAAAAAAATAATAAACTAAACATATGTCAATCATTAACTAGATACAAAACCACAATTACATATAGTCAAAAAACTTATTATTAATAATAATATTATTATTTTTATTAAAAATCTTGATTACTGTTACATAATTTCTTCATGTAATTTGAATTTTTTTTAACGTTTTTTTGTAATATAAGATTCACGTATGTTTAAAATTAATGCAATAATTAAGGTGACATTCTTAATATTAATTAGTAAATTAAATCTATTAAGCGAGATATCTAAAATTATTCATATATGTAATTAAAATAAAATATCTTTTAAGTGTTTAATTAATTTTAAATCTGTATAAATAACATATGTTAATGGTAACCATATTATATTCTTCCCCTCTAAATTTGTTGAAAACAGATGAATCAAATGACTTGTTAATAGAAAAGACATGTTGTGGCCCACCGTATAGTGTGGATATAATAACGTGGGTATGACCAATAAATCTTTTTATTCTAGTTTTTTAGTAAAAAGCGCAAAAGACCGACATTTTATCTTAACCTTAACCGAACGTTTCATTTATATGTTTGACGGTGAAACAAAGTACAATGACACTGACGATAGATTGACTTTATATGTGTTTAACAGGTTTATTTATTCTTTTTATAATATATACTTTGATCACTCGTTACAAAGACTTGCACTACAAGAAAAATCGCTTTTAGTTTTAAAAGTAGTCTCTAAAACTTTTTAGGGACGACATGTCATTCCTAAATATTCGTATCTACCGCCCCGTTTCTAAAATTATTTTAGGATGACATCACTATAAAAAAGATGTCAATTATCCATACTTTTTTATCAATATTAATACGCTTAAAGTCGTGAAAAATCATGATCAAGCGTAGAGAAATTGAGTGTTACTAATTTCTACCAAATCTTTACATTTGAAAGAGTGAAAATTGAAGTAAAAAATCACATTTATTAGTGTGTGGACAAATTATCTAAATTTTCACACTTCTAAGCGTGAAAAATTTGAAAATAATTCACAGTTACAAAAGTTCACGCTTTTAAGTGTGACCTTTTATAATTATCTATTTATTACTAAATTCACACATTTAAAAGCGTGGACCTTTATAAGCAAATGTACACATATATAAATGTTAAGTTTTTCTTTTTATAACAATATTTGTTTTTAAACTATTTTTCACAATTATAAATGTGACAAAGCTTAAAATTTTTACACACTTTTTATGAAACATGGATAAATGACATACTTTTTGTAGTGCATATTTCCATATTTATGAACGACGGTTAGTAACAACGACAATTCGTGACTAAAAGTTCGATGCTAAAGAATTACAAAATTTAATTAAAAATGAAAAGAAAGGGACTTTTAGGAACGACATATGTTGCCCCTAAAAATCTTTATTAAATCTTTATTAAAAATATTTAGGGACGACATATGTCGCCCCTAAAAGTCTTTTATTCTAATTATTCTATAATAGAGCGTGCGTATGCAAAAGTTTTAGGAACAACATTACGTCATCTCTAAAATAATTATCCCTAAAAATGATTTTTCTTGTAATGACTTGAATTATCTGGATTGATAACTCACTATATGTGTTACATGTGATATTTTGTTTATATGAGCATCAACAGTGTATCTCTATGTGATAGTTACCAAATCACTTTATATTACATTCTTCATACCATTCTCTCTATAGGATTATTATTATTAGTTTATTAAATAGATATAAACTAACTATGGCAAAAGTTTAAACGAGAACTGTTTTTCGTACGAGAACTGCGAGAACCAATCTTAGCTGTCCAATTCTCCCTTCTTCAATTGGATTGCCTACCTATGAATTCCTTACATGCACCCTGTCACACTCAACCCCCCACACTCTTCATCTATGAACTCCATTATCCAAAATGAACGGCCAAGATTGGTTCTCGCAGTTTTCGTATAAAAAACAGTTCTCGTTTGAACCCTCCCAAACTATTATACATGTTTGTTATAGTTGATTGTACTTCGATACAAATTCGTGAATTTGCATGTAATAAGCAAAACAAGCGAAATGTAAGAAATTACATAAAAAGCGGTCTAGGAATGAAAAATAAAAATAAATGCATAATGTGTGACAACCTTATTAGGCCAGAGCTTACGCCCGTATGGAATTAAGATGTCTCAATTTGGGTTTTGTGAACTTAAAATGTATACCGTTTAGATGAATACGAAAACATGGTATAACATATACAAATGTTTAAAATAGAGTATGTAAAGAAATATAATTTTAAAACTAACATCCTATATTAAAAGTTATAAAAGAAAAACAATAAATATGAAGTTAATTGTTTTAATGTGTAATTATAATAAAAAGGATTAAAGTTGAACATAAGGTGTTTCCCATTAATGTTCATAAAATATATCATTATACATATTAATGTTTATAAAAAGGTTTTATTATGTACGTTTCAAAATTTTTAAACATGCAAAATCTTTTTGTGAACATTAATGGGGTATATGTGAACACAAAAACATGTAAAAATTATTAATTTGTGTAAAGTAACTTTAATCTTAATAAAATATAAATATTAAAAAAGTAATGATGTACGTCTAAAAAAACAACGATATTTTAATTTTATACGAGTTGTGTTCAATAAAGTTAATGTAAAAAAGCATAATATTAAAATTTTAATATTAATTACAGGTGATTCTGTATACAATTGCATGTAAATTACGAAAATGTCACTTGGCTCAAAATTTTAAAATATAATCTATACCATTAATGTTATTAATTCAAAGACAATTAATATGTTAGTACTATGTATTAAGTATTAACTATATTGAACATTATTCGATCAATGTTTTATATAAAGCCTAGAAGAAGGCGAATAGATAAAGCCACCCTTTTAAGAAATTAAAAAAAGAAAAAAAAGAGTTGTGATTGGTTGAAGTCAAACTTGGTTAAATCACTGCCTTTTAATTTTATATAGTCGAATTTGCCGAAAATTAAAGACAAAAAAACTAGCGTTCATATCCGCTGCTATTAATTTGTTGTGTAGTATAAACTAGCATATAGTGCTACATATCATATATGTTAAATCATTCAATTACATTACATTATATTACATTACATTACAATTTATAATATAGGTTTTATACTCACAAATATTATATAAAAGAAAGTCATTTAGATTATAAGAAAGTCCAAATAACGCGTGGATCACAAAATTAATTGTCATGAGTTACGCACAACTTACGTACATAAAAAGCACACTTCTCATATCTCATATTTTATACTTCACATGTTACGGTTGTAAGGGAAAATTAAGGCCAAAAATAGCATGGCTCGTAACATGTGTAACCATAATTAAGGTTAAAATGATACATCCTCTAGTAAGAAAAGTCAAACTTAGGTTGTATTTGGTATGCATGATTGAGAGAAGGAATGAAATAAGTCATTCTCTCGTAATGTAAAAAATTTGTTTATTAATAATATAGGAATGAAATGAACCATTGCATAAGGAATGTGATTCATTTCATTTCATTCTATGAGGGAGAGGTGTTCTTATCTCATTCCATTATAAAATGAAATGAAATTTAATAATTAATCTAATTTTTTAAAGTTTTTTTACTAACATTAACAAAAAAAAAGGTATTTATAAACTTTACTAAAATGATATTTTCTGTAATGATCTTAACTAATTTTTAAAATATTATTATGTTTAAAAGACAATTTAATTGAATGACTCATTCCATTTCGTATGTGAAACAAACATGATAATATAATGCAATGGATCATTCAATTCCATCACTCATCCATTACCTTGTTCATTTCATTCATTCATCATTACATTACGTCCAACCAAACACACATTTATCTATACTACTATATAAACTATTTAACATTCTCTCACCTCTTAAATTTTAAGACTTCTTAAAATTCAATCAATATAAAATCTTGACCCTTCATTTAATCTAAATTAATCTCATCCACTCAATGTTTAACTATTTTATTCTCTCCTAATTTACTTTATTCAAAATATATTCTCTCATAACACAATTATCCACCCAAATCAACATAATTTTTAAAATCTTATTAATTTTTCTCTTTATTTCATCAATATCAATCTTTTATTTTATTTTATTGTCTTTTAGAATTTATTTTTAAAATTAATAAAATAGTTAGATGTAAATAAAAGAAAATTTGAAAAAAAACAGACATATTGCTGTAGAAAACTTTTTCGTGACATTGAATCGCGCTAATAACATATCATTACATTCTTGAAAGCGACATATTATAAACCGAAAACTATTTGCCGCCGGAGCATTGCGCGGGTATGATGCTAGTTGATTATTTATAACGTAACTTAAAGAAAAGTTAATAGGGAATAGTTATTGATCAAAATTTACCTTTTTATTCTTCTATCTTGAATCTAATCGCTGAATTAAGGGATTTTGAGTTTTTGGCCTGCTAATCAAGT
Source organism: Dittrichia graveolens (assembly GCA_038502395.1). Lineage (NCBI taxonomy): Eukaryota > Viridiplantae > Streptophyta > Magnoliopsida > Asterales > Asteraceae > Dittrichia > Dittrichia graveolens. The sequence continues at coordinate 93,196,699 of JARJIL010000001.1, read as the reverse complement.
GGCCTCAAGAGTAGTGCTTGGTTGATCAATTCGAATTGAAAGACTTGTTTGGATTATATGTTTTTGGATACGATAGATGTCTATAATAACATCGCTAAACACATTACATTCTTGCCGGTCTGAACCAAAATCTTGATGGTGAAGAGGGTATGGATTGTTCATGTACGTAGAAGATGACGTTGAGTTTGATCGATTGCCGAAAATATACTATTTATGAACACACAATGTACTATATTGTTATCTTATGGATTTTTCTTCTCAAAACTTAAAAAATTATATGGATCTCAATAGGGGTGTAAGTATGACCGTTTATCGAATCAAATTTCAAATTTTTTGTATCAAATTGTTTGAGTCAGATGATTTTTACCCTAATTCAAAATTCAAATCAAATTCATATTCCTACTAGTAATACAAATTTTAATTCAAATATTTGAAGTCGTATCGAATTCAAATAAAACTAAATTTAGCTAACTTGGTAGATTTTGTTCCAATTTTTATAATTTAAATCAAATTTTAATCAAAAAGCTTTGTGTTTTTGAATATTTAATTAAAGTTTGAACTTATAAGGACGAGTTAAGAGAATTCAGAAAAGAGAAATTAGAAATAGAGTAACAACACCTATATATATATTCGAATTTCGAGTCAGGTGATGTTAATATAAACTTTCAAAACTGATTTGAAAACCAAACAAACCTCTGCAAATGGGATTATTCGAATTTGGTTCGGTTTGAATTTCGGTTTTTATGAATCACATCCAAATATTGAAACCCCTAGGTGTAATCGAGTGAAGACGAGCCAAACACTACCAAGATGAAAACTCAAATCGACTAGACTCTAAAACTTGAGCACGACCGAGCCTTGTATCTCAAGTTCAAGCTTGACTTGATAAACTAGACGCTAATATCCAACTCCTCTCTACCTGACTCGAAACACTAGTAATATCTTTTTTAAACACAAAGATGTGAGTAGATGTTACTCACCAATATGCATATGTAGGTTATATATATATATATACATATATATAAAATACTAATAAAAGGGTAAAAATGTAATTTAGCACAAGCTCAATTAGGCTCGTGAACTTGACGAGCAGGGTAATTCGAAACCAGAGCTTGACTTGGATCCATATTCGAGTAGTTCGAGCTCAGTGAACATCAAGTTGATTTTGAATATTTTTTGAGCCGGTCTCAAGTGACTCACAACTTGTCTTAGCTCAATTATACCCCTAGATTTGAGTTAGATTATAGTGTGTTATACCTATCTCTCTCCTCTAATCTTTTTTGTCACGTCAATGCCACATTACCCTCATCTTTAATTTTTCTTCCTATCTTTTTAATGTGTTATTCTGATCTTTCTAAGAAGCTAATATGTACACAACATTATTTGAGCATTTACGACATGGATAAGCAGTTAACAGCTTATGATACAAGTTGATAACACATAAACTTGTTCCTCTTGTTCTGGAGTTTTTTTTTTAAGAATGGAAGGAACGTATTTGGAAAGAAACCCCCAATGTAGGTGTTCTCGAGTTTTATTTAAGAAAGGAAATGAAGGATTTTGGAGGGAGAGTTTAAACTTATTTTGGTCCCAAATTTATTTTCCCAAATTTGGGATGATTTGTAAAGAAATGATCCTTCCCTTCCCTTATTAAACTTGAGAACAAGACAGTTATGTATGGACAATTTTGTTGTGTACAAATCACTACCTATATGTGTATCCTCTGCCTTTTTCACACTTTTTTAAATTAAATATGAGAGAGGGGAAGGAAAGTAATAGAATGGAGACGGGAAATAGGACAAAGATATAGAGAAAGTAGTAAGAGAAAAAAGAAAAAATCGTCTTTTAGTAGTTCATCAAGTCGAGCTTGAGGTTTAGATCGAGTTGAGTTTCGCACTTGATAGTGTCCTGCTGGTTCGTCTCCATTACACCGCTGCTAGGATCCATATAATCATTTGCAAGTTAAGAAGAAAATCTAGAAGATAGCCATGACTCGAAGGCCAACATATAATGCAAACGTGGTATGTACATTATGTTGGGTTGTATTTTATAATTTTCAAATGATAGGAAAGAAGTTCAGATAAACTCCAATCCAATTTAAATACAGTTTTAATTGGTTAGAGAAATCAACAGAGAAGAAAGAAAGAGAGGAAATAGCGAGAAAAGTTTCAATGGGTTAGGTAGGGACATGGTGTTCGTGAGCTTAATTGCTAGACACATAGAATACACATGGCATTTGGGTCATGCACACAGTGTTCAAAAGAGCATGTCATGGTGCCAATAAGGCATGGGGCATGGCTCCACCTTATGAAATGGTCCTTAACGCAGATGTTAAACATGGGGCACTCTGAGGCTTGAACCGCATTTACCCGTTATAAGGATGAGTTTTTAAGGTTTGGCACTCGCAAAAACAATTTTTGTTTAAAATTGAACTTTTCTATATCAGATTTGTTATAATCTAAACTCCTATCAATTTGAATTTTGTAATTTTTATATATCTTTGAAAAGATTTTGTAATTTATATACGCTACTCTTCTCTCTTTTGTGTAAGTATCTATAATTTGTATATATATATATATATATGTGTGTGTGTGTAATTATAAAATACACGTAAAAGTGTCTCCTTAAGTTATATCTTAGGAAACATCATAGTCTTATTATAACTTCTAAAACTTGACACTTAACAATGCTACAACATGTCTTACATTATTTAAACCCTAGTGCATATCACATGGTCTTAATAGGTAATCACAACACGGGCAAAATACTTTACATTGATATATTTGACCTGAGAAAAAAATTGGACTATCGCTAAAAAATAACTTTAGAAACAATGCTCTCCTTTACAACAAAGACAAGAAAAAATGAATTGATAAAATAGTTTCAAAGATATTTACAATATAAAACACTCACCACATCACATCTTAAAAAAATTATACTTGACTGATTTAAACCCTTGATTATATAAGTAAAATTTACTAGATAATTATAGTTATTAATTTAAATTAAATAATTTAATTCAAATCCGCGTCATTTATTTTGTTTAATATTGAAGTTAAATTTTAACTTTTCTTAATTAAAGATTGATTCAATTTTAGGTTTAGCTCGAATCAAAATTATTAGATAAATTTTATATATATTTTTTCTTAAAAATTAAAATATTATATTTATCCATCATAATTTATAAATATCATATTTATCTTTTAAAAAATTTTAAAATACCATTTTTAATCAAATTCTTTGTTTTACCATTTTTTAATATTTTATAATCATTTTAATTTCTTTTAGTTATAAACAATAAAGCTTACACAGTCTTTTCGCACTTAGGCGCATTGATATTTAACCTTATTGCCCTGAATGTCACAATAATTATCAATGACATGTATAAGAATTAAGAAGTACAATCACATCTCTTTGTACCATGATACTACGTTTTTTTCGTTACATCTGCCCCCTTTCTCGTGTCGACACTGACACTATTGGTGTGGATGTTGATGTTGTATGTCGCTACTATTTATGGGCAATTACACACACACACACACACACACATATATATATATATATACAGAGAGAGAGAGAGAGAGGGGGAAGGGTTCAAACGAGAACTGTTTTTCGTACGTGAACTGCGAGAACCAATCTTAGCCGTTCAATTTTGGATAATGGAATTCATGGATGAAAAGCGTGGGGGGATAGAGTGTGTCAGGGTGCATGTAAGGAAATCATGGGTAGACAATCCAATTGAAGAAGGGGGAATATGAAGGCTAAGATTGATTCTCACGGTTCTCGTACGAAAAAACAGTTCTCATTTGAACTTTTTCCTATATATAATGTATATATATATATACTAGCATCATACCCGCGCAATGCTGCGGCGGCAAATAGTTTTTGGTTTACAATATGTCGCTTTCAAAAATATAATAATATGTTATTCGCGCGATTCAATGTCACGAAAAAGTTTTCTACAGCAACATGTCTATTTTTTTCAAATTTTCTTTTATTTACATTTAACTATTTTATTAAGTTTAAAAATAAATTTTAAAAGACAATAAAATAAGAAAAAAGATTTATATTGATGAAATAAAGAGAAGAGTTAATAAGATTTTAAAAATTATGTTGATGTTAGTGGATAATTATGTTAGTATGAGAGAATATAATTTGAATAAAAAGTTAAAGTAAATTAAGAGAGAATAAAATAGTTAAAGATTGAGTGGATGAGATTAATTTAGATTAAATGAAGGGTCAAGATTTTATATTGATTGAATTTTAAAAAGTCTTAAAATTTAAGAGGAGAGAGAATGTTAAATAGTTTATATATATATATATATATATATATATATATATATATAGGGGATGGTCAAGCGAGAACTGTTTTTCATACGAGAATTGCGAAAAACAATCTTAGCCCTTGATTTAAATAAATCAATGGCTATTAATGGTATCACATCCGAATCACTAAAAGGAAGAATTAAGTACATTTGAGCATCCATCGAAGATAAGATTAAATTGAAGAAATCTCGTCATATTGAGAATCAATTTCATCCCTTGAAATCGGTTGAGAGATGTTGGGTTTAATCGGTAATTTACTTAGCTTCAATGACTGGAGTTTTAATTAAATAAGTTTTTATATTTTGTGTTATGTTTTAAGTTAATTAATTTATTATTGTTACTAGCTAGTTTGACCGAATCATGCATATATACGTTAAAGTATACCGGTTCTTATGGAGAGTTACTGGGTAGTTTTTTTATGCTATTTTATTGTTTCACGTTGTATTCAAAGAGCTATATATATAGTTTTTCTCTCATAATTAAATTAGAGTCACAGTAAGCTTAGTTTCTTTCACTTACAATTTACTTTCAGCGTTTCCTTTATATTTTTGAGTGTTCCTTTTAAGGTTTTTGTAATTAATCTTTATTCTGCTTCAAGTTTTTTAATATACGAGAGTTATATTAGGCCACTGATTACCATCACTTGGTATTAGAGTTGCGTTCAGTTGAAGGGGGTGTGTAACGACCAAACTTTCAAGGTAATATTTATAGAATATGTATATTTCGTTGATTATAATTGGATAATTTTTAAATGGTTGGAGTAGTAATTAAAAAAATAATAATAGTTGTTTGTGAATTAAAGGTTACATTTTTTTAGAGAATAAAAGAATAGGGACTTAAGGGTTATTAAGGGGATACTTTAAGGGTAAATTAGTGAACTAAGGACCAAGATTAGTTAGGGTTAATCCTCTATTTGGCAGCCTCAATCTTCACGACAGTTTTTTTGGAGGCTTTCGTCTCTCTCGATCGGCTGAAAAGTAAACAATAAACTTGGTGTTTTCTGAAGAGAATTGATCAAGTAAGTGTTACTAATCCCTAACTATTCATTCCACATGATCTATAGTAGGATTTTAATGGGTGATTGTCGTGTGATGGTTGGTGAAATCATCGAACAGATGGTGGTTTATGGGTTCGACTTTTTGAAGCAAGGTTAAAATTCATTTGATTTTGTATCTAAATATCTAAATGAACATTAGGAATTGATAACTAAATGAATTCTAAGATCATTGGTGTATATATAATATGGTTTAATTAGGGTTTTGTGACTGCAATTACGCTCCCACAGTTTCAAGGAGGACGTCGACGGGTCTCGTTGTTAATAAACTCGAAACTGATCTGATTTTTGTGTGGTTTAATCCTCAAATTAGCATTATAGTCCTTATATATATTAATTATTAGATTTGAGTGAATGTAGTGTAATTTGTTTTTAAAAAAAAAAAATTTTGAACTTTAATGGGGGAAGGGTACGGCAGTAGTCGGCAGATGCATGAAGGCTGAGTATATGGAAGTGTGGTGACTTCAAGTCTTCAAGGATATGTATGAGGGTGGTGATGATTTGTGATAGTAATGAGAAAGTTGGTTTGCACTTGGTTTATAAGAAAGTTATGAATTTGCCATCTGCTATGGAACTGTTTTGCAATGGAATTGTGCGTCATTCATGTTGTGAGGATGGCGTGGGTTTCAGATGGTGAGGGCTGGTGTTTGGCATGAAGGTAATAGCGTACGTGGCAGTTTGTGGAGTTTTGCAATTTGATGGAGCTTCAAGATTTAATTTGTGACGCAAGTAGTTGGGGTTTTTGCGATTTCCCTTCTATAGTCAATTTGCAATTCTAATTTGTAGACATGATTTGCGAGTGGGAGGACTATTAACTTGCGATTCCGTTATTATTGAACTAATTTGCGATTTCCTATCTAGATGCTGATTTGCGATTCGAGCATTATAAGTTAATTTGCGATTGTAGTGTCTTGACTTGATCTTTGTGATTCCTTTATAGAATAGGATTTTTGCGATTCTTACTTTGTAATATTAATTGCTTTCGACTCGGATACTCATTTGTGATTCCAGGTGAGTTCAATAGTTTACAAAACCAAGTACAGCGATAAAATATATTTTTAAAAGATTAAACGAATATGTATATGCTGAAATAACGTACTAAGTTTATTACTTGCAACTACACGATTCACGTATGATTACATGGTTGTTTATGCAGCTACGGTTAATTATCGGTTTATATGATTTATATTCAGTGTCTATGATTTATTATCGGTGTATTTGATTTATTATCGGTTTATATGATTTATATACTTTGTTGGCGGGGGTAATAACCTTTCATGCTCGCTTACGGTTTAAGGACCTATTAGGTTTTAATGACCTTTTAGGTATAAGTGCTAGCCACATACAGATTTGCAGGGTTTCTAGATAACCTTTGCAACGCATGGTACAAAAGTACAATTGGGTGCTCGAGTACCGGAGTGATGTATGACAACACGTGTAGGCATATGCATAGCATCACGTGAGTGTCAGGAGGGGTTGATAGCGGTTGCCCCCATTTGTACTTACACTTGAACGACAACACGGTACTTGTACTTGCACAATCGGAGTAGCGAAAGCATCATCTAATGTACACTCATGCATGGATAGGGAGTAGCTTCCCAATCGACGCACGAGTTGCTTAGCGAGTGAGTAGTGAACGGGTTACCTAGCTGGCCGGGGCTCAATGGCTAGGGAAAACTTAGCGGGTAGATATACAGACTACGGTATACGGTATGTGTTTGGTACGTGGTATGTGGTTGATATGCGGTATGTGTTTGATAATGCAATATGTGTTTGATATGCAGTATGTGTTTGATATGTGGTTTGTGAACAGTTTTGATATGGTATGGTAATTGAGACGGTTATTTGATCCATTTATATGATATATATGTTATGTGGGATTAATGGGATGGATCATATATATATATATATATATATGTGTGTGTGTGTGTGTGTGTGTGTGTATACGGAACGGGTATGGTTATTTGATAACTTCATTAATGCTCATCTTTAATATTTTTACGGATTTTGTTATTCTAACCCTATTGATTCATGAGGCATAAGTCGACACTTGTTCTTTTGAAATGTGTCTTGTACTCGTGCAGGTGGTTTAAAGCTTGGCTTTGTGAGGTAGGTGCACTTTGGGTAGATAGCTTTTAGACAATCGAAACCAATGTATATCTAATATTTCAATTATTGTTATATGGTAACGGTTTTAAGGTTTCAGCCACGGTGTGACACTTATGGTTTTAAGACTTCCATTGAAAATGATTAAGGATTATAAAAAAATTGTTAAATGGCATTTTTGGAAATCATGATGTTACAGGGTGTCAGTCGGTTTTGATCGCGGGTTGAATCATCTCAATAGCAGCCCCGATTTCTCTTTTGATCAGGCTTGGTTTTTTTAATAGTGAGAGACTAACCGGAGGTGCGTGGCAAATGGGCGGGAAGACATCAAAGCAAGTGCCTTTGATTCGGTTCATTTTGCGGGTGACTGAAGACGGTAAAGGTGATTGTAACCTTGTTTTCTTGATAGGTGGAAGAGTGTTCTCGGAACAAGTTTGATTAAAGAGGTTGCGGCTGTCAAAAAAGGAGGATTAGAATGGTGTTAGTACCAAAGGAAGGAGGTTCGATGTCGTATCAAGTCTCGGTATTAACCTCGAAAAATTATCCGGTATGGGCGGTAAAAGTATGGATGCATATGGGTTATGGGAAACGGTCGAACCAAGGATTTTAGGTGAAAGAACCGGATATGAAGAAGTCTAAACAAGCTCTCGCGTTTCTATTTCAAGCAATACCGAAAGAAATGGTTTTACAAATAGCGAGTTACACCGATCCAAAACAAGTATGGGATGGTCTAAATGGTTGCAGAACTCGCTAGGCGGGAGCCGGGCGGTAGGCAGGGAGTAGCGAGTACTCAGCCTAGGCGGGGAGTACCCGGATTGGAATTTTTTATATCTAAATTTTAAAATTATATAAACTAAATGTTAATACTAACTCAAATATAAACATAATTGTTCATAGAACCAAAACATGTGTCTAGAAAAACTAATAAAATTGTTCAGGACTTAAAATACTATTTCAAACACAAAATTAATAGCAAAAAAAAACAACTGTTGACCGAGTTGACCGAGTTTGACTGCCGCCTAGCTCCGAGTTTGGCTGAGTTTGACCGAGTTTTGACCAAGTTTGACCGAGTCCGATTTTCTAGTCCAGGTACATGGAATTCGCCAAGGTTGAGCTCCGCCTAGCGAATACTAGCCGAGTACTCGACCGCCTAGGCCGAGTTTTACAACACTAGATAATATTTGGGAGTGGATCGGGTGAGAATGACTCGTCTTGCAACGTTGAAAAGGGAGTTGGAAAGCTTGCGCATGAAGAAGGGAGAAACCGTCGATGATTTTGAAACCAAGTTGAGCAGCTTAGCTTTGAAGGCGAGGAGTCTCGTGTACGAGCTTGAAGAAGTGGACTTAGTGAAAAGGCTACTTGATTTGATGCCTAAGTCCTTTCTTCAAATTGTGGCTTCGATAGAGCAGTGTTTCAAGTTGGATTCAATGCTATTTGACGAGGCCGTTGGTAGATTAAATGCCTCTGAGGAGCGTATAAAAGGAACGGAGAAAACCAAGGACACTCAAGGTGGGTTGTTGTTGGTTAGTGAAGAAAAATCACACGTTTGTAAGCATTGTGGTAGTGGAGGTTCAAATCGGGGTGGCTTTGGACGGGGCCGGGGAAGAGGTCGTGGGTCCAGGACAAGTCGAGATGGGAATGAATGTGTCCGTGTTAAAAGCCATGTGAAATGTTACAATTGTGGGGAATTTGATCACTACAACGAGTGTGTAACGTATATATGCATGAGATTCGGTTAAACTTGCTAGGAACAATAATAAATTAATTAACTAAAAACATAACACAAAATATAAAAACTTATTTAATTAAAACTCCAGTCATTGAATCAAGTAAATTACCGATTAAACCCAACAATCACCCCCTTAATAAGTTATTTACCCTTCCATTCACAATAACGACGGTTCCTCATCGATCAAGTTTACTTCTTGCTCCTCCCACTTTGGACACTCGTTGTTGTAGTGACCAAATTCCGAACACTTGTAACATTTCACATGGCTTTTATCATGGACACGTTCATTCCCATCTCGACTTGTGCCGGACCTACGACCTCTTCCCTGGCCTCGTCCAAAGCCACCCCGCTTTGAACCTCCACTACCACAATGCTTACAAACGTGTGATTTTTTTTTCACTAACCAACAACCCACCTTGAGTGTCCTCGGTTTTCTCCGTTCCTTTTATACGCTCCTCGTAGGCCTTTAATGTACCAACGGCCTCGTCAAATAGCATAGAACCCAACTCGAAACACTGCAAACCACAATTTGAAGAAAGGACTTAGGGATCGAATCAAGTAGCATTTTCACCAAGTCCACTTCTTCAAGCTCGTACCCGAGACTCCTCGCCTTCGAAGCTAAGCCGCTCAACTTGGTTGCAAAATCATCGTCGGTTTCTCCCTCTTTCATGCACAACCTTTCCAACTCCCTTTTTAACGTTGCAAGACGAGCCGTTCTCACCCAATCCACTCCCAAATATCTTTTTTTGGACCATCCCATACTTGTTTTGGATCGGTGTAACTCGCCATTTGTAAAACCATTTCTTCCGGTATTGCTTGAAATAGAAACGCGAGAGTTTGTTTAGACATCTTTATAATCCTTGGTTCGACAGTCTCCCATAACCCATATGCATCCATAACTGACTTGACTTTGACCGTCCACACTGGGTAATTTGTCGGGGTTAATACCGGGACTTGATACGACATCAAACCTCCTTCATTTGGTACTAACGCCATTGTAATCCTCCTTTTTTGACAGCCCCAACCTCTTTAATCAAACTTGTTCGGAGAGCACTCTTCCACCGATCAAGAAAACAAGGCTACAACCACCTTTACCGTCTTCCGTCACCCGCAAAACGAACTGTATCAAAGCCACCCGCTTTGATGTCTCCTCGCCCGTTTGTCACGCACCTCCGGTTAGTCTCTTGGTATTGAATGAACAAGCTCGATCAAGAGAAACCGGGGTTGCTATTGAGATGATTCAACCCGCGATCAAAACCGACTCACACCCCCTTCAACCGAACGCAACACTCATACCAAGATTTGTTCAACGGATGCATAGCAATTGTTTTATACATAATGTTCTCTTTATCTTTGAAAATCTTGTCAAACAATACTTCTGATCACTAAGTTCCCAGTTGATTGTTGTCATCTTCTCCACTGCTTCTCAAGGAGCAATTTGACAAGTTACAACACTGTACGTGAGGAATCACATCAAATACGTGCTGATGCTTATTTTATTAAAACCTAATACTGCAATCATGTATTTGATAGACGATCGGTAGGAAGAAAACGGGGATCGGAGAAATGAAACAGTGTAGGTTAGGACATTTTAGTAATTTATGTATAAATCAACTTAGAGGATAATCTTTTTTTAACATTTAAATATAGTTAAATACCATTAAATAAACCAATTAACATGAACAAAAACATATTTTTATTAATAATGAAATATATATATAAGAATCAATCGAGCAAAACTTGGCAACAAAAAAAATTCTCAAACTCCACCACCCCAGCCCAACTCCTCAACTCCTCGATCCATAATCTCCGAAATTCATGATAAGTATATAATAAAATAATATTAACCAAACTCAAAATTCCAGCATCCTGTTGAGAGGTAAATTAGCTGACGAAGACGATGATTCTCTCCTTTGCCTTTTCATCTCTTCATAAAATCTTTCAATAAACCTCTCAGCCCTTTTATCTACTGAATCTTCTTCTTCTTCTTCTTCTTCACCATGCAATAACTGTAAACTATCTCTCTCCAATTCAACAATGGCGGACTCCATTGAATAATTCTCATCCACCATCACTCTGTGATGATCCTGCCCTGTGAAACATGAAAGAAAGCAAATCGAATAAACCCTGCTTCCATTTGGTTTCGGGCTACGAAAACGAATAAGGGGAGTACTTGAAGGAGAGAATTGACGTTCTTGAAGGAACCCATAGCTGTTGTGGTGCTTCAATACTCTAAATTTGCTGAGTTTGGTTGCTTTTTTGAGATAAACAAACCTCATTTTGGCTATGAAAATGGAGATTTTGATGATGTTTGAGACTTTTTGGAGCATTGGAGATCTTCTTTTACCCATTTTAATTCTCGGTTCAAGGAAGAAGAAGATCGAAGAAGAAGAAGATGATGATGATGATGGGGTTATGTATAGTATAGTATAGTAGGAGCTGATGATGAGTTTTTATAGTGATAAGTTAAAGTATGGAGTTTGTAAGTAATAAACTAAAAGATGAAGGGGGTGCGTGGGAGCTAGCTAGGCTGTCAAAAGGTATTTTTGCCTTTTTGGAGATTCGGTCGGGAGTTGGAAAGATGGTGCGTGCCTTGGGAGATATAGCCGTTGGAGTTCTTGCTTGCCAAGTTTTGAATTTTAGTAATTTTCATTATTTCTCCTAGTATTATCACTAAAATTTTAGAAAACCCTGCTAGGTTTTCCACAAATGATTATCGGCCACGACAAGTCTTACCATATGGGTAGTAATTTAAGCGTAACAACTTTTTGTAATACACACGACTTTTATATTTTTATCAATTCAGTATAACTAACACTTTTATCAACTCATTACAAACCATCATCCTTACCATATACTCGATTATATTATAATCATAAACCTTCTATAACAAGGAGAGAATTTCTCTTCTTTTTGATTTCTCCTCTGGTTCAAAAAGAATGTTAATACTTCATACACATATACATATTTGAAGGTTAAACTTGAAAAATTCAGTTCAGGTACTGTAAATAAATTTGATTTCTTTTCAGTTATTTGTATTTTCTTTTATAGTCCATTTTTTATTTCCTCCTACATTACATGACTTTATAGATTCCCCCCGACCAAACTGCTGAGTATTAGAAACAGACTATAGCACTTACTCCTAGTAATTATATTGAAGCTCATAATTGGTTGAAGATCACTAGACGTTTCAAATAAAAGATGAGACTTTTTCTTTTTTTAGCTATTATTTAGATCATATTTTGGTAAAGCACCTTGAATCCACTGCAGAGTAAAGGATCTTGGATCAGTTATCCCATTACAAATCTTTAAATTACATCAATATATTTTTAAATTTTTAAAACTCTCATGAATATCCAATAATCCAAATACACATATTTTAAGATTATTTATATCATTAAAATATCAAAAACATTATTTCTAAATTTATTTATTTATAAATTTGCCATGCTACCCCTTATACAAACATCAAAACCATATCTTCAAATTCATTTAATTCACTCTACTAGGTATACACTTATACCAACACTAACAGGAAGAAATACCATTACAAAAACCTTGAAACCAAAATAGAAAGTTACCTTCTTTTTTATTTTTGAAAGCAGCAAAATACATAGAAACCACTCCATTAGATCCATTGAACATTGGTACGTCCTAAAATGGAACCCTACATGCATCCCCGTCTTCAATTGAGACTTTCTTCCCATCTTTGAAACAATAATGTCATTTTTGCGTTGCATCACCATCTTCGGTCTAGTCCCTTTTCCCTATCTGTCGAGTGCAGTTCTATTTTTCATCGTTTGAAGCTTTTTTTGTTTAAAACAATAACCTCGGAACATGGTACGGAGAATGAAACGGATTCATCTTCCGGTGATGCATCCAGCACAAAATTCAACAATTAGTAAAATGAGACCAAGAAAATAGTCTAATCTGACATGGCGAACATGGGTAGAAGCTAAAATACTCTTGTATTTGTGAAGAAATTATTTATTTAAATGTTTAGTTTAGGTAAGGGTACGTAATATAGTAAATTTATAAATAAACGAATTTGGAGATAAATTTTTTGATATTTAATGATTTAATTAATCTTAAAGAAGATATTTGGATATATATGAGAGTTTTAAATTTTTAAGAGGAAATATATATAATTTAAAGGTTTGTAAAGATATAAAAATAGTTTAAGAGTTTAGCAAGAAAATATATGAAATTCTTACTTAGAAAAATATATTTCTAATATATATACTGTTTTTTTTCTTTATAGTTTTTAGTTCCGAACTTGATTGCTTAAAAAAGAACCTTTTAAAAAAATAATTAACTTTTAGTATATATTAATTAATATCTTACCTTCGGCCTCCGGGGACTTAATTACATTGATTAACATAATTTTTTATAAAGTAGATTTTTTATTTTGGTGTCGTGACATTTACAAAAAGTGAGCTAATTAAACAAGAGATGAAACATGATTATTAGAAGGTGTTTGAGTAATTTTTCTAAAAACGTTTAAGATTCTTTTAAATACAATATTTGCCGATTTGCAATAAAAAAATTAAAAAGTTGCTCATGTTTTACAACAATACTTAGGGGGTGTAATCGAGCCGACTAAGTACTTTCAAGCTCAAAACTCAACAAGAATTTAATACTTGAGCCTAGCTGAGCCTTAAATCTCAAGCTTGAGCTCAAGCTCCACGTCTTAACTTGATAAATTTGACGAAACTCTCAAGCTTAACTCAAGACAATAATAAATTTCTTTTTAAACATCACTATGTTACTAGATGTTACTCGCCAATATGGATACATAGGTAATGTATGTATTTATAAAAGGTAAAAAAATGTAATTATCATAAGCTCCATTAAGTTCACGAGCTTGACTAGCAAAGTAGTTTGGAACTCGAACTCGACTCCACTCCCGAATCGAGTAGCTCGAGGTTGAGCACGACTAATTAGGTTAACATCGAGTCGATTTCAAATATTTTTCAAGTTGATCTCAAGTAACTAACAATGCAAGTTATATCGACTCGATTACACCTCTAAGAATAACCTATGAAGGTGAAATTCTCAACAATATAAAATAATGTTTACGAAATTGATTGTATATGGTGTTAACTTATCGCTATACAATGATAATGAAAAGGTTGTAGCTCCCAAAGCTATTGGTTTTGATTAAAAAGAAAAACTGTCAAAATTCTCTCAAATTCGTTCTAACATATAAAATACCTGAAATCGACGTTCAGAACAAGTTTGGCCAAACACTTTTAACATCAAGGTGCGTGATGCTATTTATCTTTCCAATTATGGTCCTATAAGATGTATATATAAGTAGGGGTGAGCATGCGACCCGATAGACTGAAAAAATCGATGAACCGGACCAAATCAGACCGAGACTGGTCGGTCCGGTCTTCAGTCCTTGTTTTTTATAGATTTCGGATTTTGGTCCGGGCCGGTCCGGTTTTGTTTAATATAGTGTATAAAACAAACAATAGACCAAAAAAACCGACTAACCGGACCTGGCCTGACCGAGACTAGTCGGTCCAGTCTTCGGTCCTTGTTTTTTTATAGATTTCGGGTTTCGGTCCGGTCCGGGCCGGTCCGGTTTTGTTTAATATAGTGTATAAAACAAACAATAGACCAAAAAACCGACTAACCAGACCTGACCGGACCGAGACCAGTCCGGACCGGGACTAGTCGGTCCTAGTTTTTTTATAAATTTCGGGTTTCGGTCCGGTCCGGTTTTTGAACCGAGCTCACCCCTATATATAAGATAATTGCAAAGGTACTATCCAATAGATTAAAAGGAGTTTTGGAGTCAATTATAGGAGGTGAACAAATCGCATTTATAAAAAACCGAAGTATACTTGATGGCCCGTTAATATTATTGAATTGATTAGTTGGGTTAAAAGGCTAAACAAAAAAGATATATTAAAAGTTGATTTTGAGAAAGCTTTTGACACTATCAATTGGGGTTTCTTGGAGTCGATCATGTGTCAAATGAATTTTGGGCCTAAATGGATTGAAAATTGTTTAAGTTTCTCCCGTGTATATGTTCTTGTAAACGGGTCTCCGACTAGTGAATTTAAAATGTTTTGGGGTGCTCGGCAAGACGCCCCTAGCGACCTTTCTTTTTATCAAAGTGGTTGAGGGGCTTAATATTGCAATTGATGCTGGAATCCTTTAAGGATTATCCCTCCCCCATTATGGCCGGTCCTGTTATCTCGTGTTTACAATATGTTGATGACGCGATCTTTATGGGTAAATGGTCCTTCCAAATTGTACAAAATTTATTATGTTTCTATTTGTCTTCGGGCTTGAAAGTAAACATGGCAAAAATGTGTCTTGTTGGTGTTGGAGTTATAGATCAAGAGCTGGATGCAGCTCTAAACTGTCAAGTTGGATCTTTCGCATTCAATTATCTTGGCTTCCCTGTGAGTATTTCAATGAAAGGCCTATTAGGGTTTAATATTAGAGTTTTTCTTGTATCATTTGTACTCTATAAATATATCGATGTAATACAAAATACCTACGGGGTTTTCATTATTCTACACCGCTCAATTCCAATATTGATCTTAACTCCTTTTCTAAAGCTAAAATTACTCATAATGAAACTTTACGACCTGTGGAAATTTTTTGGTATTCTCCCTGCGTTTAGCGATTGACAAGGTATGTTTAGGAGCTGCTGATTTTGGTTCAACAATATGGCTGAGATTAGTGCCTTGTAAGGTCAATTTTCTTGTATGGGGACTACATCATGGTAGATTACACGCTTTGTGTAATTTATTCAAAGGTGAGTACATACGGGTGTATCATCTTGATTCTTGGTGTGGTGCTAACATAGAATCTGAATTTCATCTACTTTTTACTTGTTCAATAGCTTATAATCTTCTCCAGGAAATCAAATGGTGGTGAGATGTAAGAGCTTTGTTAGATTGCTTCATCAACTCGCTGTTAAAATGGGGTGTGGAGATGGGTTTCAAGGGGAAGAAGATCTTTGCTTTTGTTTGGATGATTTGGAGGTATAGAAACTCTAAAGCCTTCGCATATGGTGATTCAATTTGTTCAGATCTGTTTAACATGGTGCAAAATCTCTCCTTTTGACCCAATACAAGTGGAACTTTAAAAGGAGATTAAATTGGGTTAATTGGTATACCCTTCTCTACTACGAGGAGTTGTAATGTTTTCTTATTTTCTATCTTGTGCACTGTACTTGTACATTATGATCTGAATTCTTTATTGCGGTTTAGTCATTCATACTCATCATATATTGCATTGTACTCATACATTTTTCCTTTAGCATCTTGCTAAGGGTTTTATATATAGAGATGAAAGATCCGATGAGAACATATTTTAAGTACAGAACAGTGATAACACTTGTAGTCTAATCATTTAATTAAATAAATAAGGGTTATAAACTCAACCTACCTTGATTAAACCAAATAATTAAAATTCAACAAAGGTTAAATAATCCAAATTTAATATCATTCATTAAAAAATATAAATTGTTCTCATGTTAACCTCACTCGAATTACGTAAAACCCGGCCACCCAAATGGATAAATACTTAGACCTCCGTTATTCTTTGATTTCTCTTGGAAGATGACTTAAAAATATTGACTCAAACTCCTTTACTTCTTTTCCTTTATAACCAACAGGTAAGCATTAGTTGTGAACAGTCAAAATTCAAGACAGGGTCAGATTGGGTTTCAAACCAAGTAAAGTTTCATTTTTTTTTTCTTTTTCTTGATGTTCATGGAGTTTATGTCTAATTTTTGGTCATTCGTCTTGGTGGCAGATTAGATTACGTGTGTAGTGGACCACCTTCTCATCATTGGTGATGAGTTTTAATGATACTCTTTTGCCTTGCAAAATCTAAAAATTATAAAATCTTGAACGTTGATAAGCTGGGAATTTGACGGCGAGTTTACCGCAGAACATCCACACAAGTATAACCCTCGTCGGCAAGATCATCAAGTAGAAATCAAAGTCTTTGATTTAGGGGTTTTCGTATTCTGCAGTTTATCTCCTTAGAGATCGGAGATTTTTGAGGTGCGGTTATGTTAATTCAATACCCAGGAATGTACGATGATGATAAACAATCTCCAAATCACGGCGAAAATTATCAGAATCATTCTGCTGTACGACGCCATATCAAATTGAACGACGTCGTTAATCCACCACCACCACCAACAAGATCGATCGGCAATCCAAAATGCGAGAAGAAATCAGCAAGACTCCAAAAGAATCATGAGAAGGAAGATAGGGCAAAGTTGTTTGTTTCGTTATCCCGCCATGAAATTGAGCAGGATTTTATTGCTTTGACGGGGAAGAAGCCGCCGGGAAAACCCAAGAAACGGCCTAGGGTTGTGCAGAATCTAATCAGTGCAAGTGAATGAATGATTGATTATATTCAAATTTCTTATTAAAAATCAAGTAAAATTCTCATTTGAATTATTGTTTGCAGGCTATATTCCCAGGCCAGAGCTTAACTCAAGTACATGTTGATCAATACAAAGTGAAAGAGACTGGAAAGCAGTGATGATTCCAAATGGTTTTCTGACTTTTAACAATTTGAAACCACACTAACCATAATATGGGTTTTCTTACTGTTTAGGAGTTCAAGCTTGTTTATCTTTAAGGGAGTGATGAGTATGGTATGGTTTCTGTGTATTTGTTCTTATGTAAGTAAGGTAGTGAATTACATATGTTGATTAGATTTGTTCATATTTGTTAGAACTTGAAGTTTATATCTACAATAGAGGGGTTTATCAGTATTGCTATGAATCTAAACCAAGATCTTAGTCTCAAAATACATTGGTTTTTTAATTCACATTGCATTTCATTTTTCTTTTGAATTTGGGAATTTTGTTTTTGGACATGTTTTGAATGCAAATGTATTCTAGTAGTGCCTAGGCTCAAACTTATATATATTACTCGCTCGAAAGTTTTGGTCTATCGGTTTGTAAAATGCCGCTAGCTATACAATACACGGACACTAGCACGTTTAACCTAAGTTTGAACTCGACATGAGAGCTTAATGAATCTTTTTGATGTAGGATTGAGAAAGGTAAAGAGCTTGTTTTACAATTTACATCTTCCTTCTTTGTGTCTTTTGATAGTTCATGTTGTATGTTTGGTTCATTGTTTTATCTGTTATTTTATATATTATTTTTGTCTATTAAATAGCATGACCTGAATGTCGAGACGAAGATTATGATTACAACGAAGACAGGTCAAGGAGCAATTGACATTTTTATTCTTTAATTCGGTAATATACTTAGGGAGTGGGAATCTTTAAAACAGAGGGAATTACAATCTTCATAGAAAGGTCCATTCATTCCGGTGGGATGATCGACCATTTCATTTCCACCTTCCATTCTCGCATACCAGTCACTAAATCAGCTACACCCATGATTCTAATAAAAACGAGTAAAATGTTGTATTGCCTTGGTCATTAGAATAGTAATCGAATGTAATTCTTGGCATATGGCTCATCTCTCAAAAACAAAATAAGAAAAACGACAACGGGTGTGTTCGACGAAACTAGGTGGATCTAGGACTAGAGTGATGCTATAGCCGAAGTTGCTTGATTCTACAATTGATAATCTACTTTAAAAAAAATGACAACAGGTGTGTTCTACTTTTTATAATCTCTTGAAAATTTCGACATATGAACTAAACTTATAGCTTGAGATTATAAAAACAAAAATATCAAGCCCCTATAATCTCGTTATTGAACACACAATATGTCTTCGTTGTATTATTAACTAAGAGAGTGATTGGTTGGAACAAATAAAATGAGAAAGAAGTGAAATGAAGAGGTGATCAAGTTAAATTATACATTCTGAATTGTTTGTTTCGTACGTGAATGAATCGAGTTATTCAAGTATATTATTTCATGTGTATATTTTTATTTTTAGTGTTATAACTTTTTCCCTTTATAAACATGACATATTTAAGAATGTATGAAAATTTTATTTTCTTATATATTTTAACATAAAAGTAATTTTTTTATCAAATATTCATCTTATATACTTCTAAACATATATTTTACTTTAATCAGTTAATAATTTTAATAAAGAACATAAGGATATGTATTTGCAAAGATAAAAGACAGGGGTTTATTTTACAGATTAGTAACAAGTTTGAAAAGTGTTCTATCAAAGTCATTAATGGGTTACTCATAATTAGAGGTGCATAGAAAATCTGAATATCCGATGTCGCGTGTTAACTATCCGAAACCGGTTATTGTAAAACCGGTTTTTTAAATCCGGTCCGGATATTTTGAAACCGGATAGTATAACCGGTTATGGATTTTTTGGGTGAACCGGATTTTTCACCGGATAAAAAACCAAAAAAAAAGGTCATCGAGGATTGAAGTGGTAGGGTTATATCGCAACGGAGCTTTGGAATCCGCTTTTTCTATTAGTGGCAGGGTTATATCGCCACGGAGATCAAGATTAAGTCCCGAGTCGGTAGAAGTATGTATTTGTTTGAAGGATTATTTGGATGGAGTGGCACGGAAGCAACATTTGACCACGCTTGAAGATGCAATTGACCACAATTTGGAAGCAACTATACGTAATGAAGAAGTCGAACTTGGAATATCACCTCCAACGAAGACGACGATGACGAAGGCGAACCTGAATTAGATGGGTGATTTGTATTAACTTGCAATATCACCAACAAACGAAGATGATGACAACGAAGACAACGACGACGAAGCTAGACGAAAACAACGAAAATTAACTATTTGTATTTGAAGTATTTGAACTTTAACTATTTGTACTTGAAGTATTTTAGTATTTTAATTTGAACCTTGTAATGTTTAAGAATTTTAAGTTAACTTTGTAATGTTTTAAGTATTTTAATTTATAAAAATCTGAAATTTCTTTCTATTTTTATTTTTCTATAAAAATCGGGTTTTTAAAAACCGGATATTAAAAAAACCGGTTTTAATCCGATTCGAAACTGGTTACACCAGTTCACATTTTATCCTTAAAAATCCGGTTATGATCCGATCCGGTTTGAAAAAAATCCGATCTCAAAAACACCAAAAAAATCCGGTTGGATAAAATCCGGAAATGTGCACCTCTACTCATAATGTGAAATAAAGAGATGAGTGACCTTGATGGAATATTTTTCAAACTTGGTTATTATTCTATAATTTTTCCTAAAAGATATGAAAACTCTAAGAAATAAAAAGAAATTTTAATTAATATATCAATTAACAACCATAGGCCGCTTATTGTATCAAATAAAATGAATTGTACATAAGATATCGTTGTATAAAACAAACTTTGTTTTATGTTAATAAATATAATCAACTATCGTAATTTTCTTATTGTAAGTAAACAAACTTTTTTTGTGTCTCGTTATTAAGTTATCATTGTATGCGATATATTTTATATAAGTTATCATTTTATACAAGCATACAAAGTATGGATGCATAGCTTAAAAACATGTTTTTTTTAACTGCAGTAAGATTGCACTTGGCACGATCTTGATCTGTTTTCCTTTAATTTAATAAATATATGCGTTTTGTTACCTATGTAACATTTTAATTTTTACATCTCGTCGTCCAATTGGGTTCGATTGAGTATATAGGTTATGTGTCAGATATGGATCATGGGTCTTGGGTCTTGGGTCTTGGGTCTTGGGTCTTGGGTCTTGGTCCTGGGCCGTTTGGGCTACCCAGGTATCCTCTACTAGCCTACTGAATTACTGAGTGCCAACTGCCAACTAGCTTAATCCTTAATATACGTTGGACCACCTTGAAACTTCATGAAAATTTGTTTTCCTTACAATCTTTTCATTTTAAATCAATATTTAAAACTTCATGAAAATTATACTGTTGGGGCTCACACGAAGTAACTGAATTAGATGTTTGTGTGATATACAGGTTAATTTTTTTTAATACACAAGTTAATTTAAAAATTAAACATTTAAAAATATTAAATAATTATAAAACACGATATAAATAAAAATTTAAGAAAAATAGTGATAGACTACATCAACATCCAGACCAACAGCAGAAGCGTCGACGCGAAATTGAGGGCATACATGACGGTAGAAACCAGAAATCTGATAGCATCGATCATTATTGTTACAATTAGAAAAATAAGACCAAATCTTTAGTATTTCTAATTTAAAATAATTATAAAATGTTTTAAAATGATAAATTTAAAATTTTAGTAAAATATGATATTTTGATCTGTTATAAAGGTCCTTTAGTTATTGTGATGAACAATATTGG
This sequence comes from Dittrichia graveolens, assembly GCA_038502395.1. NCBI lineage: Eukaryota > Viridiplantae > Streptophyta > Magnoliopsida > Asterales > Asteraceae > Dittrichia > Dittrichia graveolens. Next base: position 93,175,244 of record JARJIL010000001.1, on the reverse strand, counting down.
TTTATGTAATTAACTATGTATATTAAGATGATTATCATATCTTTAAATTCTCAATTAATTAATTCATCGTTATCGAAGAAAATTAAGAGATTAACCAAAAGATAATCCATAAGTGGATCCATCATCTTCATTAAGTAAACATCATATGAAATTCCCTTCAACTATATATCTTCTTCTCTACCTATCATCAAGAATCATGTATGTATAATTCATTCTTAGGGATAAATCTGAACTTTTAACCCTCAAACAAATGATATCAACATATCAAATTGATTTATTATATACTAGTTTAAATTTCTGTATAAATACACGGGTAATCATAAAATTATTATTTTATATTTGTTTATTTAAATATATAATTTTTTTGAAATTTTAACATAATATTAATAAATAATTTATATATTAATGTGCGAGTTTAAATTTAAATAAATATTAATAAATATTTATATTTATCTAATATTTAGGCGTTGTTATTTTATATATTAATGTGCGAGTTTAATTTTTTTAATTTGTATGTAAATATTTGAACTTCAATTTTAAAATTAAAATAATATTTTTTTAACTAACTATCTTATCTCCTATGAAAATTAAATTTTAAAAATTAAGTTTTCAACTTTGACTATTAAAAGTCAAAATTAGACTTTTAATTTTAATAAAATGAATGTATAGGATTTAGTTTTGATTAAATGAAAGGTCAAGATCTTCTAATTAAGTTGATGAAGGTTAGTCTTTTATTTATAGTAGAAGATATATATATATATTTACACATATATATATATATATATATAATTGTTAGTTCATCATCTTAATTGATTAAAACTAGTTCTTTATCGATTTTTTTTGATGAATCCAACATATTCATCACTTTTTAAATTAAAACATTTTGTTTATCAACAAATTATTTCAAAATTTTGGTTTCAAAATCTACATTTGAAAATCTCTTTTGCTCTGTAAAAAGTGATGAATATGTTGAATTTATCAAAAATAAATTGATAAAGAACTGGTTTTAATCAATAAAAATGATTTTTTTATTGCCTCTTATCCTTTTTACCATAAAATCCTTTTTACTTGATCTCTACCCTATATATATATATTGTAAATAAGAAATCGTAATTCTTTTTTTAAAACAAACTTATTCGATCTCCAGAACAAGTTGTCATCAATTTTAAGGCTAAGCTTTATATAAAAGACTAAACCATTACAAAACCATAATTAATTTCTCAAAGATTGATGTTTTTACACCTCCAGAATACAATCCACAAAAATTATATATACAGAAGCAAATCGAGATGTAATCTAAAGATCCTACTGAAGTACTATCTTTTGAATTAATAGGAACAAGCCTTCAGTAAGGTACACCTTTAGGGATATTATTTATGGACGAGTTCGGTTTCAAACCTGGCCCGAAGTGGCCCCAAAGTGAGAATCAGTTCTGGTACAGTTTTTTAATAAATAAACTTAAAAATTATGGTACGATTAGAAATTATATGTTAATAAGTCGATTATTTATGGACCTAATATCTAACAATATTATGATTAGAAATTATAAGTTAATAAATCGATTATTTTATAAATACACTTAAAAATTCCTAAAAAACGTATTAGAATTTACTTTTGGTCATCCGAACAACGATAGAGAAATGTAATGTGTTTTGTTTCCACCCCTTGAGAATGTCAAACTCTTTATTGTAAGGCACTTCGAGCTCATTTAAATACCTTTTAACTCAATATCCATTGACCGAGTTGGTTCTTTCAATGTTTAAGAAATCACTCAAAATGTCATTATTGTCATTAAAAAACCTCCACTTCTTCAAGTTTTCCTTTTTGAAGACGAGTCGTGATCGTCGAATTTGTCTTCTATGTTATAGATACTCCAACCTCACGAACCATGGATGCCATCATCAATTGTATGCTCGAAGCATCGGGTTTTCTTCCATCACCATGTATGAGATCATCTTCGAAAATGCATGTGCTAGAAATGATGATTTAAATTGTGGATCTAACAATACTTAAATTATACATTGACTTTGTCGAATGTACCCCAATACTTGTCATGCATACCCCTTAGATCTTTGTAGACATCATCTAAGACCAGCCGCATCGGGGGTTTACCCGCGAGTGCTGGTTCCCAATCTTGAGCTAAAACACCATCGCATTTCATAGGGTTAATTGTGGTGGGGTTTCCTAATTGGTTCCTCCACCCGTAGCGGATTCCTTTTTTTCGTCTCGCTTTCTCTCTGTTAATTAATATATATTTTTTTATTAATATTTAATGTGGGTTGAAGATGGTTGCATGTGCGGGGTTTATGAGGTAGAGAGAGGTAGAGAGAGTTAGATGTGAAAGATGATGTGAATGTTGATATGTCAGTGAATTAGAAAGGGTAAGTGAGGGTTGAATACTGCTGGTATAAAACTTCACGGAAAAATACATATGCAAATGATTTTGATGATGTCGATACAATCTCTTTTTGTCTTGGATTTTTCAAGGACCTAAACCACGTCTTATATTTTAGAAATTATTTAAATCCTATGTATATAATTTATCTACCATAACAGCATAAAAGTTGGTAGTAAAAATAAATAAATCGAAAATTAAAAAATACTCAAAAATTAGAAAAATCATTGCACCCAAGAACTTGGACAACTCTAATCAACATTCTTTTATACGTATCTTAAAAAATTTAGTTCATTGGATGAAAAATCTTATAGATTTGACGACTGTTTTGACAATTACAACACAAGATTGAACCAGCGCACTAGGTACATTTAAAACAACAAACAGAGTATTATTAATTAATAAAAATTCCCCCTATTAATTAAATTTTCTATTGATCATAATTTCTCGTACACATAAAATCAGAAAAATACATAAATATTACATCAAAACGTCACACTTTTATATCATATAAAAGACAATGAAACGATCCTAATCGATACATGAATTAAAAACCTAGGAAACATAGGTAGGTAACGTCGGATTTGAAAAGATAACGATAATACAGGAAAATGAAATGATTTGGTGACACCTTTTTGAGGCTGCGTTTAAATTGACGTGGAAAGAGACATTAAATATTGTCAAGATTTGGGCGGTTGTAGATGTATTACTATCATTTGAGTCATTCAACAAACATATCGCATAAACTCAAAATCTTCTACCTCAAATTAGAAAAGGAAATTTCTATTTTTTTCTATTACATGCTTCTAAATCATCTTTTTACTGACTATAAGATAACATATAAATCTACTGATTCTCTTTCGTTACATCTTTTATTAATTTTGGTACTTGTATTAAACTTTTGATTAGGAACATAAGCACAAAGATTTTATAGCATATAAAACCTCTCGGCAAAACTATTAATAAACAATTATTATTATTAGAGTTAATTTCATATACAGTCCTTTAACTAACCGCAAATTATAAATTTAGTTCTTTTTTAAAAAAAGTTGTAAATCCCGTCGTTTAACTGCTTTTTGTTACGGTTTTAGTCTTTTATAACATCATCTGTTAATTTGGTTTGTTAAGTCACCTTATATACATTGCATGTGAGAGTAATTTGGTGTTTTTACCCTTTTTTTAGTTACAACAAAATATGTTACTTATTTTGATAAGAAAAAAGTAAACTAGTTACGTCGGCTCTTTTCGAAAATAAGATGCTAAGCTTATTAAAATAGTTTTTAAAAATGAATAAAAAGTATTTTTAATTAAATTAAAAATATACTTTTTAGTTATTTGTGTTTCGTATTTACGTTATTATTTTGTATCATTTTATATTTTCTAATTAAATTACTAATTCAATCTTTTCTCTATTTTCTTATTTTATATATATATATATAGAAGAGCGTTCATACGAAAAGTGGTTTATTTGCGAAAAGTATGAGAAGCAATTTCAGCCATTGATTAAATTTTAATCTTGTGGTTCAAATTAATCATAATTAATATTTTTATTTTATTTCAAAAAGGTAAATTAGTAAACACAAATATTTTCTCTCCCCTCTCTTTAATTAATTTTTTTTCTCTTTTCAAACTATTAATTTGATTTTGTGGTCTTTTATCTTGTTCAATATTCTCATTTTTCTCTCTTAAATTTTTAAATAAAAAACAAATTTCATTTTACATTATTATTAATACGGTGTTCACTACTAAACACAAACCTAACATTTACAAAATTTTCGCTATGTATACGTTCTTCATTAGTGAACACATTCACGCCCAACGATTATCAAAACCATTAATAGACTTTTCAAAGTGTATATAATTCCGATGTTCACTAGTGAGTATGTTACAAAATAATACCATATTTTTAGAAGTTTTTTTCCGGTGTTCATTAACGAACAATAGATAAATATAAAAACTTGATATTATGAATAAAAACAGTAACAACTAATAATTATGTTCAACTATGAACAAAAAAATTAACAAATTATACTTAAATTCAACAATGAACAACCTAAGATCAACAAGGTTAAAAATTCTGACTTCACCGATAAACAAACAAAATAAAAAAGTGTTTCCCAAAAATTTAATAATGACCCGGTTATACATCTAAATTGTTTAATACTTAACATTCATCAAAAAGGAAAAAAAAAAAGCATAAAAAAATAGTCAATTGTTTGTTTTAAAAACTTACAGCTTACATAAGCAAACAAAAAAAATATCACCAAATCACAAAATTAAGTGAAAACCCACATCGGGATGGAGATGGTGGCTGGCTATTAGGGTGTAGGCGGTTGACGATGGTGAAGGGGGTCGACTGCCGGTGGTGTTTTTTCGGTAGATTTCCGAGCGGCGACGTTGGAACTAGAAAGGCAGCGGCAAAAGCAAATAAAACACTTTTCGCATGAAACTCCATCTCTCTCTCTCTCTATATATATATATATATATATATGTGTGTGTGTGTGTCTGTCTGTCTGTCTGTAAGATAGAGAGAAAAAGAAAAGTGAGAGAGAGACAAGAGAGAGATCGGTTGTGGGAAACCGATGGGCTCACCCGTTAGGTTCCACAAAGGGAGGTACAGGTGTTGAAGGACAAACCCAAAGCACCCGATGACCTACCCTTTCTTTGAGGTTAGCCCAAACCATACGATCAGTTTAATATCGTAATCATATATACATATAACTAGACTAAATACCCGTGTGATACACATGTTGGTTTAAACGATAATAAATATTAGACATTAAAAAAACGTATTAAATAATAATAAAACGCGAATTAAAAGAGAATTTAAAAAATGACGACGTACGGCGTCAACACTCTAACCAGCGGTGAAAATATTGACGCGAGTGGGAGGGCAAACTTGACGGCGAAACGTGGTATCATGATAAAAAGAGACGTGATTGTATTTTTTATATAAGTCATCAATCATTATTGTTACAATTAAGGGTAATAAAGTTAACATTATTGGTTATAATTAAAAAAGAATTTAAAATGATTATAAAATATTTTATAATGATAAAACTAAGAATTTGGTTAATTATGATATTTTAAAATATTATAAAGGGTAAATATCATATTTGTAAATTAAGATAGACAAATAAGATTTTATATGATTTAATAAGGACATATATAAAATTATCTTTAATAATTTTGACTTTAAAAAGTCAAAATTGATTTTTTTAGTTTTAATTCAATGAATTGTCAAGATTAAATATGATTTTAAATTAATGATTTAGATTGTTTAATAAATTTTATCAAATTAATCTTTTATTTATATTAGAAAATTATTATTGAAAGATATCATAAGACTCTCTTTGACACGTAGTTCAGCGTGATAAAATTATGAAAAAATCCATCTCTTTTACAAATATTTTGAATCTCATACAGCTGTATATGTAACTATATATACATGTGCGTGTATAAGAGAGAGAGGGAGAGAGATTGGTCCCTTCACGTTTCTTTGATCTACAATGACGGGACACTGAATAGGATTGGAACAAGAAAAAGAGGAGTCCTTGACTTCTGCCTTCATTTTTCTTCTAAATATCAAAACTATTTACTACTTTTTTCTTATTAACCTGTTAGATTTAATTTCTGATTTATATTTTTTTACCTATTTTCTCTTTTCTAACTTTTTTTCTTTAATCTTTTTATGTGTTTTAATTATATTTTTAAGCTATTTCTTAAAGACATTTTTGGCCTATATATTAAATTAACGTTTTCTTTTCAAATTTTGCATTTACCATTTTGTTACTCCTGTTTAATAAAAAAATAATACTGTTTACTAAAAATTAAAAGAAGGATATTATCTCAAGAAAAATATGAATAATTGCTTTCAAAAATGTTTTTCAACATAACAGTATTTTCTGTTTTTACAACTTTTTTTTATATTTAAACTTATTAAATATTTATTTACTAGGTTTTAGGCCTACTTAAATACAAGCTTATATTTAAGTTTTATACGATAAGTGCAAATAATAGTAAAGTAGTTTACCATTTTATACAATTAAACTTAAAAAACACAAACATTGAAATATCAAATTTTCAGCAATTACAACCCCTTAAAGATCGGCAAAGATTTTATCAACGTAATATATTAATTAAAAACAAAATTTCTACCAAAATCATAAACTTTACCGCTTTCAGGATCAATAACAATTGCAGTATTCAACCCTCTGGAGAAATCAACTCGTTATTTTATGCATATCAAGTTAATGGCTTTTTTCTTGTATGGAGGTATGACCTTTAATATGCATTTATAATAGGAAAAATACGCTAAAATACAACAAACTATGTCTAAATTGTCATTATATACAAGCAACATCATTTTCTACCTAAAAATACAACCAACTTTTAAAATCGACCCATTGTATACGAGTCACCTGTGATTGCAAGTCAACAACAGGTTTTACCCATTTTCCCCACTATTTTCTTTCTATTTTAAAAAAAAGTTATGAATGATCTTCTTTACTCCTCTTGGCATCTCACATATAATGGGAGATGATGCTCGTGAACAACAATAAACCATAATACCTTCATCGTGATTCTTGGAATCTGCTAATACAGATTTAGGTTTGAAATTTAAGATACGATTCTTTGATCAAAACCCTAACTTCATTTGTGTTTCTATCTGGGTTTGTTTGAATCTTGGAAGATGGGTACCAACCAACCAAATCAATGGATGAAGAATAAAAATCCTTCAAAGTTTTGTTGATATTACTGTTCAGCATCTTCCATGCCTAATGGTTCATGCTAAACAACTGTCGATTGGATTATGTGGTCCCGTGTTCTCCATATCTATTCAAATCGGCATCAATGGTTTGTTGCCCGCGAAGCTTCGCAGGGGTTAAAGGTTCACAGATCTAGTTCAATGGATTAATTTGAAACCTGATCGTTTCAAGGTTTCTTCATTTGGGGCTCGATTGTTTGGGCTAGATCCATTCCAAATCGGCGTTCTTAGATCCATTTGGAGCTCGAACCGTTTCGTGGTTCTTCATCTTATTCAACCTCCTCCTTCAAAGTAGAGTCATTTGTTAAAGTCTGGTTTTCTCCACATTAATATTCACCCCTATTTTCGGTACCGGTACGGTTCGGTATTTTCGGTACTAATGCTCACCCCTATTTATAATAATAATGATAAACATGGTTTTGATTAGAGGCCATGTTTTATCAAGTTTTTCAATTTCATAATTTTTGTATGAGTTTTAAGTTTGCTATGGTTGTTTTGAATAGGTTATGTGTTCGGTTTAAGGCGATGAATTATAGCATCAGCCCATGACAATCCGTGTAGATATGACATCAGTCTCACTTGAACTAAATTTCATACCTATTCACATCAATTTCACATTTAAAAGTGCTACATTAGACCATATATGTTAAAATTTTGAAACTGTAACATGACCCATGACACGTGAACATTTCTCCTTCCTAACAATAAGTCAAATACGTACATAATAGTAATGTAATAAAATGCAACTCCATGTTTGAGATTAAAGGACTAATATCTGTTACTTGCTTGTGATTGTTCTAAGAAAAAGTAGTGATTATTTTTCTAAACCATTACCTAGAGGTGTGTTTATGAGCCTGAAGAGTACTAGGAGTTTAAATTCTTAGGTGTTATCTTTATGTAAGAATCTTATACATGTATGGTTTGTTTTAACAACCATGGTAAATTTACCGACTAATAAAAGTTCAAATTCAACTTACCTGATTGTGTAAGGCTTCCAAATCGGCGTCCAAGAACGGAAATTGGTTCCTTGTAATAGAAAAGCAAGGCAAACGACAACAGAAAATCAAAATAAACTACACAATCCATAGACTAAATCATGGTCAACAATAACCCAAAAAACATGATGACATCATGCGTACGTGAAACTTGAATGAAAATATCTTGAGCTTCAATAGAAGCATCATGCAATAACTATGACACACACATATGTATGACTTAAGAGGTTTTTTATAGACATGATTTATAGCGAAATATGCTATAAGCATCCTACAATAACTATGACACACACACCCCTGATCGATTTGATATACTTGTGTGAAACTTTTTTGGCACATAATCACATAAGGACCTTTGATCCAAGAACTAGCCAATGAAACGAGAACTCTATGTAGGGGTATGTCTTTGTATTAATAGGTGCCGGAATGAATCGGTTAATTACAGACTTTGTATATATAATTAACAAAAAAAACATAACTTGGAGATAGCAAAATTAAATTAGAACACTAGAATTGTAAGTTTGTATCAATTCAAAATGTAAAATTTCTAAAATTCAAGAAGAAAAACAGAATTGGGTCTATAGCAAAACCCAACTACACGAGCATGAATTTGTGTCCATGGGATGCGCCAACACATAAGTTTCACAAATTTAGCATATGAAAACCGGATTTTGAACCGCCTTGCTTACCTGTAGGAGTAGAAGTAATACTATAGAAAGAATCTTATCGAACTCTCTACCTCCATGTTTATAAACTCACCTTATGTTTATTCAATCTTTTGAGAATTGACACCTTATTCACGTTAGTTCTGTATAGGACATGTCTTAGGTCATTGTGAAACTTTCTTAAAGGAGGACACAAACCCACAAAATACTTCTACTATTTTACATTATATATATATAGGTAAAAGTTCAAACGAGAACTGTTTTTCGTACGAGAACCGCGAGAACCAATCTTAGTCATCCAATTCCCCCATCTTCAATTGGATTACCCACCCATGAATTCCTTACATGCACCCTGCCACACTCAATCCCCCCACGCTCTTCATCCATGAATTCCATTATCCAAAATAAACGGCCAAGATTGGTTCTCGCAGTTCTCGTACGAAAAACAGTTCTCGTTTGAACCCTCCTCTATATATATAAGGAAAAGTTCAAATAAGAACAGTTTTTCATACAAGAATCGCGGAAGCTATTACTAACATAATTAATGACTCATTAATAGCGGTATTTCAGTCATTTATGTATTTACTCAACTGCGAATTGTGTCCGGATTGATGACTCATTATTTAATAAGCCTTGATTTTCCAAAATAAATCTCATTAATGAGTAATTAATGAATCATTAACAAGCCGTCAAAAACAGTTATCATTTGAACATTTCCTTATATATTTGTGTGTTTGTGTTACTCCCAAAAAGTAGTTATGAAATTCGTATAATAGATGGTTACTTAACACGAAATTTATTGCTTGAAGGATCATTGTACGAAGAGTTATGACCATTTTTGCTAGTGTTATGCTTCGTCAAAATGCTTAGAGACATGTTCATTATTAATTTACGGTTCGTCGGATTATTTGTTTCCATGTTGCATGAACAACACGAGCACTTTATTTACTTGTTTTGTGAATAAAGTGCTATACGGAGGTCAAAAACTTTTTGTATACTTGTATAGAAGGCATATGTGTTATTAAAATTGTTTACTGAAAATATATGGGATCAAAACAGAAACTGACAAAAATTCTAGAGATAAATTCCTGAAACATGGGTTCTGAAACTGATTCAGAAAGGTAGTTCAGGAAAAAACCGAAATAATTAATTTTGTAATTAATAGATACAGAGAATTGATAGGTTCATTTTTTACTTCTTTTTATAGTTTATTTTAGCATTTTTAGTTGTTTTGCATTTACATCATATTGCTTTTTTCTATCATTTCTTTATTTCGGGTATTCTCGAGTCTTCATGTTTAATTTCCGATTTTTAGAAGTCTATGGCAGAGTTGATATTTGTTGGGCATTAATTTGGGGCACAATGGACAAAAAGGGGATATGGACTCAAGGTTGTGAACTCACTCACTTGGACCAAGAAATGTGAACCACAAGCTGGGCTTAACAACTTGGGCCCAAAAGCCAAAAGTTTCATCCCCGACAACGCAGCCCGCGTGAAATTCGACATGGCCCCGCGTAGGGGGCTTGCGAGGGCAAAAACGATTTTTTACCCTGGAACTGGCATTGTAAAGGGGAACTAAGATTGTAAAGCTAATCAATTTTTGTGAATTAGATGCTTGTTTGGTTCATGACTTTGATTAAGAAGGCGTGTTAGGAACTGTTTCAACCTCCATATTAACTAAGAAGAATAGTATTGCACCATATTCCTTGATGATAAGCTAGCTAATAGTTCATGTGATGAAACCAATGTTGACAAATTCACTTCTCATTGATTTAACCAATCTTGCTTAATTGCAATTTTTATTTATTTGTCAAGTATTAGTTTTAATTAATCAAAATCTCAAAACCCCCCTTTATTTTATTTTATTGTTGTTACAAAATCATCTAAACTTTTGGGTTGCATAGAAATTTAAATTGAACCAGTCTCCGTGGAATCGATCCCTTTACCATTATACACTGTCATATGTGCTAGAATTAAAGCGTTATTTGTTTGTTGGCCTCGACAACCACCAAGAATTAAACGAATTAATTATCATTTATTCATCTTCGGTTACAAAACTGAAATTGGGTCAAAAGAAAAAAATAGCAAAACCAAGTTGCGCGAGATTTCGGAGCTACATTTGTGACCGCATGTTACGCCCACAAAAGTTCGGCGAATTTAGCCTACAAAATCAACCATCAGCACCCCTCTACATACAGGTAGAACTTGGAGTAAAATCACACAAAAAAGTTTGTAAGCACTTATGCTTCAATGGTTATAAACTCATTTACTTCTCCCTAGTTTTGCCAAACTTTATTCCAAGTACCCAACTTTGAATATCGATATCTTATTCACACATACTTCGTTTTGGACGCATTATATATCGTTTCGAAGCTCGCATAACGAAAAATACAAACCCACTAAACATTTAACATAAATAACACTTATGTATATATTTAAAGATGTCTAAAGTTAGTACAATAAATACATTATTTTACTAAACTTTCTAATGGTACGTATAGACATATATAAAATGACTCGTATATATGAGTTTCCTAATAACGAAATAATCTGTGTATTATATAGATCGTTCTCTGCTTGGTCACTTTCATCTTTATTGTCTTTTCCATCTTCGATTAAGCTTTTTCTGAGCAAAATTCCTATAAATTAACAACTCATGACATCTCTTTTATGATGTTAAAGACTGATTTGATTTGATCTTTTCTTGGGTGATCAGTAGCTATTACCTTTATGTTCCAAGCCATCACACCCATGAGTAAATCTTGAATATAATTGTGGTGGTGCATCAAAAAAAGATTTAGAAAAAGCAAAAGTGAAGAGCTTATGTAATCAAACGCTCTAGCTAGCTAGTTTTGAAAAAATTATTTTTTAAGATGTTAACTTTTTAAGAAGCTTCGAGTATGAGAGTAAGATCTTTTCTTGATATGGTTAAATATGATAAATCATGTTTTTTATAAACATGAGACTGAAGTCATATCTTAATTTTTTTATAGGTTTGACTCTCATATTTAAGAGAGAACACTAGTTACATGACTAATGTTTGACCATAACATTGTTATGATATCTAAGATTTCACTCCCCGGGGGTGGACCCAGGATTTTTTTATTACTAATGGCATGATATAATGACAAAAATAAAATTAATTAAGATTGAGAGTGTTGTTCGGGTTTTTTCCAGGTTTTCAATTAATTGGGTCGGATTAACGAGGTTTCAATTGTTATTCCGGTATTTTAGACCCAAAATCTATAAAACAAATTAAACATAATTTATATGAAGCCTGTTAATTGAATTGTTATTTTTAGGGTTAACTAAAGTATTTTAAAGGTATAAATGACATATTGAATTATAACTTATCATTTTACATTAGATTTAGATGATATCAAAAAATTAGAGGTGAAACTTTTAAACTTTAGTCATTGTAACTAGTATTCTCTCTTAAATAAGAGTTTAAACTTTTAGAAAATAACTACTTGAAGCCTCGTATTAGTACAACGCAATCTTTTTAACCCAAATTAATTCATATGCCAATAGCATCATTACAAGAAAAGTAGAATTATTTATTTGATTTTTATTGATATGCAAAGATTTTTCTCATTAAAAAATCAAAAGCCACAAACCAAGACTGAAACTTAAAGTAGACATGCCGTACATAGAGATCCTTTAATAGATTAGTACGTGATAAACACGGGGCGATCAAAACACGCCAGATTATCAAGAATCAAATAGACCCTCGACCACTTGGCCATCTTAAAAGATGATGAGAGAATCCATCAACCATTATTTTTCCATCAGAAAGACGACATGCATAGAAAGTTAATGAATGGATGAAATTTTACGCTGTTTATCCATTATTTTAATTCATCGGATATATAATCCACGAATTGAATGCAAGAAACATATGACGATAAGGTTTTGAAAATATTTGTTTGGTGAGATTCTGCTGATCTTACCTTATAATCTGCTCAAAGAAATTGAAGAAAAGTGATACATAATAAGATTGGCACTAACAATATATATATATATTAATTGCAACTTTATGACATCATAGACCTATCACTTCATCTATACAATTTACTTGTAAGATTAGCTAGACTTAATTAAGGACTATGTTCAAACTTAAAACAAGGTCCTGTCTAGATATAAACAATCAACTTTTCCCCTAATTAGAGATTAACTGATTGGATCTAGTTAAAACCATCTTGAAAAGGTATACATAAATCAAGACTGTAATATATCATCTACTTCCTGAATTGCCATAATTCATCTATGTTCCAATATGTGTCCATTGCCATGTCACCACTGTTTATCCCATCAATACTATCTGCAACCTGGAAGTTTAGAGCTGAGATGCCATCTGCCTGGCTGAAGCCCATCATGTCAAACTCACTTACATCCACATTATAACAGTCAATGTTTTGGAATGATGAGTTATAGAAGGTAGTTTCTTCATAAAGTTTTGACATTTCAGACAGCTGAGGCAACATCTTCCCACAAGAATCTAATGCACAAATGCTTGAGTTTGAGTTGATATACTCTTTGTTGATTGGTTGTGTTTGAGACGATGATGATGATGATGATGTAAGTAGGGTTTGTTGAGTTTGTGGATGAGGGCTTAATTTGTTTTGATTAGTTTCCATGGTTAAAGTAGAAGCATTTGATGTTGATGTTGATGATGAAGATGATGATGATGTTTGCTCTACTTTCTCAAGCAATCTTGGCATCCAGAATCGGTGAAGTGCTTCTACAAACATCTTGCTACTCGAGTCGATCTTAAGGTGGCGAGCTTGTTTCTGTACCCTTGTTCTCCAATAGTTCTTGATCTCGTTATCTGTTCTTCCCGGCAAATTTTGGGCAATTCTAGACCATCTGGTATTTAAATTAACAAAGGTTTAACATAAAGATATGAATAAGAACTTGAAAATTACGTTGATAATTTATAGTAATCTATCTCACCTATTACCCCACTTGGAATGGAGTTCAAGGATCAAGAGTTGTTCTTGTGGCGAGAGATTTCCGCGCTTGGTATCCGGTTTTAGATAATTCAACCATCTTAACCTACAACTTTTTCCTGTTCTTTTCAATCCTGGAAAAAGTAAAAGATAATTAGAAATTAGAAAGCAACAAATAAGATGAAAAAACAAAGTGTTGCTTAAAGTGCAAATAAGCTAGCAATCTTGTTTTATTTTATCCTTTTATTACCTGCAGATTTTGCTAGTGAGTTCCAACGGCCTTCGCCGTGACAATTGATATAACGGATGAGAAGATTGTCCTCTTCAAGTGTCCATGGCCCTCTTTTTAGTTGATCGAGCTCTTCATCTTTGCAAGAACTAGTCATATTCTTGGTAGTCCTCATTGAAGTTAAGAAAGAAAGAAACACAAAAAAGAAGAGGGAAGAAAGTTAAGTCTGTAGTGCTTGAATGATGGGTGTTAGGAAACCAAGTGGAGGTTTATATACATATGAAAGTGATTCTTAAAGCCAAAAAAGGATTTCTTGAAAAAGTTAAAAGGAAAATAGGGAAGTACACCCTATTTAATATTGCTTTTAATTGAAACAAGTACAAGCCAAATGGGAATTTTCAAGATGTGGTTTGTCACTATCGATCTTTGAAATATAAAATTGTGTAAACTAATCAAACAAGTGCTCTTTGTGTGAGCATCCAAGTCTATTTATTAGAATTTAATAAAAATGTGATTTTTTTCCCTACTTTCTTGATGCTTAATTGGGGTGGCTGCTAGGTCCACACCCTTGGGCACTCCTTCTTCTCTTCTCTTCCTTCTCATATCTCTCTCTCTCTATCTATCTATCTATCGATCTATCGATCTCTCTCTCTCTCTCTCACACACACACACCATCAATTACCAGCTATCAGAATCTTTTGACTTGTCCTTGATGCATAGCTAGAGTAAAATGTTACTACTTGATTAATAAAGTCCAACAAGACATAAGACTGAAATAATTGTCCTCAACCTTTTGAAGTTTGTATACTCTAAAAAACAATCCTATTTTATATAAATCTTGCATAGATAAGCCTTTCATAGCATTATTGTTAGATGTAAAATCATATATAACCTGCATGCAAAGTAAAGTTTAATGTTTAAATTATATTAGTTATATATCTTCTACTCGTATATCAAATTATATATACAAATTTTTTTGTCATTTACGCATAAAGAGAGTTTCATCGTCTGTTTGGATTTGTATCGAGAAAGTTAAAAATGTTAACTTTGTGGAATATGTCTTTCATTCTTGCATACAATCAAGAATCTAGAGAAGGGAAACAACCAAGAAATACCCTCCCCCTTTATCTTTTTCTAAAAAAAGATGCCTTTGGAGGCACCACCTTATAGAAAATCAACTAGAATCAAGAGATACCCATTGTGATTGCCAAAGGGAACAATTCTCTTCAAAATCAATGTGCATGTGTCTTTTACTTGAGTTACTTTGGAAGACCGAACAACATATATGCCCTTGACTAGAAATTCGATTTGTGCATGTCGTTTATCGATCTAGCTAGCTACATTGATTTGAAGGGTTTGAGGATGCAATGGGAATATGATCAATTTTTTCTAATGTTTTAATTAATTTACCAACTTGGACATATTCTAACCATTCCTAAGACTTAATTAATCTAGTTAAACAAACAAGTTGACCGACCTTGGACCTTAATTTGGAGTCTCCCATTTAGACACATTAATCTTTGGTCATGACTCATGATGATGGTTAGGACTAGTGTATCTAGGTAGTGGTTATACTTCTTGGGTCAATATATATATTAAAATCAAAAAAACAAATTAATTATAAAAAAAAATACAAAAGAATATTGGAGGGGTTTAGAACTTTCAAAAACTAGGATTTGACATGGCGGCTCTCGTCGGTTTTTTCTATGAGTTTTTCTCTTGTTTTCTTCAAAAGCCCGATTTAGGGATCGAATGAAAGAAAGGGTCAAAAGTTAAAAGTATTTACGTGACCTATTTAATTAATTATACTCGGAATCTGTATTATTTTTTATTTTTCATTTTCTCACGTATGTCTCACTTTAGATCATAATCCATAAAGTAAAATCTTTCTGAAAACAAAAGTTTTTAACCTTCGTATTATCACATGCAAATTCTTAATTCTTACGTATCATGTATAAAACTTTTCATATCATCTTACCATCTTTAAAAACTCAATTAAATTTTTTTTTAAAGCAAATAAAATTTTTTTTTATTGGTTGAAAGAGGGGATCGCTGGCCCTAATTGTTTTTGCAAATACTTGAAGAAAGACTTTAAATGTTCATAAAGATCTTCGAAAATATTGCACAAAACCGATTGGGAGGTTCAGTGTCGGCCCTGGGCCAGGGCCACAAGGGCAACCACTCAGGGCCCAAAAATTTTAAGGGCCCACTCTTAAAAAACAAGTCCCCGACGCTCAATCTTAGTCGCGAGAACTATTTTTCGTACGAAAACCGCGAGAACCAATCTTAGCCGTCCAATTCTCCCTCCTTCAATTGGATTGGCTATCCATGAATTCCTTACATGCACCATACCACACTTAAACCCCCCACGCTCTTCATCCATGAATTTCATTATCCAAAATAAACGGCCAAGTTAGGTTCTCGCAGTTCTCGTACGAAAAACAGTTCTCGTTTGAACCCTCCCCTATATATATATATATATATATATTTATATGTATGTATGTATGTATGTATGTATGTAAAGCCCATTATAACTAAAGATATTAGGCCAGTGAAAACCAAAGAACGTGAGGAGGGGGCGGAGGGCCTAAAAGGCAGGTAACAAAAGTCGAAGGCGCGCTTTTATTTTCGCTTCAAATCGACAAAAACCTTGGAATTGGAAACGATGCGATGAAAAAGGAGAAGAAATCTTAAATCGATGGATAACCTCGTGAAGTGTTGTTGTTGTAGCAATCGACAATATTACTGTTCTATTCGTCTTAACCTCGTGAAATCATTGTATTGCTGTAAGCCTGTAAGTAACATTAAGTTTTGTGCTCCTTTAATTCTTTAAAGTTTAAATCACAAAAAAAGTTATTGTTCTTCATTGTACGCATTTTGAAATCCGAATCTCAATTTTCGATCTTGTGTATATTTTGTTAATTTGTTTTAGGGCTTTTGAAATGTTGCTGTTCATTGGAATGTGCTGAAATTAGGATCTGATTTTAATTTTGCTATTCATTGCAACTTGTTCTTCCTAACAATCTTGTTTGTAATGTCCCAAAAAAAAATTTTTTTTCAACAAAGAGTACGATTGATAATTCATCACGAATGAAACATTGTTCAAGTTACATTATAGACCCGGGTGATGACCCGTCGAATTCAAATGTAATTGTTTAGAATACATCACAAAACACAAAATAGTTCAATGTTGCGGAAGCTTGTGGAGTAAGAGCTATCAACCGCGTGCTGGAGCCCCGCCGTGACCATCACCTGAAAAGAAAGTTAAACAACAACCGTAAGCACAAAGCTTAGCGAGTACACTTACTTACAATCGACCATATGACATCACATCATTGCCATACAATCATGTTACATCCTTCATTCCCGCTACCATAGTAGACGGTCCCAACATTTCGGTCACCGTAGTGAGCGGTCTCATCATTCCCGTCACCGTAGTGAACAGTCTCATCATTCCCGTCACCGTAGTGAACGGTCTCATCATTCCCGTCACCATAGTGAACGGTCTCATCATTCCCGTCACCGAAGTGAACGGTCTCATCATTCCCGTCACCGAAGTGGACGGTCTAATCATTCCCGTCACCGAAGTGAACGGTCTAAGCAATGGCATAGCATAACACATTATCAATGTATCAATTCATCAATCATCATTCATCATTCATGGGGGTTCATCATTCATTCATCATTCAAAGGTTCATCGTTCATCATTCATATAGCATGTAGCACTTTAACACATACATCATAAGGTTTAGATGGTAAGTAAGAATACTCACCTGTCTGTGGTTCTATCTCACAGCCTTAGCTTACTAGTACACTTGTGGTTACTTGTCAGTCGACCGTCACCTACAATAAGTCTAATAAATCAATACCGTGTACGAATCCCTCGTTCGTTTGTTCACATAATTTATTCGGGTCTCACGTTGGACCTCGCTACTAAGTTTCATAAGTTGGACCATGCGGAAGTCGCATGGCCACCTGGCCTAGTGAAAGTCGCATGAACACCTTAGCCAAATGAAAGTCGCATGGCCACCTTGGCCATCTGAAAGTCGCATGACCACTTGGTCATCCGAAGGTCGCATGACCCCTTGGTCATCTGAAAGTCGCATGGCCATTCATCTACTTGCATCCGAAAGTCGCATGGGGTATCACCAAAGTCGCATGACCACTTGGTCATCCGAAAGTCGCATCGGGTATCACCAAAGTCGCATGACCACTTGGTCATCCGAAAGTCGCATGACCACTTGGTCATCCGAAAGTCGCATGACCACTTGGTCATTTGAAAGTAGCATGGAGTAGCTGGGAGTCTGGGTGGAAGTCTCATGGACTTCACAAAGGTCGCATGGGACTCCACCTTCCCTGTCAGTTCGTTTTTTCTCAAAAACCCAGCTTCCATAACCAAAAATCAAACTCTTTCAAACTTAACCAAATCATTTTATTTTTATTCCAAAACGTTTCTCCATTCATTTAAACACTTCTTTCAAGATTTAAACACATTTTATTAAGTATTGAGGCTTATATCTTAAATTTCTTCCTCTTGTTCTTCATAAACCCATAACTCAAAAACCCAGATGCTAAATCATGGTACCATTAACCAAACAAGATAAAATTGATACTTACAGTATCCTAGTGAGGTAAGAAACGTTACCTGATGATTCTTTCACCAATTCCTCAAGTTTTCAGATGGTTCTTGGCCCTTCTTCTTCTTCTTTTTCGTGGGTTTAAGCTCACACACTAAAACTCTTTCTCTGTCTCTCTTCAATGTAACAGTAGCAATTCTTTGAAATGGTGTTGGGGCTGTACCCTAATTGTATATATATATATATATATATATATATATATATATATATATCTCACGAAAAGGCCTAAGCCCACATTTCATGATTGGGCCCAAGAAACTTAAATATAATAATACACTTAACTAATCTAATAATATATATATATATATAAATAGTCCACTATTCATTCATCCATTCAAACCCATAAACTCTTTAATACATTTCACAATCCAATATAAACTTTCATTTTCTCAATAAATATTCTTTTTTTTTCGGAAGTTCGGGTATTACATTGTTTCATCAACTAGATAAAGCCCTCAGCCCCTCACTCCCTCTGGTGTGTAAGTTCCAGTCCCTAATTTTTTATCTTTCTATTTATTTAACTAACCACTTAATTACTACTACATTGTTTGACTATGATTGTTGATTTGTGATTTGCGAATTTGTGACTCATAAGTCTGAAATTGCTTGATTGTAAAATTGCTTATTTGTCTAATTGCCTAATTGTTCACGACTTTCTTAAATCTTGAGTCTTGACTATGATTTGTGAAATTGTTTTTTGACCTAATTCTAAACTCTCAAACCTTTTTGTCGTAGGTATTCATTAGGTCATTGCTTGTGTTTTGGTCTAATAAGTTTAGTTATTAGCTAATCTTGTTCTTACAATGCAAACTGGTTGTCTCAAATGACTTATTCAAAACATGAGGGGAAAATGTTTGTTAATGATTGTTTTCGAGTTGCTAGTTTTGAGGGTGTAGTTTCTTGTTGTGAGTCTCTAATTACTACAGAAGTATGATTTTTGAGCTCCAGGTGTTATGCATTTGCAAAGAGGTTTCTAAAAGGTTTATAGTGCAAAAAGGAATACATTTATAGTTTAATTGAGAGGGACTATGAAGTTGAGACTAGCACCTTAATTGTGATAGGGCTACTGTGTATTTATATGTAGTGTTAAGGTGAAAGGATATTAAGGTAGAAAGTTTTGAAATATTAGCTTAAAAGGGGAGTGGAGCGTATAGATGTTGTTAATGATTGGTGGAATTTTGAGTGCTTCCTAACAAGGACAATATTTGAGGCAGATTAAGGGAGGCATTCAAGATAACAGTTAGCAACAAAAGGTCCGCTAGAAGGCACATTTTTTTTGAAAATTCCGTATTTATAATGACTTTTAAAGTGTGAGTTGCGGAGGGAGGGTAGTGAAAGAATTGTAATGTGATGAGGGGATGTTCGATGTACTTATTAGTTGTTTTTAAATAAAAATTAGTTTGTTTCTTGAGAGATGTAAGTTTGTGATTGAAAGTATTGAATCTAAAATTACTTGATTTATTAGTTTATATTTTATATTAGGGCACTTTTGTAAGTTTTTGTCCAAGGCCTAAAAAATGGTTGAACCGGCCCTCGGGAAGTTTCTTGCGATCCATAAGTGTGTAAAAAACTAAAAACCACGTTACACGGAGTTCTCTTACGAGTTCAATTTATTTTATTTTAATTGTCCGATTTTTAATCTTTTTTATACCTTTTCATAGATTTATCATTTATGTGTTACGTACGTGTGACTTAGAATCTAGCCATACGAATGGTTACGACTACCAATGGGTTCTGGCCCAGCGGTATTAATGTTTGGTGTTACCTATGGCCTAAACTTATGGGTTCGAGTCTCGTAATGGACAAAAAATGAGGTAGATTTAGAAGACGTTAAAAAAACGAATGGTTATGATTAGAATCTAAATAAAGGGGGAGCTCGGTGTGGAGAAAAATGGCACGACATGCAGCGTTCGATAAATGGGTTTCGCATTATGTTGGAGAAGTGGACTACACGTCGGGGAGTTCTTGTTCACAGCGTGGAGCATGTGTCAAATCTCGAAGGGCTTATGTCGTGGAGTATGTGTTCACGAGGTGGAGTTTGGTTTTCAGATGTCGACTTTGTTTTTAAAGTTTATCATGTATGGCGGTCCATCTTGTTATTTAGGGTTTCTAGTTGTATTATAAATATTCGTAGCTAGAGTTCTAGTCAATATTCAACATTAGTAAACACTTTAGGTAAAATCAGGAAAGTTTATGTTCCTGCCCGTTGACGTAGCTCGATATTCTGACGGCCAAACAATATAAATCTTTGTTGTTTGTTTATCTTATTGTTATCCGCATCTTGTAGCGTATTTTTGTAGATCCTTACAAGTGGTATCATTTTTTAGGCTAATATCTGTTGGTTGAAGATGTCATCAGTCAAGTTGGATTTGGAGAAGTTCAATGGGTAGAACGATATCACTCTATGGAAGGTAAAGATCAAGGCTCTTCCAGTTCAACAGGGTTGCGCAGTGAGATTTGAAGGAGAAGATAAACTTTCAAAAGATATGTGGGAGGAAGTGATGATAAATGTTATTACAAATGCATACTATTCAATTTTGCTATGTTTAACTGATGAGGTGTTAGAAGAGGTGGTGGATCAAACAACGCGGTTGCTAGCCTATGAGAAAAGTTATGTGAAAAGTATCTGAAGAATACTCTCACGAACACGCTATATTAGAATTAACGTCTGTATATCTTCCGGATGTTAGAAAGTACCCAAGTAAAAGACCCTCTTGGTAAATTTTAATCTTATTATCCATGATCTGCAATGTGTGGATGCTAAAATTAATTATGAAGATCTTGCCCTGATTCTGGTGTGTTCTTTGCCAAACTCATTTGAGAATTGTGTTGATACCATGTTGTATGGTAGATAAACATTATCTGTTAATGATGTGATCAAAGATATCTTGATACGAATGAACTAAAATGAAGGTTTCTAGTAATGAGAGGGAGTCTGGTTTAAGTCTGTATGTGGGCAGGGAAAGAACGCGTGATAGAGAGGGTGGCATGGATGTCCTGTTTGAAATCAAAATGCACAAGTTAAATGTTATCACTATAAAGAGAATGGTCACATCAAGAGAGATTGTCCTCAATGGATGAGAAGCGCTTCTTCGGTTCATGATAAAGGAGATATTGGTGATGCTTTGACCATATGCACAACCGGGGCATCTCATCACATGACTTTCTCATGTGATCTATTTGTTTCTTTCAAGGAATGAAATGATAAGGTGGAGTTGAGTGATGATGGGAAGATGTATCAAGGGTAGTGGTATGGTGTAGACTAAGATATATGATAGGATGGTCAAACAGTTCAATTACGGTACGTTCCTGATCTACGGAAGAACCTGATTTCCCTTGGTACTTTGGCTAAGGATGGTTTATAATATTCTATTAATATTATTGATTGAAGGTCTTTAAGGATGCTTTGGTAGTAATAAAATGCAACCTACAACATGATATTTACATTTTGAAAGGCGGTTCCGTGAAGAGAATGATGATTGTACTATCCTTGGAGCAGCATGATGACCAAACGAAGTCAAGACATCGAGGATGGGTTCGTCTCTGGTGAAATTGCGTGATGGGTGTTCCGACTAGCTTCGTGGCTCGTGCAAGAGGTAAGGCCCTTCGGAGCGGTTGGCAGGAAGCAGACAATTCTTTGAAAATCTCATGATGGTTGAAGAGAATTCAAGTCAAGAGGGAGATTGTTAAGTGTGACTTTAAATTTAGGGGTACAAATGGTTATGCAGACGGAGCTCGGCGTGGAGACAAAGGGCACCGCATGCAGCCTTTGATGAATGGGTTTTGCATTATGTTAAAGTCCTGGAGCTAGTACACGTCATGGGGTTTTTGTTCATGACGTGGAGCATGTTTCAAATTTCTAAGGGCTCACGACGTTGAGTATGTGTTCATGACATGGAGTTAGGTTTTTGGATGACGACTTTATTTTGCAATTTATTATGTACGGCGACCTATCTTGTTTTGCAATTCTTTTGTAGTGCTAATTATCAACATAAATACATTGTATTTTGTTCTAGATCATTTTATGGTTTAATTACATAGTAAAGTCTAGGAGATGTTAATTTCTATAGTCAAGACATAAATATAAGTCTAACTGAGGATGAAATTATTACGATTCACATTCTTGATCACGATCATTGCATAAACAATATAACATGTTATTATAAGTATATTATGATGAGTATGAAAAGTGACACATAAACTTAACAGAAAGAGTAGAAAGCTTAAGAGAAATTGCTCTAATGGGGTCGATTAGAATAAGTGAACATCAAAACGCATAGTAAAGTCATTTAGAACTTGAAGACTCTTATTATAGACTTCGTTTCCTTTTGCATAAAAAATCATTTAGTTGTTTACTACTTTTTTTTGGAGCCCCAATTAATATTGCAACGTCATCCTTAACCGAAATGTACCAAATCATAGTCCATACAACCTTCATACCCCCACTTGGGTTGCATTTTAAGGGCCTAAAGTCATAGCTTTAGAAATATTACCATTGAGACACCCCTGCATCTTGTTATTTAGGGTTTCTAGTTGTATTATAAATATTTGTAGTTAGGGTTCTAGTCATTGAACATCAGTAAACACTTGACCGACGTATGACAGAACCACATAAATCTTTGATGTTTATTTATCATTTATTATCCGCATCTTTTAACTTGTTTATGTAAATCCTTACAAGCGGTATCAATCAGTAGCATTGTCAATGTCGGTCAAAATATGATTGGATAGTATTTAATTTGATATTTCAAATGCATATATACAGTAACAATAATAATGTAAATAAAATATTAATATAATGATGTATCATACCAACTAAGTCTTTATGACATGTGGTGGAGGGGGCCAATAATATGGATTTTCAAGAAAAGGAAAACAAAAGTGGTGAAGTATATATTATTTCATTCAATTGGTAGCATTCTTTGACAATTCTATATTTGTTTATGTGAACGCAGTTTCTGTTTTTTTTCTAATCTCAACATTCTCATGATTTCAGTTGAAAAAGAAAGAATCGATCGAGTCTGCATTTGACTCGATATATCTTCCATTAATTAATTAATATGTAAGATTTATGTAAATTTAATTTCAATATATATATATATATATATATATATATATATATATATTAGGTTTTTATATTTTCTTTTTTAATTATACTTCGCTCGATCAGCTAGCTACTTCTTTCTTGGTATATATAATAATAGTACTAAGAGTACTGCATGTGCTTTACTTCATTAGACAGTTGCAGGTTTAATGTTTGTAAAGTGTTCGTACAAGCAAAGAAGACATAGAAGAAGGGGTCTGAATGAAACAAGCTTTCATTTCCAGAAACTATAACTTTGGAATAGATTAAGTTTTCTTAATTGGCGACCACTAATGTAATTACTTTAATTAGTCAATAACGTACACATTATTCTCATATACAATTATTAGTAATTTGTCAAAATTATTTTAACACAGAAGATGTAATTTGTCTATTAGCTTAATTACTTCATTTAAATTGTTAGAACTTACTATAATCTATTAACCTTAAGTTCGAATATTTTATAACCACTAGATACTATTTCTCATGCCCTTAAAAGGAAAAAAAAAAGATGTTTCCAAACCTTATTTTATGAGTTATAGAATAATTATTTTAAATGTGAGTTTCTTATATTTTTTTTCTATATATATTACGTATAGTAAGTTTTGAAAAATTATAATATTATACCGTATATACAAAATAGAGGGATTAATTTAAATATGAAGAAACCCCATGTTAAGATTTATATGGCCACGTAAAATTAATATCTCTGATCAAAACTTTTCGTAGACATGCATATCTGGCTAGCTTGAATTTTAAAGTAGTGGGCAACTTCAATTCAAACTTAGAAATTTCTACATGGACCAATTAATTTAATTTATATATATATTCGATCTTAATTGCATTAAATTTATGACTTTTTGTGTCACCATTAATTATATTACATTTTATTTAAGTTAAAATTATACATATGTCTCCTCAAATGGTTATTGCACAGTTAAAGAGAAACACTATGTAATTCCGATTGCCTAATTTGCCATTTGTAACTATTTTGAGAGTTTGAACCACAAAGAAAAAATTGCAAAAAGTGCAACTCTTTTTTTCTCTCTTTTTTTAAAGTTTATGCATGATTCTCTTTTATAATTTCACTAATGAAGTAAAGAAAATACACTCGATTGATATAGCATCTTCTAACAGTATAATGAAATCTATTTGTTTTAAAAATAATAAAAAATAAGAAATTATTGATTTTATTTGATCGACAGTGAAACCTTAAATTTCATAGAATATTTATGAATTTTCTTCGGGGTTTTAATTAACTTCATCTTCATTCAAAGTACCATTAACCACCACAATCATGCATGCAATTCACACACTAAAAATTCATCACTACCACCGGCTAGCTTAAGCTTAAGTTGATCCTTACAACATAGAATACCGAACGAATTAGCCATAAAGATATGTAGGGGGCGACTCCCTATGATGATTCTTTGTCACTGACTTAATTGTTGCCCTTCCACTACCTCTCGTGACCATAGAAATGATAAAAAGATCCGAACCCGACAAGAAAATATGAAAATCAAATGAACTCTCCCATATATATATACTAGTATTTTATCCGCGTGATGCGTCGGGGTAAAATAGTTTTATTTGTCAACATGTGAATTCAACATGTTATTTGTGATGTTGCATGGTAGAATATAAATTTTTTTGAAAACTGTAAGTATTAATTATGTATTTAAATTCTGACAGTTTTTTATAATTAATTTTTTTAACAGTTTTAAAGTATTAATTATGTATTTAAATTCTGACAGTTTTATGTAATTAAATTTTTGGACAGTTTTAATGTGTTTAAGATCATTGCATGAACATATTGTAAATAATGCTATTTGAGTTGTACTATTTTAAAAATGTTAAGATTGTAGCCGAAAGTTATTGTAAAGCATGTTATATTACTTGTACTACTTAACTTAAAAATTGTCTTAAAAAAGAGCTAAATGCTTTATAGAGTAGTATATATATATATATATATATATATATATGGAAGAGTTCATGCGAAAAGTGTTTTATTTACGAAAAGTGCGAGAAGAAATTTTACTCACCGATTGAATTTTGATCTTGTGGTTCACATTAATCATAATTAATATTTTTATTTAATTCAAAAGGGAAAATTAGTAAACATAGATGTTTTTTCTCTCCTCTCTTTAATTAATTTTTTTCTCTTTCTAACCTATTAATACATCTCTTTCCTAAATTTTTAATTAAAAAAATAAATAAATAATGATTTTCTAGTATTTCTATTAATTTGTCGGTGTACACTAATGAACATAACCAATTAGTTAAAATCAATTTTAAAACTATACGAGTTTTAAAAATAAATTTTTATTAATTTGACTATGTTCAATATTGAATATTGCCAAAAATATATGAATTTTTAAATAAATTTTATAAATTCAATACTGAATGCAGTTAAACTAATGATATATGAGTTTTTTATCATCACTATTTTAAGTAAGTATTCTCAATGAATTTAACCAATAAAATATATAGTTTTATTTTCAACAATGAATCTACAAAAATTTACATTTATTATTCACTAATATAACAAATGTTCATTCATGAACACATAATACACTGTCGAATTTCTAAAAGAGATATAGAAACTAAATAACTCCACTAAAAAATGAAAAACAAAAGTCATAACTAACTAAGAGATAACAAAAAATCATACTTGATATTAACCATCAATATCAGTAGTAATCAAATAATAATGAATGTGGTTAAAATAAAACAAGTTCAGTAAACAAAATAAAAATAGTGTTCACAAAATTGTTGAACACCAAAAAAAAATCTAAAGCCCATCACCATGTTCAACGGTAAATGCTACAAGAAACAAGCTTGTTTTTTGAACACCACAATAAAAAATCAGGAAACAAAGTGTGAAGAGGCTAGCCCAAGCCGCCACCACTTACACTCGGAGAAGATGTACGATGGTGAAGGATCCACAAAATAGATCTGGTTCCTGATGATGTTGTAGGCAACATCAAAATTTGATGATGGTGGTATCGGTGGCGGTTACACTATGGGAAGATGACTCTGTTGGTGTAGTAGTCTCGGTGGGGGCGGCGATAGTGATTTATAATGGTGGTAGCGGTGGCGGCGGTGCACAGTGATAAACGAGATGGGGATGGAGGCGGATAGATGTCGGTGATGGTGATGAGCGACTAGGTAGAACAACTCAAGTGGTGAGGTTGACGGCGATCTAGTGAATGGTGGCTCTGGTGACCTCTACCTTTCTCTGCTGGCGACCTTGATGGTTGCCCAGTAAAGGGCTGCATCTAGTGGCAGCATATGGAGAGAGAGATACGAATTAGGGTTTTCAAAAGGAGGAGGTTTCTGGCAGGCTGGCAGCGTAAGGAGAGAGAGATATGAATCGGTTTTCAAAATGTGGAGGTGCGAGAATAGGGGAGGATAGATAATAAATGATGAATTAATTTAGGGAAATGAATTTTTTAGGGATAAATGTCTATTTACCCTTTTAACTTAATTTAATAAACCTTAAAGGAACAACTTAATTACCAAAATGTCATATATGATCCTAAATTTTGATTATATAATCTGATGGTTGTAAATGTTTCTCGCACTTTTCGCAAATAAAACACTTTTCGCATAAACCTTTCTATAAGGGAGAGTTCATTTGAGAACCATTATTATTGTGAGAACCAATTTTACCCGTTCAATTGGTAAGTGAAATTCATGGATGAAGAGCGTGGGGGGATTGAGTGTGGTAAGGTGCATGTAAGGAATTCATGGGTGGGCAATCCAATTGAAGGAGGGGGAATTGGATGGCTAAGATTGCTTCTCACGGTTCTGAGTTCTCGCAATAAAAACGGTTATCAAATGAACTTTTCAATATATATATATACACGTGTGTGTATATATACATATATGTACACTTTAGACTTCTCAAAAATGAAATCATGCCCTTCAATTCATTTTAGGACTTAGGGTTTGTGTTTAGACGTTTACCAGCTCAGTTCCCATCGCCCTTTGCTTGCTCACGACACATTTTATAGATTAATATTGGAACATGCAATGCAAAATCATGAGGTATATCATACTTTTCATTAATTATCTATTACTTTTATTTGCATTTTCATATATCATTAATAACATAAGAATTGTAACACAAGTTTATTTATGTGTCTTATCCACATACATTAGATGTCCTTGCTGAACTACTTTACAATTGTTGGTATGATTGGAATCTTGATAGGAAACTTTCCACTCTTAATTACTTGTAACAATTGCACCAAAAATTATGCAATTACCAAGATATTGCTGGACACGCTTTATTTGAGAACACTTATGATGAACGGAGACTTGTTTCACATGTACGTGTTATTGTGCTCACGTTCTAATCTAATTGTTCAAGATGGATTGTCTGTTATTGGGAAAGGGATTGAAAGAATCAAAGATAGTGCTAACTTTTGGGTTGCATTAGCTAAGAGGGAAAAAAGATTTGAGGAGGCAGCCCGTCAGTTGGGAATAACATACATAAAGAAATTAGTCCATGATTGCAAGATGCGATAAGACTATACTTTTATAAGGTTTAGTAGTGTTATAGAGTACAAAGGTGTATTCACGATCTTAAAGCTAAGAAAGTTGAGGTATACTTATTTACCAACTGAGCTTGACCGGGGGTTAGCCAAGGAGATATGTGAAAGATTACAACTGTTCTACGCTGTAAGTGTTACATGTTCTGGTTTGAAGTACCCTACCGCTAATGTATTTTTCTTCTTTGGTTTGTAAGATTGGATATTCTTTACGCGATTAAGCATAAACTCCAATTTATATGATCAGAGATATAGATTCCCGTATGCGTAATAAGTTTAAGAAGCATAGTCGAGTTACTTTTGCTGGTGCTTTACAGAGTAGATAGGGCAAACGCTGAAGTTCAAAATTTGGAGGAGATTGTGAGAAAAAACATTTAAAAAATATGATTCTAATCATCCATCAAGAAATGAGCATGAAGATATTATTTTTACTTCTTATATAACAAAATGAACACTAGTTACTTGCTTTATGGACAATTCTTTTAATAAATGACTAGCTAAACGACCCGTGTGTCAACACGGGGATGATTATAAGTCAAATTTAAACTTATATAGCTTAAAGGAGTACTAACATGTATAGTACAAATAATTAGAAATAAATCAAAGCAATTCTGATTAAAAGACAATTATGGTTGGCAGATTCGAAAAACAATATTGATCATGACAGTAAGTTTAAGTTCATTAGTTTATTGTAATTCATATATTTAATTTTACTTAAAAATTTCATTAACTTTAATATATACCTATTGAAAATCATCCGAAGATTAAAACGATTAGTGACTATAAAATGACGATGAAATCATTTACTCAACCATCTGCATATATATTTACACAAGTATATATATATATATATATATATATATATATGTATATATATATATGTAGGGGAAGGTTCATTTGAGAACCGTTTTTATTACGAGAACCGCGAGAACCAATCTTAGCCGTTCATTTTGGATAATGGAATTCATGGATGAAGAGCGTGAAGGGATTGAGTGTGGCAAGGTGCATGTAAGGAATTAATGGGTAATCGAGTACTTTAAATAATAGTAATATTTAATTTAAATAGATTAGTTATAACTCATCTAAAATTTCTCATATATAGTTAATTTGAATAGATTAGTTGTAACTAATCTAAAATTCAAAAATTGGTTTTTTTTGGGGATGATGTCACTGTATTTTTAAACAAGTTTTTTTGTTTATTTTTTTTAAATGAGATGTTGTGATTGATGAAAATTTTGAAAAGAATAAATTTTGACATCTCCGATTTCAAATTAATGCTTCATGTATAATCGGGTACTTTAAATAATTGTATTATTTAATTTGAATAGATTAGTTGTAACTCATCTAAAATTACCCATATATCCACTTGTTTAGTAAAATTCGAAAGTTGTAACTCATCTAAAATAATATTATTATTTAATTTAAATAGATTAGTTGCAACTCATTTAAAATTTCTCATATTTAGTTAAATTTAATAAATTAGTTGTAACTAATCTAAAATTTAAAATTTGTTTTTTTCTTGTACAATTAAGGTTTTCGAGTTGCAATTAAAGTTTTAACTAATAAGTTAATTAAATATCATCCTAAAATTTGGTTAATTAGTTAAAGAAATTAAAATAAATTTTAAGGTCATTAAATTTTAATACGTTCAATAACTTTGATCATTTGGTCATAAATTGAAGCATTAATTTGAATAGATTAGTTGTAACTAATTTAAAATTCAAAAATTGGTTTTTTTGGGATGACGTCGCTATATTCTTAAGCACGATTTTTTAATTTTTTTTAAATAAAATGTTGTGATTGTTGGAAATTTAGTTTTGTAATCCATTTCTTTTAATAAGGTTAGAGTGCAAGGAGTGGTAACACTCCATCAAACCTACCACATCGCCACATCAGCTTTTTATTAATACCACTTAATCCATCACTCAGTTTTGAAATGGTCACTCTCCACCACATCAAATTCTGGGATCTACTTACATACTCACTAACCAATCAAAATTAAAAAAGAAAAAAGTGATAGCTGATTTGGGCCCACCATTAATCAACCACGTTGCTTTTTAGTATGTGGTAGTTACCACATACACCTTTTCACCACACCTTCATGGTGTGGCACCACATCCACCACCCAAGTGGTCACCTCACCACACACCCCAACCCCCTCTCACTTCTTTTCACCACATCTTTAAGTTGATTACTCAGCTCATCACCATAATAAAAAAAACCTCAGTTAGACAAAAAATTACCTACCCACTACTATTAATGTATAACAAAAAATTAAGAATATACTATCTTTAAAAAAGTGTCATATTATAATAAAATTTGCGCCAAAACGTAGATAAAAATGAGACGTTCACATATACATAATTATTTTTTCTCTAAAAAAAATATCACAAGTTATTAAACATAATTTATAAACAACCTATAATTAGTTACATTAATATACAATTTTTATAAAACTCCCTCACATTTTCTTAAAAGCCCCTCAAATATTTTATAAAACCCCCTCACAATTTTCATCCAGCCCCTCTCAGTTGGTTTAAAATTCATTTTTTGCAATGTGACATCATCATTTTTAAAAACATGATTTTTTGAAAAAGATGACGATGTCATCATCCTTTTCTTTTAAATATGTTATAAGATAAGATAAGATTGGTGTTGGTGGTTGTTTTGATTCATCTTTGTTTAGTTGAGGGTATTCATCTTTGAAAGAGAATCTTTTACGTAAGGACATGGAACTTGATATGTTAGTGTGGTGGAAGACTAATAGATTGGAGTACCCAACTCTTCAAAGGATAGTTAAATTATTCCTCAGAATATTTTAGTCATTCATGTTTCTACTACTGTCTTAGAATCCGTCTTCAACACAAGTGGAAGTTTAATTATTCCTCATCATAGTCGACTTCGCCAGAAGACATTGGAACTTTAATGTGTGCTTAAAGTTAGTTGCTAAATGAGATTTGAGGCAACTTCAAATTTATATTATTTATATCAAATAATATTTATGTTAAGCTTGTTTTATGTTTTCTTACATAGAGACTTGTTCCTCTAATACAGAAGCATATTGTCTTTCTATTGACTATAATTGTGATGTTGAAAAAGTAAATAATATTTATAAAAATATTACTTATTAAATTGCTCATTGATGGATTCTTCAGTTTTGTAGTATGTGAACGGGTCGTCTTCTATTCTAGAAAAGATTGTAATTTCACTCTTTCCCTCAATTATCATCTCTATCATGTGAGACTTGTTCCCTCTTCAATCAGCACTTTTCTTCTATATTCGTAGGCAACTACAAAGGAAAGTGCAACAAGTATAGATGATTTTGAGCAAGTTGGTATTGAGTAATTAGCATGATAGGTGGTGTTTATGCAATAATATTATCATTTGATGGTTTTGTGATGTATGGTTGCTACAATATTAATATTGGACATCAAAGAGGTGAAATAAATATTTCCTTTTGCGGAATAAATTGAATATAGATACAACGAGATGTGATTCAACTTAGAATTTCTTAATTTTTGATTTAATATTTTAAACTTGTGTTATAGTCTTAATTTTTATGATATATCATTTATATAATATTTCTTATTTATTTTAATTCTTTCACATGACACTTATTTATTTGTATGCCTTTGTTGATGCATTTTAGTCGTGTAGTGAATTATCTAAAAGCCTACAGCTTCATTTAATTGAAAACTTGATGTTTGTTTGAATTGACCCAAACCCATAAATAAATGCCTAAAACCAATTATTTGACCTGTAATATTTTTTTCAAGGGGATTTTCTTTACTCCTAAAGTGACTTTGGTTCCAATACATGTTCTAACCGATTTTACTCATGACCATTTCCTAAACAATTCTTTGACCCAACTCTTGATTGAAACTTCTGAAATTCAAACGTCTTGATCTTTCATACTGAAGACAAGAAGACTATCCAAAAGAACACCAACCAAAATTAACCAAACTCATTCGCGTTTTATAACCAAAATTATTTGAGATTTTGGTTGTGAACCATAATTGACTCAAACCAACCAATAGTCATCCCCAACCTTTTTACGACATGTTTCATCATTAAAAAGAGTGTTTAAAACCTCCCATTCATATGACCTTTCATAACCCAACAAATTCCAATACATCTAATTGTTACAACATCAATATGTTTTTTTTGAAATGCTAAACACACACTATCAAAACATAAACCTAACTTTACACTAATTTGTTCACTACAGTACTTGAACCAACAACCATATAAGTCACCAAATGCTGCTGGAATATAAGTCATTTGGTAACATCAATACATGTTTAAGTAATTTTGAGCAACATAACTTTTATTATTTTTCCTCTTATAGTCTTATTTAAAGAACTAGATTAAAAACCCATGTAAAAGATGGGTTGGTTTTTAAAAAATATTAAACATTAATAAAAAATATTAAATAATTATAAAACATAAAAGAAATGAAAATTTAGAAAAATGAATAAAAGACGGTGTGGAAGCGTCAACACAGGGGGAGGAGGACGGAAGACGTAATAGAAAAAACGTGGTATCATGATATGAAAAAAACATGATGGTATATCTTGTATAAGTCATCGATCATTATTGTTACAATTAGAGGCAATATGGTAAAATCTTTATTATTTTAATTGAAAAGAATTTAAAATGTTTGAAAATATTTTAAAATGATAAAACTAAAAATATGTTAAATGGCATTTTAAAATATTATAAAATGTAAATATGATATTTTAAATTAAAATGAGTAATACGATATTTTAGGGTTTAAGAATGACATATATAAAAGTGTCTCCAAAGTTTTTTATTCAAATTAAAGTTAAATTGAATCAATTTTTGAACAAAAAAACTCAAAATTAGATTTTAATTTTTACCATTATAGATGGTCAAAATTATACAATTAATATTAATTTTACAAATAAAAGGCTAAGATCAATCAATAATTTTGATCTAAATTAGTCTTTTATTTGTATTAGAAGATTATATAATGCGGTGTATATAATTATTTTAATAACTTTACCATTATTTATTTATTATTGTTATCTTTAGATTTTCGGGTACTACATAGATTATCATGATTGTATAATTAAAATTAATTGTTAGATGAAGCGTTAGGATCGGTCAATAATTTTTTATCTCCATTAATAGTCTTTTATTTATGTTAGAAGATGTTTATTAAATTTTGTTAAATAAATATGTTTATTAATTAGTTAATTTAAGAATATTGAAATTTAGGAAGTGTATAGTAAAGTATACTTTACGTTAAACACGATGATAAAATTATTAATTAATTAGTGTTTAATATACCGGTAAATTCATTAATTATAAATTCACAACAAATTAATACTTACGTAACTTGATTCAAATCATTGCGGATGAATACATCTATTTTATTTTATAGGGTGATAATATTCAATATTTCAAATAACAATATGGATAAGTATTAATTTGATTTTATAAATTAAAAGTATTTTTATATTTATTTGTTTGATCTTTAAAAGTCAAAATTGATTCTCTCAATTGTGATTAAATAGATGGTTAAGATTGTTTAATTAAAATTAATTTGTTAAATAAATGGTTAAGATTGTATAATAATGTTATCTCAATTAATTAATTTTTTACTTATATTAGAAGATTAGAATATATATATATCCTATCATTTTTAAGCTCGTTTAGATAAGCTTTGAAACCCTTTATAAAGTAAATATAGTTGAAAATTTTGTGTTAAAAAATTTTGTGTTAGAAAAGTAAACTTTCTTTATTTTGTATTCAAAGAATCTAGTGTGAGTTCTTTTGGAAAGGTCTTGCATTATTTGAAGTTGGAAAAAATAAGTTAGTATTTGTTTTAATCATACAAGTTTCTTAAAGTAAAACTTTACCTACAAAAAGTAATATTTTTGTTGATTGGGGAAGGATAATATATCTTGTATTTAAGTGCAAAATAAGGTACCAATTATTAGTGGTAACAACTTGCATAGTCGATCAGTACGAATTAATGGGTGTAGGAGTCATCAATGGTTGTGAGACAAATAATGGAAGGTAAGAAGCATATATAATATTAGGGTATGGATCATCACAAACCTATCTTACGATATATATAAGAGAGTTGACATATTAATGTGATATGTATATGTGAGAGAAAGAGATGTATAAACAACAACACCCATAATATTATTGATTTTTTTGTTTGGGTAATAGGTTTATTTAACATTTGTAATTCTACTTAAATATTTAACTTCTTCATTAGTTGTATACTTAAATTGTGTGATAGTTTGTCCATATATAGTAAGTATTCGTTTATTAATTATATGCATGGGCATCATGAATATTTATTCTTTTCGCTGATAAGGCCTACTAGATCTGATTTTAAAGGCTAATTAGACTAATTGACGTATGCTGAATTAACGATGGCACGGGCTACCTCTGGCTCCTAATTAGATCCATTCTATGAATTAAACATTTCTTTATATAGTACATACATAATAACAATATTTAAAGAAGCCTAGTAGTTGACATCCCATTCTCACAAGAGTTTTAGGGGTTCAAACCTCACTAGGTAAGTCCTTGGGTTGTCTAGGGGCAGTGTAAGAAACATTTATGGGAATACCAATTAGGCCTGTTAAGTTCGAGCCAAAGACTCGATCTCCTCAAATAGTTTGAACATGGATCCCTTTCTTTTAATACTCTTTAGTACATAAGCATGGCATCATAATAATTTGTAGGCAAAGGTGCTAACATTTGGATACAAAATATTAGTGAAGTGACATGAGTAGGAGTGTAAATAAGTCAAAGGGCAAAATGCGTGAAAATACAACAAACTATGCCTAAATTGCTATTGTATGCAACCAACTTCATTTTGTACCTAAAAATACCACTTACTTTCATTTTTTGTACATTGTATGCACTATGTTACCTGCATAGCAGGTTTCAGGTTAATTTCTTTTTTTTTACTTTTTTTCATTTTTGTGTTCTTGTGTTCTTCATCATTCAAGAAACATTTGTAGATCCAAAAATAAAAAATTGAACACATCATGAATCTAAAACTATAGATCGCACATAATATGAATCATTTGCAAATCCAAAATTTAACACATCATGAATCAAACACAACAAGAACAAAATCAAAATATGTGATCTGTAGATCCAGAATTGGAACCCTCCAAATTCATCAAGAAATCCCAATCTTTGAAACGAAAATCAACAAGAACCGGTCTCGAAAATTAAACAACCAAATGCAATAGCGAACTACAATCGATATGCAAATATACAAATGAAGAGTTTCTAACCGTAAACATGAATCTCGAATGAAAACCCTAATTGCAATACTGGAACAGACCCACAAAGGAATAAATCGGTCAAAATCAAAACAAATAAAAATTGGAACCTTAAAAAAGCCCTAAACAGTTTTGCCCTTTAAATCAGAAGCAAATCCCTAAACAAATCTGAAAAAATTCCTAAATGAATGAACCATACAGATGAATCAAATCCTAACTTGCATTCAAACCTGGATTTACGGAAGTTTGATCAATAATCGCAAGGATATGCAAGTAATAACCACTCCATTAACCCCAACTCAAAAAACTGTATGAATTGAGGGATCTCGAATAAAAATATCTCAGTGTAAGGACCTACAAGTGGAAGCATCTTCATGTGAGATTATATGCAAACGGAAGCATCTTCATGTGTGATTGCGATTATGTGCAAATGGAAGATCTTTGATTCACGTTCACCCCCACAAGAAGTGTCAGGAAGCATGTGCTCACATATATGTTTGAAGACCTGCAAAAAGTAAAACAAAGAATAATAAAAAAATATAAAAAAAAACTAAAAAACCGGATGTTAACCTGTAAACATAGGTTAAATGCATACAATGACTTAAAATTGTTAGTTGGTTGTATTTCTAGGTATAAAATAAAGATGGTTGTATACAATGACAATTTTGGCAAAGTTTGTTGTATTTTCGCGTATTTTGCCCTAAGTCAAACTACTCGTGAGGTATTGGAGCTCAACATGTTAAAAACCTGTTATGATTGTGCTTGAGCCAAGTTCAAGCCTATGAAAATTCCCACAACCCAAGTTCAAGCGTTAGACAATAAGCTTTATACGAGATCGAACTCCAGTTTTATTTAGTTAACCAAGTAAAGATCGGGCTTAGCCAAGAGCACCCACCTTGAGGCTTTAACGGACGTCATGCATCTTCGTCATGTGTTGCCAAACACAGTGTTAGACTAGGAAACGAGAGAAAGTCTGTCTCGAGTACATCCATGACACCCAAGAGTACCCCCCCACCCCCCAAACACCCTCTAACACCATCCATTTTTGTATATAAAAAATGTTTTAAATTGATTCTTAAACAACATACAATGAGTTTTTAGAAAAAAAATAATATGGAATAATTTATTATCTTTTATTAATTAATTTATCAATAAAACTAGAACTCTTTCATTTATTAATTATTTTATTAAATTAGTAAATGTAAAACTTGTTTAATCTAATTAACTAATTTTTTAAAATCGACATATTTTAGAAAAGGTTTAATTTGTTAAATTCTACTATTAGAAAATTAGTAATTTATCATATGTTTATTTTATTAATTTTTAAATATTAAATTAGTCAATAATTTTTGTAACCTTTAGAGTTCTTTTATGTTAATCAAATGAAGAAGTTCAAATTTAGTTGTATTTTATTGCTTGTGTTTTATTTATATGTACAATAGTTAATTTTAAAACATATATTCATATTCACCCAAAATTCTAATTCTAATTGCAAATTTAGTTACTAAAATAAGTTCATAAAATATTAGGTATCAATATTATTAAATTTCGAATTTCCTTGTTTATACTTTATTATATTAGATTACAATCTATATCAACAATTATTAAATTATTTCTATAAAATAAATAAATTATTTGGTTAATATTAATGTAAATAGTGGATGAAACATAAAATATGGAAATCACATTTTTTAAAGCGCAAATTAAATTAAAATGCAATAAACTTTGTCTTAGACTCTTAGTTACCATTGTATACAACTAACTTTAAATTTTTAAAAATAATAAAATTAACTTTCCTTATCCTCTTATTGTATGCAAACAATTTTTTTATGTGTCTATTGTTTAGTTACCATTGTATACAATGAACTTTATCATAACTTTCATAGTAATACAACAAGTTGCATACAATGTGAGGATTACAAAAGCTGGTTGTATTATTTTTAAGAAGGGCAAAATATGCGAAAATACAAAAAACTTTACCAATATTGCAATTGTATGCAATTAATTTTATTTTGCACCTAAAAATACATACAACTTACAAATTTTGTTCATTTTATACAATTGGTAACATGAATACTAGGTTACCGGTTATCCAATGTATACAATGAACAAAATTTGAAAGTTTTTTGTATTTTTAGGTACCAAAGTACTTTTATTTTTGGTCAGGTTACCGGTAAGTTACCTATTATAATAGGTAACTTGCATACAATAAGCCAAATTTGTAAGTTATGTGTATTTTTAGGTACAAAATAAAGTTGGTTACATACAATGACAATATTGGCATAGTTGTTGTATTTTCGTACAATGTCCCCTTTTAAGAAAATAAAGTTGATTGTATATAATGGTAATTAAGACAAAGTTCATTGTGATTTAATGCAATTTGTCCTACTTTTTGTGTAAGGAAGAAGGTTTGAGCCTTGAGGTCCATTTTATGAATCGTCTCAATCTTATACGTCTTGTCATATGGGTAACTGTCAGAGTCTATTGCCAACAAAGGGTAAGGCTGTCGGGTCGGGTTCGTGTTATCGGATTCGTGTCGTTCGGGTTCGGGTTATCGGATTCGTGTCATTCGAGTTCGGGGTAGTTTCGTATCGACCCAATTTTGACCCATTTATTTTCATGTCAGGTTCGGGTCGTGTCAGTTTTTTTCGTGTCGGGTTCGTGTTGACCTTCGGATCGACCCATTTAGGCCAAATGTCATCAACAAGCTTTTTTCGGTTTTCGGGTACGGTTTTCGAATACGGTGTTCCGTTTCAACTACGGTTTTCTTTATCAATATTTCAAATTCCATGTTTGTTTTCCAACGTTCGGCACAAATTTCGAAAATGATTTTCATTTATATTCTAACTTTAATAATCAATGTTCGTTTCTGTTGTATTCGAACTTTAAATTTGGTATTTATTTCAGTTTGATTGAAATTTTGATTTTACTTTTTTATTCACTTATACAAATTAATATAATAAAAACTATGATGTATTATTATTCTATATGAATAAATAATGTCATTGAACAGCCGAATAAAATAAGATTATTCATCATTTGTAACACCCGAAGTTTGAAATTTCGTAATTTAATAAATAATCAAGTATTACAGTTTTGGTGATTTCTTAATTAAAATTATGAGGTGTTTAGAAACTTGAGGGGTTAAAGTTGTCAGAATGAAACAAGAGAAGTTGAGGGACATTTTTGCCAAATCTCAAAGATGTATTTATAAATAGCCAACTTTGACCTTTGAAAGTCAAAGTCTTCATTTCTTACAAACCACTTCATATAGCTTCTTGCTCCAGCCCTTTTTCTCTCAACTTTTTGAATCAAGAACAGATAGAATCAAGTGGGTACTTCTGAGTTTAGCAATCACAAGTTTGAGGTAAGATTATTTAAGCTATGTTCTTGAAGTTCATATGGGTTTTAGCTTGATTCATGGTGAATCATGGATTAGATCTTGTTTTTTGTTGTTGTTTATTGCTTAGAAGTTGTTTGGGGTGTAGGAAAACACCTTAGTAGTGTTTTTATGAATTAAAACTGAGTATTTTGGTGTTTTGGTCGGATAAACAGTGTTCTGGTCGACTTACTGGTGCAGACCAAGGGAGGCACAGGCGTGCCTGTGAAGGGTACGGGAGTGCCTAATGCCTCCGTGGCAATACTTAGTCCATACGGTACTTCCGGTGCCTTTTGACTGAGGCATGGGCGTGCCTGAGAGAGGCACAGGCGTGCCTGAGAGAGGCACGGGCGTGCCTGAGAAGGGCATGGGCGTGCCTGGGAGGGCACAGCCATGCCTAGAGGGTGCCCTGCCCTGTTCAGTTTGTTAAGAGCTGAGTTTGATTATGTGATTAATACCATGATTATATATCTGTAGGAATTACTGTTTGACATGTTCTTAGTATATCTGGCATAACTCTGTGTGGTATTAATTGCGGAGGTGAGTTTTCTAAACTCTGATTCATATCTGTGATATGTGTGTGTTACATTGCAATGTGGTATATTATTGATCAGAGGATCACAGACAGAGAGTTGTAGCATGCTGCTTTGTGCAGTAGTGCTATGGACAGCGTTTTAGCCTTCTTGGCGGATGCTAAGATGGTGCAGTACTGTATCCATAAGACCTGTTGGGGCATTCGTATATGTGTATGCGCATGCTTATATGATTTACAGTTTAGCTTTCTCACTAAGCTCTTGTAGCTTAGCAGATACTGCTTGTTGTTGTTTTGCAGGTTGCGTTAGCACCAAGGCAATGCCCCGGTTTGACTGTTGATGGTTGGTTGCTTAAAACATGATTTGAAATAATAACACTCCCATTTGTGTAACGGAAAGTACTTTTGATTTAAATGCGCGCATATTTTTTTTTATACAAACCCGAGGGTTTAAACGAAATGTTTTATTGGCTTCCGCTAACGATAAGCTTATTGGAAACTATTTTTGACATGAATTGTGGTTGTATTACCTTTTTGTACGAACCAGATTGTTCAAGAATACTTGGTTGGTTTCCATCAGCTTATCAAATTCTGTTTTTAGACAAATACCTTTTGTTTCAAACATTCTTTTAAATTTTGGAAATTGGGACGTTACATCATTAAATAGAATTATAAATCAATCCAAAATACTAAAGTATCACCTATCAAATAATCAAATGTAAAAGTATCAAAATCATATAGTGAAATTAACAAATACTAAAATAATGTAATATTGTTTTAACTGTAAATCTTTTATTGTTTATTTTGAGTTTTTAACGTTTAAGGGTTTTGTATTTTTTTTTTGGCGAGTTTTATTGTCTTAAAATGTCACTCTCTTATTTGAATTCAAAACCTTCTTTTCAAAATTTAAATTTCAAAATTAAAGAAAATTTTAAAATTTTATAGTTTTACTTATAAACGGGTCATTTTCGGGTTGGCGGGTTGACCCTAACCCGACCCATTTATTTTCGTGTCGATTTCCTGTCAACCCGATTTTGACTCGTTTCGGGTTCGTGTCACTTTTTTCGTGTCGGGTTTCGGGTCGACCTAGAAATTGCCAGCCTTAACAAAGGGCTTTATTGTTAGATATATTTTATATTGTAATGAATATTCTATTGTTTCGTGCTAAATATTCTTACTTTATCTTTTTATTCACTAATAATGACATTTGTAATCTGTTAATCTCTTTCTTCATCTCCATTTTTTATTTTTATATATTTTTTATACAAAACTAAAATTGGGAAGAGGGAAACAAAGAAAAAGGACCACTAACCCTTATTTTTATATATTTTGGTATTTTCTCTTTTTCAGTTTTTTCGAATTTCTTAAAAATATTTGACTCGGCTCTGAAGATTTTATGTATTGAAGACAAGGTTAAGTCCCTAAAGATAAGAAGTTAAGAACACTAGTTCATGAAGAGTAGTGCACGTTTTTCTAGTATCTTGTTTGTTTTAATTAAATTTTCGAATAAACAATAATGCTATAAAGGTGTTATAATCAACCTACAAATATGCTTTCAATCTTTCATGTCTGACACACATCTTACGAAATTTCTCTTTTATAATCTTTATCTTTAATTTTGTTATGGACCATCATCTTATACATATGTATATATAGACACACACAAATATATATATATATATATATGGGAATGTTTATTTGAGAACCGTTTTTATTACGAGAACCGCGAGAATCAATCTTAGCCGTTCATTTTAGATAATGAGATTCATGGATTAAGAGCATGGGGGGATTGGGTGTGGCAGGGTGCATGTAAGGTATTCATGGGTGGGCAATCCAATTGAAGGGGGGGAATTGAACGGTTAGGATTGGTTCTCGCGGTTCTCGCAATAAAAACGGTTCTCAAATGAACCTTTCACTATATATATATATATATATATATATATATATATATATATATAAAAGAGTGTTTAAACAAAAACTGATTTTTGTATAACAACTGTAAAAACCAATTTTGACCCTTAATTAAAACAAATCAATAACTAAGAATTTTAATGGCTCATTAATGTTTCATTAATGAGCAGTATTTATCGTGAGAACCGGGAGAACCGATCCGGGTACTTGATTAAATTGGATCAACAGCTATAATGTTAATGTCTTGTGAGTGAGCTATCATTAATGCTCATTAATAGGAGTATTTTGAGAAAATCAATCCTCCCTAAAATATTGATTCATCCACCGGGATACAATTTATGATAGATTTAATATATAAATGACCAAAATATCCATATTAATAAGTTATTAATGAGTAAAATGATGGTTAATGGTTTTTGCAGTTCTCGCATTAAGAACGATTCTCAAATAAACTTGTTATATATTAATTTTGCAAGAATGAGTTACTAAACATACAATAACCAACACCCTTTTAGGTTAGTTTTATCATCAAAACTTGTAGGAAAATTAGTAATGGAATAATAATAATTTGATGATGTTTCACTTGCAAATATAATGTGTTTTGTTACATGTCTAGTTTTATCACTCAAGGTATAACAATTGACAGATTTTTATATTATATGATCATCATCTATAATCTAATTGTTACAATAATATCAAGGGCGGACTTGGTAGGTAGCCCAGGAGCAGTCACTTAAATTTTCACGTGTGCTATTAAAGTTTATTAAAACTTGTTTATTTTTATATCGATATTAATTACATGTAAATATATTTATGCAATCCCTAAATTATATTACTGGTTCTGTGTGTGTCGTTAGTTACATATTTTTTCAACTTGAAAGGTAGTAATCAAATATTTAAAAAAAAATAATAAGAGGCTTGAGCCATCTTCAAGGATTATCTGGGCCAACTTTTGAAGGCTTGGTTTGGGTCCAGTTAGTACATGAGTTCTGAATATAATTTATCTTAAAGTAACTAACTATCCATAAGAAGTGAATAATCAAAAATATAAATAAAAGACTAATTTTAATAAATAATACAAGTCGTTAAATTTATATAAAAATTTTAATTATCAAATTTTAATCATTTATTTTTAAAAAAATTAAAATCCAATTTTGACTCTTTTTTGTTAAAATTGAATTCAATCTTGACTTTAAAATTAATCAAAATTATTAGAGATAATTTTATGTATGCCCTTCTTAAATAATAAAATATCATATTTCTCCACCTTAATTTACAAATATTATATTTACCCTTTATAATATGTCGCAATATCATAATTAACCAAATTCTTAGTTTTATCATTCTACAATATTATATAATCGTTAAAAACGAATTATTTATAACAAATAAACACTTAACTTTATTGTTTTAATTGCAATAATGATTGATTACCTATACAAGACATACACTCACGTCTCTTCGTATCATAATAATTCATAACCATTCCATGCAACTAGTATGTAGAACGTTTATTAAAAAGAAACCGATAATTACACAACAAGATTTAGCCATACATAACAATGTACGAGTAGTTAATGCATGTAAAGAGATCAAATGTGAACACAAATGTAATTGCGAACGCTACGAATGGTGGTTGTTTGGATGGGGATGGAATTCACGGTGAAGAAACAATATTTGGTTAAATATTGCGGCTGGATTTTTAAATATTGGCAGGAAACTTCGATTAATTTTCTTCACTTTGTGATTTATCTGTTTTATAAAAATTGCAATAAAATAAGATAGGTTTTAGATGCAATGCAATGTTTTCTCCTTTGACTCTTTCTTCATCTTCACCCACAACATCCTACATCTTCATATTTCTTTACCACCATCTCCTTAAATCTCCACCGTCAACCACATTCATTTTGTTATTTCACCAAAATGATGCATCAGATGCAGCATTTTTTAGATTAAAAGACTAATAATATTTTATTAGTAGATTTTGTTTCTTCTATTTAACATACTAATTCAAATAAAAATGGTAGATTAAAAGACTAATAATATTTTATTGTTATCAAATGATGGTCCTTCAAATATTATGTAGTAAATTTATAGTAGATGCATTGTTTCTACCTTCGCACGTCTTAATACTGGTTCTATTGAATTCTTACCCGTTAATGTACATAGTATAAGTTGATGAAACATAAAATTGTTATGTATTAACACTTTTATTGTATAAGGATCACCTCCCTTATTAAAGTATTTGCCATTGTTTTCTTTCCCCTACCAACTTTTCTTGTAGTGATATATGTAATAATGACATAATTTGTAAATGTAATACAAGTAATATTGTGTTCATCGATCAAGTCATCACCATGATATGGTAGTATATATCATTTTAATGTATTGGTACATCCCTCGTATTTGTGAATAGCTTTTTTTCATGAGTAAAATACAACTACGAAGTACGAACAAATATAGGTAATTAGTCAAACAACTTTTTCATAAAGAATATGTGAAGAAATTTCGTTAGTAGTAATACGTTTTTAACTATAGGAAATGACCTGTGCAGACAACATGACCTAAATTAGCTAGATGATGTTATACTCATATATCATTTAAATTATTAAAACATTTAAACGATTAGAATACCTCTTACTTAAGATTTTAAGTGGTATGTAAATATAACGATACCAATTTGATCTTGTATAGTTGTGGCTGCAAAACCAAGTAAAAAGTTTGTATTTTTGTGTAAATCATAAGAAGAGTCTATGTAAAGACAAATGAATAAGTAATTAGTTAGCGTTTGTTATACTAAAAGATTTTGTGTTTCTTGATCAGATTTTCTTTATCTTCAGTTAGGTTTGTGAATGCTTCAAACTACTACACTTACGCTCTGTTATCGTGTTTAATAAGAGGAAGGACCAAAATAAACCTAAACTCGCCTCCAAATCCTTTTATTTCCTTTTTTTTCGTTCCTTAACACTCG
This sequence comes from Dittrichia graveolens, assembly GCA_038502395.1. Lineage (NCBI taxonomy): Eukaryota > Viridiplantae > Streptophyta > Magnoliopsida > Asterales > Asteraceae > Dittrichia > Dittrichia graveolens. The sequence continues at coordinate 93,130,894 of JARJIL010000001.1, read as the reverse complement.
AGAACACTTTCTTTTCGTGTTTTCTTTCAAATCATTTCATTTTCTTTCTTTAAAAATTTCAATAATATGACGATAATGTTGAAATATTCTGCTTCTATATGTGGAAGCGTTTTTTCTTTTTCCTTTTATACTATAACAAAGTTTTAGTTTATTTTTGGAAATTCCTGCTAATAATTAAATAAACTAAGTTTTATAAAAATGGCGTGATGTAAGTCAATTATACAAGTGAAAAGCAATAAAACAAAGTGCCTCTTTCTAATCGGAGATACGATGGAGTATGAATTGACGATATATTCAAGGAGTAATACTCGACTTAAATTGTTATGTAATTACATCTGATAATTTATCTTTTTCCTTTTGGTTTTTATCGTATTAAAACAAAGTTCTAAATGGATTATGTAATTACATCTAATACTTACATTTGCCTGGTAAGCGGCCGGGGTCAAGGGGTCCATCCTTACACGGTGCAGGACAGTGCTCAGGTCCGAAAATAAATCTGTATATAACAAACGGATCCGGATCAGACGTGTGACTTCCTGCAAAAAATAACTGAAATGAACTATCAGTGGCTATATAACACACTGTTTGATTATTGTAGATAATTCTACAACGTTACTCTGCGAGATTTCTGTCTCACGGAGAATATGAACGGACAAGATATTTTATGTGTTTGCAATTCTAGGTTTTGCTTGAAATCTAGATTATGTTGTTTTTTGATAAATTATACTAGGTCTGGTATTGTGATACCCCAGACAATAGGGTAGAAATCGCGAATTTTGTAAAACATTATATATATGTATAATCCTTGAATTATCAACGTAGTTTTAAAAATCTAACATTATGTTAGTTGGAGAAGTTAAATAATACTCCACTCCACTGCTTAATGGTTATGTTATCAAGGCAGTGATGGATGTTTCATAATAGTCGTGGGCGGGTATGCAATGGGTATTAATACGATGGGGTATGGGTAGTGATTGTACTGTTTCCATAAAATCAGTGAAAAAGGTCGGTTAGGAAATTCAAAAGCAGATACGCTGCCTAAATTGTGAATATTTACAACGACAAAAGTCTTGGCTGTTTGGTTTTCATTTATGGGGTTTATTACTTGTATTAATTAATTAATTTTGTACCTCGTTTTACAAAATGGAATATAACTGGTTATGGAGTATGTTTTAACACTTAGCTCCCGTTAATTTTGTAGAAATTTTATGGAATTTGAATTATAATATACTGTTTGGTAAAAATAAGATGTTTATTTTTTCACGTATAGTGATTAAATTACATTACATTACTTATAAAAAGTGACCAAAAGACCATTTTACTTTATATTGAACCTAATCCAACTTATTACATGTCCCAATCGGTTATCCCACCGGTAGCCAATACCACCAACCTTGCCGCCACAGGTCATCGCCACCGCCGCCTACTTGACATCGCCACTTCCGATCACCACCGCCACCGGACGGTGCTAACGACCACCGCTTCTCGACACCGCATCTTACCCCCGCAAACACTAACCGCCGCCAATGGCCGTCACCGTCGAACCCCGCCTCAACCGACCACCAGCTACTGCCGTCACCACCTACCAACGCCGAACGCCTTCGCCGCCAAACCAACTACCCCCGCTACCATTGACCGCAACCCTCAATCGCCGACCCCCACCAACCACCGCCGTCGCCAATCACGGTCAACGACGAACTCCGTCACCACCACCACCGACCATCGCCCAACACTACCTCAACAAATCACCCCACTTTCGCCTATCGATCGATAACTTGTGTGTTGCCACCTAGCAATGCCGACATCAGTGATCGATGATGTTGCGAACACCGATGGACGATGCCCTCCGCCACCGAACATCACTAGTCAACGGTGTATAAACATATGTATCTATACATATGTGTGTGTATGTGTAATAATGAAGTTTTTACGTAAAATGAATAAAGGGTATTTTAGTCATTTGACATAATTTCATTCCAATTCTTTCGACAAATTTACCAACAAAACAAAATATAGGATTGGAAGGGAATTAAATTCAATTCTATTTTCTTGACAAACAAACATGATACGGAATCTTATTACTTAGAAATTCAATTCATTAGGAATTTAATTGCCTAGGTTGTGTTTGTTGTGGTAGAATGAGGAAAGGAAAGAAACCATCATTTCATGCCCTTGTTAGAAGATGTTGTTTGTCATGTATGAATGGAATGGATCATTACGTACAAAATGCGATTTTTTCTATTTTAAGGATTTTATTCCTCGAAGGATGAGTGTTTTTTCCTTATTTCTTCCGGGGATGGAATGAATTGCTACAATTTAATATTTTTTTACTTAAAAATTTTTCTTAAAATTTATTTTATTCCATTACTATTTCTATTTCTCTCTATTAAACATCATAAAGTAATGATTCATTTCATTCTCATATACATCCTCCATTCTATTCTTTTATCCATTCCATTGCTTTGTTATTCCTTTTTGTCTAACAAACAGACTTTTAAGGAATTCAATTTCGTTTTTTAAATTCTACAAAACAAATGAGACCTTTTTAAAATCTTTATTCTAAAGTTTAGGAATCAAAAGGAGAGTGAATTTAATTACCAGAGCACAACTTTTGTGACCCCAATGTGATACATATCCATTCAGCTTCAAGGGGACCGCAACCAAGGGCTCTACCCCTTTGCTTTGCATATTTGGATGAACGAGTATCCATTGTTAATTTACCAAGTTTAGTTATTTTCATTATATTAAAGTAAAATTATCAACAAAATTTATAAAGTAAAATATATATGGAAACCTAACAATATGCACCCGTAAATTAGATAAATCAACCTCTAAAAGAAAAACACCGCCATTTAAAGAACTCATGACAAAAAAAATAGGATCTTGATCGACCAAAGACGTCATAAACAACATAAAAACATAACCTTGTTGTTGTAGATTAATTATTTTCATTTTTTAAAATTGATTACATCTAAGATGGATACTAAATACTAGATTAAAAACTTGTGTGAATAATAACCTAAAAAGGTTCTTATATTTGTTATGTTAATTGGTTAACATGGGAAATTCATGAACATGGTTATTTGTTATTTCATGGTCACACGAATCATGTGTGACATGCTTATATTTATAAGTTATTTGGTCCGGACAAAGGTGGAATGTATAACAATCAAGTACTCAAAATCAGCGGTGGTTAATACAATTGGTCTTATGATCGATGCCATGCACGACAACATGGTCCTTATAAGATCTAGGGTTCTAGAAAACTAGCATGTTCTTCAAGTAGAGGCATTAATGACCATTGAGCGTTACGTGTATGCCCGAAATTCGACCTCGTAACGATTATTGGTTTACCTACCTTGTTGGCAAAAGTAGCTACTCTGCGACCGTGAGAGATGCTCACAGTTAGACACGTTTTACACATCATTGTGATAGGATAACTTTGTTGTTATGCCTTGATGTATTATTACGCTTCTGATGTGAGAACTTTTGTTTATGCAATCATGAGATTTAGTTTGTTCTCACTAGCTCTTATAGCTAACCCCTATGAATGTTCCACTTTCAAGTGGATGTAGTTTTAGTGGCTAAGCCTGCTTTGGATAGTTTTTGTCGGAAAACTTGCATGTATATATTTATTATTTATAAGGTTAGTAAAACTATATACATGTTGTTTCTAAAAGTAACACCATTTTGTCCAATGATGTTTGAGACGATCTTTGTATTATTATAACTTCATTTGTAATATTCGTCCCACATCGATTGGAGAGGAAACCGAATTATACCCTAAAAGGGTGTGCATACCTCCTTTGGTATATGGCCTTTTAGGTGGAACACATGTTTCATACCAGAAACAAAATTGTGAATCAGTGTATCAATGCGGAAACCAAAAAGTCAAGTTCGTATTTGCATAAGTGATCAGTGAATGAATATCGTGCTACGAGATTTGGCTTATTACATCATCACAATAACTTATCACTAAAAACTTGGGTATTATAATCTTATGAAATGCGGAAACGTATTTTGGTAGTAATCTCACTCTCTTAATTAACAACTATTACAGAAGAGAGTATATATACAGCAACAGAGCTAAGCTAATAGAATAATAACAAACTAATGTCAAAACTATTGAGAAAATACAAAACTAGTCCCTGAACTCTTGTAATATGCCATAAATCTGCAAATAGGTTTGCAAATATGTTAAAAATAGAGTAAAACTAACAAGATTTGTTAATAATAAAAAACCAATTACTTTTTATATGCTTGCAAGCCCGTCATAAAAACCGGGCTATATGGATTGTCTAAGCATATTGTGCTAGTGAGATCGAATGGAGTAGTAGAAGAACTTAAATAACTTAAAATCTTTTGGTTATGCCTTACATGTTTGAACCACTTAAGTGCTGATTGAGCGTGAGTTTAAATATATTATTAGTAGGTCATGTATTACTCCGAAACCTCAAGGGGCTGGCTTACAAGTCTATATATATCGATCCCTTGGTTATCTTCCATCCACTCTATCAAGGGTCTTTCAAGGATTAAACGTACAGCTAAAAACCAAAATTTTTAAGGCCTCATAAAACATTAATATGAATGGAAAACCTAAATTAATTTGTTTGGTGAGACATTATGCATAAACTAATTGAACCATGCATGTGACTGTGATGACATATATGATACCTAGAAGAGAAAAGTGTTACGAAACCCTATTAATTAATTAATTAATTAATTAATAACAAGTTTAAATTGAGAAACTTGAAATTAAGTAGGATAGCCTAGCTAACTAATTACACGTACTGTGTCGAGAATTGAAGCTCGATCGATCATATACTCTTGTCCTGTTATATATATATATCGCTTCTTTGGAATATCTTTCACGCTTGTCTTTAGGAAATTCTTTCAAAACATATATGGAAGATCATTTTACCCTAGGAGTCAACTCAAACATGGATCTTATAGACAACAACATCAATCGGCCAGCTCATTCACTTAGGAATTTTACGCCTGCTTTGTCTGGAAACGATTTCTCAGTCCATCACCATCATCAAAGGCATCATGAACATGCAGGCCTTCCATTCATACCGTTACCACATGGTACGAATAATAATAATCTGAGCTTCGATTTCAGCGGTGATCATATCGAAGCTGGTCCTTTCTACGAACAAATGACCCTTTTCGCTACAACGACAAATGATACGATGATCAAGAGGAGATCTCGTGATGAAAGCTTTGGGAATTCAAATCCTCCCAACTTCATGATCTCTGGAGATCAGAATAAGACTAACAGAAATAATGTATATATACTTTAGTTTTTTAATTTAATTAGTAAACCCACATTAATTAGATACCATCTTAATATATATTGATCCATATATTAACGTAAATTAATGCAAAATAATTTTGCAGGGGCATGGTGGTAAAAGGAGAAAGAAAAACAGTGAAGCGCGCGAAGTGGAGAAACCGCGAGAAGTTGTTCATGTGAGAGCAAGGAGAGGTGAAGCTACTGATAGTCATAGTTTGGCAGAAAGGGTTTGTTTCAATTCCTCCTATATATCTTAATTAACTAATTAAATTTCTCTTATAATATATACATACATACATACATACATATATATATATATATATATATATATGAATCTAACAAAAACGCGGTCGCTTGAAATTTTCATAAGGTGAAAGAAATGAGAAACTTGTTATGGTTTCTTGAGATCTCTTCTATATATATAGTTTGCAGATAGATATAGCTACATTAATTAGAAACCCTAACCCCAAAAGTCTATTGAAATTATATATATATATATATATATATATACACAGATATATATATATATATATATATATATATATATTTGATTTTTTCTTCTTGATCTTATCTTGGATTTATTAGTTGAGAAGGGAGAAAATCAAAGGAAAATTACGATGCATGCAGGAACTAGTTCCAGGATGTTATAAGGTATATATGAACTAATCTTTTCCCCTTCACTTTTTTTATGTATTCGATCAGCTTTAATTAAATTATGCATGTTCCAAACCAATATATTCTAATTTTTAAAATAGGGTTCAAAAGAGAACTGTTTTTCATGAAAAAACTGTGAGAACCAATCTTAACAATAAATATTAATAGTAATGGACTAATGACTCATTAATAGCTTATTAATGCCTCATTAGTTACATATTAACGAGGGATATTTTGAGAAAATCAAATCTCACATGTTAATGATGGTCCACCCGAACATAATTCACGGTTATATATATATATAACAAAAATATTCATACTAATTAGTCATTAACAATGTTACAAAAAGTTATTGGACAAAAAATATATATAACAAAAATATTTATATTAATTAGTCATTAACGAAGTTAGAAAAAGTTATTGGACGAAAAATATACCTCTTTTTAATATACTTTCAGCAATTTTACATCATCTGCATGTAATTTCAATTCAAAAGTTAATTGTTCTTTTATTCTTGAGTTCCGCAGACAATGGGAATGTCAGTAATGCTGGACATAACAATCAATTATATACGATCCTTGCAGAGTCAGATTGAGGTAGCTTATATATATGAAAATTAATTAATTACATAAGAAAAAAGAACATGCACTTTCTCTCTCTCTATATATATCGTATCATGTTGCAACCTACGTTAATTTTAACAGTCTTGCATATGATTATTAATTTTCTGCTTCTGGATCAGTTTCTGTCTTTGAAGCTTTCAGCAGCAAGCATGTTTTATGACTTCAACTCCGCTGAAATGGAGGCTTTGGATGCAATGAGGGTAATTAACATATATATACTTTTCATTTGATCTAGAAACAACCGACTTAAAAGTATATGTATATATATATATATATATATATATATGTGTATATATATATAGAGAGAGAGGGGGGGGGTAATATCAAATGAGAACAACTCCTAATGTGAGAACGTGGAGAACTGCAAGAACCAATCTTGGTAATTCATTTTGGATAATGGAATTCATTGATAAAGAGTGTGGGGGGATTGAGTGTGACAGGATGCATGTAAGGAATTCATGGGTGGGCAATCCAATTGAAGGAGAAGGAATTGGACGGCTAAGATTGGTTCTCGCGGTTCTCGTACGAAAAACAGTTCTCGTTTGAACTTTTCCATATATATATAGGGTAGAGATCAAGTAAAAAGAAAATTAAAGTAAAAATGGTAAAGGGATGATTATTTAATCATTTTTCGGTATATATATCAACTGATAATCGTTAGTTCATCATCTTTATTGATTAAAACTAGTTCTTCATCAATTTCTTTTTGATGAATCCAATATATTCATCACTTTTTAGATGAAAGCATTTTTTTCATCAACAAGCTATTCCAAAATTTTGTTTTCAAAATCTGTATTTGAAATCAAAAAGAAATTGATGAAGAACTAGTTTTAATCAATAAAGATGATGAACTAACGATTATCAGTTGATATATATACCGAAAAATGATCAAATAATCATTCATTTTACACTTTTTACTTTAATTTTCTTTTTGTTTGATCTCATCCCTATATATATATATATATATATATATATGAAAGGGTTCAAACGAGAATTGTTTTTCCTACGAGAACTACAAGAACCAATCTAGGCTATTCAAGTGGTAAGTGGAATTCATGGATGAAGAGCGTGGAGTGATTGAGTGTGGCAACGTGCATGTAAGGAATTCATGGGTGGACAATCCAATTGAAGGAAAGGGAAATACACGGCTAAAATTGGTTCTCGCAGTACTCGTACGAAAAACAGTTCTCGTTTAAACTTTTCCATATATATATACATATATATATATATATATAGAAGTATATATATGTACAGCATGCTTCATCAATCACAACTAATTCCCTTTGAAAGAAATTAAAACACTTATTGATACAAACTAGCATGGTACACGCGCAATGCAGCGGCACCAAATAATTTTTCTCGATAATATGTCCGTTTTCAAAATATAAAGGGTATGACATTGTATTTCTAAATTATCATTAGTCAATAAAATTTCACATGATAAAATTTCACATGGATTGGTAAAATTTTAAAAATTGTGTTTATGTGAGGAATTATGTTGGTATAACTGTGGAGGTATGTTGCCATGTTGGAGTATGACACTGTATTTGTTAACTTTTTATAAAACATTGAGGCAATATAAGTCATTTCTCAATCAATTCTTATTGTTTAATTACTTAAGTTAAAGAGATCAAAACAACAAAGTAAAGTAGTGCATCATAGTTTTATTTTATTTATGAGTCATTTAAAAAATCAGAAATGTTAACTAATTCGAGCTATAAGTTGTTTACTTTATGATTTATAGTTATACGTATTTTTAAATAATTAATCTGTAATATCCAAAATAAAAGACTTACCTATAAAAATATTTTTTTTATAATTAGGTTAATTTGTGTTGACTTGATTTCTTATAAAAGTTATTATGAAATTTTGAATTAATTTTGCTATTAAAACATATTTACATGCAATTTAAACTGTAAAAAATATAGTATTCACTTTCTTAATTATGCATTTGCATATTTAAGAAGAATTATTTGTTACACTAAGTGGAAATATTAAGTTTACTTTTATTGTGATTCTTATATAGTTAGAAAGAAAATGATTACATTAGATATGAAGAAAGGTGAATGGTAGTTTGATAACTTAAAAATACTTAAAATTTAAGAGTTTAAGTAAAAAGGTGTAAATGTTTTATAATATAGTATAGATATAGATATAGATAAAAATACCCGTTAATTTATATCCTCTCCACCCAAATGACCGGCTAAGCCTTTTTAAGAAGCCCAATACGGCCCAGATTTTTTACTTTAAATGTTCAAATAGACCCAAACTTTAGTATATGGGTCAGCTTTGCCGGTGCTAAATAAACTACGTACACGCATGAAATTAAATTTCGAACTTCTGCTGAAGTTTCAAACTCTATATATTTCTCCAGCATGCATGGCTCAGTCAGCCACAGCCGTCCGCCAATCACTAAACCAAGACCGACGTAGTAATGTTAAACTTTGTGTACGTTGCCCATAGCATACAAATATCATACATAAACTTATATTGATGCCTTTTTTTATAATTAATTTCGATCTAGCTCCAAATTTATACCAATTTATATATATGAATTATTACTATATATATAGTAGTGTTCTTCATTGGTAAATATGGAAAATTAATTAAGTTAATATTGTACGTTACAGGGATCGATGAATGGATATGAAGCTGATCAAGTAATGGAGAGAATGGGTGGAGAAGGATATGGAGACCTTCTACAGTTTCAATCAACAACATGGCCTACCTAACGTACTCTTTGAAGATCCTCATGCATCGATCTCTTGACGATGATCGATCGAGTTCTTTAGAAGAATTCATACAACCTTGGCACACATATATACACAAACACATTATATTACACATGTCACACGTATATATACTACTCAATCAATATATTCATAAATGCCAAAAGTGCAACCCAAGTGAATTATATTAAATTTTCTTCTCCATAAATCAATATTCTAGTTAAACATATATTTATTAGCGGACTATATTAGATATATATTATATTATTATTTATTATTATTATTATTTGAATATATTAATTGTAATTAGCTTTTGTAATTGTTCCCCCAAATATGAGAAAGGTTATCAACACAATTGAAAAGGGTGAGGATTTACACATGGGGAACAAATAACGAGTCCGGTGACCTATATCCATTTACCAAAGACTCAAGTGTTAGTCCTTTTGACATTATTCCTTATGTTAACTAGGGACTATTTGTTTGCTGCTAAATTGAACCATTTAGCATTCAGATGAATGTTGAATCGTTCAACATTCAACGTGTTTGATTGCCACATCTAGAATGAAAACTGTGCTAAATGAAACTAAAAAACGCTATTGGATCATTCTAACTTAAAACACATTCTGAATCATTAAACATCAAGTATTTTACCATAATACCCTTATTTTACACGTTTTCTTGTTAAACAATCATATTATATCTTATAATATAATAAATCACCGTCAAGGTCAAAATAATAATTTATCAAACATATCACATTCAGATGCAGTTTCATACGAAGTCTTTGAATGATTCAGGCCATAGAATCATTCGGTGTTTAATCATTCTGTTTTAACGAACAACTCCTTACTTGATATCCAGTGATAGTGAGCTCTTTCATTCATATTGTAACTTCTTAATTAGAGCATGGGATATATTTATCTTTCATTTTTTTTAATCTTTTTTATCAAACTAGCACCGCGTATCCCGACTTTGTCCTAACCTTTTAACACAAAAAAATACGTATCTGTCAACCTCTCTGATTACCTTAACTAATATGTAACGACCCTGAAATATGATGTCATCGCTTGGACTCTACTTACTGGGCCTTCCCCGATCCGATAACCGTAGTGCTGGGCAAGTAGCCTTGGTGGGACTAGAATTAGAATCTCTTAGGAATGTAGTATGAACACATACAAATACAACTTATGGGCTGACAAATACTGGTCCATTATGGGCTGACAACTTATGGGCTAGAAATATCGTATTTCAACAAGGCTGTGTTTATAATCCGTGTTTCGTTACTGGATTGTTACTATTTACGAAATATATTATAAAATTTTGTCTATAAATATATTATGTATACGTTATTTATAGTTAAATGCAGGTATTAAATGCTACAAGTTATTGAATATGTTTAAACAAAGTGTGGTTTTGAAAATGGAAAACTTTTATAAAATTCAAAAATAAAATTTTGTGTAAGATAAAATTATTTCAAAAAGTTTGTTTTACTTTGTCAAAAACTACAAATCATAGGCCCTTTAAAATAAAATCTTTATTTGTACTTTTTTTGGAAGGCAAACACACAACCGTTATACACATATCTATACTAATATATAAATCATTTAACATTCTTTTTACTCTTAAATTTTAAGAATTCTTAAAATTCAATCAATACAAAATCTTGACCTTTCATTCTATCTAAATTAATCTCATCCACTCAATCATTAACCACTTTATTCCCTCTCCTAATTTATTTTAAATTTTTATTTATTTACAATATATTCTTCTACACCAACACACTCTCTCACATAAACACAATTATCCACCCATATTAACATAATTTCTAAAATATTATTAACTTCTCTCTCCTTAATTCATAAATATAAATATTTTTTTTCTACTTTAATGTCTTTTAGAATTATTTTTAAAATTAATAAAATAGTTGATGCAAATAAAGAAAATTTAAAAAAAACGAACATTTTGTAGAAATTTTTTTCGTGATATTAAATCACACGAATAACATATCATTAAATTTTTTAAAGTGAAATGTTGTAAAACAGAAACTATTTACTGCCGTATTGCGCGGGTACAATGCTAGTATTCATAATATAACTTGAAATCTCAATTTTAGAAAGTGAAAAACATCTTACACGTATTAATTTTTAATTTAAAAAAGAAAAAAAGTAAAAGTTCAAGAAATCTCATTATAAAGTAGTTATAACATACGTCGTTAAAAATAGATATTATAGTTAAAAGACTGAAAAAAATTATAAAAAATATCTTATGTAAAATGGATATAGCGAAAAGAAAAAGAAAATAACCTTTTATTTGTAATAAAGAAAAAAAGTAAAAGTAAAAAGGAAAATAAATAAATGGCGCCAGCAAGTAAATATTTACCATATTCTTTCCCCTTTAAAATTTGGATGGAAATTTAAAAAAAAAACTATAATTTTTCAATAAAATTACTTTTAACGATAACTAATAATTTTAAAGTTTTAATGATAACTATTAATTTTTAAAAAATAAAGATATTATTGTAATATAACTTATTTGTTTCCTTTATGCTCCAACTTAGGAACACAATATAAAACATAGTGATCTTTCTTTTTTCTTTTAAACTTGTGAATACGAAAAGTAAAACTAATTATTATTTTTCTTAATTTTATTTTTTATTTTTTTCCTTCGTTTCTAAAATTGGGGATCACAATATTAAGGTATGTTTGATATATAAAATGGATGTGGAGAAAAAAAAATAAAAGGAATTTTATTCTTTGTTTACACTTGAAAATCATAAAATAAGAAATAAATCAATTTCTAATCTTTCTTTTTAATTCCACACTATATGAAGAGAAATATGGGAATTGAAATTTCATTTCTCTGATACTAAAAAACACAAGAAGACTCCTCCCCCACCAAACCCTTCTCCAACCAACTCTTCCCCAACCCACAAAATATACTTCTTCTCCTTCTCCGGCGATGGCATCATATCGTTTTCTTCTCCAGCGACAGCATCTTCTTCTTCTCCGGTCACTGACGATGCATCTGCTTCTTCTTCTTCTCCGGCGAGTCGAATATTATATAAATACATACCAAATAATCATAAAACGCAAAATCCATAATGAAGGGTTGATTTTACATTATATGATGAATTGTCATTTCAATATGTTCACAACAAAAACTTCTTTTTCATAAGTTTATGTTATATATACTATGTTTTTACTAAAATAAAATGTAAAAGAAAAAACTAGTTTCATTGTTTTACAGTTAACATTTATCTTTTCTATATAGTAGACTCATGTTCCAATCATAGCCATTTCCTTTAACAACATCCTGTTATTTTTTTAACCTTCTTTTGTAAATTTTCCCCTTTTGTTGAAAAAACAAATTTATTTTATATTTATATCTTAAAAAAAACAATAATGTATTGTGAATGTAAATCAATCACGTGTTTGCCAATCATATTCTTTTTTGAACTATTCGTAAGGCCATAAGTATTGTATTGGGAGAGTTATCGGGTTGGTTAGGTAGATCAAAAACACCCATACCCCCACTCTCCACCCCCAAGACCATCCGAATCTAATCCATATTATTCAACTTACCTCACTATCACATCAGCATTTACATCATCTTTCGTCTTCAATCCAACTTATCCCACAAACCCCCACATCCAACCATTTTCAACCCTATATCTTTTCAATTTTTATTTTCTATTTTTTATGTTTTAATTTAAATAATTTATTTATTTTAAAGACAATAAAATAAAAAATAATTAATAATATTTCATAAATTTCATTACATAGTTTCAAAATAAAAATAATATTTCACCTTACATTAAAAAATAAAAAAATAGAAGTACATAAATTAAAAAACAACAACTAGTATAAAATATAGTAGAGAGGAAAAGATGTGTAAAATATGTATAGTTTTAAATGATATTTATAGGAGAGAGAAAATATATATATATATATATATATATATATATATTTGACAATTGTTAAACGGTAAAAAAAAAACTATAACCCGCAATGGGTTCGTGAACTAGGTGGGATGGGAAACCGACGGAATCCAGACACCCGTTATGGTGTTCCCGGGGTACCCGACGGAACCCCACATCGGGTAGTCACTCCGATGCGAAGGGTCTAAGTAACCTGATCAGGTAAACATTTTAGGTTGAGAATCTTGAGCCTTCCTCCCTCTCTCTTCTTTCTCCCTCCTCTCTCTTTGTCTCTCTCTTTCTCTCTCTTTTTTTTTTGTGTGTATATATATATATACACACACACTAAAATGATAAAAAAAAAGTAGGGTAAATTGGGTTAGGCTATAATAGACTTTGAGTTGAAACGGGAAAGGTGATGTAACACTGATGTGATATTCAGGTTGGGTAACGTGAAATACATGTCTAATAGAGATAGCTTCCTCCTTTCATTCCTTTTTATAACAGTAAATATATGAAAACGGTCATGTCTAAAAGTGTTAGCAACTTACGCTCGCAACGAAGCGCGCGATCTACATTTCTATTTCTTTCTATTTTCTTCCAATTTGGATTGTTTTCTTAAATTTTTGTTTAATCTCCTTATAAGTTAAAAAGTTTCTTTAACATTACAAATGAAGGTCAAGTGTCCAAAAAAAGCTCAATATCTTAAACTAAAAAAAGCCTTTCGTTTATCCGCTTATTTACATAAAACACACTCACATATATTCATATATATAGTGTTTGTGTTTAATTATGTTGGATTTACATTACAGTGTATATTTTCTTTTGTCTATGTTCATTTATCATTTAAACAAACGAACATGAATAGTACACGGAATAACCAATCTTCTAATTTCTAAATGGTCAAACACCAAACTCATTTGTTTATTGTTCGTGTTAGTTTATTTGTTTGACTAAAGTTAAATAAACGAACATGAACACAGAAATCCGTTCGTTTTAGCGGTTCGCGTTCTTTTGTTTGTTCGGCTACAATTAAACGAACAAACATAAACAAAGTTCATTCGTATTTGTTCGGTTTGTTTACGGTTCTAATTTAAACATTTAGCCTACTGTTTGTCTGTTCTTTCCGTAAACTCGATCTTTTCTTTGTGAACGAGAAAAGAAAGTAGATTCAAAAAATTGAAACAAACTAAACAAAGGAGTAAAGGGCATTGATAGATTATGCGTTAAATAATATGGGTCTTATCATGTTACTTTATTACAAACATATATAACCGAAGAAAAGGATAAAAAAAACTTACTTGGAGATAATTACATGTTTGTTGGAAGATGATGCCATAGAAATTCTTAGTTAATCTCAAATCTTCACAAGATCTTTTGATGAATAAAACCAATTCTCTCTGAGTGAAAATAGGTTGCAATTTTCTCCTATAATTCTCATCAAGAAAGAGAGGAAGGTATCGCTTGTTTTTTAAGAGGTTCTGAATCTGAATCTGAATATCATATTTAAATAACAAGTGGTCCAGATGTCTAAATGTTCATTTATATTTTTTTTGTTTGTTTTTTAAAATGTCTGAATATTCTACTTGTCTTTTTTATCATTTACATAAGACTGAATTATTGAAATCGTCTATGTGATTTGTCAAAAATTATTGTTTTAGTCTTTTAAGATAAAAAATTACACTATATGTCCATACGATTGCTTTTTGTTACTTGATTGATTCTTTACATTAACTTCCATTAAAAACAGAAGTTAGTTGTCTTTTAGTGCAAGGATAATTTAGTCTTCTTACATATCTCTCTCCAACAAACACATTTTCTTCCCAAACAACTAATCTCTAATCTTCTTCCCTACACACAAACCATACACTAATTATTTCTCATGTTCTTCCTAAATAAACAATCTCTCATCTTTTTCTCCGGATTTTGTTGTTCTTCAGAAAGATAGGTATAGTTTAATCTAAACCCTCTTTCTATTTTGAACCGAATCTTCATTTTTCTACTTGATTTCATCTGGGTTTGTCTAAGAGCACCTTCAATGGAATGAGTATTAGAGTTGTACGAAGATTTAATAAGAGGTGTATGGAATGTGAAGTGAGTTTAATGAAAGTGAAGTTGTATGAAGATAGAATGGATGTATGAGATTGAGTGGGCCCACTTATTATTTTTTAATAATTCTTTTTTTTTAAATTTATTAGTGTTGGAACCCCATAAAATTAATATAAATCTCTTATTTATTTATTTTTAAAATTTTCAATTTTTTAGTGGTGAACCCTACAAATTTAATATAAATCTCAAATTTAACACAAATTTAATATAATTCACTAAATATTTATATGAAATTATATATATATATATATATATATATGATGCTGATGTGAAAATCCATTAAACTATGTGGAGTTTAATGGAGTGTGGGGGTTAAATGATAAAGTTGTATAGATAGTGAAATGTTGATGTGGCAATCCATTAAACTCTTATGAAATAGTATGGACTGCAAATGCCCTAAGGATGAAGTCTTCATCTTTGGTTTTGTTTTTTTTTTCTTAGAACAAACCTCCAAAATCAGATAGGGTGTTCAGCGACAATGACATAAATCTTACCATTGGTTTGTAAAACCTCATCGCCGGCCACACAATTTCGCCAACATCACCCCTCACGGATATTTTTCTTCATTCAGAGATGAATATGAGGGGATTGTTCAAAAATGGATATGAGGCAAGATAAATGGAGGGGGAGGACTCCGTTTAGAGATGAAGATGAGGCGGTGGAAGATTTCTAAGATTGTCGCCGTTTGAAGAAGGTGAGGAAATAACGGAAATACTTGCAAGTAATATGAGAGAAAAAGGATATTATTTTTAAACAGAAATTTAGAAGGGGAAAGATGAGAAAATGGTAATGCTCCATTTTTTATTTTGGTTGCAATTTCCATCTCTAGTGAAGGGGATTTAACGAGGAAAATTTATTCCTTTGATGGTGTCTGCGTAGACAGATAAGAGAAGATATGAGAAAGAGAGAGAAGAGGAGGATGAGGAAGTATGTTTGGAAATAGGTATAAGAGGGTTCGACGGTGATGGTGATAACAGGCGAAGCGGTGGTGTTGAGTTATGATGAACAGGGCGGGGATGGTAACCGACGGTGGTGGCAGCAATGATGATTTTGATTTTAATTTTGGTTCCTCTGTTCTTGTTGGTGGCGGTGGTGGTTGGGTGGTGATGTTAGACGATGGTGATAAAGAGAGGTGGTGGGTGGTGATGGTTGATGGTGGATTGGTGGTTGGGTGGTGATGGGCTAATGGTAGATAGTGGTGGTAGAGAGATGTTGTGGAAGATTGGTGGTTAGGTGGGAGGGAGAGAGAGATGATAGGGAGGAGTATGTTGGGCTTAGATGTTTAATAAGTATAAGAGAGAGATTTAATATTTTAATTAATATTTATATAGGAGATGTTATTAGGTGTAAAGACTAAAATATCTTTGGTAAAAGACAAACTAATTTCTGAATCTAACGTCTATTAGTCAAAATGACCAAACAAGTAATAAAATACAATCATAGGAACATGTAGCGCAATTTTTAATATTAAGTGATCAAATCAATAACTTTTGACAAACCACATGAACCATTTCAATAATTCACTATTTACATAATCAATTGTTGTATTTTTATGAGATTTTAAACATAATTAAAATTGATCATTTTAATGTAAATTGTCAAATCAAATAGATTTTTTTTTTTTGCTTTTTAAGAAAATAAATAGAAACATTTATCATAAATATTGGTCTTAATCAAATAGAAGTAGCAACTGAGAAATATATAATCACATACACGAACATATACATACGATCAAGAATAATTGCATAAACAATATGTATGGAATCTATTATGTGATTCATTAAGGGGTAATCGGAGATTAATAAGATCTGATAAGAAAATAAAAACAAACACATTTTTTTATACATTTTAAACTAATCGGATTAAGAGTTCTTTAGAGGTTTAAAGAACAAATGACACCGAAATAATTTGTATTAGAGAACATTTGAAGGGAATATTACATAGTTATATAATCTTGCGTAGTTTTGTGAAAAAAGAAACCAATTAGCCCTTTATATATCTCAATATTAACATTTCAATCATGCGTTAATAATAAATAAGTTGAGGGACCAATCTTGTCATTATAACAAGTATATACAATCATATAAATTATTAAAGGCCACAATATTAACTTCCAAGTTCCAACATGCATGACTAACTCGCGACCAAGAAACAAGAATGGATTTCTCAAAGCGAACAATCATACGTTTCCAATTCATTCTTGAATCATTTAAAAACCATATTCAATTTCTCCACTTTTTGGTTTCAAGATTCGAGTTTTAACAACCTATTATCTTCTTTTTTATTTTAACGACAACAAATTTCATTTCAAAAAACTAGTAAACTGCTAGCAAATCATAACAAAATAAGAAAATGGGTGAAATTACAATGAAATCGTATCTGTAAGGAATAAACCCAATCTAGTTTCCTAAACATCTTTCCTCTAAAGTTAGTCCAATGGAAGGGAAGACTTTAGCGGCCTGTTCTCGAGTTTTTAAACGAAGGAAAGGGAAGGGGAAGGAAGGGAAGGGGAAGGAAAGAAATGAAAAACTCCCCCTCTCAATCATCCCAAAAGTGGGAGGGTTGTTTTAAGCCATAAAAATAGTAAAATTGCCCCTCCTTCCCCCTCCCTTCCCCTCTCTTTCCCTCCTTAAAAAAACTTGAGAACACTCATCACTAATTATTTCCTTCCCTTCCCCTCCATTTCCTTCCAAAAAATAACTCGAGAACAGGGCGTAGGACTCCACAATAATATCTGAATTTCTGGACTTCCAAATACACCAACACAACGCGTATAATGCAGAACCAGATGCTTCTAGTTTCTTGCCTTTGAGCACAATGACAACCAACTATCATAATCTCTTTAAACTCTTAAAATATTAAACAAGTAGGTAGCTCATTAGATCTCAGGTCATGTTTGTTTTTTAAGACTAGCATAATACTCGTCTTTAAACACGGCGGATGTTTAATGTAAATTTTAAATATTTATGGTGTGCAACAAAGTTTTATATTTGAATTAAACCAGTACTTCCATATATTCGATCAGGCAAAAGTTCAAACGAGAATTGTTTTTCGTACGAGAACCGCAAGAACCAATCTTAGTCGTCCAATTCCCCTCCTTCAATTGGATTGTCCACCTATGAATTCCTTACATGCACCCTGCCACACTCAATCCCCCACGCTCTTCATCCATGAATTTCATTATTCAAAATGAACGGCCAAGATTGGTTTTCACAGTTCTCGTTCGAAAAACAGTTCTCGTTTGAACCCTCCCCTATTCGATCATACCTATTATTGGAGTCGGTTCAAATCTTTAATGTAGTACGTGTGTTCTTAATAACACTCCTTAATGATAATATCCGTATTTGCATCTTTTAGTTTGGGTGTGGAATTGCTCTATCTAAAACTTTCCTTCCTACAAAACCTAAAAAGATGTTTGACTAATTAGCACAAATTGCCACAGGTACAAAGATAACCAACTACTTCCCTAAAACACTTGCGAGCACGAAGCATGACATCATCGAGACTAATAAAAGCCAAAATTAAGTGAAATAAAGGACTCTTATTGGTGAATTGTAGTCTTATTAGAGAATATTTATATTATATACGTTTTGCTTTCATAAAGAGTATAAGATAGTCTGATAGAGAAGCAATATAAGAAACAAATGTTATTCGTGTAAGTTTGTGGAGTTCCAATTCAAAATTAATTGGCTATGAGAAGAGTAGTTCAGGACTCTTATTAAGCAGATTACAAAGTCACTTTCAGTCCGATATGGGATATTACTCAACATGCCACTCACGTGTGGCGTTCTTTTTTTGTCCAACACGTGAATATCCACTTATGAGTTACATGGAGTCCGTATGGCCTTTCCAACCATGGTTGAACTTTGCTCTAATACCATGTAGTTAAGTTTTTGGGGTTCCAGCTCAAAACCCTTATTAAGCAGATTACAAAGTCACTTTCCGTTCTATGTGGAACATTACTCAAGAATTCAAACCTTCTTTTACCTCGATTATCATTATCAAAATGTGCTCATGAACCTTTGACAAATCGTCTAACCATATAAAGAGAGAAATTACTTAAATATTTGTGTAACCATATTACTTTTCTAAACTGCACAATTATAGGAATCTGACCTAAAAGATAGAGAAAATAATTCAGTATTAGTACCACCATCCTCCATAAAATCGCTTTGCATCCTTGTTGCTTTCCTTGCTTCATCTTGAAATTCCCGGCATAATAATATGAATATTCAAAACTACAAATATCGGTTGAAAATAAACAAACTTGTTGTAGCTCTTTCTAAACCCTATTCATGATGCATAATGTTTAAATTTTCGGTTGTAATAGAGCATGTGTTTTAAATTTAAAAAGACACTTACCAGTAAAAAAAATCTATGTTAACAATAAAAAATAAAATAAAACCTCTTTATTATAAACAAGTAGTTTTTTTCTAACGAAAGCGCTAGAGGAGATGATGTCGTGTTTTGGTTTAATTTCTATTTTTAAAATGTAATACTCGTTTCTTTTATCATAAATATTGTCATTGTATCTGAATTTATTTGGACTTGTAATATTGGATCATTAAGATTTAATGGGCTAAATAAAATTAAATGTAATTCTTGGTTCATTTTAATGGGCTTTGAGATAATAATAAGAGACCTGGGCTTTAATTAAACATGGAAGGTATAAATATGAGACCAGACGCATCGGAGCACTAACCAGAGTTGGTTGACCTCCAACTAGAGGTGCACAAATACCAGATAATACTATAACCGGATCGGATTTTTTTGTGAATAGTAAAACCGGATTTCTTAAAAACCGGTTCGGATAATATCCGGTTTTTAATCAAAAATACTATATCCTGTCTAACCTGTTCGGATAATACTATAACCGGATATTTGAAAAACCGGTTATAAAAAAACCGATTTTTTTTTTGCATTTTTTAACTACATTTCCTATATACTATATACTACAAAAATATATATATATATATATATATATATATATATAAATGACCGGTTTTTTATCCGGTAAAATATCCGATCGACCCCAAATCCATGGAACCGGTTTATACTATCCGGTTAAAAAAATCCGGTTTTTCAAAAAACCAGTTTCGGATATTTTTTCGTTAAAATCGGATATTCGGTTTTTTTGTGCATAAATACCTCCAACCTGAGCCGGAACACTATAAAAGGGCATAGGGTTGGCTAGCTAGTTCTCAAACCAGCAGCGGGTCCCTTTTTTCTTTTCTTCTCTAATTCTCTCTCCTATTTAATATATATTTTTATTAATATTTGACGTGAGGTTAAAGAGGGTTTGATGTAAGGGTTTGTGGGTTTGATAAGGTTGGAGGTGGAAGATGATGTGGATGCTAATGTGACAGTGGAATTAACAAGGTAAGTCCAAGTTGGATGTTGATGGTCAGAATTTAGGGCACACTTCTCCATACCCTAAAATTGCTCAAGTCGACAGGTAATATTCACAAACACACTAGGAAGGATCATTGATGATATACTATTAATTCTTGAATTTTAATTGGGTCTTCGGGTTGTTCTTGTTGTGCGACGTAGGGTAGGTAACCAAGAGATAAATTGGGTGTCGGGGGCTTTAATCTTAATAAAATTACAATTAAATGATAATGGATCGATGGATTGATGCTAGGAACTTATATCAAAAGGAATAGATTTATTTGGTTAAGAATGGCGTGATTTGAATTTGGAAGTTTCCGGCAGAAGTGTTCTCTAGTTGTTCTATGTGTTTGGATCGCAAATTAGATATATGCATTATGAATTGCAAATTAGGCCTACTGCTGGAATCGCAAATCAGCTAAGTATACACACCTAAATACATAATCGCAAATTAAATTTTGAGTATGGGAATCGCAATTTAGATTGGTTGGTGATAATCGCAAATTAGTTTTGGTTCACAACTGCAAATTGCCAATGGTGGTTGAAATCGTAATTTAAGAAATGATGGGTTGTAGTTAATGTCTTGGGCCACGGTAAAATAATGATTAATGGGAAGAACAGAAAATGAGAATAAATTCATATGTGTTTACACTAATGTAATCGCAAATTAAGGAATTTGACGCAATCACAAATTAACTGAAATAAGTGAATCGGAAATTGAGTGTGTACTTAAAAAATCACAAATTCGGACACATAAATTGAATCGCAAATCAAGGAACTCGAATCACAAATTGACTCTTGAGCATAGGATCGCAAATTGGGCCAAGGCCAATCACAAAATAGGAAGGTAAGGTGGATTGCAAATTGATTTAATACAATTGGGTCACAATCGCAATTTGGGGTTAACCCTCAATCACAAACCATTTAGTATTGACAACTAGAGAGTTGGGATTCGGTTTTAACGTGTTAGAAATGTATTGTAGGTTCTGGCTGATTTTTCGTAACGGTTATTGAAGTACTAATGTTAATGTGATTTAACTTCACGGCTGATTAGGTGAGTTATCACTAACCTACTTATTATATTGTGATGATTGTTCATGTATGATATTGTACTACTATGAGTCGATGTGACGTGCTATGCGTAGCTAGGCGCTAGTTATTGCAGCTTTGGCAATTTATGTGCAGCTGAGCACTTACCCGCCTGTGTGGCGTTACCTGTGATGATATGTACTTGTTACCTAAATATGTGAATCTCGTATAATGTGCAAGTACTGTGCAAACTCATTAATCTTTATGCTTACCCATGTGTGGATGGGTGTGCAGGGGCGGTTTTAAACTTAAACAGAACCCAATCCGCTAATTTCGGTTTTAGGATTTTTCAAACCTAATGGTTTCGATTTATATCGGTTTAGGTTTTGGCGGGTTTTAGTCATTAACGGTTTGGTTTCAGTTTTAAAACTGAACTCGCATGGTTTTCAACATTAATATATAATTTCTTGTACTAACCTTGATATTTCTAACATTATATACAAATTTCAGCCAGAATATCCAATTTCTAACATTAAATTTAATATCTAATAACACATTTAAACACTAATACCATTTTCAACTCAAATATTCAAAATATAAACATATTTTGTATCATATAATCATAATATAAACGTCGATTTAACTAATAGTTGGATATGAAATATTTAATATGCCTTATTGACTTCTATTTAATAACTATAAAATTAAAAAATATACATGATATATTAAACATTAGTGGGTCGGTTTCTTAATGGGATGGTTTCTAGTTAAAACTGAAACCAAACTAAACCCGTTGGTTTTTTCAAAATTTAAAACCGAACCGTCGGTTTTGAAATGGCTTAGGTTTTTTCGGTTTTAACGGATTGGTTTCCGGTTTCTATACACACCCTTACATGTGTGTTTAAATGTTTCCAAGGCCGTCTCATGCAGACAAGGGCAAAGCGCCGCTGTGACAGCAGATTTTCCGCAATTAACTCACTTTGATATTTTATTTAAATACAATGATTTGCTATTTGACCATAATTCCCATGTGTTGGGCAGGTGACGGTTGAGAAACAAATTTTGAATATTCATGATTTAAAGTTTTAATGATTTATTGAGTTATATTTATGTAATACTATTTTTTAAATTTTTTTTGGGGCGTTAAACAAAATCAAGAGTTTATTGGTGAAAAGAAAACTAAGGAAAGATGATGTCAAAATCTTATTCTTTTAATTAATACATACACACACATATATATGGACCATTTGATCATCTAAATTAATGGTTGAGATTTTAAGGTGACAATTTTGTAAATTATATGAAACTATATAAGGTAACTGCATAATTAAGGACAAATATGGAATTCTGTTTTGGTAACCACAAATTTCCTTTCTAGTTCCACCTTTCGAAAATACAAACTGATAACCAAAATGCAAATCATTAGGTTATCTGCATATTAATGACTTAATATTGTTTGTATTTTCGGTTATTACATTTTTGTTATCTTCTTTTATGTCGGTTGCATTTTGTCTTTTACATTTTCGTTAAACAATTTGCATTTTTGTTATCTGTTTTTTTCATTTTCGGGAGCATTTTGCATTTTCGTCAAAATTTTTGTATTTTTATAAATAAAAAAATTAGAAAACATTTCAATCCTGGTCTTGAAATGAATCTAATAGTATATTTTTTTTGCTAAAATTATTAAACATGAACTTATTATGACTATTTGAATGTTTAGTAGAATTTTTGTTTATAATTGAAGTTTGGAGCTTGAATGAGGAAGAGAGGAGTGAGTATTAATTTGTAATTCCTTTACCAGTTTTACTCTTACTCTTAATGTCACGTGTCATCATCAGTTTTGTTCTTTAGGTTGTATAAATAAGCAAGGTTTCATATATAACCACACCCTATATATATATATATATATATTATATTATAAAGCATTTAGGTCATTGTCTTAATCTCTTAATTTTAAGTAATTTGAAATCTCTAATAGTCTAATTTACCCCTTATTTAAACATAAGGAAACCATTATATGTAGTTGATTATATTCTTAAATATTTTTTTTGTAACTAAACCTTCTATAATAAATAATGTTTAAAAAAGTCAAACAAATACAAATTAATTTTCAAACTTTATGATATTAAATACAAATTAGAAATTAAATAAAAAGGATCTTCATTAAAAAAAATAGTTTAAATATTTTATCATATAAACACATATTTTAATTTAAGTATTATAAAATACTTAAAGCTAAAACTTGTAAACTTAATAACATATAACCTAAATTTATAGACACTTTCGGATTTTTAAATGTCTCGTGTAATCAAAACAAAATGTTTAATTTATAATATATTTAATATTCTTTTTGTTTATCATTTTATTGTTTTTAAGTTTTTATTTTAAAAATTAATAATAGTGTTATAAAGAAAAGAGAAATAAAAGAAATGGAAACAGGAGAAAGAAAATATATATATTACGAACGATAATAATTCGATGTCATTATAATGCGTGAATATAATAGTCTTACGTTATTAAAAACGAATATGTTATCGAGTAGGAATTATTTCTAGCTACCGTCGTATTGCGCGGCTATTATGCTATTATGTGTGTGTGTATACATAAGATAAACACTTATTTTTTAAAAACATCTACGGAGAGACAAACGTTTTTTAAAAAGATGACATGTTTAAAATAAGTGATAAGTCGATCTTATTCATCTTATTTTTAAAATACTAAATACCACTTGTTTTTCATAAATTAACGTTTAACTAAGCCACATGCATCCACTCTCACAAAATTTACATCTTATTAAATCGTCATAGTTTAGTGGTTCTTATTGTTTAATTGAATATAACAACTTTTAATCTTTTCAAAGATGAATGATTAAGTAACAGATCAGATAAAATATTAAACTTTTATATAAAAATGTTTTTTAAAACAAATTTGTTATACGATGGAAACATAAAACTGAAAGATAAGAATGGTGGTAAGTACTGCAGCAACCACATGCAGTCTAGCTACAAACCCAATCACGTACAATATAATGGTGAAAAGTTGAATAAAATAATTAAGTATGCAATTAAAATATTAAGTTAAGAATGTTTATATAGGATCATGCGCAAAGGTAGTGCAACCCGCACGCCGAACACACTCACATTGACTACCTTGATAACCAAAATTCTCTTATTCTCACAAAAACTATTATCCTACTCCTCAATTTTATCTTTACCGAAAATTGTAGTTTTTGCATAGAAAAATGATATATTTTTCTATTATTTCTTTCTACTTCATCCTCATATTTATCATAAAATGACATATAAAGTCTACTAATTCTCTTTCTTTACCTCATCCATTAATTTTGACATTTGTATTGATCTTATAAGTAGGAGGATATATTACCTCTCTTCTACATATCTTTAAGAGGTAAACAACAATCTGCCATTGAGATATATATATATATATATATATATATATATATATATATATATATATATATATATATATATATATAGAAAAAGGATCTGATGCAAACCTCATTCAAAATGCGAACGTGCGAACAAAGCTGTAACACAATTGTTTTTGTAATTTTAGTCAAATTTTGAGTCTCTATATGTTTAAATATGTAAATTTGATTTCTATTTTATATTTCTTTTCTTTTAAATTTGGGATAATAATTATTTTTTTTGTATGTAAAGATGAGATGCAGTGTTTGTAGACAAGATACAGTGATTTTATGTTAGATGCAATGATTTTTAGACAAGATACATTGGTTCTTAAATGAGAATCTACCGATTAATTCATGTAATACCCGAATTCCTGTATATAAATAAAAAGAATATTTTACTGAGAAAATATAAGTTGTGTTGACTTGTGCACTTAGTTATGAAGCATTTTAGATACTATGGGATTGAGTGGATAAATAAAGTGGATTATGGACTAGTGATGTGTATGTAATTAGATTATTGGAACTATGGGCTTAATTGTTTAATTTTGGGCTTAGCCCTCTTGAGGGATAGCATATAAAGCCAATTAGGGCACAGCCCCCAACACTCTACTGTTCCATTCATTCAAACCAAGAGATTTCTCTGTGTTTGTGTGTGTGTTCAAACCCACGAGAAGAAAAAGAAGGAGCCATCAAGAATCGTTGGAAACTCAAGGAATTTGCAAGGAAATCACCAGGTAATGATTCCTATCTCATTGTGGTATTGTAGCTATAAGTTTATCTTGAATAAATGATGCTAGCTTAAGTTTTGTTCTGGGTTTTGGAAGTTATGGGTTTATGAAGAACTAGAGAGAGAATTTATGATATGATTCTTGTTACTTGATGAAATATAGTTAAATCTTGAAAGAAGTAACTAAATGAATGGAGAAATGTTTTGGAACAAAAATATAGCGATTTGGCTAAGTTTTGAAAGAGTTAGGATTGTGGCTATGGAGTCTGGGTTTTAGAAATAATGAACTGATGGTGAAGATGATGCTTCATGTGACTTCCATATGCTCCATGCGACCTTCGTAGTGTCCATGCGACTTTCAATGTGTTATGCGACCTATAGTTTGTGCCATGCGACTTTCATTATGTTCATGCGACTTATGTATGTTGAATGTATACCCATGCGACTTTAGAACTTGTGCTATGCGACTTACATGTCATTCCATGCGACTTTCAGTATGCTCATGCGACTTTCATCATGCTCATGCGACTTTCACATGTAGAAATTAGGTCCATGCGACTTTGCATATGTTCATGCTACTTTTAGACCTGTAACATGCGACTGTCGGATGGTGTCTCCATGTGACTTACAGTTTTGTGCCATGCGACCTTTAGATCTGTACCATGCGACTGTCGGATGGTGTCTTCATGCGACTTACAGTTTTGTGCCATGCGACTTTTAGCCTTGGTTCATGCGACTCACACATGATGAATAGTGTTCCATTCGACTTTCATGTAGTTAGTGTCAGGCCATGCGACTTTCATATGCATTCCATGCGACTTTCATGTGTTGTGGAGAGTTCATGCGACTTTCATGTACTGTGTGCCAATTCATACGACTTTCAGGCCATGCATGCATGGCATGTGACTTTCAGTAAGTAGCAGTTAAACACAGTAGTAACCAATGTTTAGACTTGGGTAGGTAGCAGCCAGTTACAGAGCTAAGCAAGCTAAGTCCTTCAGTTGGAACTGAATAGCTAAGACAACTAACAGGTGAGTATTCTTGCCTGCACCCCAAACCAGTGGAGAATGTGAATGTGTTATGACCGTCTGCTTCGGCAGTGGGTAGTTATGACTGTCTGCTTGGGCAGCGGGTAGTATGACCGTCTGCTTGGGCAGCGGGCAGTATGACCGTCTGCTTCGGCAGCGGGTAGTTATGACCGTTTGCTTCGGCAGTGGGTAGTATGACCGTCTGCTTCGGCAGCGGGTAGTTATGACCGTCCGCTGCAGCGGCGGGTAGCATGACCGTATGCTTCGGCATCGGGTAGTTATGACCGATCACTTTGGTGGCGGGTAGAATGTGTATGATTGGGACTATGGTGCAATGACCGACCACTTTGACCGCCGACGTGATGAAGGAATTGAAGGACATGTTGTCACAGATTGTGACGGAGATAAAGGATGACATGGGAACCATGATCGATTAGAAGCTGAGCGCCCTATGGGCAACAAGGGAAGCTGTAGCAACCCAAACCACTAACCGTACGACAAACCAGCCACAACAGGGGGGTAGCTACCGGGATTTTTCTGCTTGTCAACCACCCACCTTCGAGGGGACCCCGGATCCCGTGAAGAGTACTCAGTGGGTATCTGAAGTGGAGGGAGCCTTCCACACATGCCGTTGTGCGGATGAGAACAAGGTATGGTTTGCGTCCAATCTTCTGAGGGGAAAGGCAAATACCTGGTGGAACTTGCTGAGACAGTTGAAGGGGGAGACGATTTCCACCATGACTTGGGAGGAGTTTACGAAGTTATTCACTGAACAGTTTGCGCCAAGGGTAGAGCGGGAAAGGTTACTGAATGAGTTCCTAAAGCTGGAACAAACTACTGAATCGGTGAACGAAATCACCGCGATCTTTAAGGAGAAAGTCCTGTTCTGCCCCGCCTATGTGGCAAATGAGGACTTGCAGATGAACCGTTACGCGCAGATGTTGAAGAAGGAGATCCGAGAGTTTGTGACAACAGGGAGATGCTCGACGTTGGAGGAGATTATTGAGGTTGCGAGGAAGAGAGAAATGGACCTGGAGTTGAGGGCTAAGAAGCGAACGTCTGATCGGGCTGCCTTGGGGAATGTGCAGGGAAAGCAATTTGCCAAGAAACCTAATACCGGTGGTACTGGGTCTGCAGGGAGGAACATGGGGAGGAGATGCCACAAGTGTGGAAGGGGGCATGCCGGGCCATGCCGGATGGGAATGGATATTTGTTTTTGATGTGGGAAGAGCAGGCATCTAGGAAGAGACTGTAAAGCTTTCGTCAACGTGTGCTTTGGGTGTAATCAACCAGGGCACCGCATTGTAGAGTGTCCCCGGGCAGCAGGAGCTGAAAGACCAGCCGGACAACAGCCACTCCGGATTACTGACGGGAGGGAAGGCAAGAAAGCCGATGTGCCGAGAGCAAGAGGACGTGCCTTCCAAATGACGGTTGAGGAGGCGGTCAAAGAACCGGATGTCATAGCAGGTACCTTTATTGTTAACTCTTCGCCCGCACTAGTGCTATTTGATTCCGGGGCCAGTAGGTCCTTTGTATCTTCCTCTTTTTGTAAAAGTTTTGTAACTAAGCCGGTGGAGTTAGAAACACCATTAGAGGTAGAGATAGCCGACGATAAGACCTTAAACGTGTTTACTGTGTATAAGAACAATGCATTAGTGTTAGATGATGTAAAGTTCCCTATAGACCTCATTCCAACGCCGATGCGGGAATTTCAAGTGATCGTGGGAATGGACTGGCTAGGACGGCACCAGGCCAGCATATTGTGCAGCCAGGGAATCGTCCGTATTCGAAGCCCAAGTGGGGGAGAAGTTATCATCTATGGGAGACACAAGAAGGGGATGACGGCTTTCTGCACTGTATTCAAGGCAGCCAAATATCTGCACAAAGGTTTTGAAGCCTTTCTCGCCCACATGGTGAACAGTAAGATGGAAAAGGGGAAGCTGTCAGTGGAAGATGTGCCGATAGTACGGGAGTACCCAGAGGTTTTCCCTGAAGATCTACCAGGAATCCCACCCGACCGACAAGTAGAGTTTCGAATAGACCTCACGCCCGGAGCAGCACCAATTGCTAAAAAACCGTATCGCCTAGCACCACCAGAAATGCAAGAGCTCATGTCACAATTACAAGAACTGCTGGATAAGGGGTTTATCCGGCCGAGTAGCTCGCCGTGGGGAGCGCCAGTATTGTTCGTTAAGAAGAAGGATGGAACCTTCCGGATGTGCATCGACTATCGGGAATTGAACAAGGTAACCATAAAGAACCGGTACCCATTGCCTAGGATCGATGACTTGTTCGACCAACTGCAAGGGGCGGCTTGGTTCTCTAAAATCGACCTGCATTCGGGTTATCATCAACTGAAAGTTCGGGAAGAAGATGTAGCAAAGACAGCGTTCCGCACCCGTTACGGGCACTTCGAATTCGTAGTCATGCCTTTTGGTCTCACAAACGCTCCCGCAGCCTTCATGGATTTAATGAATAGGGTTTGCCGTCCGATGCTAGACATGTCCGTAATAGTTTTTATTGATGACATTCTGATCTACTCTAAGACCCGAGGGGAACACGAGGATCATCTAAGGGAGGTATTGAGAACACTAAAGAACGAGAGGCAATTCGCCAAGTAATATGATCCCACTTCCATTCTGGAATGTCAAGCTGTTGCAGATTGCCATAAGGCCTTTGATGTTCGGTTTTGACCTGTGCACATATTTGACACTTCTCCACGAATGAAGCAATGTCTCTTTTAAGAGTAGGCCACCAATACAACTTCTTGAGATCATAATACATCTTTGTAATACCTGGATGAATAGACAACCTGGAATTATGAGCTTCTTCTAGTATCAACTCACGGTTGTCTCCAATTAATGGTACCCAGATTCGGGATTGAAAAGTCTTCAAACCCCGACTATCTTTAGCTAGCTGATCCTTTATCTTCCTCATAGTCTCAGCTTTCAGATTTTCCTCCTATAGAGCCAATTGCTGTGATTCTTTCAATTTTGAAATAATATCAGGAACCACAATTAGCTTCATGAATTTGGCTTCAGTTGAAACCCCTTTTCTGCTCAAGGCATCAACTACTACATTAGCTTTGCCTGGGTGATAACGGATCTCACAATCATAGTCTTTGATTAACTCAATCCAGCGTCGTTGCCTCATATTGAGTTCTTTTTGAGAAAAAACATATTATAAGCTTTTGTGATCCGTGCATACGACACATTTTGTGCCATATAAGTAATGTCTCCACAGCTTCAATGCAAATACAACTGCTGCGAGTTCAAGATCGTGTGTTGGGTAGTTCTTTTCATGTGGTTTTAATTGCCTTGAAGCATAGGCAATCACATTATCGCGTTGCATTAGAACACAACCCAATCCAGAATAAGATGCATCACAATAGACGATAAAATCCTCCGACCCGTTAGGCAATGTAAGAATCGGAGCTTCACATAATAGCCGCTTCAAGGATTGAAAGGATTGCTCCTGTGCATCAGACCACACATAAGCAACATCCTTCCGTGTCAGTTTAGTAAGAGGACCAGCGAGTTTAGAAAAATCGCGGATAAACCGCCGATAATAGCCAGTTAGACCAAGAAAACTCTTGATCTCTGTAGGAGTTTTAGGAACCTCCCAATTCATCACTTCCTCTACTTTAGCAGGGTCTACTTTAACACCATCCATGTAGATAACATGGCCAAGAAAATGCACCTCCCGAAGCCAAAACTCACATTTAGAAAGTTTGGCATACAGTTGTTCTTGCTTGAGATTATCGAGAACTTGACGAAGGTGTGATTCATGTTCAGCTTCAGTTTTTGAAAAGATCAAGATGTCATCAATAAAGACTATCACGAACCTGTCCAGAAATGGACGACAAACTCGGTTCATGAGATCCATGAAGATAGCTGGTGCATTGGTTAAGCCGAATGGCATAACCAAGAATTCATAATGGCCGTAGCGTGTACGAAAGGCAGTCATCGGTATGTCTTCAGTATTAACCCGTACCTGATGATACCCTGATCGAAAATCAATCTTGGAAAAGCACGTTGCTCCCTGCAATTGATCAAACAAGTCATCTATGCGCGGGAGTAGGTATTTTCTCTTTACAGTTCGCTTATTAAGCTCCCTGTAATCTATGCACATTCGCATAGTGCCATTTTTCTTCTTGACGAATAAAACTGGAGCTCCCCAAGGAGAAGAGCTCGGGCGAATGAAGCCCTTGTCAAGTAGTTCTTGTATCTGATTCATCATCTCGCGGATCTCTGAAGGAGCGAGACGATATGGAGCTTTAGCCACCGGAGTAGCTCCTGGAATAAGATCGATCGTGTATTCAACATCCCTGACTGGAGGTAGCCCGGGTAATTCGTCTGGAAACACCTCAGGATATTCTGACACTATCCTGATGTCTTCAACTGGTTGCTTCTCCATCTTAGCATCAATTATATATGCTAAGTAGGATATACAACCTTTCGCCAATGATTTTGAAGCTTTGATAACCGAGATGATAGGAATGTCAGATTCCCGTCCTTCCCCCCTTGCTATTGCATAAGACCCGTCTGATAGAGGAAGCTTAATAATCATTTTAGAACACAGAATCTCAGCATTGCGAGTACCGAGCCTGTCCATTCCAATCACAATATCAAACCCAGCAATAGGCATGATAAGGAATGAAATAGGAAAACTAATGCCATCAATGTAGATAACCGCGATATGAACTTTATCAGCAACATAAACTATTCTACCATTAGCGGTTTCTACTGTAATTGGATCAATTAATGCAGATGTAGGCAATTGTAGCTTATGACAAAAAGATACCAAGACAAAAGAATAAGTAGCCCCGGAATCAAACAATACACATGCTGGGGTATAATTAACAAAGAAACTACCCGTAATCACATCTCCAGCAGTCTTGGCCTCCTCGGCCGTCATCTGAAACGCACGCCCTTTAGCACGAGGGGCGCCGTCTTTCTTCGGCTCATATGATGATCCTCCAGCTCGAGCACTCGGGTTCTGAGGGCATTTGGCTATTCTATGCCCCGACTGGTGACATCTGAAACAGACATCCTCCTTGTATCTGCGATCCTCCACTAAATGCCCTTTGATACCACACCTAGCACACCTCTTGGTGGCTTTAGAACATTCCCCAGAATGGGAGGAGTGACACTGGTTGCACCACGGAGCATCAGATTTAGGCTTTTTGTAATCGCCTACTTTGGTACCTGCAGAAGATTGTCCTTTTAAAGGACTTGGGTTAGAAGAAGATTGGAACTTCCTCTTGTTGCTTCCTCCTGCAGATTCACCCCTGCATTGGATGCGATCACCCTCCATTTGTCGAGCTATTTCAAAAGCTCGATCCAGATCACTATCCGCTCTTACATGTGCTCGAAACTCCAAAGGTAGAGTGGCAACAAACTTCCTTATCTTCAGATTCTCATCAGTTAATAAATGAGGTACAAACCTCATCTTATCAGAAAAAGCACTGATGTGTTGCTCCATAGTCTTATCTCCTTTTTGGAGATTGTTGAACTCACGCTCCAAGCGTTCCATATCATATTCAGTGCAGTACTTCTTCTGCACTTTCTCTGAGAATTGTTCCTA
This sequence comes from Dittrichia graveolens, assembly GCA_038502395.1. Taxonomy (NCBI): domain Eukaryota; kingdom Viridiplantae; phylum Streptophyta; class Magnoliopsida; order Asterales; family Asteraceae; genus Dittrichia; species Dittrichia graveolens. The sequence goes on along the minus strand of JARJIL010000001.1, from coordinate 93,098,376 downwards.
AGATAAAGATTCAAGTACCTCCTTTCTAACAGAGGCTTTGACCGTGTCCCACCAGTATATGGCACGGCCCTTCAACATCCGAACAGCATACCTGACGCGGTACTCGGATTCACACTCGTAGGACTCAAAGGCCTGCTCTATCTCTCTGATCCACCTCATGGTAACTACGGGGTCATCACTCCCCTCAAAGGTAGGTGGGTGGCATGATAAAAACTTCTTATAAGAACATGGCTTACGGGTTGGTCTACCCAAAGCCGAGTTGAGTAGAAGCTCCTTTGCAGTATGGAGCTCCTCCTCGAGGCGTCTGATATACGCCTGTTCCACATTATCAGCAGGTGCACCTTCAGAATGGTGCTCAGACTGCTGATCTGCAGCCTGCTGAGGTATATGGGAGGCTTCGTCCTCCATTTCCTTAAGTGCCTGTTCAGTAGCACCCGGTTGTGCAGACATATTCAACTTTTGCTATATGAAAGAAGGATTATTCATTATAGAAATCATACTTACACATAAACATATAGACTAGCTATTAACAAGTACTTATCATATAACTCTCATACTCAAACCCCTTTACCCAATTAGGAACACTTCATAATGGTCGGGCCCGAGTTTGAGATTGAATACTCTTTCAAGTACCCAATTCCCTCAAACTTAGGCTCTGATACCTAACTTGTAACACCCGCCTTTGAAACCTTAAAATCAGTTAAACTTTGAGTTTTCAAACTGCATGGGTCCGTTTGTAAATTGAATGTTTTCCTATTTGTTAACTTAACCGAATTTCAAAACTATGCAGCGGAATTTAAAATCAATAAACAAACCCACGCCTATTAACTATTACAGTTTAAAAACACATGTTTGGCGTATATACAAATATACAATACAAAAATAGCCAAACATGTCAACCGGTGTTACTTTTAAACTAAACCGACCATTATATATTATATACCAAAGTGCAGTGTTCCAACAAAAGCCTATACAAAAAGCATAAGGGTTCCCGTCTCACCAGGCCCGCCTATACTTTATCTGGAAAAGGTAAACAACAACCCGATTAGCTATTTAAAATAGCTAGTGAATACAGACAGATATGAGTACAATAATAGCAAGTCATGATTCAAGAATAAGCATTCAAAGCTATCCTAACATATAGCGGTAATGCTGACATGTCCAGTAGTGCTACATCTTGCCAGATAGCTAGTCCAGCTCAATAACAACCACCGGGGGAATCAAACACTGCCAACCGTGTTGGTTTCATCACCTAAGTGACTCTACCTGCTCGTTACGGAGCCAAAGGCTCATTAGGCTTAGCCAATTAAGGCGATCACCTCATATGCTGAAAGGAATGGCACTCGAGTACCATTGATCCCGAACTGTCGCCCGAAGGCCTCATAGGACCCAGCCGAAGCTGACCTTCAATAACAAATTGTCCGGACACACATATAGTTCATCATTAACCCTTTGCAGGGATCATAGCATGCATGCATTCACATATGAATTCATATTCATCAATTTATCACAATATATGTACATGTACTTAAATACATGTCTACCATGTCATTTATCATATCAATACTTGTTTTCTAATCTTATATGCATAAACATACAAGTCTAGGTGCAATAAATAGCATACAAGGTTCATATAACTCATTTAGCATTCAAACCTTACTTTATAGCATTCATATAAGCCGGTACTCACCTTGCTGTTTATAAACAACAAAAATACGGACTCGGCTCGTCTTGATGGCTTAATTACCTATTGCATATATATAGAAGTTCATTTAGATTACCACACATCATATACATGTTCTATTATCCTAGTTTTGACCCCCCAAATACACATTAAAGTGCCAAAAACGATCAAACCACAACCCATGTACCCAAAACATCGAACGAAAGCAAAACAGTGGGTTGCCCAGGAGTTCACGTCGTGAACTGTGTTCTGCTGCACGAACGGCAGGTCTGTTTTGCTGTTTTTCCATCCAAGCCTTCCTTAATTATTTCCAGGTTATACACTAAGTTTGGGGCATAATTTGGAGTCTATAAACATTAACCTAACATGTTTTAACATAAGATTTCATGTTTGAATCATCAATTCACCATTAAAGACCCATTTGGTCAAATTCTTGAAATTCAATCTAATTAGCTTCTATAATTCATAACATGAGTTCTAAACTTCCTATAAATGACTTTAGACCAGATTATCATCAAAAGATTCAAGCTTTGTGGTCAATTTCTAGTTGACCCGTTTTGACCTAAACCACAAAAATGAAGAGCAAGGAAGAAGATGCTTACAATTAGCAAGATGATGATGATGAGAAGCTTATGAACAGATTATAGACTTGAGAAGTGATTAATTCCAGCCCCTTCATCTTGATCTTGGCTTGGTTTTGCTTGAAGAACACAAAGAAAGCAAGAAGTGAGGTGTGTGTGTATTCCCGTATGTGTGTGTGTGTAATCTGATGTGAAGATGACTTAAAACCGACTTTGGTTTTTAAGTTATCCACAAGGGGTATTTTGTTCCCCTTTTCAACATACAACACGACACCCGAGTAACCGTTTCAGCTAACGAGGATATTTTTGGAAACCTTGTTTGAAACAGTTATTATTTTATCATTCTTTTCTAATTTCATTTCTATTTTTAATTTCACATTTATCTGACCAATAGCTAATTTCTATTAATTATTACAATTATATTTATATTTAATTCATTTAAACAAATTGACATACCAAATGGAGCGCACGAATAGGCCCGATTTGAGGATGTTACAATCTACACCGACCATAAGAGCCTAAAGTACTTCGCCGACCAAAAGAATTTGAATATGAGGCAGCGGAGGTGGTTGGATTTGGTCAAGGACTACGAGTGCGAGATTCTTTACCACCCAGGAAAGGTGAATGTGGTGGCAGACGCCGTGAGCCGTAAGACCAGTTACGAGAGACTACCGGTAGCTTGCATGAGAATGACTGTGTCAACAACGCTACTTGAGTCGATTCAGGGCGCACAAGAGGAAGCGATGAGGGAAGAGAATCAGAAGGCGGAACGGATAAAGGGACAGGTAATGCACATGAAGAAAGATAATAGGGGCCTGATGGTTCGATACAACCGCATTTGGGTGCCGAAGGCGTTAAGGATTCGCGATACGCTACTCCAGGTAGCTCATAAGTCCAAATTTTCAATCCACCCAGGAGCAACCAAGATGTATAGAGACCTGAAGATGGATTATTGGTGGCCGGGTATGAAAAGAGACGTAGCCAAGTATGCAGAAAAGTGTTTAACCTGTTTGCGAGTGAAAGCCGAGCACCAGAGGCCTCATGGGAAATTACAACCATTGGAAATACCGGTATGGAAATGGGAGCACATAACCATGGATCTGATCACCAAGCTCCTGAAGACGCCAAGGAACTTTGATGCAATCTGGGTCGTCGTGGACCGACTCACAAAGAGTGCTCACTTCATACCTATAAAGGAAGCGTTTTCCGCAGAAAAGATGGCAGAAGTGTACGTAAAAGAGATGGTATCGCGGCACGGAGTGCCAGTTTCTATCGTTTCTGACCGAGACGTACGTTTTACTTCCAAGTTTTGGGAGAAGTTTCATCAAGATTTGGGTACCCGGGTCAATCTCAGTACAGCTTACCATCCCTAGACCGACGGACAGAGCGAAAGAACGATACAAACACCGGAGGATATGCTACGAGCGTGCGTCATAGACTTTGGTGGAAGCTGGGATTCGTATCTACCACTAGTAGAATTTTCTTACAATAACAGCTACCATGCGAGCATTGGGATGCCGGCTTACGAAATGTTGTACGGAAGGAAGTGCAGAACCCCCATTTGTTGGGGAGAGGTTGGACAGAGGGAGCTCGGCAGCACCGAGATAGTACAGAGAACCACAGAATACGTACAACAAGTTCGTGAAAGGTTAAAAGCGGCTCAGAGTCGCCAGAAGAGTTACGGAGACAAACGAAGATCCCCTTTAGAATTTCAGGTTGGGGATTTTGTACTTCTCAAGGTGTCCCCGTGGAAGGGTTTGATACAATTTAGGAAACGGGGAAAGTTGAATCCAAGGTTTATCGGTCCGTTCAAAGTGATTGCAAGGGTCGGCAAGGTAGCCTATCGATTGGAATTACCCGAGGAATTATCAAGGATACACAATACCTTCCATGTGTCCCATTTAAGGAAATGCTTAGCCGACGAGACGGCTTTTGTACCCTTAGAAGATATCACTGTGGATGAGAAATTGAACTACGTCGAGAGACCGGTTGCAATCATCGACAGAAAGACCAAGCAGCTACGCAACAAGCAAGTGGGGATGGTTAAGATTCAGTGGGAGCACCGCAAGGGATCGGAATGGACCTGGGAATCCGAAGACGAGATGAAAAGAGACTACCCAGCGTTGTTCGATTAAAGATTTCGGAGACGAAATCGTGTTTAAGTGGGGGAGAGTTGTATACCCGAATTCCTGTATATAAATAAAAAGAATATTTTACTGAGAAAATATAAGTTGTGTTGACTTGTGCACTTAGTTATGAAGCATTTTAGATACTATGGGATTGAGTGGATAAAGAAAGTGGATTATGGACTAGTGATGTGTATGTAATTGGATTATTGGAACTATGGGCTTAATTGTTTAATGTTGGGCTTAGGCCTCTTGAGGGATAGCATATAAAGCCAATTAGGGCACAACCCCCAACACTCTACTGTTCCATTCATTCAAACCAAGAGATTTCTATGTGTTTGTGTGTGTGTGTGTGTTCAAACCCACGAGAAGAAGAAGAAGGAGCCATCAAGAATCATTAGAAACTCAGGGAATTTGCAAGGAAATCACCAGGTAATGATTCCTATCTCATTGTGGTATTGTAGCTATAAGTTTATCTTGAATAAATGATGCTAGCTTAAGTTTTGTTCTGGGTTTTGGAAGTTATGGGTTTATGAAGAACTAGAGAGAGAATTTATGATATGATTCTTGTTACTTGATGAAATATAGTTAAATCTTGAAAGAAGTAACTAAATGAATGGAGAAATGTTTTGGAACAAAAATATAGCGATTTGGCTAAGTTTTGAAAGAGTTAGGATTGTGGCTATGGAGTCTGGGTTTTAGAAATAATGAACTGATGGTGAAGATGATGCTTCATGCGACCTTCATAGTGTCCATGCGACTTTCAATGTGTTATGCGACCTATAGTTTGTGCCATGCGACTTTCATTATGTTCATGCGACTTATGTATGTTGAATGTATACCCATGCGACTTTAGAACTTGTGCTATGCGACTTAGATGTCATTTCATGCGACTTTTAGTATGCTCATGCGACTTTCATCATGCTTGTTAGAACCTAGAGGGGGGTGAATAGGTTATATGCCCACTTTTTGAAGTTTTTAACAATATTTGCAAGTAATTAAAGAGTTTAAGGAAGAAAGATATCACCAATGAAGTAGTTTGGACACAATGATTTATAGTGGTTCAAGCAAGGGTTAACAACCTTGCTCTACATCCACTCCTTGGCCTCACCCACCAAGAGTTGCTCCACTAACTTCTCTCTTTGAAGGTAGAGATAAACCTTTTACAACTTCTCTCTAATTCTAAGGCTAGAGATGATCCTCACTTCTCTCTAATTCTAAGGCTAGAGATGATCCTTACTTCTCTCTAATTCTAAGGCTAGAGATGATCCTCACTTCTCTCTAATTCTAAGGCTAGAGATGATCCTTACACAATTACAAATATATAAGAAGGTAATGTAGTGTTTGAACTTTGAAGGCTTTCACTCTTGCTTCATTCTTGATCTTGAGATGTTGAATTTGTATCAAGAATATGAGCTCACAAGTTTTTGTATATGTTCTGTGTTTTTCAGATTGCAAGAGGTTGGTAAAAAACAAGACTTGAGTTGCCTTAAATAAGGAAAAAGGTGCAAGCTCAAAAAGTGTCCAGACTGTCCACGGTCGATCCACGGTCGACCTTGGCATCGACCGTCGGCCTGCTGGAACTTTTTGAGACTTGTGAATATAGACGTTGGCCTTTTACCAAAATCACACACAACCCATTTTTACCATAAAAATGCACTGAAAAGAAGCTTAAGAAAAGTTGGGTTAGTGTCATACTTCTTAAGTTTGAATTTAATCATAAAAATGGTAGTTTAGAAACCAAATGCACAAAGCATGTTGGAAGTTTACCTCTTTGAGAGATTCCTTTTGCTAAATATGGTTTTGGCTTATTTCAATAGAAGATTATGTTTAGTATTTGCCAAAATAGGAATTCATTTGCTTTGACTACCAAGCTTGTAATTTTATAAAAAAATTTCTCAATTTTTATAAAAGTTTTTATAAAAATTATTTTATAAAAACTTAAACTCATTTGATTATTTATTTTGTAAGCTCATAAACTTCAAACGTTTGTTTGTAGGAATCTTCGACATCAACTTCTACTTGAACTCGGATCTTGACGATTGGAGCTTGGCCATTTGATGAAGCTTGTTTTGTAGATTATAGATGAGAATATATTTGATTGAATATATATATGTATATGTGCACATATGATAATGTTAGTACATACAATTATATAAACAAGTTGTATATTTTTGTGTCAACAAAAGAGGATATATTTGTAAGCCTATTTTTCTCAACAATGCTCATGCGACTTTCACATGTAGAAATTAGGTCCATGCGACTTTGCATATGTTCATGCGACCTTTAGACCTGTACCATGCGACTGTCGGATGGTGTCTCCATGCGACTTACAGTTTTGTGCCATGCGACCTTTAGATCTGTACCATGCGACTGTCGGATAGTGTCTTCATGCGACTTACAGTTTTGTGCCATGCGACTTTTTAGCCTTGGTTCATGCGACTTTCACATGATGAATAGTGTTCCACGCGACTTTCATGTAGTAAGTGTCAGGCCATGCGACTTTCATATGCATTCCATGCGACTTTCATGTGTTGTGGAGAGTTCATGCGACTTTCATGTACTGTGTGCCAATTCATGCGACTTTCAGGCCATGCATGCATGGCATGTGACTTTCAGTAAGTAGTAGTTAAATACAGTAGTAACCAATGTTTAGACTTGGGCAGGTAGCAGCCAGTTACAGAGCTAAGCAAGCTAAGTCCTTCAGTTGGAACTGAATAGCTAAGACAGCTAACAGGTGAGTATTCTTGCCTGCACCCCAAACCAGTGGAGAATGTGAATGTGTTATGACCGTCTGCTTCGGCAGCGGGTAGTTATGACTGTCTGCTTCGGCAGCGGGCAGTATGACCGTCTGCTTCGGCATCGGGTAGTTATGACCGTGTGCTTCGGCAGCGGGTAGTATGACCGTCTGCTTCGGCAGCGGGTAGTATGACCGTCTGCTTCGACAGCGGGTAGTTATGACCGTCCGCTGCAGCGGCGGGTAGCATGACCCTATGCTTCGGCATCGGGTAGTTATGACCGACTACTTTGGTGGCGGGTAGAATGTGTATGATTGGGACTATGGTGTAATGTCATAGGTTGCAGTAACTTACTCACTAAGCTTCGCGCTTACCGTTGTTAATTTCTTATCTTTCAGGTCGGGACCATGGTAGAGCTCCAGGACAGTGACGACAGCTCGCAGCCAAAGAATTTCAACTTGTTTTTGAAACTTATCTCAGTCGAACTGATGTAGACTTAACTTGGAATTTGTAATTTACTTGTAATGTCTTTGATACTTCCGCATTTACTCTGATATGAACTAGTGTTATATTCATGTGTGTCTTGCAAAAAAAAAAATTGGGACGTTATAATTCATGCATGATGGACTAGATTTAAGTGAACTCCATGTCTTTTAGATAAGATGTAATGATTTTAAGTTGGATGCAATGATTTTATATACTAGATGCAGTGTTCCTAAAGTTCTTATTTTAGAAAACGTTTATATTAACATTTAAATAATAACACACATTTAAATAATAACAACAACAATTTCAAATCTCGTCAGATAGGAGTAAAGAAATATAAGATGTAGACAAACATTTCTCAACCAAGGCAGTTAGATGGTGAATCAAACTTACAATCGATAGAGGCTAGAGCATATATATATATATATATATATATATATATATATATATATATATATATATATATATATATATATATATATATATATATATAGTCGCATACAACAATGACGAACAACATAAAGGGTTGTGAATTGCCACACACCCTTTTTTGAAGCTAAAATCAAACAGAAAGAAAGTGGAAGGAAGTTGCTGGAATGTATCATAAGTGTCTTGATTTGAATGAACTAGGACTTAGGAGAACTGGTTTTCAATAAAATCGGATTTCTTTTTTTCTTGTTCTTTTAGTTTCGCTGGGGCATGGTTTTAAAAGGGAGATGATACTTTTAATTATAACATTGATTCGATCAAGAAAAATATATGATTCACTAACTTGTAATATAATTTCAAAGTATTGTATCTAGCGCACATGGATGAATCTTTATAGAATCATCTCCCTTTCAAAAGCCTAGTAGTTTACCTATATTTTTCGCAAAAGTCATTAATTGCCCCCTCCTCCCGGTTTGTATACACTATATGTGCCCGTGTATATACATGTTACAAAAATAGCTGTTGCCCCAAGAACTATATGTTAGTTTAGGTTGTAAAAAGAAAAAAGAAAGCATCGTCTCGTTGTTCAGGTCAGGAGCCACACTTTCATGACTTGATCATGAGGAGCTCGCAATAGCATCACTGGAACAAGAGCTCATGACGGCCTTAAAATGGCTCTATCATGAACTTACTCCGTAACAAAAACAAGGAACAAAGTTGTAAATTACTCAACAAAATATGCTAATTACCAATTTGTATTTCACGTATGCTAATACCACTCGGATATAATTATATTCCAACACACGTGTGACAGATTCTGGACTCTATACAAATATTGTATGTCATCTGACACTTGATCTTTGGGCTAAAAATGTGGGAGTTCTATTGCATTAAGATATAAAATAAGATTTATTTTTCAGATTCATTTCAATTTTACATTTTCTTTATGGAAACTAAACTCTACGTTTTCTTTTTGGAATTCGAAAAGCATTTCTCATAAATTGAAATAGTACGTATAGACATTAAAAGGCAATCAATATTTTATAATTCTGTAAAAACTAAAACCCAGGTCACAAACGTTCAAAGAGTAAATGATACGTTTGGTCCCTATGATATATCACTTATTACATTTGTAATCCCTAAATTTCATTTGTCACCCTTAAAGTTTTGTTTGTATTTTGTAACACTAATTGTTCTTATTACAGTTAAAAAGACCAAAGTACTCTTGTCTTTAGACTTAAAAATACTAAAATACCCTCGTCTCCTTTTTTATTGATTCTTTAATAGAAAATTATTTTAATATATTTTTATAACTTTAAAATAATATTAATATACATACCTAAATCCTCTCCACTTCCCTCTTCTTCTACCTTACAGCTCCCCCTCCACTTCATTTTAAACCGGCAAAGATCACCGCTACTCACCATCCTCCCTCACCGGCAAAGGCCACGTACCACCGCTACAAACCACCTCCCTTTGTTGCATCACTATCTCCTACGACACCTTTACCCCTATCTCTCTCGTTCTTTATCTCTCCCTCGGCCCTATCCAACGCGGTAGACCACTACGATCACCCTCGCTCCCATTTTCTTCACCGCCGCATAGACCTCCTCTAAAAGGGTTTTTTATGTATGAACTTCAACACCGCAACCGCCGCATGATCAACATCATAGTATTATCGTCACCACAACCGCATTTCAAATTAGGGTTTGTTTATGCTATTAGGATTTTTTCCATCGACGTTCTCTCTCTCTCGCATTTCAGATCTCATTCTTGATTTGCAATTTTTACATCTTGTTCTTGATCTTGCTTCGATTTGGGGGTGGTTGAGGGTGGTGAATCTTGGTGGCAAGAGGTGATAATGAGGTGTACGATTCTTGGTGGCCGGAGGTTTTATCGCCCCATAGTTCAACGTTGTCTCTGTTTTCGATTTTGGGTTTTGGGTGTGTGATTCTTAGTGGCCGGAGGTGATTTTGGATGCTTGATTCTTGGTGACTGGCTAAGTTAAAACTGGAGGTAGTAGACGGAGAAGCGGGTGGTGGCAGATGTTGGGGCATGGTAGAAGTTGTTGGGAGAGCTATAGAGGTGTTCTTTGGTTGGATTATTCGGTTTTCGGTTAGTTCGGATTTCGGGTTATTCGGGTTGAACCGATTAAGAATTTGTTGTTTGGCACTTTATGTTTCAATCATTGTAATATTAGGGAATAGACTTATTTTATTTTGTTACTTGTGTTACTAACTTCGTAATAAAGGTTATTAACATCGTATTTTATTAATATTTTGACTATATGTGTTTTCATCTTGTCTCTTAACTTACTTCTGATAAACAAGTAACACATAAATCATGATACAATGATAGTATTTAACTTGTTTTTATTAGACAATGGGGTTATTTATTTTATTACTTGTGTTATTAACTTCATAATAAAGGTTATTAACATGGTATTTTATTAATATTTGAAGTACTATACAGCTAAAACCTTATGAGATGCGATTCAACAAGTTTACGTGAACATTCAGGCTTCAATTTTCATTAATTTATTTGAAATATATATGCGTCATATCTTATTAGTTAAACTCATGCGTATTCAACATATGAGCCATATATATCTTATTAGTTAAAATATATCATTAATAAAAAAACTTAAAATTCTTAATCGGGTCTCCCGAGCTTCTTTTTTTTTTAACCGTCACCGACCCGAATAAGGTTACTTTTAATCAAGTTACCCGAATTAGTCACCCGAAATCCGGTTAACCCGAGTTTGATTCGGTTTGAATGGATTATTCGGGTTTGGTTTTTTTTACACCCCTAGAGAGCTAAGGTATAAATGGTCTATTAATTATAATAATTTGATAATCTTCTAATATAAATAAAAGACTAACTTCTATAAAGTTTGTTAGATAATTCTACCTATTAAATTTAGATAAAACTTTTAATTATTAAATCTTAACAGTTCATTTTAATAAAAATTAAAATCTAATTTTGATTTTTTTTGATTAAAATTGGATTCAATTTTAACTTTAATTTAAATCAATATTATTAGAGATAATTTTATATATGACCTTCTTAAACTCTAAAATATCGTATTTGTGTAACTTAATTTACAAATATCATATTTATCTTTTATAAGATTTCAATATATCGCATTTAACCAAATTCTTAGTTTTATCATTTTAAAATATTTTATAATCATTTTGAATTTTTTTTATTTATAACCAAATAATGTTTAACCTTATTGTCCTCTAATTGTAACAATAACGATTGGTGACTTGTACAACAAATACAATCACATATTTTCGTATTATGATATCACATTTCTACCTTCACATCTGTCTGGCCTCCCCTTCGCATTGACGTTTGCGTAGCCGGTCTAATTGTTGTAGTCAACTGTCATATTTTAATTCTCATTTTCTTTGTGTTTTATAACTACTTAATATATTTTTATTAATGTTTGATATTTTTTAAATTAACTCATATATCATAACGGGTATTTAAGTTATTTAATTTAATTTTAATTGTTCACTACTAATATTTAATTGAATAAAAGCTAAACAGAAAAGAATAAAATAAAACTTGAAGGGAATTATAATCTTTTTAATTGTGTATGGACCATAGGTACAATAAAATGTAAGAGATAATAAATTTTAGCATAATAAATAAAGTTTGAGAACTATAAGACCTTGCATACGACCCTCGGGTGAGGTCTTGGGTTTATTGTTAGCTTCAAACACCCACACGCATGTTTTGGGTTCACACATTTTTCTTTTATTTGGGTTCACCAACCTGAGTAACTTTTTCCCTCTCTTTTTTTCTCTATTTTAATAAATATAATAAAATAAAAGTTATTAGTTAGTTTGTGTTAAACTATATTAGAAGTTTATGTTAAAAAAGAAAGAAAAAAAATAATATAATGCTGATATGATATTCGGATTAACTCAAATGACAAACCTTAAGCACGCATTGATAAAAACTATATCACATAGAGTAAAGATATAACTTAATCAATGTAGAAATAGGCGAAAATAAAAATAAAAATTTGTTGAATATGAATTTCTGTAAAAAAGATGTCCTATTCCTTCAAAACTTGTCGACTCAGGCTCTCCCTCTCGAGCCACGTGGTTACATAGGCTCTGACCGATGTCCTAACCTGACCTAGCCAACCCCTTCACCCCTGTAATTATCCAAAAAATAAAACTTTTACAATCTCCAAAAATTACACAAAAAGAAATCAAATAAAAATAAAATAAAAGCTGGATATAGCTGGAAAACCTACTCCTTCAAGAATTGCTTCACGATCTCTACGCTTGTTTCCACAACTTCCTTCTCCCATATTTCCTCCACCCTTACTCCGCCTGAATCCGCTGCCATCATTGCCCTAAACGCCGCCGTTGCATCGATTCTCTTTATATCCCACCCGGCGTCCTTCAACCGTAGGATCTTCCCCACCTGTCTCTTTGCTAACTGACACGTGTTGTCCTTGATCCTCCTCACCGCTTCATTGTACACCTCCTCGGAAACCGCTCTATCGCCGGAGATGCTGAAATACCTCTCAAATTCTGGAACTCCGATCGCCTGTAACAACCCGTTTCGCTTCACCCGTAAGTAATCGCCCGTCCCGAAAAACTCCGATAACTCCTCTAACATACCCGAATCCAGCATCTCCTCAACCCGTTTGGATAAATACTGGTTCAGAACCGGCAAACAGACGTCAATCCAAATAAAGCAACATCTGTACTGCAGTTCCGATATGACCGGGTCTGGGTCGGGTCCGTTGAATACATCTGATTTCGGGTCGAATTGTTTTGCAATCAAGGAGTAGATGAAAGAGTTTGAGCCACCGACGACAATCGGCAACCGACGCCGGGATATTATATCGGAGATGGTTTCCGATGCGAGTTTTCGGAAATCGTGTGGTTTGACTACTGATTGAATCGGATCAAATACTCCGAGGAGGTGGTGAGGGACGCCGCGCTGTTCTTGTATTGAGATTTTGTTGGTGGTAATGTCGAGTCCACAGTAGCACTGCATTTTATCGGAGTTGATGATCTCTGAGTTCGAAAAGAATCGAGTTGCGAGGTCGATTGAGAGACGAGATTTGCCTGCTCCCGTTGGACCCATGATGACGATAATTTCTGGGTGGCGACGACGGGTGTTGGCGGCGGCGGTTGTAGTGTATTCCATATGAATCAACCTGAATATCAAAAAATGAAGAAAAAAAAGGTGAAGCGATGATGATGATGATAAGGTAATGAAAATGGTGGCATTTAGCATTCACAATACATGAGTGGGTACGAGAGTGAGCAATTTTTTTTGGGCGGGTTCGTTTGATTTTTGGACGAAATTATGGGTTTGTTACACACTCACTCTCTCTCCGTCCTCTTTCTCTCTCTATATATACGTACATATACATATAACTATTGTATATATAGTGATGTTTGTTTAATTGTATGGTGTTTTCTTACTGGCTGGTTGATTTTGGTTTGTGTAATTGCTGACCAGGCGTGCGTGGCACTGATGACGATGATGGTGGTGGATGAATGTGGGTAGTGATGAAGATGGCCGGAGAAGGGGTTGGTTAGATCATGTGGCCATGAAGGAGATGATTAGGATCTTGATGATGACGATTATCATGGTGAGGATTGTTGATAATTGGTTGAATGTATCGATGAAGAAAGAAGAAGAATATCATTTCATTGACAATTCATAACTTTTCTGCACCTCCGTGTGACGGTGGCGTAAAGATGGTGGTTTAGTTGGAGGAGACGACGATTGAATAGAGAATTTATAGATGAATAGAAATCCAGATTTTGCTATAATTTTGTGGGATCGAGTAAAATCTTTATTTATTTATTTATTTATGTCACAAATACATAAAAATAAAATAAAATTAAGTGGTGCAACATTTACATTTATTCACAGTTTTATTATTAGTTTAAGACTTAAGAAAATATTTATTCCATATTAATATAGTAATACGAAAAACCTCTCATTTGCTCATCATCTGAAAGTCTAGAATACGACATGGATTGAATGTTTTTTTGACAGTTGGATGAAATGCCAAGTCATAGCATTCTCCCAGTGAGTTGTTAAGTTGGTAGAATTTAAAAAAAAAAAAAGAAGAAGAAAAAAAGGAATTTGAATATGGGTTAGATGGGTTTTTGTTTGGCAAAAGCGAGTAAAATGGAATTGAAATCCCATTGAATAAGGTGTTTAACCCGTAAAAGACAAGAAAATTAATGCTAACTTATTTAAAAAGATGAAGATTATGGTATGTAATGTGGGTTATTTAAAATAAATATCATGCCTTGTCAAATCATATTTCCCTTCCTTTCCTTTTTTACAATTTTAAAACTACCATGACTCGATCTAAGCCTATTTTTTTATATGAAATATAAGTAAAAAGATAATATTAATTTTTAAATATAAGAATAATAACTTCTTATATTGATTCTTAAAATAAAATACTATTTATTTTAATTTTCACTTTTAACTCTTGATAAATTTTTAACTTTTATTCTTTAATTTATATAAGTTACATTTGATCTTATAAAATTACTTGTTATTATTTATAAATCAAATGGTCTGTAACTTAACGGAATCAAGATGTATTAAGGTGTCCGTCTCATTTTGAGATTAAGCATTTTACTCCTGTTATATACATAGATGTATATTAGAGATATTGTGTTAACCATTCAAAAAAACTTATTATTATTTACAAACCTATTTGCTAATATAAAACTATTATTCTTTTAATTTTTAATTTTTAATTTTAACCTCTATTCAACTTTCATTTTTCACCCAAACTAAAATTCATTTGTCTAGCGGTTTCAACATTTATTAAGGTGTCCTTCCTCTTGAAGGTTTCTGTTATGCAAAAGATGTGATTCCTAATGAATAAGTATTGTTTATTTCAACTTTTTAATTTTAACCCTTAATAACTTTTCATATTTTACCTTTCAGTTTATGTAAGTTACATTTGATCTCATAATATTACTAAGTTACGTAGCCTTATGTACATAATGTAATTAGTAAATGCATTAGATGCACATTAAACTAAGAGGATGTTTGGGATTGCGTTTAAAAACTGATTATTTGATTATTGTTATTTGAAATCGCAGATAGTTAGTTTAAAGTGTTTGGGGTTGTGTTTTTAAAAATCAATTATTTGCGTTTTGGAGACTACAAAACACAGTTTTAAGAATCTACTTTTGAGTTGCTTTTTCAAACTGATTATTTGATCATTGTGATTTTACCCTTTAAAAATCAGTTAATCTACTTTGCTAAGCACTTAAAAAACTGATTATCTGATTATTGCAATATGAAACAACATAATCAAATCCAAACACTATTATTTAGTAGCATATTCTTTTACAGCTGATTATCTGATTCTGATTATTAAAAACGCATAATCTATTTTTAAATCGCAATCCCAAACACCCCCTAAATATTGTCTATGTATGCTAACTTTGAACAACCATCTTATATATAATATTATACATAAATTAAACTAATAATAATATGTTTATTTGAATATCACCCGACGTAACACCCGGGTCTGATATACCTTGTTAGTGTCAAATCTTATTTCCCTTCCCTTCCTTTTTTACAATCTAAAAACTAATATACCATAACTCAATCTAACCCTATTTTTTTATGGAGTATGAGTAAAAAGTTAATATTAATTTTCAAATATAACAATAATAACTCATATTTTATGATCAATTTTCAATGTTTGCAAAAAATACACTTTAATTAGTTTTTACTTAGATTTCAACTTTTCATACATGAATTACGGTTGTCATTTTTAAATAATTAAATTCATATTTTTTTACTCATATCCACAGCCCTAATAGTTGTGGTTATCATTTTCTTTTTTTATTATATATATATATATATATCTTACTCCTATATAATGCATTTACCATCTAAAAAACTCCTAATTTTAAGATAAGTAAATTTACTAAAATACCCCTCCTTTGTACCTCTCATTTACCCCTCCTTTAAGTCCACAATTAATGAATTTAAACAAATAAATATTGAAAACATAACCGACAATTAATGAATTTAAACCAATACTTATAACTGAATTATTTCTAACCATATATTTTTAATATTAACTTTTGATTCATGAGATCACCATACTTATAACTGAATTAACTCTAATCATATATTTTTAATATTAACTTTTGATTCATGAGATCACCTAAATTCATGTTTTTAATAAATCAAGTTCAGAGATTTTACAAACACCAAACAAATGAAAGAGTTGAAATTTATAAACATTGTATTCTAACTCAATTACATAATAATTGGAACTATGAAACATTACACACACACATATACATACATATATATATAATCAGCAATTTCATGATTCAACCATGCGACAAAACTCTTCCAACAAACTGAAAGACAAATAACTCAGAGTTAGCAATTTAATTCTTAATTTCAAAGTGGCTCTGGCAAAAAAATCTTCACAAACTCATATTAGCTCTTTGTGATTATTTTGCACAAAACTCATCACAACCTCCTCTTTATTCGTCGCCGTCGCATTGCGCGGGTACCCCACTAGTATATATATATATATATATATATATATATAAGAGAAAGAGAAAAAAGAGGAAGGATAAAGAAGAGAGGGGGTTTGAGTTGGGTTGGGGGATTCGAATGAGTCAACCGATCTGGTGAAGGGTGGGAGACGTAATGGTGTTCAGATTCAACCCAACCAACTCAAAGCGTTTGGGCTGGCTGATACGAGTGGTTATTTCCGTAAACATATCCTTACGAGTATCATATAATTCTTTACGTGTATCACTTTAACTGTTTAGCATATTAGTGGTTATTTCCACTTAAACTAAATATACCATTTGTCCCAATCTCATATCTGTTAATTTATAATATTATATCATATTCATATTACTCTTATATGCATTTACGTAGAGTTATATTAACTCATGAATCACTATTTACAAGTACTAGATTGAGGTACTCACATGTGGTCCCGAATAGTTGTAACTATCTTCTAATAAGGCTCTTTATTCATATCTCAACCTATAAGCATAACCCAAGTATCAACACAAGAAGGAAACAAAACAGCTTATTGTACTACTGGACGCGACGCGTTGCGTCGCTTAAACAGTGATAGACGCAGGTTTCTGTAGTTCGTACCAACAAGAATGCAATCCATTTAATCCATACCCAGGTGTTTCCTTTCACTTTCTAAAGTCTTTGGGACCTTTTAAACAACTCATAACATCAATATATCAAACTATTATTATTATTAAAATCAAGATAAATCCCCAAAAATCCATTTGACCCATCCAACTGGTTTTTGACTTAATTTCATAAATTTTGAGGTTAAAATCACTTGTTTCTATATAATACAATCTATAGAAGTTATAGGAGCCAATAAAAGACCTCCTAACCTCACTTAAATGCAAGAATCAAGACTTGATTCAAGAACCCTATTTAGGTTTCTCAAGAACACAAGGATACAAATGATAATATTAGCACTTACATGATGATGATGATGCTAAACTTCTGGTTTCAAAATAACTTGATTTCTTCTTCTTCCATAATTGTATGTGTTTGTGTGTTTGCAAGGAAAAGAAAGAAATAATAAAAGAGTAAGAAAGAAGAAGGAATAAGAATTAAGTGGGAAGTGGAAAAAGAAGGAGGCAGCCGACTTCCTAATAACTCGGTTAGCTCACTTTCGAGCGGGTATCCCGCTCCCCTATCCTATCGGACGTACAAATCAACCATAAGAATCTAATATAAGATAATGTGACACTGATGTTGATGGAGTTTTTGTAACGGATAAATAGTAGCAATGTAGATGTTCATGTGGTATTTTCTCCTTGGATGGTCATGTAACATGTACACAATATTATCACGTTATAGAGAACTTGTTTTGTGGTGATCTTTTAAAGTAAGTAAAAACTTAACTTTTCTGATTAGGGTTTTATCTCTAGCTGGAGTACCCCATTGGATCACCACCAACCTTGGTGACTTGACCGGAAATCTTTTTTTCCTGGCGGTCATGATGGAGTCTGGTCTGCTTCATGTCAGTATGTATGTATCTTGATCTAACCCATTACCGGTGAGTGGCAGTGGGGGTGATGGGTTGATAACTTGACGGAATGGGTGGGATGGGTAAGAGTGACAAATGTTAAATATATTATTGCATAAATAAAAATATATAATTAATATTAAATGAGTCATTGCAAGTCAATATTTATTGCTATGGGTCAGATCCAGATCCAATTAAATGGGTCTTCATGTCAAGTTAGTTATTTAAAGGTTCTAATCTGATCATTTCAATTGACATATCTACATGCATATGTACATCGGTCAATTAATTAATTGTAATATCAAAACAAGGTTTAGTAGATGAATTGTATTGTAACATCTGTGAAACCGGCCTAGTTGTTAGTGTGTCGGTGATAAGTTAATTATGATTGTTTATGTGTTTGTTTGTTTATTTTGATAAATAATCGAACCCGAATTATATGTGATAAAATGAATATTTCATATTGCATGTGTTTATGATTTAGATGAATTCATTTTTGAACTAGGGTTACAGAAAATACTTTGTTGTATGTTAATTAATTAAGATTGACTGCTTAATTGATTAACTGTATGTTAGTAAGCAATATAGAATAATGTTGCTTGTAAATATCTAAAATACTTGCCGCCTCAATTCTTGATAATAAAATTCATTGTTAAGTATTCTTCATGTTTGTGTATATGTGTATTTATGTGAGTTTTGAAGAAAGAAAACAGAGAAACCAAACTTGAATCTTGAAGTTTTGATTTTGTGACGAAATCTTGCAAAACTAAGGTTGGTTTATGTTTCTACCATGATTCTTGTTAGTATTTGATATGTATATATTGAGTTTGGTTGTTTAAAAGCTTGAAACTCTATTAATGAAGATATGAAGAAATATGAAGAAACATGATAAGTGGGTTTTAGTGATTTTGATGTTTTAATTGGTTTGAAGGGTTCCTGATGTTTGTTAACATGTTATGTGAAATTTGTATATAGTTTGGAAGTGTTTTTAAGTGATTTGCAGAATTTTAGTTGTGTGTTTGTATGTGAGGTTAGACTGGAACAAGAAGCAAGAAGAACAGGGAAGAAGGAGTTACAGTCGGCGATGGAGGGGTGCGACTTTGGCCCCGTCCGACTTTGAATTTGATCCGACTTTTGGGTCGTACGACTTATGGTTTCCCATCTGAATTGTACATTTGTGTTTGGAATGGTCCGACTTGGGGAAGGAGTGGTGCAACTTGCGCCTCATCCGACTTTACCTTGTCCGACTTGTGGTGTGACTTGGTTAATGTTGTTGCCTGGTCCGACTTGTTGGTTAATGTTGGTCCGACTTTGGTGTTTAGTACGACTTGGTGTTGGTCTGACTTGGCTATTGTGGTCCGAATTTAGTTAATGCTGCTCTTTTGTGGTTAATGATGTTCGTGGTGCGACGCGGCGCGTCGAGGTGCTGGGAAATTTCCGGTGTTGGAACTTTTGTCTGTTGTTTGATCGTGTTGCATGTTATATGTTATTTCTTATGTGATTTTAACATGTTGTTTGTGTTATAAGAGGTATAAATATATGTGTATATATATTGTTACACGGAATTGATATGCTTGTGATAGACTGTTTAGTCTAATTATGATGATTGATGGTTGAATAACTGTTTGTGTGTTATTTGATCGAGTCAAAAGATATGTTCACATGGTATAGATATGTGTACATGGTAAAGATAGAGGTCGGCTGTTGGATGGGGTTGGGCTCGTTTGTTATTGGTTGAACAGATCTAGATCTTCTAATGCATTTGTTGCAATGAAAGGGATTTAACTGTACCAAGTAGCAAAGGACTATCGGTAAACCTTTGCTTTGGCCCGCATCGGTTGTAGGTTTTGCGTCGAACCGCCGGTCCTTTGAATTTATGTGATTGTCTGTCTCCATTGTTGTTGTATTGGTTGTTGCTGATTGCTAATTGTGTTTGTAGCTTTCCTTCACTTAGCTTTGTGCTAATTCCCCACCTTTAACTCCGTTTTTGCAGGTTTCTGTAAGTGCAACTATTTAGCTGGGAGTTTTGTGTGAAGGGAAATTTGACCAAACACTCTGATATTGTTTTGAGAATATGATGAGGCACTTTTATAATCTTTTGTAACACGAAACAAGATACTGTAATATTTTGTAAACAATATGTATTTGTTGTGGTTTTAAATCTATATAATGTTTTATTCAATGCTTCCGCCGCAAATTAAAAAAATGGCTTGAGATTTACGATGTTACATATATTGTCCTGAATGAAGATGAATACACGCTAAACAAACTACTTTAAATAAATTACAGTGTCAAGTATTAATTAATCATTAAAGTTTTACTTATTTTTCGGATTAATCATCAAAGTTTTTTTAATGGTTTTACATTAAAGTTTAATTTACCTGCTATTTTTATCCTCTTATCCTCTATAACAGGTCGAGTTTAGCTAAACACCTGTAATCATTGATAATCAGACCCAAAAACCCCCCATTTACTAAGCATCACTCCCCTTCCTCCCATTATCTCCCTATCTCTCTTTCTACAAACACAGATGCGAAATGTTGAATCACCACAGCATCGTGCACGGCCACAGCCACGGCTACCGTACACCGCCACCATGCACCGAAACTGTTCCCTTGAAATTGATGAATCAATCTCTTAACACTATTCAAACCCTTGAAATTCAAGATTTCTCTCTTTCTCTCTTTACAAACACAAATGCAAATACTTGAATCACCACCGCCACCACCACCGCCACCACCACCGCCACCACCGTACACCGCCACCGTTCTCTTAATCAGATCTGTGGGTTCATGAATATGATTTCAACGGCGAAGATGATTTTGATTTGTATTCCACATTTGTTTGTTCATCTTGTTTTCCAGGTTTAGGTTTAACATTCTAGGCATCTAGATTTTAAGATGAAGATGAATATGCACTTTTGGATATTTCGATCTTGGGTATGTATGATTTTTATTTCGTCTTCATTTAGGTTTTCTTCGGTGAATTTTGCATCTTTAATTCAACCTTGGGATGAAGATGAATATGAGATTTTGGTTCATCCACCTTCTATGATTTTTAGTATTTTTTTTCATTTGTTCTTAATTTGTATAAGTTGTTCATATGTATTAGTTATCTCTGATTTTTCATATGTTCTCGAAATCAACCTTGTGTTTATGTAAATCAAGCTGATGATCCGAGTTTTTGTTTATGTTTATCTTTGAATCTTGAAAGAAGAACAAGAATAAACAATAATACAAAGTAAAAATAATTATGTATTTTACCTATTAAACAAGTTTCAGGTTAACAAAATGGTAAAACCACAAAATAAACAAAACTTAAGGATTAAAACAGAAACTAAACTAAACTTGTGTTATACTATTAAAAAAAACAAGTAAAACTTTAATGATTAAACCGTATTTAACCCTAAATTATAGGCAAAAGTTATGATATTTTAAAGATTTTCTTTGCAGAATACAGTCCCTATTCATGGCTAAGTTACTTCTAGCCTTGAGTTTGTAGTACAATTATTCAAGACAAGAGTACATCTAATGAAGCTAGTAAATGCATGGTTAACAATCACAAATGCAGACACAGTTACTCAATCTAAAGAGTTCAGCCGAGTCATCAAGTCCATTGTTCAAAAGGCTCCTCCGATCATTCTTGCTGTAAAAGGTTATACGTGTTGCATTGCTAGTGATCCATAAGTGGTGACTACGAGGGGTGGTGATGGCAGTGGATGGCAATGGTAGTTGGCAGGTAGCTTATCGGATCAATGTATCTAGTTATTTGACCCGTTGCATCATATAAATAGAATATGTCGGGTCGGATTTGGGTCAAAATCCGCCCAATCAACACCCTAGTCTATATACACAGTCCTACGGTACGCAAGAACCTTCTAACTAAGCATTACCATATAAAAAAGTTACATTAACTTTATGTGATTAAAATTGTGTTTATACTTTATAGTTGTTTTAGGATAAAAAGAAACTTTTGTTACTCTATTACAAAATTTCAAATTCTTTGTTACTTTTTGTGAAATTTGGGCGTAGTCTCACATGTGGATCTCTTACCCCTTGATACCTTAATTAGTTTGGTTAAATCTTGTTTATTACATGAATTTAACACTAAATTTGGCAAATGACAGATAAAATAAAATTGATTATTTTTTACACGTTCAAAACTTAGCAAGAAGTGGTTAATATGAACTCGACAAGAATACAAGTTTGGTTAATAATTGATCAACACAAAAGACAACTGAAATTGATATGTTTATGCTGATTTAAATTAATAACAATTATTAACTAAAACTTAAAAACTAAAAATAAAACACAATCTTGGATATAATTTTAGAATTAAGTTTAGACTTGAGATTATTAGTGAGATGTGAAATTGTATGTATCGGAAAGGCGCCAAAATAAAAATCGAAAAATTAGATTATCGTCATAACTCATATGTATATTGTATTAACTAATATCAAATATTAAATTATTAATAATGTAAATACAAAAAATAAATAAATAATTAGATATGAAATCTTCAAACCAGGAATCCTAACCATTAAATTTTGGGTTATCCGACTAAATAACAACTAAAAATGCAAAATCGGTTAACCTTAACTCAAGTATTCAACTTACCAAGACTTGATTTGTTAAATAAGTCTAATGGAGTTTAGGAGCATACATCTCTCTCTCTCTCTCTATTTTAAACATCTTATCACACCTACCTACATAATTTTACATCTTATGTTCACTATTAGTACTAGAACCTACAATCTTAATGGGAAGCATCTTAACCAAACTTCTCTATTTAGATATGAGTTTATTTTCTTGCTATTGTTGCAATGTAATGGGTAAAGCCCTCATGATTAACTTTACACATTGTTACCATTTATCAATTAGCAATGTCATTATGTCATATTGTCACACAGATAGCCATAATTTACACATAACATCAATACATTTTATAACCTTAACTTCTTTGAGATTGACAAAAGGATTGAAAAGGAGTAGTAAAGTGAGTGAGTAATACTACCCGAATGAATTGAAGATACTTGTCGACAAGAACGAAGTCAAGGAAGAACCTCTTTTACTGCTTGTTGAATGGCTACGGCCATAAATCGATTATGGTATGGCATGTTTATCGATTCTTTTTGGAACAAGATATAATATTGGTGATTGGGAGTTTCGTACAAATATTTCCTCTCGGTGTCGACTGCTTTAGCCTTCCTTCTAGGCATCTGTCACTTGGTTGTGTGGTGTGAAACTGCAAGGGTTTGTTGGAGAGTGCCTAACAACGTTCAATTTTGGGGCTTTCAGCTTTGAGTTGTGTATTTAATTAGGGGTCTCATAGATTATGGGCGAGGCCCTTAGGTATCAAAGCCCAACATGTACATGTTTTTCATATCCGTTGGGGGCTTTTCCCTTGTTTTAATAAGCTACCCGAATGGTAAATTCAACAAAATCCATTTATATACAGCAGGTATAGTCCACTTACGTAAACTGACAATTGCGAGTTTAGCCCTAACCGACCATTTTCAATGGGTTATATTGTTCATGCTCTACAGTTATCTGTTTCTAGCCAATATAGTTCTCTACCAAAGCGTAATTTCTCGTTGACTCTCGGTTGCATGGTAAAATTATTTTAAAACTTAGTTTTTTAACCCGGTGCGACGAATGAGTCACAAGTCAATTAGTTCAACCGGTAGTAAAATTATTGTAAATTATATATTTGTAACATGGGAAATTTAATGAAAAACATAACTTACAATATCAAAAAGAATAACCAGTAGAAATTCACTAATCTTTCAATATAAGGGTGAGCAAGAAATCGTTCAAACCGAGGCTAAGTGGCTGGTTTGGTCGGTTTAAGAAGTGTAATGTGATCAAATGGCTTTGAATGTGAAAAACAGTCTTAATGGTTCAGTTTACGGAACAAATTAATCCAGTGGATTAAGGAACAAATTAGAAAATCCATTTTAGCCCAAAACTGGTTTCATGTGATGGGCCAAATGCCCAAAAAGATTTCTCCAAAGTCCAAACCCGAATACCCGCTGACATGATCTTCTTCGTTATCATATCCATTCCTTAAACGCAAAACCCACACAAAGAAGCTTTATCCTCCAATGGCTTCTTCTATCTTCTCCCTCACTTCGCCCTCCTCATTACTCACCCGCCATTCTTCCACTTTCAAGGTACAGAATCCTTTCCTTTTATATGTAATTTCTTCTTGGCTATCAATAAACGTGTTTACATATCTTGCTTAGTTAATCTTTGACTAACAGGGAAATGTGAGAAATCTCAAGTCAAGCATTTGTCAGTTTCCTTCGATACCCAATTACAAGAACAACAATAGACTGCAACAACAGCGGAAATCGTTGATTGTAGCTTCTTCTTCGCCGATTCCATCAGCTGTTGTGAGTTCCAATGTCCGATTTCGGCTTGACAATTTGGGTCCCCAACCGGGTTCGAGAAAGAATAGGAAGAGAAAGGGTAGAGGACACGCCGCTGGCCAAGGTGGAAGCTGTGGTTTTGGGATGAGAGGACAGAATTCGAGATCAGGTCCCGGTGTTCGCAAGGGTTTTGAGGGTGGTCAGATGCCTCTTTACCGTCGGCTTCCAAAATTAAGGGGTATCGCTGGAGGTAATAGAAAGATTTGTTACAGCCTTATCTTTCTTGCTCTTCTGGTTATTTTAGGGTGTTATAATGATTTTCTGAGTTACAATTTTTATGCGCACAACGTGTTTGTTGAAATGCTTGTTACGTGAGAAATGAGAATGGCATACTATTTTATTTCCTGGTCTTAATTTAGCGGAATCTTGGCCTAATCCTAAACTCCTGACAACCATTTTGTTTAAGCAGAGTATTGTAATCACATTTGTTTATTACTTTGTTGTTGCCAAATTATGTTTTATGCTCACTCATAGTACTTGTTTTTCAATTGAATCAAGGTATGCATGCTGGATTATCAAAATACGTTCCGGTGAACTTGAAAGACATAGAAACTGCTGGATTTCAAGAGGGTGAAGAGGTTTCACTGGAGTCCCTGAAAGAGAAGGGTTTGATCAATCCATCAGGAAGAGAAAGGAGACTGCCTCTAAAGGTACAAAATTATGTCACACAATCTTTAGCTTTTGAATCACTGAAAATCAAACTTCCTCAAGTTGCTAATGAGAATCCGATTGATGTTAGAATCAGTTAATCACACACACAATCATTATAGCAGGTAAACATAATTTGAACATGGTATTTAACATTGCTAAATGTAGCTATCTAAAATATTTACATAGTGAAAGAACTCATACAGCAGATACAAATAAACCTACACAACAGAAATCAAACTGTATCTAGGAACTACTCTAAAAAAACAACCTTAATTGAATGCAAATAGCAAAATATACACATCAACAGTGGATACAACTAAAGCTATGGAACCTGAACCACCTTCTAAATCAACTGCCTAACCCAAAATTGTCCATTACAAAGATGATACAATCTATTTTTCAATCAAGAAACTTTAAGAACAATTGACTCAAGAAATTGTTCATGCACACCTCAACTAATTCTTCTGCCATGGAGAAAATTTATTTTTCAATCAAGAGACATCGTAGAAAAAGCATGATTAACAGCCGTGTTACAGTATTTCTAGCCAAAACCGTAACTAATACCATCCATCATTTTACTAATACGAGAACGTTATCACAAACTCCTACCTTCTTGATATAATGCATTACAGAGGAACGCCGGTGTCAAATGACTCAAATGTGGGTTCCATATCAGTTCGTTGACGCTTTGCCAGTTCGTATATTTAAGCTCCATGAACGCCTTGCTTGCCCTTTGTTTGCTATTGGGGTCATATCAGGAAGGTCATCTGGTGTGCTTGGTGAATAGAAATCCCGAGCTTCTCGAAGCCCTATCTGCCGACCCAATTCCATGCAAATCAATTGAAGTTTATAGATCTGTCGTTCAAACTCTTAGCTAGAGAAAACCCTCCCAACCATAAGCTGGATTGCACTGCGCATCAACCACCACACCTCTCGGTTGAGTCTCGCGTTTTCTTGTTGAAGTGAACCCACACTGTTAACCTAACCAGACTTCATTTGTCCATGTTATTATAATACAATTTCATACTTCCATCTTAAATCGTTATTTTCGGCTTGAACAGTGTTTAAATTTTGGTCTTTGTCAGTTTTGATTTCTGCCATTCAAGAGCACTGGACAGCTCCTCACACTCGTACCAGATAAATATTTTTCCTTAATTTTATAGACATCGAGCAAGTCTCGTATATTGTCTTCTGATTCAAGAAGTGCAATGTTCCGTTCTTGCTTGTCAGATAAACAGAAAGACAGATTATGAAATGACTTGAGCTTTTGAACACATTCCTGTTTGGAGTTTGTGTTCTCTTCTTTTAGTTTGTGTTCATGAATGTGTTCTCTTGATTGAAAAATATTTTTCTCCATGGCAGAAAGAATTAATTGAATTGAGGCGTGCATGAACAATTTTTTGAGTCAATTGTTCTTAAAGTTTCTTGATTGAAAAATCGATTTTGGAGTTGATACATATTGGGTCCCTGTGGTTTCTTGAAAACTTATAAAATTAATGGAAGTATAGGTTGTACATGAAAAAAAGGGATGGAATGGGATCTCCGATCTTGTTATAAGTGCAAGAGTTATAAATGGTATTAAGTTAAAGTTTGTTAGGCACAAAATGAAATGTAGATTTTGTCTAAGCAAGTTGTAAAACAAAATGAGTTGATGCTCAAAAACTTTGTCATGATTGGGGATAGGTTTGCTAACAAAAGCAATATCTTTGCTTTGAAACCGAGATTGTTGGAATCTGAATTAGGATTCTTGAATAAATTGGTGTTTGCTTTCAGAAGCTTTACATTTTGTGGTCGGAAAGGAAATTTTCTGATCAGATCGGTCAACAAATAGAGTAATAGAGATCAGAGTTCACAAAATCCTTCAAGTCAAAAACCGTTGATCTTTAAATTATATCCTAGAAATATCAGCACTTCTAATTTGGTAATGGTTGTTCATAAAAAAATTTCTTTTTAGATTCTTGGTGATGGTGAAGTGAGTATAAAGTTGAATTTCAAGGCCCGTGCCTTTTCTGCACAAGCTAAAGAGAAGCTTGAGGCTGCTGGTTGTTCATTAACCGTGTTGCCAGGACGAAAGAAATGGGTCAAACCATCTGTTGCTAAAAACCTGGCTCGTGCTGATGAATACTTTGCCAAGAAACGAGCAGCTGCTGCTGCTGGTGAGTCACCTGAAACACCTGCTTCTGCTTAGAATAACACAACTTAGTCAAACTTCTATTTTGTTGTTGTAAGCTCGAAAATAGATGTAAAGCATACTGATTCATATTCTTGTTCTGAAGATCTCATCTTGTTCTGTTTTTTTTTTTTTTCTTTTTGCCCATTTCATTATTTTCTTGTAGGGAGGGTTCTGTTCCTCTTTTTTTGTTAAAACTTGTAGCTTTTGACAATAGGGTCAATTGAGTTTTAACCTTCAAACTTGACATTCCAAAATATAATTTTATCATACTAATCCCTACTTTTGCCCCCAATGACCTACTATACTAGATTAAAGTTACAAACTTTGTTATACCCCAAAAAAGATTAAAGCCCTAGGAAAACCATTGTCAAAATCTCTCTCTTCATCTATCTTTCTAACGGTTAAAGTTAACGGTGTCTAAAAGACGAAAAGCGAAACAAAGCAAAAATGTGGATTTAAGTTAAAATAAAGTTTATACTTGAAAGATGTGTGACATGGGAGTGGTGCAATGCACATCACATCACATGGTTATTAGTAGGAAAGATGCGTCCTTTCCTTTGGCGGTGGGACACTCATAGTGGTTGAGTGTTGGTAAAGTACCATAACAATAATACATACAATTATATATTAGCCTTTGCTTTTCACACCAAGCCAAATCTAGTTTTTTTCCCCTTTGTACCTTCATTGTATCTTGTTTTACAGAAAACGATTTTTTACAAAAGTTTAAGCAAATATTTTATTATTAATTACTAGATAAGCTACCCGTCTAAATATTTGATACAAAATGATAACGAATAAAAAAATAAAATAGTATTTTTATTATTGTTGAAGTAAGATATTTTGTAGGACTTTTTTTTTGGAAAAAAAAAGAGAAATTTCAACTAAAATACGAGTACAATTGTATTTGTAGATGAGTATTAACTTATAACTCAAAAATATTTGTTCTGATTTTATTTTATGCATACATATCAATTATTTCTCTCTCCAGTGCAGGTTTTTTTGATTTTGTGTTTATCGATTTGTTTGAAGGTTTTTCAGATGAATCAATCTGTTCATTTGAATCGATTTTGGTTTATTGATTTTGTATTTAATATGTTTTTATCGAACATGAAGATCTAAACTAATTCTTTCTCTCTCCGATGAAGATGAGGACCACTGTTCTAAAATCCCAACTGTTGATTGCTTCATCTCTTATGTGCTTCTATTCATACTTAGATCTACTCTGTTCTTGTGGACTCACCTTCCTAATCCTTCAAAAAAACAAAGGGGTTTGAATGTGTGAAGAATTTCTAGATTTAGGATTACGTTTATGAATGAATATGTTCATCTTAAATCGATTCCAGCTGTGTTTATCGAAGAAGGTGAAGGTTTAATTCAAACAAATGAAAATGATTTTGCAGTTTTTTTTTACTTAAAATAAAGTAGAAAATTCGAAGTTTAAAAAGTAACTAATTTATTCTGTCTACTAATGAAGTAAAGTAGAATATATAAATTATTTCAAAATTAAAGATACGTGGGAATAATATCTATTTAGGTCTTTCAATCAGATCTCAATGTTTTCAGTTTATAATATTTTAACGCTTATAGTATCGTTTTGACTTTTTTAAAAAATAATTATTTTGATTAAATTGCACAAACACGGTTTTGCATAATTGCATGCCATCCAATTTTATATAAGGTTTTCTATGTTATACTAAATATTCTTAAATCGTTTGTCTGCTCACAATATCATGAGAAATGTTAAAATCAAAAAAAAAAATGCATTACACATTTCCGCATTTAATGAGCGGGAAGATTTGCTAAGAGAAATATATTTTTTTTCAATTAATTAACCAAAGTTATCAATATTAGGATCTTACTATGGATCATTTTAGTATTCACAAGATCGGAAGAGTAAGATCATATCAAGATCGTAAGATCCTAATACGAATTTCTAGTTTCTTCTGTATATGCAGTAATTTTTATGGAATAGTAGTGTTATAATAAGTTAATATAAGATTTAAAGTTTTTAATTGAAAAATACAAATTTTAAAGATTTATTAAGTATATATTATTAAATTTATATTTTTGTATAATGGGTTTATATATTAATTTTTTTAGCCTATACTAAAAATTAGATTATTTATAAACTTTTATTTGACCGACTCTAGACAAGTAGGATCAAATTGGATCAAGATCTTACTTAATATCTTATGTGTATAAAAATCCAAGATCTAATCGTTTTTGCTAAATGAAATTGTAAGATCTTAAGATCGCGATCAGAATCTTAACAAGTATGTATTTAGCTAAACTACATATGTGTGTTTATAAATAATAGTCGTGCTCTTAAGAACTTAATTAACACTAAAATTTGTTAGTTATTATAGTGTAATAATACAAGAATCAAACTAAACTTGGTAAATGAGTCAGTTGTGATGGAGTGCACATTCTTTCAAGTCTTAGCTTTAGTTATAGATCCAATACAACGGGAGTCGATGAGGCCACACCCCTCACGGGGTCGCATGGGTAGCTGAGTGCTGAAATGACCAGCATGTGTAGCTGAGTACTCAGCTGACGCGGTATATTGGTTGTGCCGAGTGTTTGACGGAGAGTTGAGTGCTCTGCTAAATGCTTGCTTGGTTGATTAGTTGGTGCTTAGTCGAGTCACCCAGCCAAGTGACGAAGTTATTGACCCCTTTCATAATGATTATTAACCGATGTGTAACTAACTTTGACGATTATTAACCTAAAATTAATTGTTTTTAATGTGACTATAAAAACATATTATTCTACGGGGAAATGAAAAAAATTGACCGCCTACATAAAAGAGGCAGATAGTCAGACGAGTTTGAAAAATATCTAAAATACTTGAATGATGATGATCCAGCAAATCAACTTTCAGGTTGACATGAAAATTCAATTTACGCATAAGCTTTGTAATGTGTTGTTTTCAAAAAGTTTTGTAACGCCCCAAAAACCAAATTTGAAATAATAAGATCAAACACCTATAAGTGTTCGCATCTCAAAGTTTAACATAAAAGCGGAAGCAATACTTGATTGAAAAACTGATGTATCAATAGATACACACAGAAATACTGACATAAATTTGGTACCAAAAACTTGATATTTACAAACCAGACGTTAATTTCAAAGAGTTTATCAAATGCTAGTCAAACCGAAGCTTTGCCCTTGTCTTTGTTAAAACCTGCAAAACATTTTAAAAAAATAGTATCTGATAAGCTACGAGAGCTTAGTGAGTAAACCGGACTAAACATCATATAAACCCACGTATAAAATCATATGAAGATAATACACGTATGTCTGGCAAACAATGCTCGCCTCTGGTTCTAGACCCAGGACAGCAACATAGGTCACAGTACTGTACCATAATTGAGCCTTACTGGACTTAGCAGTAAGCACCCTACCTCTGAGACTTACTGCACATAGCAGCAAGCTTATACACATACGAATAACATGACATGTCAATAATATGATATAATAGCATACATGCTGCACATATGAAGTGAAGTCTAGAAGACTCACCTTATAATCAATAATGTTTGTATACCAGTCCACAATTGATATTATTCTAGTGAACACGCCACAGACAAGTCTCTACATGAAATAATACCAAATAAATATCAATCATTAATTTCTGCTGAACTTAATAACTGATAAAACACTAGGCACGCCCGTGCCTTCTACCTAGGTACCCCCGTGCCTATACCCAAGTACTCTCGTGGTCTCAAGGCACAATCTGGGCCTTTCTAGAACAGGGTACGCCCGTGCCTTGCAGGTACACCCTGGGGCACGGTTGGATCATGAGGGGCACGCCCGTGCCCTTCAACTGGCAACAGCAGTTTAAGCCGACTTACATGCTGTTCCGACCAAAACTTAACATAATCCTCTTTTAAACTCATTCTGATGCTACTGAGGTGTTTTCCTACACCCCAAACAACTTCTAAACGAATAAGAACAACATTAACATGTTCAAATCTTTGATTCACCATTGAATCTTCTTTAAAACCCATTTAACTTGAAAACTAAAGCCATAAATCATACCTTGATGATTATAGAGCTGAGATGTTGATATCAAATACTTAATCTCTCTGTTCTTCATCAAAATCGCCTGAAGAGGAAATGGACAACATTTGTTTACTGACTATGTTTCTTGCTTTCTAACACTTTGACTTACAAAGTCAATATATATACTTATAAGTTTCCCTTAATTACATAATTGGTCCCTTGACTACTTCAAGTTCCATTTTGACGTTTTTGGCCTCTCTAGTTTTAAAATCACATCTTATCACGTATATCCTTTTATAACTCGTATATTACTTTATACACTTTCTCATTTTAACTTATAAATAAAATTCTGGGTGTTACAAGTTTGGTTCATAGAATAGTAACCAAATTTAGGGTTTGTTCTAATTGAGTGACACATGTATTTTTTTATTGTTGTTGAAGTTGTTTTTTAAGGTTTAGTTTCTAAAAATGTACTAAAATTGTCGTATTTTGCTATTATATATATCCAACTTTTAAAAACTTCTATTTAATATACTAAACTTACCAAAGTTTTCATTTTATGTATTAGAAAACCTGTTGTCCAAGTTGCAAGTCATTATCTGAATTTTGATTTATTTTTATGCTAAATTTATCATCTTCATTATTTTAGTATGAACACCACAATTGAAAATTAAAAATGAACATTCATCATCAAAGAAACAGGTTCAAAGAAACAAACAACATATTACAAATCACTAGAACAAACCCTACCAGTCATGATGACCTAATTTGTAACTAAATCAAGCATTCATATCTGAAATAACTTAAACAAACTTGTAGTATCTGAAATGTGAACGTACAAACATTCTTCAAATACAAGTGGACGTAGCGGTTATTATATTTAGTAAATGGGAAATGAAATATATTTTGTTTAATTAAGGGGCTGAATATGACAATTTAGAAAGAATGGAAAGGGTATTTAAACAAACTTAGGGCACAAGGCCCACTAACCAGTTACTATAGACGTTCTATCAGTATATGTGCAAGGTGTTGTGTGAGTTCTTTTTGAGCCGAGAGAAGGAAAGATTGGGTTTCCTTCTTTTAGGCATCAAATCGTCAGAAATTTAATGAGGTAACAATCCTCTAACTGTTGTAATCAATTTTATAGAGATTGTCATGTTGATTGATCGGAATTTTAGGGTTTGGGTGAAGAAAACACTGTCAAACAACTTGAGTAGAAACTGAGAACCATGAGATTTAGACCACGAAAACTTGATAAAAAACGTATTAAATTTTCGGGAGTTTGATTAAATATCATTAGGATTATGTAGAAACATGAATTTAGAAATTTGGTTAACTTTTGTTTGAGATTGGATCACCCTAGTATCGACTATAACGGAAGGAATTGTATTTGTTCTTGAATCCTTGAATCGCAAATTAAGTTAGGGAGGATAGGGCATTGATCAATCGTAAATCCTTAAGGGAGGTTAAGTCTCTTAGTGAGATTCCCTTGAATCGTAAATCACAACCTAAACATGTATCGCAAATCGACAATCGTAGATTGTTTATAAAAGAAACCATACACGGGGAAGGGTACAAGTGAAATCGTAAATCAGAGTTTAATAGGCCGGGGCGTTGTTTGAAATCACAAATCTCAATGGAAGGAATTAATCGCAAATTAAAATGAGAGATGAATTGAAAATTAGGTTGTGCATGATAATCGCAAATCGTTAAGGCAGTATAGTCAAATGAAAAGTAGTAATTAGCATGAATCGTAAATTGTGTGTTCGGAAATCTTAAACCGGGACATATGGAAATTATAATTTAAGTGAATCGCAAATCTTCTAGTTTGAATATCGTAATCGCAAATCCTTGTTAAGGTATGATCGCAAATCATGTTTTGGTAAGATGGCAAATTGGGACTGCTTAGGATTGAAATTTGATGAACAATTATTTATGTATGTAGGTGTTCTAGACGCATGTTCTTGATAATTACCAACTCCTCACTACTTTCTCGTGCTATAATCAGTTGGGTACACTTACTTACTTTCCATGTGTGACGAAAATGACTAATGGTGTATGTATACTAGGAAAAACGTACTAAATGTTATGTGAATAATATGATGAGACCAGTTACTATGATAGTGGGTATGCTAGACCTATATTGATGGCGGGTATGATGAGACTACCCTGAATGGGTAGGTATGATAAGACCGACTATTTCGGTAGCGGGTACGTTAGATGCGACGGTCAATCTATGTGTTAAGTATGAATGATGTTAAATTACTGTGGAGATATAAGAAATATGCTCGCTAGGTTTTACGCTTACTGTTGTGATTATTCTAACTTTCAGAAATTGATCGTGGCAAGGCTGCAGCGATTTAAAGACAACTCACGTACGAAGGCTCCTGCTTACAAGTCTCTAAAAATTTTAAACATGTTAGTGTCCTCTTTGAATTATTATTCCTATTTGAACTTGTGAAAGTTAATGCAAAAAATGACCAACTACTATCACGGATTATGATCGTAAATACATTTACAAATAGATATCTCTTTAGTGTAAAAAAATTGGGGTGTTACAAAACCCTAAACGATAATATCTAAATAACAGATAAAGAACATAAATCTAGAAAAAAACAAAGAAAACAAACCCTATAAAGATGAACTGTATGAATCTAATCTCTGTTTTAATAACATCCCTAAATTGCAAATCTTGTTTGAAAATTCGATTACCAGGAGAAGATGAAGAAGATGAAAGTACAAACCGAACAAAACTCTATAACATCAGAACCACAAGAAATTAAAACCATAAGAAACGGAAATCATGAGAAATCCCCGGAGAAGATGAATACACAACTCCACCATAGTTGTAGTCAGACTTGTTTAGATAGAAATCGTCAGAGGAGATAAATACACAAGCTATTATAGCATATCTAAATACACAAATCACAAGAGATGAATACATTTATCTGAAGATAGATAAATACACAAATCAAACTTATTAGCCAAAATCCTTTGTAGAAATAGTTGCAAGCCGAAGCACTGGCATACAACTACAAGTTTGAGTTGTGTGTGTGAGTAAATACGCAGTTCTTCTATCGACAGTGATGAAGATCTATGCAAATCAAACCCGCCCCAAATACGTAAAAATTGTTATTAATAATTATTGTTATTATTAATAAAATAATGTTTAATTCACGGTGATCTACTACTATTAATAGTATAGTATAGTATAGTAACCCGTAATAAAAAGCAACGAAACACTATATAGTAGATTTTAAAACTTTAATTTTCAAAATAATAATAACAATAATAAAATTGTGACAGCTTTCATACATTTTTAAAAATTAAACCTCCTTTTTACTAAATTAACAAAAAAACTTAATTTATTAATGATTTAAATAAATCGATTATACTTGTGTGGAGACATACTTACATACGTGTGTGTTTATCGCGTATGTAAACGGTGAGACCCGTAGATCGGTCAATATACCGGTTCCTTATTATACGGGGAAACACGAAGACAGCAGAAAACATGCCACCACTACTATGATTTCTTTTAATATTTAATTATATTATATGTACGATCTTACTTTCCATTTCATTATTACCTTTCAATAAAAAAATTCCATTTCATTATAAATATGAAAAATGCCGATTATCAATATGTACCGTTTTTAAGTAATTATTATTTATTTTTATTATAAATGTAATATTTTTTTACAAATTGAATTTATCTTAGTCTTAATGCAGTTTTTCGGTTAATCTAATTTTATTTAAATTAATACATGTTTATTTATTTATTGTCTTTGCGTAAATTGTAAAATTAATAAAAATAAAAGAATCCTGTAATTTGGTATCGTGACTCGTGAGTGTAAGTGGTGCGAGTGCACACTGGACTCAAAGCTACGATAACGTACTCTTACAAATATTTTGTAATACTACTAAGAAAAGTACGCATGTTACCTATAAATAATAATGATAAATATATATAAATTGACACAACTAAACCTGCTCCAAATTTATTATTCATCTGAGATTTTAAGGGTCTCTAATATGCGCTATTATATTATTTATTAACTAGATTACATATTCGTATCATACATAAGTTTTTAGAAAAATTATAAAAGTTAGGCATTGATAAAAAAATATTAAATCACTATAAGATATGAAAAATGAGAATTTAAAGAAATGATAAAAATACAAATTTAAAAAATAGTATGCCCTTCAAAAATATTTATAGTATCTCCTTATAAATAAGTACTTGGTCCAAAAAAAATCCTGCTTAATGACTAAAGGTTTAGAAAAATAAATCAAATGATAGAGGACGCTTAGTTAAAAAATAACCAATAAATCAAACGCTTATTATAAGAATTGATAATTAATTTTCTAATTTGAAAGTTTTATGTATAGAAACATGCTAAGTAGGGATGTAAACGAATCGAGTCAAGCTTGAATATGGTACTTACCGAGCCGGGCTCGTTTATGGCTTTTTAGGCTCGAGCTTGACTCGTTTAAGATATATGCGCTCATCTCGTTTAAGTTGTTGAAGCTCGGTTCGGCTCATTAAGGCTCATTTTATCTCGTGTTTTTTTTTGAATTTGTATTAATATAATATATATATATATATATAACAAATAAATTAATTGATTAATTTTGTATATGAACCTAAATGAGCCCACTATTTGAGGCTCGAGTTCGGCTCGTTTACTAAATTTTCTTTAGTCTAGGCTCAAGCTCGAGCTTGTTAAAGTTGTCTCGTTTCGAGCTTTTAACGATCCAAACTCAAGTAGCTTGTTGATATCGCCATATTTAGATATATATTTTAGCAATATCTATTATATTTTAGCATGGTATTGCTCGTAAATAAGTCAAAAGATACTTAAAACATTTAATTGTTAGTTTTCAAGTTAAAAAGGCGTATGATAAAAAGTTTTGAGTAAAAACTGAAGAAAATGAGAAAAGTTATCAGCTCCGACATATATTCATTGATTTGATCATATCTCACTCATACGAACTCAGATTGAGGTGTTTCAAAAGACCACATAAACTAGACACATAGGGCTACAATCATACCTGAAATAAGTTTGCATCCACCATCGACACAACGCGTCCGAGCATCCGACACGACGCGTCCGAGAGATAATGTGGCCGGATTTAAAATTTAAAAAAAGTAGGATTACGCGATGACTCTGCGAGACTCGACGTGACCGTGCACCTGACGCAACGCATCCATTAGATTTATCCTTATCTATTTAAACAAACTTCCGTCCGGGTTTGAGAATTCTATTCGAGTTTTACCCACAATACAACTCTAAAAACACCACAGAGGTGTCCCAAGACAAATTTGAAGCTAGAAATTGAAGATCAATGCTTTTGGAGTGAAGATTCCTAGCTTTTCATCTT
This sequence comes from Dittrichia graveolens, assembly GCA_038502395.1. Classification (NCBI taxonomy): domain Eukaryota; kingdom Viridiplantae; phylum Streptophyta; class Magnoliopsida; order Asterales; family Asteraceae; genus Dittrichia; species Dittrichia graveolens. The sequence goes on along the minus strand of JARJIL010000001.1, from coordinate 93,061,619 downwards.
ACTTTCTCATGTTTTTTCGTTCTAAACTCTATTTCATTGTTCTTAAATGATTTTAGTATGTTTAGTATGTTGATGCTAGGATGATCTTTCTGTTTTCCTCCCTATAAGAGACGAACCTTGTTAAAGTTGATTAATTTCAATGAATTGGGGTTTTTTATGTCATATATTTGTCTTGCAAAGCTTAATCAAAGATCCACATGTGTTTAGGATTCTATTTTTTAATGTTTATAAACTAAGTTTTCATAAATTAGAGGACCAATCTATTTGTAAGACTTTAATTTTAATTATCTAAGACTAATAGGTAATTTTAACTAGTGATTGATCAATCATAGGGTTATATTATCAAAGATGGAAACTTTAATGTGTGTGCAATTGCATGTAATGATCTTTATGTGTTAACTAATTGATTGAATGATAATTACAATTATAAAAGGTAAAATAGACTAGTTATGTTTTTTTAATTATCTCTTGACTATAAGGCTGATAAATGACATGATTATGGGGTTAGATAATCTGATCATAAGTCTAACTATACTATAAACTGGTATATGATATTAAAATATTCATTGCACGTATTTGTTTGAAATTAATTGACTTGAAAATATGAAATTGAGTGTATGGATGTAAATCTTTATTATGATAGTGTAATCCAACCAAGTTCTATGCTTTATGGTTTCTTTGAGTTGTCTTGGTACGCTATACGCACATCGTTCGTGAGTAACTTGGTTTATTTACATCCCTAATATTAAGTTTTAAATTAGCCAAAGATAGACTGAATAACAACTTAAATTTGAAACTATAATATAAGAAGAGGAATTACAAATTAGCTTTGATTTTAGCTTGATAGATAAGTTTTAATTTTGACTACTAAAGTGAAAATTAGATTTCAATTTTTAAAAAATGGATAGTTGAGATTTGATAATTAATTTTTTAAATCTAAATCAACGATTAATATTGTCTAATAAATTTTATTTATGTTAGTCTTTTAGTTGTATTAGAAGACTAGATTAGATGCTCGTGTAAGTCACGGGTTAGTTTGAATTGCATGGAGGCCATGTTCTTCAAATGATACGAGTCAAATGGGCTTTGTAACACTATGGGTTGTTTTCACTTTCATCGATCATGAAAGCTTATGTTGCGTTTTAGTTGAAGAAAGGCGACCCTGGTCCTTATATTTTGAATAATAGGTCCCTTCAAAGTTGAATATTTTATCATGAAGAATATTTCGTCGTCGAGTGGTTACTAAGTTGTATTTGGTTCATGTGAAAACTTGGAAATGGGAAGGTGTTTTCACAAGTAGTTAACTACAAAGGGGCCATGTTAGCCGCCAAGTTCAGGCCTACTCCTTTTATTGGTTTACGGATAGATCGGTCTTTTTGTAATTTTGTGAAGTGAGGGATGGACTGGTATAAATTTCTTTTCTCTCTTGTTTTTAATCTTTTTTTATACTTTATCTAACATTTTGCTAGTATTAAGAAATCACCTTGACGTTCAAAAAAGAAAAAAATCAGTTATAATTTTCAATACGTGTCATACGATTATGTAAAAACACCGGGATGGAAAAAAGCTAAGGCTGTGTGTAGCAGAAGAAAAAATTTATATTTTCTCTTTTCTGTTTTTCATTGGAAAAGGTGAAGGTTTTGTTTTCCAAAAAAAATGAAGAATATGTTTAGATGAAGAAGTAGAATTTTTATTTTCAAAGAAAAATAAAAAACATGTTATATTAAAGTTTTTTTTTGTTAAAAAAACTGTTCGAAAAAACAAGAGAAATTGAAAAATCTAAAAAAAGAGAAAGTAAAAAATACGAAAGTTTTCTATTTTTCTAGACAAATGTATATATAAAATAAAATTAACCGTTAATTTTTAAATTATAAATAGTGTCCAAATATAATCTCCCATGTATCGATTGATTCGGAGGCAGAACTAGTAAACTACCGGCTGAAAATTGATGGCAAAAAAAATCTTGCCGGCCTCATGAACAAAGTCGGCGACGCTTTATTTTTTATCACACACGTGGCAACTGCCCACACGCGACTATTCTACACAAAGCATGTGACTTTAGTAAAAGCACTTCCCAAAATATCGTTAGCTCTGAAACCAGTAGATATTTTCTATTTCTTCCCTTTATTAATATTATTTCCCGTTATGGTCCTTATCAAATTTACAAACTACAGTTTAGGTCTGATATTTTTATTTTTTAATTTGACATTTTGTTACGGGCAAAATCCATAAAAATATAGTTAACTTTATCTTAATTATTATTGTATACAATCAACTTTAAATTCTTAAAAATAATACAACCAACTTTCATAATTCACTCATTGTATGCAAACAACTTTTTTTTGTGTCTAGTATTTACCTATCATTCTATACAATAAACTTTTCAATAATTTTTATTGTATACAACAACTTGCATACAATGGAAGTATTATAAAAGTTGATTGTATTATTTTTTTAAAAATAAACTTGATTGTATACAATGATAATTAAGATAAAGTTTATTGTATTTTCATACAATTTACCCTTCTGTTATTATAATGTAGTTAAGCACTTAAGCCTCTAGTCTATCATCGATATAAACGTCAAAATACATATTATACATACGAGGGACTCGAGTTGTTGATCATATAGGCAGGTGTATATTTTAGTTAAATTATTTTATTTAATAGAAATAAATCATCAAGATTTCTTATATTTAAGTTTTTTTGTTACGATCAAAATCAAAAATTTTAATATAAATAAAAGACTAATATTTATTAATTTAATTAAAAAATATTAATCATTCAAATTAAAATTAAATTGTACCTATTCAAAGTTTGGAAAGCACTCTCTTGCTTCTTCGTCCATACAAACGATTCCGTCTTTCGAGTCAACTTCGTCATTGTCGATGCTATCTTCGAGAAATCCTTTATGAACCTTCTATAATAGCCTGCTAAGCCAAGAAAACTACGAATCTCGGTTGGGGTTTTAGGAATTTCCCACTTCTTTATCGACTCGATCTTTGCTGGGTCTACCTTTATTCCGTCCATTCCCACGATGTGACCCAAAAAGTGTACTTCTTTTAGCCAAAACTCACACTTTGAGAATTTGGCGTAAAGCTTCTCTTCACGCAAAGTCTCCAATACCTCTCTCAAATGTCGCCTATGGTCATCCGCACTCTTGGAGTATACCAAGATATCGTCAATAAACACTATCACAGGTTTGTCAAGATACGGCCTACACACCCGATTCATCAAATCCATGAAAACTGTTGGTGCATTCGCCAAACCGAACGGCATAACTAGAGATTCATAGTGACCATAACGAGTACGAAAAGCCGTCTTTGGTACATCACCTTCCTTCACTCGCACTTGGTGATAACCCGAACGCAAATCTATCTTTGAAAAGTGACTAGCACCCCGCAATTGATCGAACAAGTCATCTATTCTTGGAAGTGGGTACCTGTTTTTCACCGTCAACTTATTCAATTCTCTATAGTCGATACACATCCTCATCGACCCATCCTTCTTCTTTACAAATAGGACCGGAGCTCCCCAAGGTGAAGAACTCGGCCTAATGAATCCCTTTTCTAGCAACTCCTTCAATTGCGTCATTATCTCTTTCATCTCAGAGGGAGCCAATCGATATGGTGCTTTAGCAACTGGTGCAGCACCTGGAACCAAATCAATCTGAAATTCCACCACTCTTGGCGGCGGTAATCCCGGAAGATCATCTGGAAAGACTTCGGGATATTCGTTCACCACCTCTACCTCCGCCAACACACTCTTTTTCTTCGCCGAATCCACCACATGAGCTAAGAACGCAGCGCACCCCTTCGCTAGACACTTTCGTGCCTTAAGGACCGATATCATCGCTATGTTCCCCGTACATCGTTCTCCATAGGCGATAGCATGACCACCTAATGGAAGAGGAACTCGGACCAACTTCTTTGAGCACACGATTTCAGCTCCATGCGCGGACATCCAATCCATTCCAATCACTACATCGAATCCCTCGATTCCTAACGGAATAAGCGTCAAAGGGAAAGTAGTGCCATCAATATCAATCGTACAATCGTCGTATTTCTCACTCACTGTAATCGGTTCCCCGACCGCTATTTCGATCTCTAAAGCATGTTCTAAAGAACTACGAGGCACATTCAACTGATCACAGAATCTAAAGGACATTACAGACCTACTAGCACCCAAATCGAATAATACAACAGCAGGTAAAGAGTTAATCATAAAAGTTCCGAAAATCACCTCATCATCTCGGCGTGCCTCCTTGGTTGTCATCTGATAAGCACGGCCGGTTGCTTTCGGGGCTGGCTTCTTTCCTCCTTCCTCGATCTTCTTCTTCGGGTTTGGGCATTGCGTACTGATATGCCCCATTTCCCTACAGTTGTAGCACACGGGCTTCTCGCTTTTGCAGTTCACTGCCTTATGCCCCATCTTTCCGCATCGACGGCAACTCATCGTCTCTGCAGTGCACGGACCACCGTGGCTTGAGTGGCATGTTGTACAATACCTTGTCTTCCCTTGTTTCTCCCCTTTCTTGTTGTTGCCACTCGAGAACTTCTTCTTGTTGGAGGACCCAGATGGCCCTTCCCACTTTCTCTTTTCTCCCACCACCCCATCACTCTTCTCTCTCAGTTTCAAATCATGCTCGATTCTTTCCGCCTCAGCCATCGCATCACCCAAATTGGATCTCAATCTCACCGTCCCACGGTATTTCATATGGCAAACCTTCCACATACTGGTTTACCGTCGAAGCATCATCATAGCAGTACCTCTTGGCAAACTGCATCCTTTTAGAAAAAGTAGAGTTGTACTTGGCAATCGTCATGTTGCCCTTTTTCAGATCCAAAAACTCTCTTTCCACGCGTTGTCTAGCCCCCAAATTACAGAAACGGTTCTGTAACTTTTCTTTGAACATTTCCCAAGTAAGGTTCCTCCTTGTTACTGTTGATAGTGAACCTTCAATAGAATCCCACCACTCTAAGGCTTCTTTCTCTAACACACGGATCGCATAACTGACCCGCTGTTCCTCAGTAAACACACCAGAGTTGTATGTTTGTTCCATCTTACGAATCTAGCGTATGCAGTCGAGGGGATCAGTCCCTCCCGCATACTTAGGTGGTTTGCACTCCCTGAACATCCTGTAGGTGCTTCCCACTCGGTACATTGCACCTTCATTCCGGCCACCTAGACCCGCTTGATCATCCTCGTCGTCATCTCCTTCCTCAGGCGTGATTGGCTTTTTCCCTAGAATTCCCACCTCACGCATTGCTTGCTTCATTTCGTTTAGCTCCTCCGTTTGCTTTCTCAGAGCCTCATCACTCTCCTTCAACACTCTTTCCAACTCAGCCACGCGGATCATACTGTTGGTGCTGTGCGCAGTATGACTACTATGCACCGACGCAGTTCTTGGAGGTGACGGAACTCGCTCACTTTCCGCTTCTCCTTCACCCAGAATTCTGAATGATCCCTCCGCGTTGGCCTGCTCCCCTTGATTCATCACTTGCTTCCTGTTACCTCTCCTCGTTTCCACCATTCTATACGTAAGGAAGTCGAGTAAAAGTAAACATCTACAATCATCACAAGGAAAAGAGCCACCTAACAAGCAACTATCGCACACACATCCCCACCCTGTCATCCTATAAGAGCTAAGTTGTGAGTCTAAGCACCGGACTCAGTACTCAGATCTCTCACAACACAGCTCTGATACCAACTTGTAACAGCCGTGGTTTCCAGAAATTGAGATTTACAAAAAACTTTTTCTACTCAATCAGATTCATCGCAACAGAAGACTTTTTTTTTAAACATCATATTGATTAAAACAGATAAACCATTTTAAACATTCATTAAACAAAACCACCGTTACGTCTCAAACACATCATTGTTTTAACTTGTTCATTACACAACCACAAGTTGATACTGAGTATCATCATAACAAACGAAAACTACCCATAAGCCCCCGTCTCACAAGGCTACGCACCTAAGCAACCTGCACGAGCACAAGACGCATTTCAAAGAAACAAGCGTCAGCTTTCGCCTCGTGAGTCAGCTTAGTTAACATTTCAAAATCATCATTTAAAAACATTCGCAACATATTTAGGTTAAGGCATTAAATCCCAAACCGTAACTTGACCCACCCACATAGCATCATAAATCCCCACCTGGTCAAGTATCATCATAAAACAATCATATAACATCCTTTAAACCATCATAATCATCCTTTAACTTCATTAACATCATATACATCTTAAATCATCTTATTGGGGTCTATCTTTTGCTTTGCTATCATCACTACCCCAAATTCCAAGTGCGTGCCCGGCAACCACTAGGGTCCCAAGGTCCGTCCGCGATAATACCATATGCGTGCCCAGCAACTGCTAGGTTCTAGGTCCGTCCGCATTTGGTACAAGTTCACTAAGCGTGTCGAGCAAGTATGGTACAATGTAGGGCGCGACTCCCACTTGTACACACACTTCTAAGATCCGTCCGTTATAGTTACTCCGACTAAAATTCGTTTAGGTGAAAGTACAAATGGTGTCCCAATTACCGATGGACCCTCCTTTCACCCTCGTGATGTTTGCACATGACCCATCTCTGTGGTCAATACATCACTACAGTGTACAAGTACACCATGTGTTGCCAAAGTTATCTAGAAACCCGACAACTAATCTTCACTTGGCTAGCATATCCTTAGCAGGCACAATATTCCTACTAGGCATCATCTTTACATCTCTGAGTATAACTACCCCTTCCCATATCATCATATCAATCTTAACATCAGAACATGTATCTATAAGTATATATGCATGCGTCGCAAACATTGTATAAGTCAATCGTATTTCATCGTTAATAAAGGAGCATGCATAGCAATCAATCGTTAATCTATCACAAACATCATATATATATATATATAGATATATCGTCTTAAAAACCGTTAATATTATCAAAACAGATTTTGTCCATATGCTCAGTTTTGTAAAACAACTGAACTCACCTTAGTCTGAACAATGAAACGTACGATCTTAAAACGACAAACAACGCTCACGAATCAACCAAACCGCAAACCGAAACACCGCGAACAACCTACGAAGGTTACTACATGAGAAACACGATCTCATAATCTTAAACAAGTCGGATCTTGCCCAAAACACCAAAACACGGCAACGAATAAACCCCGATTAAAGGTTTACGCGTCACGAGCTTAGAAACTTCATAAAAATGCATATAAGCGACATGCATGCGGTCCAAAACACCAAATAACCGAAATGGAATCATAAGATTAGAGAAATGTACCTTTCGGGTTCACCCACGCGAAACTACGGTTAAAACTACGCTCTTAACGGTTTCTCCCAACTCCCGTAACTAAAGATACGCTCACGAACGAAACCCGACACTATTGTAGGCTCAAGAATCTCGGGAAAACTCGTAAATTTGGCAGAGTAACGACTCTCAAAGTTTGTGTGTGGAAATGGCTGCAAAAAACCCGTATTTATAGAGGCTGGAACATGCGTCGCGCCGCGACCGCCTCCAAAACGCCCAATCGCGCGACATGCAAATCTGACATCTGTACCAATTTCTTCTGACACACGAAAGCCGGCTGACACACGCAAGGTCTGACACCAGCTACGCGTCGCGCCGCGACACTTCGACCCGTCGCGCCGCGATCCATAAGAAATCCGATTTTTTTTTCTTTTCTTTTCCAACTTTTCTTGTCTTTTCTTTTCCTTTCTTTTCCAACTTTTGTATTTTATTTAACTAACAATAATGCTCCTTAATTGTCATTATAATTAAATAAACTATATATAATATTATTTATTTCTCCATAAAATAATATTACAATATTTTCTTAAAATTTCGGTCGTTACAATGTACTTGGTTTGCGAGTAATACGAGTGTCGTATAATACTTCGAAATATATAAAAGTTTTTTTAGTTACACTTACCTTTTTTTTCTTGTTGAGTTCATAAACAGGTTTACACAGAAACATTATCATGCCAAGTTTAACCTAAATAGATCTTCCCCTTTAACAAATATCTTCATAAAAATGATTATATATTAATAAAATCTTTAATTATTCTTCATAAAATATGGATTAAAAGCAAGTAGATGGTATATAAAGTCGTATAACTATTAATAAATTTAAATAATATTATATCAATACATATTATATTATATAGAAAAAGATATATTATTAAAATTGTTATGCTTGTTACAATAAAGTCAATATAATAATGTGATGATTCCGTATTTTACAGAGAGCGGGTGAGAATACCGATGAGATTGCTTGGCCACAGGCACCGCCAACGTGATCCCCATTTCTTAAATGCTTTCTTTTGCAGACCTCCCAGTTCTTGTCTCCCACCTTCTCTCTTTCTCTCTCTCACACACAAACACACACACACACACACACCTTTTTCCCTATTTTCAATTCATCCGTTACAATCTCCTACCTCTATATATCACTACCACATCTCACCTTCTTCCTTTTCTTCTTCGTCTTTCTCTGGTTTTCCTTACCCCTTTTTCGGTATCTATTTTCCGGTAATTGTCCGGCCGTAGAGGCTGTGCTACGAGGTTTTCTACACTCCTGCTATATCAGGTGAGGAATTATCTCAACCTTCTTTTACTTCCATGGAGATCTAATTCATCCCTTGCTCTTTGACGATTTTATTTTTCAGATTTGTAATTACACGATTTTACAAGTAATTTTATTTTATTTTTGAAATTTAAGCTACTGAACTGAGTAGGTTTCCTTTTTTATTTATGTGGAGGCGTTAATTTTTACGCAAGATTTGATCTGAAAACTCGTCGTTTAAGGAGCAAAAACTTTCGAAAATTGAAATATTCGTGTAGGAGCGTCCATCCTTTTCATTACCTCTGCAATCACACGCATCCCAAGGGTTAATTTATTATATGATTTGTTTTTACTCGGAACGTCTGATTGTAGATCTGTAATAATCGGTTGAGTTTTTGTCATGTAATTGCATCAAAGACCAAAATCGTTCTGTTTCCACCACAGATCTGCTTGCTTTTTAACTTTTGATCCTTCTTTTGAATATATTCTGAACAGAATTCATTAGAACTTTTGTTCTGCAGTCTGGTTCCTTTCAGATGAATTGTTCAATTTAATTTGGCGGATTTCTGCTCTCTTTTCAGATCTGATTAAAATTACGAATGAAATAATTGAAATTGTTCAAAATATTATTGTCTTTCGGATCTAGGGTTTGTCTCGGCGCTTTTGCGTATACATATTTTGATTCTCACGTTCTTCGTTTAAACAGGTCCTATCCAAAAAGGAAAATGAATCACTGTGGAATCCATCAGAACAACACCTTCGCATCATCCCGTGAAGAGATGAGGAGCTCCGTTTCACTCTCTGTATCCTTCGAGAGCGTTGAGCCTATGGTTTGCCCAAAACCTAGGCGACTCAATCTCTTTAGCACCACCATTAACGAGCCCGTTAGACCTCTGAGATGGCAGACGTGGTAAGTATTTTTTTGAACTCACTAAAATTTCAAACAGTCATGGATCTTTTGACCTTACGTTGAGTTTTCCCCCCTTCTCTTTACAGCCATCAATCGGAAGGTTACGAATCGAAAGCCGGGCCTGAGCTTTTGGACATCATCTTCGCAAAGGTACCGACTTAATTGATGATATTACAATATTGACCGTTTTTCTGAGGGGTTTTTCAAGATTTGTTACTAATCTTTTGGTATGTTTGTTGATTATTACAGGGTGGTGTTTATGGTGCATCAGATCAAACTTGTACACAGGTAGCCTCGTCGCCCCCTTTTTTCAGTGGGTCACCGCCGAGTAGAGTTTCTAACCCGCTTATACAAGACGCCCGTTTTGGGGATGACAAATTCTCCCCGGTGTCACCTAGATCTATGATCCCCAATCCTGCATCATCCGGTATGACATCGTCCCCATCTTCTTCATCTGCAAGGAAAGGAGGATGCCTGCGATCCAACTTCGGTAACAAACCGGCTGTGAGGATTGAGGGGTTTGATTGCCTTGATAGGGATAATAGGCGCAATTGCAGTATCCCCACCTTGGCCTGAATCAAACCCTTAATTTCAAACATACTTTCTTCATCAAGTACATATAAAAATCGTTCTAGAAAAAAAAATCCAGATAAGATCAGCAAACAGTTTATTCCAGCCTATTTAATTCTAGCCTTCCAAGGAGGAATTTTGAAGAGATAAAAAGAGAGTGCGAGTGAGAGACAGATACATGCAGCAGCAGCCATCAGTGGATTACTTAGTGTAAATAGAGTGAGTGTCTTTAATCATCGTCTGTATGTAAGTAAGCAAGTAATTAGGGAGTTAATGACCAAAAATAATGTGTGAGAGAGAGGGAGAGTTTACGTCCATGGTCGTCGTTGATTTAGAATGAAGGTGTTGCCTTTCTTGGTGATGATTTGTAAGTATAGAAGATCAAGAAGGTAATTACTCGAGCTGAAAGAGAATTCTACTTAATTTTTTTCCATGTTCATTGGAGCGAGTCATTTTGTAAGCAGCAGAGGATTGCGACTTTATGAAGAGAAATGTGTATAAAATGTTAAGGTCGTATATCGTATCGAGTCTCGTCTTTTTTGTAGCAATGTATGTAAATAACGCTTATTTTGTATCTTTACAGTAATATATGTTGCTCTTATTTCTAAAGTTTTAATGTTTCTTCTGTTTGGAACCTTTTGTACATGTGGTTTTGGTAGCCTAATTTTCTCTGGTTTACGTCCTTGTGGAGTAGTAGTTTGTACGAGTTTTAACAATAAATTCAGAACCCAAAAACCAAAACAAACAGCTAGCAAATCGAACCAAGAGCTGACGATCCGAATTTAACGACAAAACTAAGAATGGTTATGTTTTTTACAATTTGGTTCCGGTTCTGTAAAAGATGGATTGTTGTGGGGAAGGTTCGAAACATTGTTTATATATATATATATATATATATATATATATATATAGTGAAAAGTTCGTTTGAGAATCGTTCTTATTGCGAGAAAAAGATTGGTTCTCGTAATAAAAACGGTTCTCAAATGAATCCTCCTATATATATATATATATATAGGGATGAGATCAAATAAAAAGAAAATTAAAGTAAAAAGTGTAAAAAGGATGATTATTTGATCATTTTTTGGTATATATATCAACTGATAATCGTTAGTTCATCATCTTTATTAATTAAAACTAGTTTTTCATCAATTTTTTTTATTTCAAATACAGATTTTAAAAACAAAATTTTGGAATAATTTGTTGATGAACAAAATGCTTTCATCTAAAAAGTGATGAATATGTTGGATTCATCAAAAAGAAATTGATGAATAACTAGTTTTAATCAATAAAGATGATGAACTAACGATTATCAGTTCATATATATACCGAAATATGATCAAATAATCATCCCTTTTACCCGTTTTACTTTAATTTTCTTTTTACTTGATCTCTACCCTATATTTGATCATATTTCGGTATATATATGAACTGATAATCGTTAGTTCATCATCTTTATTGATTAAAACTAGTTCTTCATCAATTTTTTTTGATTTTAAATACAGATTTTGAAAACAAAATTTTGAAATAATTTGTTGATGAATAAAATGCTTTCATCTAAAAAGTGATGAATATGTTGGATTCATCTAAAAAGTGATGAATATTTGAATGATAACATGTGGCATTTTTAACAAAGGGGTAGTTTAGACATTTTATAACACAAGTTCTCTCTCCTCCCTAATTATCTACCCCCTGTTATATTTCAAAGAACGTCTCAGTTAACCCTAAACATCTACTTTCCCCTGTAATCGCTGGCCTCTCACCTTAATCGTCGCCTTGTCGGCTACCACTGCCGGACAAAGCCGCCTCTCCTCGTATAGACGGTGGCGACTTCCACCCCTTGTGGCCATCAACGCTTTTTTTTTGATTCCATGTTTCAGATCCATAAATCAACCACCGATACATAAATGACTACCACGATGTGTTCAAGTGCTCATCGGTTTTGAATGAGTGTGATTCAAGACGCATCCCTGAAAGTTTCCGATTTTAGATCTTTCAATCCATTCTCTTTTGTTGTATGTGTAGTTGCAGAGAAGAGTAATTATCCGGTTGAACTACATAAGCCACATATTATCTCTTTCTTCTCTCTCTATTTCATGTTGGTTTTATTCATGGTGGTATTTTGTAAATACTACATTTAACAAATCGAGGATGAAGGTTTTTTTTTTTGTTTTAGATTGATGATTTATTTATTTCAAAAAGTGAAACCATGAAATCTGTGATGATTGATGAAGTTCTATGTTGGCCTTGTATTGGCTTTGGCTCATCAATTTTGATGTGTATAACCAATTCAGGGTTTGTATTATCTAAGTTTTATGTAGTTTATTTTTTTGTTTTTGGTTTGTGAATCAAATTTAAGTTAGAGAATGTGTATAAAAAATATATGATTAATAAATCTATGTGTGTTTAAAGTTGACTGTTTTGGAAGAATGGTTGCTAAAATCTAATTTCTTCATCAATTTCAGAATTCTGTTTTTCGAATTTGATTTTTTGTTTCATAATCAATAATATCAAGTCTTTGATCAATAAATCTCTGTCCATATCAAGTCTGCCACAACGATTACTGACCTAAATCTCTCTCTGTGAATACCATCATAGATCGCCTCCTCTCACTTCCGGTTAACCACTCCCGCCTCCTTTTCACCTCCGATAAACAAGCTGTCATATATCCCCTCTAATCGATGTCACCGTGTTTTGATGAGAAGATGCCGTCATACACTTGCCTCCACGAGTCTACCGACGCCCTCCCCTGCGAAGTTGCCACTGTAGGTCCCTTCCGACTCTCTCTCCATCATCTCCGTTGAAAGATAAGTGTGTGGGTTTTCTCATTATTTTCAAGTGATTAGGTTTTTCATGGGTTTTACTTCATCTAGGGTTTTCAAGAGAGACATGGTTTTGAAATTTTGTTCCAGAAAGCATACGGTCAAGAACGAGTTTTCTCCCACATGCGCATCAATTTATTGATTTTTGTTAGTTAGCTAGAGTAGGTGATGAAATCAAGATATGAAATTCTAATTTGGGTTCTTATTTTTTTTAGTTTATAGTTTTGATCCATTCATAATGAATATGCATTAAGTTTTGTTTTTTTTTATCGTTTGTGATGAATATCAATTACATAGAAATGATGAATGAGATATTATTTTTTGTTATTAGGTGTTCATCTTCATTATTTTTTTCAGTTGCAATTCATCTTCTTCATCATCTTTTACAGTTGCAATTCATCTTGTCAATGATTTACTCTCAGTTTTTTGTTTGATGAATCCACTCAATATAAATTTCTATAGGCAACCTAATTTGAAGGCAGGATTTGATGTTTAAAGGACTAAAATACCCTTAATTGTCTAATTAATTAATTAATTAATTATTATTGAAAAATTTTATTTTGTAACCACCAGGATCTAATGAATCTAAGGGTCCATGTTCACCTCTTACCCCTCTTACATTAAGTTGCCTCTTACCGGATCTCTATCCTATATATCTATACTAATATATAAACATTTAACACTCTCTCTCCTAAATGTCTTAATCTCTTAAATTTGAAGTCATTTAATATTACTAATTTAGCCCTTATTTAAATCTTAAAAGGAAACCATTGAATACCATTTTAATAACTAAACTTTCTATAAAAATAATGTTTAAAAATATCAACTCAATACAAATTAAATTTCAATCTATAAGATATTACACAAATTAAAATTTGAATAAAAAAACCTCAATAGAAATATTATTTTAAATATTATATCATATACCAAATAATTTAATTGAAGTATTAGAAAATTCGTATAATAAAACTCGTAAACTTGATAACATGTAACCGAATTTATAAACACTCATATAAGTAAAATAAAAAGTTTAATTTATAATATATTTAATATTACTTTACTTGAACTCTTAAATTTTAAGTAATAGAAAATTACCAATATAGTCTTAAATATATTTACATTTTTTAAAATACACCAACCCAACCACTAATATATTATCCCATACCTACATAATTTCTCATTCAAATCAACACAATTCACAAAGTCATTAATATGTTTTTATCATCTTATTTTATAAGTAGATATTGTTTTTTTCTTATTTTATTGTTTTTCAAAGGTTATTTTAGAAATTAACGAAATAGTTGATAAAATAATAAATAAATAAGTAAAATGGAAAAGAAGGAAACAAAATGGACATACTGCAAATGGAAATTATTCGACGTCATCATAGTGTGTGTATACCACACCCTACGTTACCGAAAACGGACATGTTATCGAGAATGAATTAGTTATCGTCGCCGCATTGCGCGGGTAACATGCTAGTATATATATATAAGATTAGAATTAAATAAGAGGTAAACCAGTCTTAGATGTGTAAGAGAGAATGATATTGATATTTGGTAAATCAATTAAAGGGTATTATAGACTGTTTCATAAAATTTCTCTCCCTAAACTCACGCCATAGTCATCTGGTTTGAAGGTTCACTGATTTAGAAACATTTTCTACTTATCCCTAAAATCCCCTTCGATGAAGGCGATGAATATGACAATCTTCTATATTCCGCATCAATACCGTCACTCGCATCCGTCAACCTCCTTAGTCCTGCTGCTATTTGCATCGTTGAAGGTATGTTATATTGACAATCAGATATGCATCAGCCACATCGTAATCCGGTGATCTCCGGCCACCTCTATATGGCCAAAACAATGTCAGCGCCAGCCCTACATCGCTAATGAGATATATAGTTAGTTCTTATAAGGTTTTCGATGTGGTACTTGGTCAAAACAACAACTGATCGCCTCTATCTTCTAGGGTTTTGCCACTGTTCTAGGGTTTCGACTTTATCGGGTTTTGCCGCCGTTGACAGATTCCTAGGTTTTTCTCTCTTCTTTTTAAAAGTCTGTCGAGATTTGCTAAACCCTGTGTTTGTGGGGGGAGGAAATGGTATATTATGGCCAGAGAAATCAGAATGGTGAACGATGATGGAGAAAGCTAACGCTAAACGACTTAAGTGGTTTTTTAACAGTTTCTTTTGCCTTTCTGGATTCAAAATTGGAAGGCAAAATTCTAATATGGTTAAGCTAATGATGATGATGGTGGTGGTGACTGGTGTATGTTGATTTTGTTAAGTTTTTATTGCCTAATATGAGTATTTACATAATGGACTTCATGAGTTTTATGTTCATCAAATTTGTAGATTACTGAAAATGGATGGTGATCATCAATTTTGTTTATGTGACTCAATTCCAGATTTTGAGCTCTACTAAAAAAGAACGATGATCATCAGATTATTGTGTTTTTGATCATCATTAATTTGCGTACCTTAATTTTGAATTCTGATTAACAATAGTAATTCATCAATTTTTTTTGATGAATGCAAGCTGTGAATCAATTTTTTCTTAATATATATCTGACATCGAGATTTTCAAGATTTCACCACTTATAAAAACTTTTAAATATTAGCTAATACTTGCAGCGGAAGTCTTAGCCATTAACGGAAATAACTATTTTCGCAATAGAGACAATTCAAAATCATCCATAATTAAACTACAGTGCTACGACCGCAATCGTTCAAAAATTGTTACCAAGTTTAAAACCGTACATCAGTTAAACAAATAAAAGTTCATTAGCACCAACCAATAAGCCAGACTAAAGACTACCCTCCTCGCAGAAATCACAACCTCTAAACCACTTGCGCGAGTACAAAACACATTTGAAAAGAAATAAGTGTTAGCTTACGCCTCGTAAGTCAATAGGAGTTATAACCAAAAATCATAAAACTATAATTGTAGGTGGAGATATGATGTAAAATTAATACCACACCTGACCCAATGTGTATTTGACCAGTACCCGATAACCCGCAAATCATATAGCACCGAATGGGTTATATACTTGCAATTCAATTCATATAATCATCCGCACATAATCATGAATCATACTACATATATATCGATAAGGTGACCCTAATGTAAAGTCTTAACCCACACTAGATAACCCAAGATTCTCTACTCAAGTGCATCAAGTGGGGCGCGACTCCCACCCAAGGACATAGATCCCGAGAGTATTGCCGCTTTCGCTACTCCGCCAATGCAAGTACAAATACTGCATTATCGTTCCAGTGCAAGTCCAATTGAAGGGGACCACAAATTTCAGCTTCTCCTCACACTCTCGTGATGTATGATCTAGCCCATTTGGCCTACACCACTTCAATACTCGAACAACGAAGTGTCCGCATACCATGTGTCATTATAGTCATCTAGAAAGACCAAGTGTGACCCACATTGGCTAGCATTTTAATCCTAGAAGGTCATATATACCTATTAGGCCCATAATCCGCAAATGAGTAATACAATATACTACCCTCGCCCGCTAAGTTCGAGCATACATGTAATCGTGAATAGTTTTACATAAACATCCTATAATCATAGCATGTGTATCAAGTGTTTAAAATTATATATAACAAGTATTTAACCATAAACAAATAACACGAATCATCAATCAATATATATATATATATATATATATGTATATTTATATATATAATTGTTTACATTTAGAAAGTTAGGTTTTGTCTTTCACGTCTACCACCACCATATTCATCTCCTCTCTTTCCCTCCCACCAAAACCTCCACTAAAGCCACCACCGCCACCAGTTCTGCCACTTCCATAACCGCAACAGCAACTACCACCAAATCCACCACCAGCTTATTCCAGATCCTTGATTTCGTTCACACCACTCGAATGTTGTTTGATGATTCAAACCAATATGAAGAAATGTCTTGATTTCAAGTAAGGGTTTCATCTTGATTTCAGGTGAGGGTATATCCATATGGTTTGATTTCAAGTGAGGGTGTTAGTCGATTTATGTTCTGATTTTTTGTTCAATTGATTTTTAGCTTGAAGAATACCTAGGTTTTGTTTGAATTCTGGTTTAATCGATTTTTGGCTTGAGATAGTTTCTGGTTCAAACGATTCTATCCACTTTAGTCGATTTTTTGGTACGAACATGTAGGTTTCTTGAAATCGTGATTTGACTGAGGGTTCCAAATCACATATCCACAAATTCATGATTTGGGTCTCTTGAAATCATACACTAATGAATTGTGATTCATTATTTTGTTTGATTTATTTGGGTTTGTCTTTGTTTTTGTTCATCATCACAGATTAGTTTTAATGGCAAGCATAAGCCAAAATTAAACTCAAAAACAGATGAAGAACAAGATTAAGAAAAAATACAAAATAAAATAAATATATTAATTAACCTGTTAAGCAGGTTAAAGATAAATAAATGGGTAAAGGTGAAAACCAAACAAAACTTAAGGATTAAAATAATCATCAAACGAAACTTTATGATTAAATCATTCAAAAAAAATTTACTTAGTGAACTCAATTTCAAGTAATACGTTGATCATTAAACCATATTTTACCAGGAAAAAACTTGGTAGTTGTTCACTTCTATATAACTCCTTCAATTGTTCTGTCTTTTTCGAAGTTTTAGAAAACATGTTACAAAATAAAAAAATGGACATACATTTCTAGTTTCCTATAAAAAATAGAAAAATAAAAATCCCATCTTTCATAGTATACTAGAAAATAGATGCCAGAAAATAAAACTTTTAATTATCATTGTATAGCAAGTTGTTGTATATACTATGAAAATTATTGCAAAATTCATTGTATACAATGATAACTAAATATTAAACACAGAAAAAAGTTGTTCGTATATAATAAGAGAATTGTGAAAGTTGATTATATTGTTTTTATAAATTTAAAGTTGGTTGTGTACAATGGTAACTAAGACGAACTTTATTGTATTTTTATATAAATTGCCCAAAATGGTTTAACCCTTTAAGTTTTGTCAAGTTTTTAAAAAAACTAATATGTATAACCAAGTAAAGTGGTTAAAATAAAAAATTATATAATATTTAAGATGATTTCAGTTATACTAAAAAACATCAAGGTTTAAAATATTTGAAAAAAACGTTGAGGTTTAAATAAAAATAAATTTAAAACTTTATGATAAAACCGTTTAATAAAGTTTTTTGATGGTTAAATCGAAACGGAACTTAAAACTTTAATGGTTAAACCATTATTAACTCTTGTTTTCTAGTATTTCTATTTTATTAAGCGGGCTTTGAAAAGTTATAACATTACATCTATATGTAATATTTGTACATAAAAATTTGAGCCCCCTCTAAAACATGGATCGTGTACAATTGCATTTCCTACCTTTCCTCAAAGACACCGTGGACGAGAACTTTTAATAATGAGATTACATGGAATTGGTAACATATTAATATCCTTCGCATGCTTTAATGGGATGTTTCTAATTGTATATATGGTGTAACATAATTTATATTAATATATTTAGAATATAGATAAATAGACGAAGATTGTTTAAGGGCATAAAATGAATATTTAAATGAGAAAATAGAAAAGAAAATACTGATGTAGAGTAGTTATAACATACGTTTAAAAGGGTCCTTAAAAAATGAAAGTCATCTACAATTCATTCATTCATTCATTCAGTTTATATATGAGAGGTAATATTAATTTGTTTGTCTTGATAAGATTTTCTAAAGAAGTAAAGATCATTTTCCAAATATGAAGCTGAAATTTTTAAGGAAATATATACTTGAAGCATACCATAGATATCATGGACGACCGGTACCAAGGGGCACATCACCCCCCACTTATCGGTACCGATAAAAAATATATATATTCGGTATTTGAATGCCAAAGAGAGAGATGAGAGAGAAAGAGAGGAGAGAAGAAAGAGTATTTTTTTAAATAAGATGCTCAAAGAAGGATACACTCCATGGCTCTATGCTTTAAGGAGTCACTATTTCTTTTGCTCAGCAAGCGAACTCTTAAAACGTGTTAATTAAGTACCCCAACTCTCTAATGTATGTTTGGAAAATATGTCAATTTGAAAGATTTGAAGCTCGAATTCTCACATTTTTCATGAAAAATGACTTTTTTTCAAGTCCAAGGCGAATAGACGAGGAAAACCTGGAAGAACACACAATTGAGAGCCATTGTCCACCGGTGAGTCAGTCATTCCATAAATAAGAGGTTAAACCATTGACTGTTTGTTTCGAAAAAATACATGTCTTAAAATTTAAACACAAAATTTCAGCCTTTTCCCATGAAGCACAAATAGAAAACTAGATAGCAGGGACTCAGGATTTGAAATGGATGGTAGCACCGGACCTAAAATTTGAAATAGATGGTAGCACTGTCTAGAAAAAATCGAAATTTACATTATGTGAACAAAATTGGATGATGTCCCGTGCCACAATTCTCTTTGCCTTGGGTCCGCCCCTGCTAGATAGATGCTCCTTCCCAAGCTTGCATATATATTGCCTTGATCTCCATATATAAAATTACAAAATAACATGGATCATGACATATATAAAGCTTTGGTACCACTTTGCTAGTAAAGTGAGGTCTTTATTTTCATACATGAGATAGCAAATTCATATAGTTTGTCAAGATGGACCATTCAATCCGAATATGATCCAGATAAAATAGTTTTGGATTTTTCATCAAACATTCAAATATATTTTTTTATTCATTCTATCTAGAAATGATGTGTCCAACCACTACTTTGTATTGCCGCTTCTTAAAATGCATTTATCGATCTCATTTTGCTAGTGTAAAATCTCTTATATATGTTCTATTTACATATTCTCAAGAAGGAGTTCATTGCTTCAAGGTGGTTAAAGAGGGTGAAGAGTGAGTTTTTTTGGAGTGGTGGTACGGGAAACACTCGAAAATAGAACAGTGACGGATGTGATGATATACGACGTCATATATTCTTTTGAATCTCGAAGAGATATAACAAAAACACGGCGTCATGGCATCAATCGCTCGTTAATCCGAGCGGAGGAGACAAAATTCAACATGCTTAATCGACAGGGGAAAAGGGACCCTCGGTTTCTAACTTAAGATGTGCATATAGTGGAAGGAATGCTATTAGGTTCTAGATGGTTAAGGTAGATATTAACCTTAGGAAAACTTTTTAACTATTTAATGTAAATATATATAATCATGTGCCACACAATCCTGCATTTGCATCTTGCAAGTGATAAGGATGGTATTTGTGTTGTTTAATTCTTGTTGTAATAAAATTTGAATTTCTTTAAAAAAAATCAAATAAGGACGAAAAGTAGAAGAATTCTATTAATTGTTTTTGGTTTGTACTTAATTATTCTTTATATTTTCCATTTTAAGACATTTCA
The DNA here is from genome assembly GCA_038502395.1 of Dittrichia graveolens. Taxonomy (NCBI): domain Eukaryota; kingdom Viridiplantae; phylum Streptophyta; class Magnoliopsida; order Asterales; family Asteraceae; genus Dittrichia; species Dittrichia graveolens. The sequence goes on along the minus strand of JARJIL010000001.1, from coordinate 93,041,345 downwards.
AACATTCAGAACTGTGTAACTAAAGCTTATTTTTAAACTCTTGCTTTTAATTTTTTATGTATGATTATCTCCTTGTTAGAGATACTGGTATGTAGTCTGGGATAGCACGAACAACCTTTCAATTTTTTTACTTGTAGTGTTAAATTGTCTCAAGAATTATTTGTTTTATATTGATGTTTTCTTAATTATATATTGTTCAACCCCTAACTTATATTGTGGGCCCGCCTAAACTTTCTTTATGTAATGTTAAATTTCAACGGAATTTCTTTGAATATAATTACAACCCCTAGTCAAGTTTTATTTAAATTTATACTATTTTCAACTAATATTTATGAGTCCACCGTTAAAAATATTTTTTTTAAACATTTAAACACATACGTATAACACTCTATTTCTACTTCTAAATAAACTAAAGCCACAAAGACCCACAATCATAGAGTAAAAATTTTGAACTGGCCCTTAAGTTACAAACTCTTGGCGCGAGTCTATAATTTGTAATTTTGTATCATTAAATATCGACATCACACGTGTACTGTGCTTAACTTTGATGTGTGTATTTTGGCATTTTGAAGCAGTTATCGCTTAACGATTTGTGAACCAAATTGAAAGAATTTTCAATTACGATTTGTGATCCAAAATGAAGGAAATTTCAAGTACGGAGATTATTTATACATAATAAAAATTAGTCGTATATAACAATTATGACATTTTATCCTTATAAACATGTGATATCATTTTCTAATCCCCGTATTTAAAAGTATTATTATCCAAACACATAAATTTTGTTATGTATGACAAAACCTGTTTTTATAAAAATCTATCTCCCTTTCAACTAAGTTGTAACGAGTGAAGACATACATGACCTCATATTATTTTGGGGGTTGAATCGCAATTGTTAAACACCTTAGGGGCCCATTGAGATCATGGGTTCAATTCTTACCCTAGTTAAACATCTTGAAAGTGGTATATTCTCCCACCGCAATACTTGGTGGGTCCGGAAATGGTCTCGGGTTTAATTCCGATCATTTACTCGGGAGTCAAGACAGACGATCATGGTCCTTGGGAAAGGGTCGGTTCAGATCCATAAGATCCCGAGCTCGGGGTTGGCCCGACGTAAACAACCTTTGATGATGATGTATCGCAATTGTTAAAAGAATTTAATTACTTAAATCCTTTTTATATATTTTTTTATTATTATTTTATTATTAATAATATTTTGGTATTGCATCGATCAGCATGAATTCCGACCATATCTTTTATATCTTACCTTTTATACGCTTCCAAAGGGCAGAATCCGTTGCATCTTCTAAATACTATTTTGGAATTTTATTCTTTAAAGAAACAAAAGGCAACCCTTATCCACACACACACGTCTTTTCGGTTCTAACAATTTATCGTTTCTTTGCATGACTTATGTCTTTAGTAACTGAAAATATTATATAAAAAATAATAAAGAATTGAAACATGAAGGTAATATAAAAATTACAAGACGTAGTTGACCTCCCGTCTATCTCTAACAACATTATCTACTTTTAGAACACACACTAATAACTATCATACTATTATTGTCCATTATGGCGTTATGTTATGTTAGTATAACCAACCAACACTAAACCTACACAATAATAACTGTTCATCACTGGAATTGACTTTTTTTATTCGCTCTTGCAAACATTAAAAAGAAGCATGATACCGTCATCGGGACAAAAAGCCATAATGTGTGGGACAAAGTAGATGATGAGCACACATTATTTTGTTAATGGTGTTGGTGATTTTAGTGTCATCAAACCAGTTGGTATAATCATGATTGATATGAGACTAGCCGATTCTAAACTTTGTTATATTCAGGTTTGGAGGTGCGAAGTGCACACTCGAATAAACTAAGTTGATATCGAGAATACGGTACGGGGTCCGGGGGGCAGAGCCCCTGGTTAAGTAACGGCCACCTCAAGGCCGCCGGCTAAACCACCGCCACCATAACCGTCGGCGGTTACTTAACCGCCCTTAAAACCGCCGTGATCCACACCTATAAATAGGCTATTCGGCTTTTGAGTTTTTTACGAACAAAAACGGAAACCGAGAGAGAGCATACGATTACACAAGTCGATATTATGTTAAAATAGTCTTTGATAAACGAAACTCGAAGCAAAGATATTTTGTGTTCGGATTTGAATAAAGGCTGTAATTCAAATCAAGTTTCTTGGGTTATCCTATATCTGAATTCGTGATACCCCAGGCAAACGGGTCGAATTACAGATTACGAAAAATGTATTGAACACGATCAACGAAATTATCCAAGATAAAATTATTGTTATTCTTTACCCTGTCACAAACCGTTTCCTCCAACTATTGGTGTGCTCTTAGTTGACGTGATACAAGAGTAGTAAGATGTAAGCATTTATACATCTATTCTGAATACAAAAACATGTTTCCCAAAAGACTTACTGACTTTTGTCTAAATGCTAGCCTCATCTGTTGCTCAAGCATATTGTCTATAGCTAGACCATCAGTGGGATTGTAAATCTGTGATGGTGTGATGTTGATATTCACTGGCTTTTTATAGACATGTAGAGAAAATCTCAAGTGAATGACCTATTCTCGAATTTAAAAAGGAGTGGAAAACAATGATTTTTTTTTCCTTTCAAATCCTTTCATTTTTTGAAGGATAAGTTTTTAAACAAAATAAGCCTAAACACTCTTTCTAAATCTTTCATTAAATAAAACTCGAAAACACAACTTTTCTGATTTTCCTTTTAAATCTTTTTCTTTCTTTTATTAAAAAAACTCGAGAGCAGGGGAGGTGAGTATCTCATGTCTCTAAATGTGTTAGTGATTTCCACTATTTATAAGGGAGGGGCCAGTTAAGATGAGATTGGTAGACTGGATCGGGTACTTGAAACTAGTCTGAACTTGCGGACGATAAATACTTAAAAGTTTTTAAATTATCTTATATACTATTGAAGTATAATAAATTTAGAATTAACCATCTCTCCTAAGTATAGTAATAGAGTACTAAAAGCGTTCAAAATAATTATAGAAAACGGAAACAACACGTAATAGAAAAGCTAGTAATGTGAAAATCGTAATCTTAAAATTGTTTGAGTAAAGGAAAAATTATATAAAGAAAGCAATAGAAAAAAAGAAGAAGTCATAATAATATGAAAATAAAATAAAAAGAGGAAAAAAATAAAAAAATAAGACCATCAACATCCAACCCAATTTACCTCATGCCACATCAACATACTTATCATCTTCCATCTTTAAATCTATCAAACTCACAAACTACTACATCTAACCCTCTTCAACCCAAATTAAATATTAATAAAAAATATATATTAAATAGGAGAAAGAAGAAATAAAAAAAAGAAAAAGAAACGGGTTTGAAAACCCGATCTAAAATCCTATCACTATCAACTCAATTGGATGTTTTGATGTTTCCATCGGGTGAAACGCCAACCCAATATCGGGTAGTCCACCAATGCGGATGGTCTAAAAGTGGAGGAGAAAAGTAAATAAAATTGGGGTCCATCTCCAACAATCACGTCTTCTTTAATCAAAAATTAAATTTCATCATCATGTTCTCGGAACCCTACTAGTCTACTACATCACTACCTACCATTTAACTAACTATAATCGTTTAGATTCAAAATTATAACCCAAAGATATTTATTACCCTTTTCTTTAAAGGTTGGAAACCAGATATTACTATGATTTTTTTTTATTTAGAAAATTTTTACTAGTCTTCTTTTTATTAAACCAAAACGCTTATAGTTTAACAAAATTAGATGTGCAAGATGTCTTATAAGACTTTGAGTTTGATTCTCGTGATGGATATAAATGTATAGATTTAGAATTAAATTTAATCAGAGTTTCTTCAGCCGTTTATAAAAAAATTAAAGTTAATTAATGAAATAATTATATATATTCTTGGTGTAGAAGTCATTATAGATATCAAGTGTGCTACACTTGTTGCATTAATAGTGCAAATTAAAATCATAGTTATAATTGTTAAGTGATGATTACTAATTAATAGACAAGCAAACCTGATGAAATTAATATTTATAAAAGGATGCATATCAAAACTCTTGCATGGGACTAGATGTTGAAGGAAAGGATTTATAAAATGTAAGAATAACAATATATATATAACTTGGATAATTTTGTGGATCGTGTTTAATACACTTTCCGTAATATGTAATTCGACCCTATTATTTGGGGTATCACGAATTCAGATATAAGATAATTCAAGAAACTCGATTTGAATTACAGGCTTTATTCAAATCCAAACACAGAATATCTTTGCTTTATTTCTCGTTTATCAGAGATTATTTTGACAGAATAACATGTAATCGTATTCTTAGTACATATATCGTTCATATACTTTACGTTCCGTATTTCCTTCATCGAAACACAATGTCCGAAATGGCCTATATATAGGCCACGAAAAACGGTTACCGGGCGGTTATGCCGGCGGTTACGGAGGAGGAGGCCGCCGCCGGCGGCTAGGCGGCGGTTATTCATATATAAATATATAAATAATTTCATGCTACAATATGTTTGTAAATATTCTTTTGTAATGGTCGGTCGTTTTATCATAGTAACACCAACAATATTATTATTACGTGGCTGGTTTTGTTATAAAGTAATAGCCACTTTATTTCCCACTGCATACGAAATCTTTGAAAACATGTTTTTGGTTAAGTTATGTTTACAGATTACGCAGTTTGAAAACATGAAATAATGGTTTTAAAAAGAAAAAATATTTTTCTCAAAATGACGGCGTTAGACTCTATCTCTCTTACATACATATACATTTATATCATTAAACAAAATAAGATAAAGATAAGATAGTCACATTAGTATTTTCTAAAACTGAAAGATGGACATAAATAAGATGACAAGAAGATGAAGAAATTATACATCAGTGTTCCTAATTCTCTAATAGGGTGGTGTTAACATAACCCTCTATATTAAATTAAGGTTATACATTCATACTATATTAAACCATACCCTCTCTACCCTATAGAAAAATTATGTAATAGGGCAAACTTTGACCGAACTACTTTTTCCGTCTAAAATTTATTGTTCATAAACAATAAACATATAGTTTAAGAAATTGTATATAATATAAGAATTAATAAGCAAAAATAATATTTTAGTCTTACATTTAATATTGTTTTGACTTATAAAAATATGTAATAATGATAACTAATTAAAGTAAAATAGAAATAGTAGTAATTAATGACAATCTTTTTTTAAAAGTAGGCGATTATTTTGAAATATACAAAAATCGACAATAATATTAGGACTGAAGAGTAATTTACATCTATACTATCTTGTAAAACATTTATGTCTTTTGTTTTACTCTTTTAATTTTAAATAATTTAAAATTATTAATTTACCTTAATATTAAATTAAATTAAAACTATTAAATAAAGTAATTATTTGGTAAATATAACGGATAATCTTATATACTATTTTAATAACTAACTATTTTAAAATAAAAATTATTAAAAGAATATATTATTAACAAATTTTAATAAACATAAAATTATATGATAAATAAGGAAGTTATACGTACGTCATTCTGACACGACATTAATTTCCAAAAGAATATTTTATTCTTTGGAATATATAACATTTAAAAAAGAAAAGACGATGCTAAATTGACAATGACACACCAAAAACATTGAAATACGAAAAAGAGAGAAAAAAAGGTATACATCGAATACTTAGAATTAAAAGGTTAAAATTGTAATAATTTTTAAATAAATTGAAAATTGAAATGATAGAAATTAAAAGAGAGGTGGGTGTGGAAGTCAGAAAAAGGCTTCTTTGGGTGGGTGAAACTTTACAGCTAAGATTGTGGCCCCCATCTCATCACACCACTAAATCAAACAAGATCTGATTTCGGATTCATTGCCTTAAACCCCGGGGCCCCGCTTACACACTGCACCTCATTCCATTTTCTCTAAACCCTTTGAATATTTTAACCAAAAATAACTAAAATTTTTTTTTAAACGGCGAGTTAGTTGCTAGTGGTTGAATTCGCAGTGATATCTATAAATAACAGTATGCGAATTCTAAGTCACGCTTCTGAGAGGATAAACCCCACTCCTTCACCACAGAAGAAAAACCCCCATGAGGAGACTTGATCCCAAGACCTTCCCATGTGGTAACAACCTCCTGACTACCAAGACAGAACCCCAATGGCAAAAATAACCAAATTACATATGTATATTCCTCGTATTATAATAATTTGTTTTTGTTCTTATAAACTTTTGAATTGATTTTCATATATATATATATATATATATATATATATATATATATATATATATATATATATATTAGCATTGTACCCATAATACAGCGGTTACGAATGTTTTTTTCTTGATAACTTAACCGTTTTTAAAACAATGGTGATTTGTTTCTTTTCTAAATTATAATGTGTTAATGAAATTTTATATTGATGGTAAAATTCAACAAGAATGTTGGTCTTATAACTCTATTCTATTTTAAGTATATTACACATTTAAAAGGGTAAATTGCATTAAAATACAATGAACTTTTTCTTAATTATCATTGTATACAACCAACTTTATTCTTTTAAAAAATAATACAATCAACTTTTCTAATCTTCCCATTGTATGCAAGTTGTTGTATACTATGGAAATTATGAAAAAGTTTATTGTATACAATGGTAGCTAAAGACTAGACACAGAAAAAAGTTGTTTGTATACAATGAAATTTTTTTGAAAGTTAGTTGTATTATTTTTAAGAATTTAAAGTTAGTTGTATACAGTGACAATTAAGATAAAGTTATTTGTATTTTCATGCATTTTGCCCCATTTATAAATCCAACAATTTTTATAAATTAAGATTGTATGTTATTTAGATTTAATATTTTTGGTTATATGTAATTTTTAATAATTAAGTTAAAATATTTATTATATGATAGAATATTCAATATGAAAAGTTTAATTATTAATATTTTAATGATTAATTTAATTTATATTATTTTGATTTTTTAAATAATCTTTATTTTGGAAGGTGTAGTTATTAAAATGGTAAATAAAATTGTAATTAACTCTATCAAAATAGTTGCTTTATTTAACAGTTTCCATTAATTGTAATATTAAGGGTAAAAATTAAGAGATTAAAAACACTTGAATGTTTTGTAGTATATATATATATATATATATATGTAGGGGAGGGTTCATGCGAAAAGCACGAAAAGCAATCATAATCTCTTATTTGTATTTAATCTAATGGATTAGATTAATCTTATTTTTATTTTTTTAATTCAAAGGGTATAATAGTAAGCACTATTTTTTTTCTCTCTCTTATTTTTCTTTCTCCTAAATTTTTTTAACAAAATAAATTAGAAATAATTTAATAGTAAATTAGTATTTTACGGTGTTCAACGATGAACACAACCAAATATTTTACGAGCTTTTAATCATTAAATTTTGTGTTTGTTACACTTTATTCACTAATAAATCTTGGTTTATATTGTTTTATCATTAAATGTTTTACTTTTTCTCTTTTTTTAATCATTACGTTTTTTCTTCTTTATATTTCTATATTATTTTTTCCAAATATCCTTAGTGAGTTGTAATTTTATTATTTTTTTCAAATTAATTCTTTTTTTTTCTGTTTTGATTTTTTCTAATTATTTTCTATGATCATTTTTATTGTTTTGAAAGATTTCCTAGATGTTCATTAGTAAACTATAATAATCCATAATCAAAATTAAAATTAATGCTATTTTGTTTTGAAACCATTAATAATTATATTCAGTAGTGAACATAAAGTTTTAAAAATTATATATTATGTTCGATAATAAACAATATAAAAGAAACAACAAAAAGTCTAAAAATCTGAATTCACTATTGAACATATCTTTATTCATAAATAAAGAAAACCCTAGTTTCCTGTCCAGAAAAAAAATACACATACACTTCATTAAGAAACCCAGATCTACACTTCATCCATCCATAAAGAAAATTAAAAACTGAGACATCTATGAACATCACAAAGGGTTGAAATATACCATTTAAAAAAATCTATTAATCACAAAAAAATGCATGTCATGCAATAGATCAAAAACAAACAAACAAAAAAAATAAAAAATGGTGTTGTCTAACTACTGCAGGCGAGGGAGATTAGGTAGAAAACAATGGTGTTGCTCGTGATTGATGATGGGTGAATACAATGATGTTCATTGTTATACCTGGTGCGTTCGGATCTTCAAAGTCGTGATTGAGGGAGATGTACTCGGTGCAAAAGAAACTCGATGGGGTGATGGATATATTCTCTTTGAGGTTATGAGAAATGGAAAGAGGAAGTGGTAGTGTTGCCCGGTTGTGGAAGAAAGGGTGTGGTCGGATGCGGAGGCGGTGGAGCTACGGCGGCGGGGCGGCCAAATCTGTGGATGCGGCGTTTGTAGATCCGGCGTCGTTCTCGGCAATAGGCTTCAGATCTATTCGTCGGTGTTGTATTGCATCAAGTTAATAAAAGGAGACATTTGTTGGTATTGCATTAAGTAAATCAAGGGAGGGAGCTATGTGAAGATTGTTCTCTAGCGAACTTGAATAAAAATGGGGCTAGGGATATGAGGATATGTAACACCCATAATTTTATTTATAAGTTAAAATGAGAAAGTGTATAAAGTAATATACGAGTTATAAATGGATATACATGATAAGATGTGGTTTTAAACTAGAGGGGTTAAAACCGTCAAAATAGAACTTGGAAAGGTTGGGGGACTAATTATGTAATTATCCCAAAGTTGTATTATATATAGCCATCTTTGACTAAATTTAGTCAAAGACTTTCATTTCTCCATTTGACACTCACGTACACCTTTGAGCAGCATGTTTCTCTCCATGTTTTGATCAAGAGCAGCAGATTTCAAGTCATTTAGAACCCTCCTAACTACCTTGCAAGCAGAAAGGTATGGTTTATGATTTTAGTTATCAAGTTAAGTGGGTTTTAGTTGATTCTATGGTGAATCAAAGATTTAAGCATGTTATTGTGATTATTACTTGTTTAGAAGTAGTTTGGGATGTAGGAAAACATTCCAGAATCATTAGAATGTATTTAAATGGAGTTTTGGAGGTGTTTTGGCCGGAGACAGCATGTATGTCGGCAAAACTGCTGTTGCCAGTTGAAGGGCACAGGCGTGCCCCTCATGATCCAACCGTGCCTCAGGGCGTACCTGAAAGGCACGGGCGTGACACGATAAGGTACGGGCGTGCCCCGTTCTAGAAAGGCCCAGATTGTACCTTCAGACCACGGGAGTACTTGGCTTTAGGCACGGGAGTACCTGGGTAGGAGGCACGAGCGTGCCTAGTGTTTTGTGCAGTTATTAAGTTCAGTAGAACTTTTGATTAATATATTTATTGGTATTATTTCATGTAGAGACTTTACATTGGCGTGCTCACTAGATTACTATCGATTGTGGACTGTTATATAACATTACAGACTATAAGGTGAGTCTTCTAGACTTCACTTCATATGTGCAGCATGTATGCTATTATATCAGATTATTAACATGTCATGTTATTCATATGTGTGTATAAGCTTGCTGCTTTGTGCATTAAGTCTCAGAGGTGGGGTGCTTACTGCTAAGTCCAGTAAGGCTCAATTATGGTACAGTACTGTGACCTATGTTGCTGACCTGGGTCTAGAACCAGAGGCTAGCATTGTTTGCCAGACATACGTGTATTATCTTCATATGATTTTATACGTGGGTTTATATGATGTTTAGTCTGGTTTACTCACTAAGCTCTCGTAGCTTATCAGATACGATTTTTAAAATGTTTTGCTGGTTTTAACAAAGACAAGGGCAAAGCTTCGGTTTGACTAGCATTTGATAAACTCTTGAAAATTATCGCCTGGTTTATAAACATCAAGTTTTTGGTACTAAAATTGTGACGGTATTTATGCGTGTATCTTTTGATACTTCAGATTTTAAAACAAGTTATGCCTCCGCTTTATGTCACACTTTTAAATGCGAACACTTATAGGTGTTTGATCTATTTATTTCAAATTTTTGGTTTTTGGGGCGTTACAGGATATAATTAAATGGCATGGGGTGGTTAGTTTATTTAGGGTATTGATTTGAGAATGGAAAATGTCACATTTGACCTTCCTGGTTTAATTTAATATCCTTATTATTTATGGTAATAACCATATTTCCATAACTAATCTTGACCATTATTTTAATCATCCAACGGTTCTAAAAGCTTCTTGCATTTTTCACAAATAAGATACTTTTCACATGAACCCCCCCCCCCTCTCTCTCTCTCTCTATATATATATATATATATATATATATATAGGGGAGGGTTAATGCGAGAAGCATGGCTATTGCGAGAAGTGCGAGAAGCGATCATAGCCTTTTATTTGTATTTTGATCTAATGACATATATTAATCATCTTTTTATTTATTTTTAATTCAAAAGGGCATAACAGTAAACCAATATTTTATATTTCCAATATATTCTCTTACTTATTTTTCTCTCTCTTAAATTTTAAATAAAAGTTAAAATATTTTACTAGTAAATTTAATTTTATAGTGTTTACTATAGTTTTTTATTTTGTTATTTCTCTAAGGTCTCCACTGTGTTCACTAGTGAATTTTTTTAACCACTCTTAAAATCTTGTATTTTATTTGTAATTCACATCTTCGGTTTGTTCACTAGTGCTAATATCACTATTCTTGTTTATATAAAGTTACATCTTGTTATTTACGTGTACATTTGTGTTCAATGATGAACTTGTAAAAATCCCCGTTGTGCTCCTAGTGAACCATGCCAAACCATTATGTTACTATTCAAAATATTAGGTTTAGTATTGACATATTTGTATGTATTCAATGTTGAACTAGTAAACAAAAAACATAAACTTGAACAAATTAAACGAAAGGAGAAGCTAATATATGTGTTCATAACTTAAAACAAAACTCAACGTTATGTGTTCACTAATAAACAATCATAAAAAATAAAGACTCATTATTTACGTTAATTAGTGGTTGAATCAAAAAAACTTATCAACAAAACCGTGAACATACCTAAAAGTATCAACTAGAGTGTTTACTAGTCAAAGTTATAACAAAACCCCAAATAAAAGAGACATCAGTATTTGATTGAAAAAGTTATAACAAAAATACAAATAAAAGAGAGATGCATATTTGATTGAACCTAAAATAACTAAACAGCACTTCATCACTTTAATATATAGCCACTCATGATGTTATGGCTACCAAATCTGATGGTGCTTGTCAAAATTATAAACAAATAAACAAAATAAAAAACTCACACATAGCATAAAAATTAAAGTAAAGAAAATGAGATGGTGATGATGACTAGAAGACGGTGTTGACTCCAGATCGTCATTGTAGATGAGGGGATGGATGCGAGTCAGGAAGGGCCGTGGTGGTAGGCGGCATGTCTTCCTTGGCAGGGTCGGTACTAGCCACGGTTTCTGCATAAGGTCGTGTGCGTTGGCGAGAAGGGTAGATGGTGGCGGGGCCGGCGACATCCTCTTCTCTCTGCAAAGGGTGGCGTCAACAGATCCTATCCTATGACATAGGAGATGGCACCACCTGGTACGTACATCCGCAATAAAAAATCACAAATTTGGGTAGCCATGAAGATTCATTTGTATTTGGAGGCAAGGGGAAGCCATGGAAACAAAAAGAAGAAAAGGAGATGGAAAGAAATTAGGGTTTTTGTTTTTGAGGAAGAAATAGAGAAACGTGAGTGAGGAAAATGATCTGGCAGCATAAATAATAGGGGGAAAGATATACATAATGTCCTTTTTACCCCTTTGGTAATTTAATGAATTTCCTTGTTTTTCAATATATTTACCAAAATACCACAACTAATCTCAGTCATTGATTAATCCATCGAACGAACCATAAAGCTTCTCGCAAAAAAGTTACTTCTCGCATGAACCACCCCCCCTCTCTCTCTCTCTCTCTCTCTCTATATATATATATATATATATATATATATATATATATATATAGCCCTCCAATTCCCCCTCCTTCAATTGGATTGCCCACCAATGAATTCCTTACATGCACCCTGCCACACTCAATCCCCACGCTCCTCATCCATGAATTCCATTATCTAAAATGAACGGCTAAGATTGGTTTTCGCAGTTCTCATACGAAAAAGAGTTCTTGTTTGAACCCTCCCCTATATATATATATATATATATATATATATATATAGGCAAAAGTTCACGAGAACTGTTTTTCGTACAAGAACTGCGAGAACCAATATTGGCTGTTCATTTTGGATAATGGAATTCATAGATGAATAGCGTGGGGGGATTAAGTGAGGTAGGGTGCATATAAGGAATTCATGAGTGGGAAATCCAATATAAGGAGGGGAAATTGGACGGCTAAGATTAGTTTTTGCGATTCTCGTACGAAAAACAGGTCTCGTTTGAACATTTACCTATATATATTGTAACGCCCATGATTTTTTTTTCAAAATCTCACCATCTATAAAAACCTTTAATTAAGAGCAAAAACATGCAGCGGAAGTCTTAAAAGTCATAAATGGAAATAGTTGTTTTCGCCATAGAGGTGATTACAGAATCCTTCATGAAATAAACTACGGGGTTACGACCGCAGTCATTCAAAAGTCAGTACAAGTTCGATGTTATGAATTTATTACATAACCGGATAATTTGTTGATACCAAAACATAAACCAGAACTAATACTACCCTCCTCGCAGAACCACAACCTTTAAGCCACCTGCACGAGTACGAGACACATTTCGAAAGAAACAAGTGTCAGCTTACGCTAACTGAGTCAATAGGAGTTGTAATCAAAAACCATAAAACATGTTTGTAAGTAGAATATGACATGTAAATAAACACCATATCCCACCTTTAACGTATTTGACCCGTACCGAGAACCCGCATATCACATAGCACCAAATGGGTCAAATATTCACAAGTCATTTCATGAAGTCAATCGCACATAATCATAATCATACCACATAATATTTCATAGATCATATCGTATCATAGCCGCATATATCATATCGCATAAATCATATCGCATAGATCATATCAAAGGATTATTCTGATGTAGAGTCTAAACCCACACTAGAAAACCCAAGGTTCACTACTTGCGTGCCCGGCCAACCTATGTTTTCAAGCAGGGCGTGACTCCCACCCGAGAACATAAATCCCGAGACTCCGCTTTCGCTACTCCGACGGTGTGAGTACAAATACTGCGTTGTCGTTCTAGTACGAGTCCAAACAAAGCCGATCGTATTTCAGCTTCTCCTCACACTCACGTGATGTATGATCTAGCCTCCTTGGCCTACATCACTCCAGTACTTGAACACCGAAGTGTCCACGTATCATGTGTCAAAATAGTCGTCTAGAAAGACCAAATGACTCTTGTTGGCTAGCACTTTAATCCTAGAAGGTCAATCATGCCAACTAGGCCCGCAAATCCGCAATATGGGTAATATCGTATTCTACCCCCGCCACAAAATACATGCATGCAATAACTCGTAAGTAGTCATATATAAATCCCAGTAAAATCATGAATAATAATATGCGTATTTCGTGTTTGATCATGCATGCAACGAGTATTTAATTTAGGACACATGACATGTATCATCAATCAATATATAGGTATATGTATAATCATCTTTATTTCGAAAATAAGATTTTGTCTATGTACTCGGTTTTGTAAAAGTCTACTGAACTCACCTCAGTCCAGAAATAAACCCACAATCTAGATTCGACGAACTACACTCTCGGATCGTCAAGAAATCGACCTCAACCGTCTCGAATAACCTAGATATGTAGAAAATATACTTTCGATCAAAGATATACGCGTCGCGAACTTAGAAAGTCCATCAAAACATGCTAGAACAACATGCATGTAGAATATCGAGCCATATAACTGAAATGTTAACTTAAGTCTAGAAGAATATACCTTTCGGGGTCACCAAAGCGAAACCACGCTCAAAACTACGCCCGAAACGCTATCTCCGTTCACCTCGCACCTCGAATACGAGTTCTAACGAGACCCGACACCCTTGAAAGTTCACTAAACTTGATATCTCTCGAAAAATGGGCAGAGTAACGAAGAGGTAGAAAAGTGTGTGTGAAATTCGGATGACAATGCTCTTATATTTATAGACCCATTTTTCTGGCCGACGCGTCACGTTGCGACCCCCGGACGCGTCGCGTCGCGACGTTCTGACACACGCAACCGTACCTGACACACGCTACCGCCTGTCACACGCAACCGACACGTGTCTTGCCACCCAGACGCGTCGCGTCGCGACCTATTATTTTTCAGAATTTTTATTTTTATTTTTCTTTTATTTTAAATTCCCATCTTTTCTACTACTTTTCTTTTCTTTTCTTTTAAATAATAATATTCCTTTATTATTATTACCAAGTTGAACTTCGAAAATAATATTCAATTCTCAATAAATATTATTAAAATATTCGGGTCGTTATATATATATATATATATATATATATATATATATATATATAGTGAAAAGTTCATTTAAGAACCGTTTTTATTGCGAGAACCGCGAGAACCAATCTTAGCCGTCCAATTCCCCCTACTTCTATTGGATTGTCCACCTATGAATTCCTTATATACACCCTTCCACACCCAAATCCCCCCACGCTCTCCATCCATCAATTCCATTATCCAAAATGAACGGCTAAGATTGGTTCTCGCGATTCTCGCAATTCTCGCAATAAAACGGTTCTCAAATGAATATTCACCTATATATATATATATATTAAGAATACACCGCTAGTTAAATTTGTCAAAAGATTATTATTATTATTATTATTTTGAAAGAATGCAAGTTTTTCATGATAAAGAAAATAAAAATAGAACTCTAGGAGAAAACTAGCTAGCGAAACGAGTGACACAAGTTAGGCCACATAACTCGCAAGATAGGAAGCCTAGCTAGATGCTAAATACATTTTAGCACACGTTTAAATAAACCACTAATTTAATAATAAATGTTTGAAGAACTGAGTGACGTGCTAGATATTAATTACCAAACACATGTGGTTTCAAAAAAACTAGTTTCAGGCTTGATCTTCTCGTTACAACGGATTAAATATATATAGTTATTCTATGAAAAAGGTTTAAATATTTAAAAAAAATTCATGAATTATGTTATAAATTTACATTTTTGTGCCTTTTATTTAGTTTGTATATGTATAACTATTATTTAGAGTTAGTTGGTTAAACGATCATTTAGCTTAACTATTTTTATCGATCTTTGACTTCTAAAGTGGTGAAGACTATGCATTATGAATTATTTTGTGACGTGTCTCTTCCTTTTTATGGATTCCGTTTATAATCTCTGTTAAGTCAGGATAAAAAATAATTTTACCCTTATTAAATTATAAGTTTTAATTAATTATATATACAATAAAAAAATTCTGTTCGATGATAACAAGGGTTTCGATTATGGAGGGGTGGTGGCGGAAATGCCTGTGTTAAGTTTTGGTGGTGGTTGCGGTGTGCTCAAATCTTCCAGATTTGGTGGCGGTGCTCAGATCTGGTGGCGGCGGTACTCAGAGGGTGATGGCGGTGCATAGAGGAGAGTAAAAGGGAGATAATTGAGATGAGAGATTGGTGCTAGTGGGTGGTAGTGGAAGACGGTGGTTCTTGAGAGGGGAAAAAGAGTGAGCTGAGAGATTGAAAGTGTGAGAAAGAGAGAGAGAGAGAGAGAGAGAGAGAGAGAGAGAGAGAGAGAAAGTGTGTGTGTGTTTAGAGAGAGGGAGAGTATAACCTTGAAATAAAATTGTTGTCTTAAGTCATACCTTATGAAACGTCATGGCCTTACCATGACTCCCAGGACTTGAAGTTCGACAATACCACCACGCCTGGTCTCATGTTATTTATAACCTTGATTTCATGAATTCAAAATCAAGGGTTTTATGATGAAAACATACAACCTCGTTAAACGGGCTGAAGAATATTGCTTGGTAAAAACATATTTCATGAATTCAAGCAGCTTAAGATATTAATGATCAAACAAATGTATTAGTTCATTGGAAGAGTTTGGCTTCTTGATTCAAGCTTTGGAGTAGATTCGTTTAACTTCAAAAAAAGACAGTTGGACATTTTCGCTTTCATCAAGTGGAGAGTTCTTCGTTAAAAATCTTGCTGGAATTATTAGAAAGAAGATGCTGCCAAGCCAGAATATAAACACGAACGACATTTGGAACAAGTGGCTACCAAGTAAAGTTAACATATGCTATTGGAGATCCTGCCAAAATGCTCTCCCTAGTATGGTTAACTTGGTGGCAAGAGGCGTGCCGATTCAAGAGGTTTGCTGCCATCTTTGCTCGGAGCATGAGGAGTCCCTATCACACTTATTCTTTGCGTACTCGAAGGTGGTTTCTTCGTGGAAGAAAATTTTTGGTTGGCTTAACATTCCGCTTGCGCTAATTGCTTCCTTTTCCGAAATCTCTACGCAGGACCGGTCCAAACATATTTGGGGCCTTGAGCAATAATAAAATAAAGGCCCCTAAAATTACATCTATACAAAGAAATTAATAGTAAAATTCACATATAATTGAACATCAAATTTTGAACAAACAACTTAAAGCTCTGTAAAATCTAGATGTTGAGTTGCTATTTTCTATTGTTTTAATTCATGTTTATAAACTACTTTATTTACATGATCAAAAGATAACTATAAACAATGCAAACTTACCGCTGTTGATTTTTAAAGATCCCTGATTCTCAATTTTAAGTGAATTGAACTCATCATATTTAAAAATTGGACATCCAAATTGCTAGTCTAACATCAAGTCAACTTCAACAACCTGCTAGTAAAATTATAGTTTCATCCATGTAATAAAAAGCCTTATACAAGCACGAAGTTGCTTTCATAAAAGTCAATGCAACCAAAAGTATCTACAATCACATATTCATATGCCAAGAAAAAGTAACAATTTTCAATGGTTACTGTAATTATGTCTTTGTGTAATGCAAATGCAAAGAAACAATATATAGTTGTCAAACACTCAAACCACAAAATCAAGAAAACCTGCTGTTAGTCTGTTAAACCAATACAATAGAGGGATATCATGAATCAGAAGCATACCTATAAGTGACAGGAAGAATTTAAAGAAGATTATAACTGCTAATTGATGGAGCTCCGCAGGTGAATGAGATAATATATATGATCGCTTTACAATTTGTTGTAGGAACAATAGTTCGTCAATAGAGCCCTAATTATCTAATCTCCAAAGAAACTCCCAAAAACTTACAGATTGTATAGTTGTATTCGGTCAACGAGCGTCGTTTTTGTGTGTTGTTTCCGTATCTTCTCATTTTTCCAATGATTAACGATTTTCGTATCTTCTCCTTTTTCCAACAATTTTGGAATCTTCTCCAAAGAAACTCCCCAATCGATTATTTTATCTTCTCTTTTTTCCAAGGATTTCGGTATCTTCTCCAAAGAAACTCCCCAATTGATTCTTTATCTTCTCCTTTTTCCAACGTGCGCCGTTTCCGTTTCCATTTCCATTGCTTTACCACTTTCACGCCCGAAAAATGAAGAAACGCGCACAGCTGCCCCTTGCCGACCTACTTGAAGTTGGGGCCTTTCTCACGAATTATGTGCTTAAATTTCTTCGTTACCGGGCTTAATACATATATGGGTCCCTAAAAAATATGAGCCTTGGGCGGCTGCCCTAGTGGCCCAGGGCCGCCCCTGTCTCTACGATTAGTCGTCATCTTGGCTAAAAATTGTCCGTCCCTAGAAGACTTTTCGAAGGAATTGCTTCGGCACTCATTTGGGGATATTTGAAAGTGGAGAAATAAAGTAGTTTATGCAGCGGAGTCGGCGAAGGAAACGATTCTAAGGGAGGATTTATTCTCGATGGTTCAACACAACTCTCTTTTTTGGATCCAAAATAGAAGCAGGAAATAAGTTGCTTTCTAATTTCATGTTGGACTCGATCTTTTCATATATATAAATCAAAGAAAATTTTTCACAGGCCAAAGTCGAAAATGGAATGATCTATTGCATGAAAATGGGTGATCGTTAAGTTGTGACACTTTGTGTAATATGCAAATGGAGAAATTAATAGTATTCCACATGCAAAACAAGAGGATGTGACAAGATAAAAATTGAGGATCTATATTCAAGTACGTGTTCAATGATTTTCGGCCGAAAAATGATATATCCTCCTACTATTTCTTTCTACTTCATTCTCTTACTTATCACAAGATAACATGTGGAGTTCACTAATTCTCTTTCCTCACTTCCTCTATTGATTTTAACTCTTGTATTGATCTTGTGAGTAAGAGGATAAGTAAGAGGAAAAAGTAGAAGAATATATAATTAATGTCTTCAGCTTGAGACATATGCATTGTTTTTTTGTTTTATTGGAGTTCTAATGAAAGTTTTTATTAGAAAAAAAACAGTTTGAAATACAAAATATTCATTTTTATATTCCCCTTTATCACGTAAAACATAGTATGGTATAAGCTCAGGTCAATTTACTAATTCTAGCCAACATATATAATCATACATCAACATGCATTCCCGGTAATATAAACTATACATCGAACCACCCTGGATGCCACTCAAGGTTACATCATTTCCTTCACCATTATCACTCCAAAAAACCCCAAAAATTTTCATTTTGTGACCTTGAACTACCTTTTTTATGTCTATTCCGGTGTAAAAATAATAAAGAAAAAGGTATAAGGACCATGACGAGCGGTATTGACATGCCGAGCCTCTCACTGTAATGACAGTGACCGCAAGAGTGTAATGGAACGCTGCCCTGGATGACCCTAGCACGTGCAACACTTGCTCTTAGGATATCTATGTAATTTACTTCATGCTAGAAACACATATAATATTAAAACTAGAAGAATGATAACCATGGTTTTTAGTGATATAGATTTGAGTAAAACAAGATAGTAATTTATTTTAAAAAATAACAATCATAACTTATGTTTTAAATCAACTTTTAATGTTTGTAAAAAATTCTACATTAATTATCTTTTACTTTGATTTTAACTCTCTATACATGAGTATTAGTTACCATTTAAAAAACTAAAAATATTTTTTTATTCTTATCCACAACCTAAGAATCATATTTAATTAAAACATGAAAAATAAGGAAAATTTCCATATTGTTGACAAAAAGTTAATATTTTAATTAGTGCAGAGTTCATTTGTGAAATTTCAAAACTCTAGATATTTTAAATCATTAATGTAAAATTGGTGTTGGTAAAACTTAAAAAACTATACATTCATAATTAAGTTAAATCATCACAAGTAAAATACTATCAAGATGCTATGCATGTGGTCATATAATCCAACCCATTAAACTCCAACATAAGGTCTTCCACTATATACCACTGTCGTACCGTGTAATGATGCGGCAGTGACTAGTTTTTGTTTTACAACATGTCGCTTTCAAAAATATAATGATATGTTATTCACATGACTCAATGTCATAAAAAAATTTCTTTAGCATCTTGTCCATTTTTTCAATTTTTTTTTTGCATAAACTATTTTATTAATTTTAAAAGACATTAAAATAAGAAAAAAGATTTATATTTATGAAATAAAAAGAGAGAAGTTGATAAGATTTTGAAAATTATGATGATATAGATGGATAATTGTTTTTGAATGAGAATATATTTTAAATGAATAAAAAGTTAAAAGTAAATTAGGAAAGAGAATATAATTGTTAAAAATTAAATGGATGAGATTAATTTAAATAAAATAAAAGATCAAAATGTTATTTTAATTAAATTTTAAAAATTCATAGATAGTGAGTTACCAAAGCCGCCACTATTATTTTAAATTGCATACTTGCATTAAAGTTAAATTATTTATCTCTTGGATGTATTTGCAAATTGCAATCAACTCCAAAATATATATTGCTACTTAGTCCTTTGGAGATGTTCGATCTTGACCGAGAAACCTCTACCAGTTTACCTCCTAAAAACCCTAATTCACAATTCTAAGTGCTCCACCTCAGCTCTCTTGACCTCATGTGAAAATGAAGAACACATGAAAGATGAAACAAATGGGCATTTTAACCAAGTAATCATAATAAACCTCACTTGACATGATTGGCCCCTCCAGTTAGAATCTTGGTAAGCTCTTGCTCAAAGTTGATCTTCCATATATTATTGACAATTTACTCTCCAACTACACATTTACTAGAATATACCAAACAATCATAATACCCAACTAACTTTAGAGTAAATTACTTAAATGGTCTATGTACTTTGATAAACAAATTTAATGGCTTAGATCTTTAAATTTATAGAATTACTAAGATCGTTCATACTATTCAAAGTTTGTTACAATGCTAATCCTTTAAATAGAGAGATATTAATATGCATCGTTAGACATATTATTTCAAAAGTATTTTAGTCATATACTTGCTCTCTCTCAATAATATGTTCATTTTCTCCCCCCTTTACGAACAATTCTTCCAATCAAAGCATATGTTCCCTGAAAATCTTGACTTTTCCGTTCAAAAAGGGTAAAATATTCTCCTATTCTTCGTCATCGCATCCATAAACCCCCTTCATTCTCTTCCCCACCACTACCTCCGGTAAACCTGCTTCATCACCTTCTCCACCACTGCCCCTCCACCACTGTAGTTGACAATACTACAAAAAGTATCTAATATGTTAGCCTTTTTTCTACGCTGTTTTAACAAGTGCGTATATTTTTGTCAAGTTATTCGCACTTGTAAACACGTATAATATGGCTACATTTTTTAGCGTGAAGAAACATAGTAAATCATAATATGTTCGCAATAATAATTGTAGAGAAATAATATTCATAATATTAAGTGAACACAAAATTAATCTACACTTAAAAGTGTAGAAATTAAATCTTTGCACCAAATTTATTTGCGCTTCCCTTGAGTGTAGAAGCATGAAGAAACTTGGTGTAAAGAATTGATCTCTAGGCTTTTAAGTGTAGACAAACTAAATTTCATACGCACTTTCAAGTGCGAACATTCTTTTTCTTCACTTATAAGTGCGAACGTAGTAGGTTCTTGCACTAAAAAATGTAGTCATTTTATACACATTTTAAGTGCTAACAGTTTGACAATTTTATGCACTTCTATAAAATTAAAATGCGAAGAAATCAAGTTTTTATTGTAGTGCAAACTTAAACCTTACATTGCATTTGTCCTCACAAACTCAAACCTACTTCCGATTACACCATCAAGATGGTTCTCTCCGGCCCCCTCTCATAGATCTTTAAAAACAAGTCCAGTGATGGTGGTGTTGATGTCAATTAACAGTGGCATAGGCTAAACGTGGTGGTGGTGGCCGTGACATTTCTAAGAATGGTGGTCAGATAACATGAAATTATGGGACAACAGGGGATAAGTAGTGAGACTTAATTGGTAGTAAAATAATGACGGAGTCAAAATGAAATGATGGCAACCATGAGCTTTGGTTCATCTCACGACCGGCCAAATTCTTTTTTTCATTTCAATGATTTTTTTAGGATTTCAATAACCATATTTTCTCACGATGCTCTCCATTATCTTTCAATCTTCAAGTGCGTTTGTGTCTTCACATTGTTGCCCTTTTGTTTTGGTGAAAAATGTTTTTAGAGTGTTTTGTGGTTATGAAAGCATTTAATTGACTTTCATTGACATCTCTTAGTCAAAGAATGTGGAAAAGTTGCAAGGTTGAAGAAAAAGATAAATCACTCGAAACTCGATAGTTGCAAGTTGTGGACGTAGTGATGTTTTCCGACCTCCTATGCTGTTGGGTTTTTTAAGAGAGAGGATTAGAAAGAGACAGAGTTTAAGAGAGATTCTTAAAGAATGGTGCTAAAAAACAAAATAATTCTTAAAAGACTATAATGCTCTTAATATTAGACAAACAAACGTGTAATTTAAATGGATTTTTAGTTAAATGAATGACATTGTAACAAAGTATGTATAGTACAAACCATCTCAGTAATTTTCAAACATATAGGATTAAACAGGTGATTTTTACCTAACCACATGAACAATTTAAGTAATTTACTCCAAATATTATTTTAGTAAACCTAAATTCTCAACATCCAATACCATTACTAAATAGTGCATCTATAACCCTTTATCCTTATATTATTGTGCTCATACCTTATGCAACTTAGACTAACATGCTTAGCAAGATGAGTCAATCCCTTTAAAATAGCTTCCATCTCCGAACCAATACAAATTGGTTTTTCCATTAGAAGTTGTTCTCTAGGTTTTTGCTCGTGACCATTTTAGACGTTTATTTTACTATTTGTATAGTATTGTGATTCATAATCACATTTTCCAGCTTCACGTTCCGATCAAAGTTCTAGGAAGAGCATGAGGAGTTTGGAAAGCATAAAGTTTATTCAAAGTCTATCATTAAACACCCAGTGTTAACCTAGCACACTTTAGGATGCGTTACGTGCAAAATTTACTTTGACAATCATTGGCACCAACAAATAAAAGATCTCATCCTGAGAAGTCAAGAATGAGTCCTTTTTAGAAATAATAAAGGACCAATAACACAAGTAGTTTTCTTGTAAAAGAACCGATAAAACACATATAAATGATAACTTTGTTTCCACGATGGTAGTCTAGTGGTTGGGGGGACATATAATCTATAGTAAAAGTTTACGGAATAAATTTGGACACATGCCTTTTAACTTTGAGTTATGCGGTTTACCTCTACACTTTTGGTTGTGAAAACGGTTGGTAGAGGCTCCCAAAAGTTTGAGCAACCCTTTTTTAATGATGATAATAGATAACTCACAAACTAAAATTCAACATGGTCAAATCCTTATTAAGTAATTACTCATTTTTGTTTTTGCATAAGGAGTTGTTTAGTCAAATTACCTTTGTAATTTAGATTTGATTAGATAAAAGGGTAGCTTAACAATTACTTAGAATTTATGTAAGTTGGTTCAGACTAACTAGTGAGCTCTAGACAGACAAAGTTTTCTATGTAAATTTTTGATAACTTAATGACTCTCAAGCTAAGTTTGGGAGTACAAGTTTGAAGACTTGGAGATAAGTTCATGATCAAAGACCGAATAATTTCA
Source organism: Dittrichia graveolens (assembly GCA_038502395.1). Lineage (NCBI taxonomy): Eukaryota > Viridiplantae > Streptophyta > Magnoliopsida > Asterales > Asteraceae > Dittrichia > Dittrichia graveolens. The sequence continues at coordinate 93,018,230 of JARJIL010000001.1, read as the reverse complement.
AGTTGTGGAACTTAGATCTAAGAAAAATGTCAACCCTAAGACTTTAAATATGTTTAAAAGTCTTTCACTGATTACAGACTCCTATATCTACGTTGAGTAAGGAAGATTTAAGATATCCATAGTAATCTATTCGTTGAAAATGGTAGATAAGTTAGATTTAAAGATTAGATTAGGATAAGTTCAAAATAAATGTGTATTTATAGATAGGTTAGATTTAATCTGACATCTTAATCAATTTAGAGGTAACTTGCTTTTGGTGGGCTAACATTTGCGAGTAGGAGTGTTTAGGGTATTTTCGGTATGGAGATTTTTGGAGCTGGCAACCTTTTGTTTTGAAAGAAAAGGCTACAGGTCATGTTCGGATGAAAAGGCTTGAAACTTTTTTTATACAAAAAAGTTCTGAAATAAAAAGCTTCTTGAAGTAGCTTTTAAAACTAGTTAGAAGCTTTGTATATACCACATTACCTAAATACCCTCTTTAATTGTTTTATAATTTCTTCAATTTTTATAATTTATCCTTAAAAGTCATTTTACATTATTAAGCTCAAGCTACTAGCTAATTTGCCGAACACATATATAACTAAAATAAACAGCTTTAAGCTCCAGCTACCACCTTCAACTACCAGATTCCAGCCATTTCCGTCAAACACACCCTTAGGCTCTGTTTGTTTCGTGGTATTTCCTGGGATTGAGATTTTAAATCCTAAGAAATCCTGTGTTTGTTTGGAAAAAAGATTTCAAATGATAGGATTTCCGTGAAATCATACCAAATACTTTATACATGGGATTTTATAAATCCTCCCACCCCTAGTATTTTCAAATCCATAAACAAAAGAATTTTCAAATTACCATATTACCCCCACTCCCTACTACCCCCACCCCTTACTACTACACCCCTACGCAACCCTCACCCTACCCCACCCCTACCCTACCCTACCCCACCCCATCCCTACCCTACCCTACACTTACCCTACCCCCAACCTACCTAACCTACCTTACCCCATCCCTACCCTACCCTACCCTACACTTACCCTACCCCCAACCTACCTAACCTACCCTACCCCATCCCTACCCTACCTCCACCCTAACCTACCACAACCTCACCCTACCTTACCTTACCTTACCCACCCTACCCTCACCCTCTAGTAACTAGTTTGTGAGATCCATTATTAGTATTTTTGATCAAGGTCGTCCGTTAGATCTTGATTTAAATGTTGAAGAATTGAAAGATTTAATAAAACATTCAACACAAAGTTTTAAAGTAGGGTCAAATATGATTTAACCTTTAAACTTTGCACTAAAAAATGGTTTAGCCCTTAAACTCTTTTAATGAATTTTTAATCCCTAAACTTGTTACAATCAATTGTTTTAACCATGTGACTTGCTATAGCAAGTTACTAAACGTTTGAAATATCAGTTTAATCCCTAACCTTGACCTTCTATTACAAGTCCAAGTAGTAATCAAATGAATAACAATCAAACATAACAACAATCGAACGAAGAGAAGGAAAATCCAAAGAACCAGTTCAAACGCCAAACATCAATCTTGAGTGCTAATCGAGAACAAAACAACAATCGCAAACAGTTGACAAGGGTTTAAACAAACATAATCGCAATCGAAGTGCAATTGCCAACCAACAATCGTTAGTATTAATCATGGACAGACAACGGTCGACTCCCTCCAACCCAATTAGGGTTTAATCGAGAGTTATTTTTTAAGTAAATGAGATTACGTTTTATCGTGGAGGACACTTTGTCATGGGCTTATTGGTTGGGCCAGTTGTAATAGGTAATTTGCATTTTGATTAGGGATGAAAATTAGTAAGTAAAATTAGATTAAGCCTTAAATGAATTATTATGGAAAGTTTAAGGATTAAAACATTTGTTAAAATAGTTTAGGGGCTAAACTATTTTTAAGTACAAAGTTTAGGGGTTAAATCTTATTTGACCTTTTAAAGTATACTGCTTTGTTCATTATTCCTTTGATTGTGTATTTAACTCTTCTTTTACATAAGAAGATGATTTTTAACAAGTTTTTGTCACATACAACAATTATAACTTTTATTTCTCTATAATCTTACTATATTTTATTCGTATGCACATATATAAAGATATGATAGTTAAAGCAACCGCTATTTATTATGAGTGACACAAAGTTATTATTTATAAATCATTCCACTTTTATATATAGTCAATTGTTTGTTAGTCTCTTTGAGACCAACAGAATTATTGATAAATCAATCTATAAAACGTCAACAAAAGATTGAAGTCTTTTTTCGTAGATTGCTAAAAAAACAAAATGTATTTGTTTTTAAGTTTAAGCACATTGACAAATTAGACAATATGCTCTGACGACTTCTTTCTTATTTAAAAAATAAAACATGGGCAATTTTTTTAATATTATACTGAAATCTGACCTATTTTCTTTTTAAATTAGAGAGTGATAATACAGTTGACGGTAAAAATATATTTATAGACGGTGGATTATCAATTCTATGCATGTCCTTGGGAAAAGAATCGTGAAAGTGGATCATGAGTTTGTGCAATATTGTTGTAGGGATTTTTGTACATTGGCAAAATGAAGAAATTACTTTAATAATTTGGTGTTTAATGATAAAAGATTTTTGACGTCATCGATTATGGATAAGATTCAAGCAACTCTTTTTATTTAGATTATATTTAGGGCCAAATGTCGTGATTAATATGAATGATGCGGTGTTCTAACCCATTTTTTTGTTTTGGCTTTGTAACATTTTTTCTAGCATACTTACAAGATCTACTTTAATATATATATATATATATATATATATATATATATATATATATATATATATATATATATATATATATATATATATATATAGGGGAATGTTTATTTGAGAACCGTTTTTATTACGAGAACCGCGAGAACCAATCTTAGCCGTTCATTTTGGATAAGGGAGTTTATGGATGAAGAACGTGGGGGGATTAAATGTGGTAGGGTGTATGTAAGGAATTCATGGGTGGACAATATAATTGAAGGAGGGGGAATTCGACGACTAAGATTGGTTCTCGCAATAAAAATGGTTCTCAAATGAACTTTTCATTATATATATATATACTAGCATCGTACCCGCGCAATGCTGCGGAGTCGAATAGTTTTTGTTTTACAATATGCCGATTTCAAAAATGTAATGATATGTTATTCGCAAAATTCAATGTCACAAAATTTTTTTTTTTAGCAACATGTCCCATTTTTTTTCAAATTTTCTTTTATTTGTATAAACTATTTTATTAATTTTAAAAATAAAATCTAAAAAACATTAAAATAAGGAAAAAAAATCATATTTGTGAAATAAGGATAGAGAAGTTAATAAGATATTAGAAATTATGTTGTTATAGGTGTATAATTATGTTTGTGTGAGAGTATATTTTAATTGAATAAAAAGTTAAAGTAAATTAGGAGAGATATTGAAATGGTTAAAGATTAAGTAAATGAGATTAAGTTAAATATAATGAAAGGCTAAGATGTTGTTTTGATTGAATTTTAAGAAGTATTAAAATTAAAGAGAAGAGAAAGTGTTAAATACTTTATATAGTAGTATATATATTTTAACAGTAAAAATCAAGATAAATTTAACAGTAAAAATCAAGATTAACGGCACATAATTACCGATTTACGGACTACGTTTAAAATCAAAACGCGATAACACCTTTTTCTCGTTTCTCAAAGCAATTTCACCACTCTTTTTCCTTTTCTTACTCCGTGCAAAGCAACAGCAGCAAACCTTTTTCACTTCACACACACACATTCTCTCTCTAAAACAATCAAGAAGCAGAAGAAGAGAGAGATGGGCGATGGCAAAGGCTCTACACTAGTTCATCTACTAGTTGTCATCTTATGCTTAGTTGCTTTTGGTTTCGCCATTGCTGCCGAACGCCGTCGTAGCACTGTAAACTCGCTTTCTCTCGTCTAAATCCAACTGTTTATGTTGAATTCTGTTGTTATTTAGGGTTTCGTAGAGCCAAGTATCACTAGTGCTTGAATCTGTTGTTCACATTGATTTTTTTCCTACATGTTAGGTAACGATCATTTCTGCAGGTAGGGTTACGAAATTTGCGTCTCTAAATTCCTCCCTTGAAGTTTATTCTTTGGATTCTTAAGATCTAGGTTTTAGATGTGAATAGTTTGAGGCTTTGAGCTCGTATGAATTCGTATATGATTTGCCGTGTCATCTAGATTGATATTTTAATTAGTTGTAAATTTGGCTAGAGGTCTGCCTTTTTGTTGTTGCTACGGAATTGGTTATGTTATTTATTTTGAAACAATTGGCTTTGTTTGAGTGTTTTTTGTCAAAGCAAAGGTATTACAAATCTTTCTTTTATATTTATTGTTTATATATATTCGGATAGATTTATGTATTCTTATATATATATGGAGATCGAATATTAGTTTCTTTAGAGTGTGACTTGACTAAGAATTGTATGTTGACCCGAATGAAGTGCAAAAAAAATAAAAACCCGAATATTAAAACCGATGGGATAAGTGACCTGTTTAATAGTTTCGGATTTGTCTTGGATAGGGCACGGCCGAATGGTTGCTAGGGTTTTCGTTGTAAAGTATTTGTAGCTAGGGTTTATGTAACACTTGAATAATGAATAAGAGACACGCGGTTCCTGCCCGTGGATGTAGGTCAATCTGATTGACCAAACCACCTAAATTCTTTGTCATGTTTTTATTCTTTGTTTCTTTAATGCTTGCATAACAAGTATGAAGTATCTTTGATTGTAACTATAAATATAAAGATCGCGGGGAGTCTTTGAACACGTGCAGTATGCTCGATCGCATAAGGACTCCATTACTTTAGGGTCTCCACGTTTTTAGGGTTATAAAGATTATAAAAAATTTAACTTCGGCTAATTTGGGTTGGTTTTTAGCATTAAGTAGATGTGTATGCGTTTTAGAACATCATATAATTCGATTCCTTCAAACATAATATAAAAATTGAAGTATTTTAATGATTTTCGAAATTAGTCAAAGAAATGAGTCATGGCCCATGGGTATGAGCAGCTGAGTTTGTGAAAATGATTCCGAATGGTTCAATATGTTTTTGAATTTAATAAATTATTTTATATGTTCTTTATAAATGTTTTAAACATTCAATGATAGTAATACAATAGATTGTCAAGTGTTGTGACTATTGTTTCAGTGTTTTGGATGGTTAAATTGAATTCACAATATTAATTAAACGCTATTATAGGAATTTAAATTTTTTAATTTAAGGGCTTCCTTTATTGTTATAGCATAAGGTCACCAAAATCCATGGGACGGCCCTGCAACATGTTCATGGGATGCATCTAGTGTAGGAAATCCATGGGATGGTGAATGGTCCTACTTTATGTAGAAAATACAAGCTTCGGCCTTCGAGTTTGAGTTAGTGTAGACTATGACGAGTTACAAATGTTCATGGGATGCATGTAGATTGTGCAACATGACTTTTGTGTGGAATGACTCTTGGGTTCTTTTTTTACCTAGATTTCTATACCTGTTATATGAATACAATGTCTCTCTATGTAACATAGGGACTATAATAGTACTGTGTGACATTCATCAATTGGAAACTTAGTTGTGTTGAAATGGAATTTTTAATAGTGTGACATGTAATAGGGAGCGAGCATAGACTATTGAAAACTCAATAAAGCAAATGCTAAACTCAAAATGCAAATGAACATACTCAAGTTCTTGGTAAATTTGTGGAAGTGGATCCAATTCATATCATTGTTTGTTTGTAGCATGATTAAAGATGTAAATGCTTCTTACCAACCTAATCACTATCTGAATGCAGCAAAGTGCAGTATATGTTCACTGATTTGATTAGGAAAGTTAAATTTCATCTCCAAGATTTGAATAGACAGGGACGTATGTATTCCTTTAGGAGCAAATTTTATTTCATGACTTTAACTGCTATCCTGAGTCTGGGAAAATTATAAAACATCATTGGATCCATTTGTCTTCATGCTGCATGTTCATGTGGATGTTAATGGTACAAACTTGCATTCTTTTTTTCATGTAATGAATCAACATCTTTATGACAGGGAACCATTCATACAGACGATAGGACCAATTCTACTTATTGTGTATACGATTCAGATGTTGCAACTGGATACGGTGTCGGGGCCTTCTTATTTCTCCTCTCGGGTGAATCATTGCTTATGAGTGTGACCAAATGCATGTGTTTTGGAAGGCCGTTAGCACCTGGTGGAAATCGAGCTTGGACAATCATCTATTTTACATCATCATGGTATGCATTTCCTGTCTTTTTGAGCCTTTTCATCCTTCTGTAGTCAGCACTATCCACCAGCTGAGCTGAACATTTGCAGGATGACATTTGTGGTTGCGGAAGCTTGTCTGATTGCGGGGGCAAAGAAAAATGCTTATCACACGAAATACAAAAGTATGACGGAAAGCTTTTCATGTGACACATTAAGGAAAGGCGTTTTTGTTGCAGGGGCAGTGTTTGTAGTGGCAACCATGATTTTGAATGTGTATTACTACATGTACTTTACCAAGGCTACAACGCAGCCTGCTCACAAATCCAACAGTTCTACTTCAACTGTTGGTATGGCCGGTTATGCATAGTATATCTTATTCTATTTTAAGGTAGATCGAAATTTCACTACTTTAAACATGTACATTTAGCATCCGGTTGCAGTAATTTATCCGATATGGGAATTTGTGGCTATTCAAAGATCCACTGCTGCATAAAGATTGAATTTTTACGGGTTGAGTTGGGTGTAAAAGAAGGTCAAAGACCGGGAAGATTTTACTTGCCTTTATACCCACTAAAATTTGGATTCAAGTCATGTTTGTGACTTTGTGTGTAACTGAATCTGGTTTCGTTTTTATAATGTAGGTTTTCGGGTATTTAGGTTTTGATTTGGATTCAGGTTGTGTTTTGTCCTTGGTCTTAGAGAAACCAACCTTAAAAGGAGGTGTTTTCAAAAGTAAAAACCAAGGTTTATAGCTTAATGTAACGGAAAATAAATGTTAACCGTGAAAAATATTAAAATATTATACAACTTAATTAATTCAAACCTTTAACTACATACATATAATAAAAATAACTGTTTTCCCCCTTTTTATTGGTCCCATCTAAATGCTCCAAAATTGGGTTAGTTGATAATAAAGTTAGTCCTACGTTTAATTGGTTCATCAAATTACACAAAATTAGTTCTTCTTCGTGTATGCTATTGTAATTGAGTGGTAGCTGTTGTTTAGATGTAAATCTGTAATAGTGGTCGACGGAGTCTTAATATACAATAATAGACATTTGCTCTTTAATTTGTTGGTCGATCATATTGTACATATGTAACACCCCGATTCCGGAATGGAACCGGAGGTTACACATATGATAAATAACAGAATATAAACAATATTTATCTTCGATTAATAATCTTACTAATAAAAATTTAAATGGCTCAAAACTTCAAATGAAACAAACATGTCAAAAGTCAAACTAAAAGAAATTAAACTACCTATGAAAACCTACTTTCTTGATAGCTTCAAGGTCCAGCCCTCGTTCGCACGTTCCTTGAACCATAGATTACCTGCTGCATAGAAGGGAAATGCGGCTAAGCCGTGGCCCAGTGCGTGGATAAACGAAAACAAAGAATAACATGTACAACATATATATGAATATCCTATAGGATTAGTCTGATATCAAAGTCAACAAAACTAATAAATACAATCTCAAAGTCAAAGGAATCAGAGGGGTATGTTATACAAACCGAGCTCCAAAATTATGAACACCCGCTTAATCAATAAGACAAGTGCTTCACCCATAAAATTTGCACAAGGAGTTGCAGACCCACATGTGCACCTTGGTGAATGGGGTATTGGACACTATGCCACCATCCACAAACCAAAACTAAAACAGAAACAATGGTTAACCCATATGCCCTTTAAACAAAAATAGCTCTTAGAGCCAATCCCTGAGGTGACGTCGTGAACTGATCACACTGTCACGGAAGTGTTACACCACCGGTGCCACAATGACGCACCTATGATATCCCCATAGGTGGATAATATCATAATAGCTCGCATACCAGAGTACAATTAACAAAAGGCAAAAATAGGAGAGCAACAATAATAGGGCAACATATATTTCACATGATAAACGATAACAAAGTGGCCTATCTAATAGGCAATAACTAAGCATAATCTGAAGGCAATATCAATCCGAATGTGACAAGGATCATTAATGATCTAGCAATATCAAAAGGTCAATAGAAAATGGGTCAACATAAAAGAAAAGAATTTTGACCCGCTAAGGGTATGAACCAAACAAAGTAGGAAACACCACAGACTTAAACTATGAAACAAACAACAAGAATCTCTATTTAAGAGATAGATATCTGTACCAATAGACAAAATAGACTCATATGAAAGGAAATAAGAATCCGTAACGAATCATGAATCAAGCAAAATAAGAACATGAGAGGGACATCAGTTCGATAATCAAAATAACCACATAATGGTCTAAGAATCCATACCAATAATCATATATCGTAATAGACAAAGAATCTGTACAAACAACTATAATAATTGTAAGAAGAGGTAAGAATCCGTACCTTGCTTTCACGATCAAAGATGTCCAAACACTACTAATAGCTTCAAGTTTAATCCTTTTTCCCTTCGTCTAAAATATATAAATTACCGTTAGTAATTATCTTTATTCTCATTCTTTTCTTTTGTTGCTAATTTAGATTGTTATATGGTTTAGAATTTATTACTATTATCCTTCACAAGTTAACCTAACAAGTGGATTTTTAATGCTATAATGATTACCTAAATCAAGTTTAAATAAACTAAGATATTATACGGTTAACCTTTACTGTAGATTTTTAAAATAGACACTTCTTATTTATATATATGAAAAGTTCAAACGAGAACTGTTTTTTGTACAAGAACTGCGAGAACCAATCTTAGCGGTCCAATTCCCCCTCCTTCAATTGGATTGCCCACCTATGAATTTCTTATATGTACCCTGCCACACTCAATCCCCAAATGCTGATAATTGCTGCAACAGTTCTCATGGCACGCCTTTCACCCAAAGTGAAGGTATTAATATTTCGGTGTACTTAAGAAACCTCTCTTGTCATTGATTGCTCTATCTTCAATATATTGGCTTAACCAAGTTAGCAAATGAAATTATAGGTACTTTGAAATGGAAAAGGAACGAGGAAGATCCAACCATACTTGTCCCATGTTATATAATCAACATTAAACTCAAAGATATTATTCCAACAGATACTCGACTTCTTGAGGGTGATCATCTAAAGATAGACAAGGTTTCTTATTGTTATTATAATCAACATTAAACTCAAGGATATTATCCCAACAGATACTCAAAACACATTTATAAGTCAAGTTGTGCATAAGTCTTGATGAATTATTTAGGGGCGTTATGATATATAGTTTATAATTATATATTTGTCGAGTTCCTTATTTTTGATGTAATATTTGATTGTTTTGATATAATATATTTGTGTAAGATAAATAATTATTCTTGTTTGTATAGGGATTCTTTTAATTCAATTGTGTAATTCAATTTGTGTAATACAATTGTTATTTTGTTTGTTGGTTGAATATTGTTGGTCCACGATAGCACGAAACAACAAAAAAAACAAAATTTTTTTTTTTTTTAAAAGCATAAACAATCGGACCCGGTTAATTAACTAAAAAACAGGGCTTAAAAGTGACTATTTAAACTTGATAAGGAAACAATTAGACCCTGTTTTTTATATATAAACCAGGCTTAAAAATGACTTTCGAACCCGGTTTTTTAACCGGGCCTGAATCACAGACTTTCAGGCTCCTCCCTATTCAGACCCCCACCAAAACCGGGTCTGAATGCCTTAAATAACCGGGCCTAAAAGTCTTTTTTGTAGTAGTGCATGAATTCCACTTAACACTTGAATGACCAAGATTGGTTCTCATCGTTATCGTACGAAAAACAGATCTCGTTTAAACGCTCTCCTATATATATATATATATATATATATATATATATATATATATATATTATGTGGATATTCAAGTCAATTATCCGTAACTATTTCAGAACCGAGTAGTCGTTCCAAGTCTTATTAATACTATTCTTGGTTATCTAATAGTAATTAAACTCACTTAAGAATGACAATTTACGTAAATATTTCTCAAAACTGAAATTAGTTAATTCTTAGTAAACACCCTAGCCTATTTGTTAACAATAAACTAGTCAACCTATGTAGTTTTCCTTGTTGATTGATTTTCGATTCATTCATTTCTCTATTTTAAGGAGACAATTCCACTTAATATGTTAAGTGTAGTTTATAACTCATTCGTGTTCATGGAGTATCAACACCCGTTATTATTAAGTTTATGAACCACTCTAATGGTAGTCATGTGCTAACTCTTTCAATTTAACATCCCACAATAGTTTCTAGTGTGACCTACTGTTCATAATATCAGCCTAAACATAAGATTAATGAGCTTAAAGAAAGAAACTTGTGATAACAAATTAATATACTATTCATTCCATGTTAACAACTGCCACCATTTTGTTCTTTTCCTTTCACATGAGTTAAACAATTTCAAGGCTGCTGTTTAACTCATTGCAATCTAAGTTCAGGTAGTTGAATCCTCTAGCAACACTGTTATTCTAAAATTCAAAGACTGTGAAGTGTCAACAGGTCAGTTGCTTTCAATTTGATCATTCATATGCTGAATGTTATTAGCAATTAAGGCAGTCATTTACATCAGGAGATAGCTCAGATCTTACAGAAACTAAAAACGTCTTGAAAACATTAATATATCAAATAAATTCTGATTCTTAACCCATAGAAAGTTAGCAGCTTATATAAGTTCATCAATTGGGTTTAATCCATGGTAAAGTGGGTTTAAAATTGTGATGATGTAGGTTCGTATTTAACTCAATTAACGATATTATCTTACTGGAAATCATGATGGTCGAACCAAAGGTACTAAGTAAAGATAAAAACAGTTTTCGCAGTTCTCGTACGAAAAATAGTTCCCGTTTAAACTTTTCCCCCTCTCTCTATATATACACAAAGGTTCGGATGCGAACGTTCGCACCGTGCGAACGATTGCAAAACAATGCTCCATGCCGTGGACTAACACCCCACGACGTGAGGCCTTTTCAAAATTGCGGCTGAATTATCTATATTATCTATATGTGTGTTGTGTGTTTATTTAGATATATACAGTCATATACATATAAAGGGTGAAATGATCAAGATGCGCTATTTTTAGACAAGATGCAATATTTTTTGATAAAATATAGTTGTTTTTGATTGAATGCAATGGTTTTATACTAGATGTAGTGAGTTTTTAAATGAGAAATAATTGAATATCTCACCAAGATGTAATAGTTGAAGGGGACTTTATGTTTATTAGCCGAGATGAAATAATTTTAAGTTGGATGAAGTGATTTTATAGACAAAATACAGTGTTCCTAGCATTCCTATTTTAAGACTGTTTCTATTGGATTCATCCAAAGTCATTAACTAAATTAAATGTTTGTATGATACACGAGTTATTTTTTTTAAAAAATAAATGTTAAACATTAGTAAAAAAATATTAAATAATTATAAAACACAAAAGAAATGAAAATTAAAAAAAATCACGACAGGCGGTGTCAACATCAAGACCAGCGGTGGAAGCATCGACGCAAGGGGGGGACAATCATGATGAAAGAAATGCGGTACTATGATACGAAGAGAAGTGACTGTATTTCTTGTACAAGCCATCGATTATTATCGTTATAATTATAAGCAATAAGGTTAAATAAAGGGCAAATTGCATTAAAACACAATGAACTTTGTCTTATTTACAATTATATACAATCAACTTTATTTTCTTAAAAATAATATAGCCAATTTTCATAATCCTCACCTTGTATGCAACTTGTTGTATACTAGGAAAGACTTTGCATACAATGAAAGTTATGGCAAAGTTGATTGTATACAATGGTAACTAAACAACAAACATATAAAAAAGTTGTTTGCATACAATGAGAGAATTATGAAAGTTAATTGTATTATTTTTAAAATTTTCAGTCCAAATTTAAAATTTTCAAATCTCAATTTAAAACCTATTTTACACATACTTGCGGAAGCATTTTTCATTTTCTGTAATATTTCAACAATAAACATTATCAATAAATATAATCCAAAACTTTTGGTGTTACCACAGTCAATCTTACGACCATAATCTAAAGAGTAGGAAATCCAAGATTACCGGAATGCAATCAATCCAGTACTATGCCCAAGGCATCTACCCACCTCACCAAAGTCTCTATACAACCTGCGGATACAAAACATTTAAACCACATTGTTAGCTATAAACATAGCTAGTGAGTATAACCAAAAAAACCTTTTGTCTTTACAAAACCTAGTCATCATTTTTCTCTTTTGAAAACACAAGTTTGGCAATCCATATACTTCAAAATCGTACACATAAACACATAAGGATGCGGTTCTGTCCATTGGGCCACAATGTATCCACGTGGTAGCTAGCCACGGTCAACACATGCCCGCATGGGGGATAACCACATTACCCCGTCAAGGTGGGGGATGCACAAAGCAGTCCACCATACAACGGTTATCTGGAGTGTAAGCCCTGTTCACCAAATCCACTCGTGTTGCCCCGGGTTCGGTGGCTTGTCAGTCCAGTGAACCCACACGGTCATGATGGCTACTGACATACCCCTCCACTCTCTGCACCGATCCCTCAACCACCCGTACATCGCAGTTCCTCAATTGCCGAAGCCACATGAACCCGTGCACGTCTCAATGGCTAGGAACCCTATGGTACAGAGTTCATATCACACAGTGGTCCGGACCAAATCACATACCCCAAAGGGTCACATAAGCACATACCCCAAAGGGTCACATAAATCATATGCCAACAAGGCTAAATATTACATGCCATAAAGGCCACAAATCACATGCCATAAAGGCTAAGTAATCCAAGCATACAAGCTTATCACAAAATACATACGGGTCACAATTCATATCACTTGAGCATAAATGCTCAACCATTAAAACCACATTTGGCATCTCAATGCCCAAAACATCATTAGTATAAACGTATCTTTCAATTAATCAAAATCATTTAACAGTTGGCATCTCAATGCCCAAAACATCATTAATATAAACATATCTTTCACTTCTCAAAACCATGTTTGTTGTTTCAAAATCAAAGTTCACTCCAATATGGAGTACCATGTTTCAAAAACCATATTCGTTATTACCAAATCAAAGCTTACTCCTACATGGAGTATCGGTTTCAAAACCGTCATGTAAAAACAAACTATAACATAGACCATCTCCAAAATGGAGCAATGGTCCTATTTGAAAACCATTTTTTTTCAAAATACATCATATAATGAATTCGTAATCTCTACATTCTTTAGATTCATCAATCATCTTGAAAACATTTGCAATTCATGTAAATCACATTATAAACAAAGCCATAGTCCACATCCTTTAATTCATCAAATTTCATCAACAATTGCCAAACAATCCAAATCACAATCAAGATGACTTGTATATTTAACAAAAGTTGGGTATCCGCAGGGTGTACTTACCTGAGGGTGTGATGAGGATCATAACCCCATCCAAACCAAAGCTCAAACACTTGATCATAAACCTATGATCACCAAGACACAAGGTTAACTTACATAGTTAACCAAAAACAAGATTTCTAGACTCAATTCTAGCCTTAGACACCATTTCGGGTCTAAAAAGACTTCATTTATCCTTTATAAAACCTTAGAATCAATCCCCAAACAAGTACATAGCCAAATGGGGTCAAAACATGAGTTTTTGTAAGTTTCAGGGTGTCTCGCGCCACGAGAAAATCTCTGGAAAACTTCATCTTCTACACGCGACGCGTCGCGCCGCGACACCCATCCTGTCGCGCCACGACGGGGCCTGCACAGATCGGTTTCTTCCTTTTTCTTGGCTGTAAGTTCCAAATTTCCATTTTTCTTAACATTAAACTACATACCAACCATCAAAACTTTTAAAATTCGACAAAAACAATCTCATACAACAAATATCTTCACTTTTTAAACACAGTCCATCATCAAAACCCAAACTTCAACAATTTCCCAATTTTTTTACCCATTTGCCATACTTCAACACAATCAACCAAAAATCACTACAAATCACAACCAAAACTTGAAATCAAACACAAAACAAGTTAAAACTTACTTGATTCCCAAAGCCAAGCTTGATTGCTAATTCCTTGCTCCAAAACCCAAGCCTTGATGATGGTTTAAGTGTTAAAGCACACAACTTTCAACTAAAAACACCATAAACTTCAAGATTTTCCCTTGATTCTTCTTTATTCTTTAAAACCCACTCTAGCTCTCTCTCTACCCCACTCTCTTGATGGTTCCGGATGAATGAAGATATTTGACCATCAAATGGGTCAAATAACACTTATACACAGACAATATATTTGACCATCAAATGGGTCAAATAACACTTATACACAGACAATTACACTTCTAGTCCTCCCATTTGCCTATGATTTGCACTATAAACCTTGCACTCCCTACCCCTTTACACTTATTTACCCATTTTAGTTTATGAAACACAAGCACACTAGTAACAATTAAATACCATCAAAAGACATAATTTTTACCAATTCTTACTAAAACTTGCATTTGCATATATTTTATAATTTCATAAAATTTCGGGTATTACATATTTCATCCATGTGTATAACATGGCTTGAATTTCACCTACCACCAATGCACCGAGAACTTTTGCCCATTAAATGTCATATTATTCCGAGATTTCCATACAACCTAAATAAGATTGCCTAGCGCTGCTTCAAAAAATTTCTTCTTGTTCTTCGAAGTTCCGAATTCTAGCATGCCACAAATCATTTGCTCTAATGTGGAATGTTGATCCATAGTTAAATTACACCGGTTTAGTAACCATTTCCATATCTTCTTTTACTACAGGACAAACGTGAAAAATATGCTCCTTCATTTCCAATTTAAAATCACCCATTGGACATAAGCCTAAAGGAATGAAAATGCTTTGAATATAGAGATTGACCATTTCCAATTCAAAATCACCCATGGGACATAAGGCTGAAGGAATGAAAATGCTTCACATATAGAGATTGACTAGTGTATGTATCTGATTTAGCAAAACTCTCCAAACAAAACAGTTAATTAGAAGGGGTAGTCACTTATTCCAAAAACATTTGCTTGAAAGAGAATTATTTGCCATACTTTCTAATAATGCAACGAAGAGACTTGATTGAAAGAGCCTCACTAAGATCACCTTTCCACCTTCATAGATCTTTACTATTAGTAAGAGAAACGTGTTTTAAAAATTTTCTAGCGTCATTATTTGGGCTAACAATTGTGTCATATCTTTTATTAATATCCTCTTATATTATTCTATTTTTTTCTACTTATCGTCTTACTCACAAGATAAAAAATAAATCGAAGTAATATTCATAATAATACAATGATAAAATATCTTTGAAAAAAGTTAATTGGTCTTTTATTAAGATTATCTTTTTCTATTTCTTTTCTACTTTTTCTTATTTTATTCTTTTGTATAATTTATTATTTTTTTTATTACCTTTTTCTGCTTAAGGTCATATTGGAAGGAGGTTTTTATATGAGTAAACGTATGACCTTTTAAAATCTAAATCTTAGCTCCTATACATTGCTTATGAAGAATTGGGTACCTAATCATCGTTCAACAATCAAAATTAAATGTTTACTACTGGCTTTGATATTATTTTTTAACTATCCAATAATTGACGAACTCCTTCAATCACGGATACAATGGAAGAAGAGGAAACAGAAGAAGAATAGACTCAGTATTAAATAAACACGTATTCTAGTTTTCGTAATGATAGCCTAGCAGTTAAGAAATAAAATTATATTTTAATTATTAATTAGAAAAAGCTTACAAGATTCTTAGATTTTGTAGGAGTATCATCTTGACTTTCTTTTGGTAAAAGACAACGTACGTTGTCCCTATACATAGACGAGCTAGGCATTAGGCATATGATATAAAACACCTATGAATAATATAATTAATACACACAAAACTAAACAACTTCTTCACTCGCAAGAATTAGAGGATAAATTAAATATATATAAGTATATAAAATACCTTGACTTGTAAGACGAGAATATATTCAACGAATGCTGTTTTGTTCGATAACTTTTCCAGCATTTTTAAATTATATATATCTGATCTAATTCATTATGCACAATTAAAAAGCATACAATTGACCAACACATTGAATCATATTGTTACTACCAACGTTAAAGTATAAACCAATCGTAGGACCAACATAAAAGGTGGATAAATGAACAAGGATATTTGTTGGAAAACATGGATTATTCCATTTATAAATAGCTAGGGTTTTTGTTTTGTTTTTTCTATTCATCAGACAAACTATAAGCTTTGTTTAATAAAGAGTTTCACAATTGAAACAAATCTTCATGTTTTTGTGATTCCATGTGCGTGCAATAAAGAGTTATAAGAATTCGTTGCTTCCATCCACAATTGATATCAGAGTTTTGTCTCAATTTCAATTTTTTGGAGAGAGAGTGTGTGATCTGAGCTTGTTCACTCTTAGATCGTCGGTATTTCCAGACTTTAGGTTCAGACACATAGATTCATGGTTTAATCATTGGGATTTTCAATTAAAGATTCATACAGAAAGTTAGTAATCGTTTTAGTTGGTTGAGAAGATGGAAAACACAAAGTGTTGGTAATTTCCAATTATAAAGGGATAAGTCTTACATAAGGAGTTGTAAAGATAATCAATATCTATCAATACAAGTTGGTATTAGGATAGAATTAAAAGTCATGTATTATGATAGAGTTAAAAGTCCTAGTTTTGTGGTTATCCATAGATATAATTCTAGTATATATACAGGTTGATATCAAGTATAGGGTATCACGAGAGGGAGTGATTGTAACAAAGTTTTGAGTTATTTTCTTTGTTATAATAAGAGATATTCCTGCAATTCTTTGTGTTCTTGGTTCACCTTTATATAGTTTGCTTTCAATAATTGGTATCAGAGCCAGCCAATTATTGAGGGCCTCGATCATGGCAGATAACGCTTCACCATCGATTGGGAGTACGAAGGAGGGATCGTCGTTTTCATTCCATGTTCCAATGTTGAATGCAACAAGCTACACGGTGTGGGCAATTCGAATGAAGGTAATTCTCAACGTGCATCAAGTATGGGATACCATTGATCCAGGCTCATCTGACCAGAAGAAAAATAATATGGCAATAGCCGTCTTATTCCAAGCGATTCCGGAAGACCTCATCTTGCAAGTCGGCACGATGAGCACATCGAAAGCAATCTGGGATGCAATTAAAACTCAAAATCTTGGAGCAGACATGGTGAGGGAGGCCCGTCTACAGACTCTCATGACTGAATTCGACAACTTGAAGATGAAGGAATCAAGCACTATTGATGAATATGCAAGCCAACTATCAGGAATCGCATCAAAGTCGGCTTCGCTTGGAGAAACTCTTGATGAAAAGAAATTAGTCAAGAAATTTCTCACCAGCTTGCCAAGAAAATTCATTCACATAGTGGCTTCCATTGAACAAATTCTCGATCTGAATATTGTCAAGTTTGAAGATGTGGTCGGACGATTGAAGGCATATGAAGAACGAATTCGTGATGACGACTCAACAACTGATCAAGGAAAATTGTTGTTTAACAAAACAGCAACCACTCGCAACTCAGATTCCGGTAGGGGAGGAGGACGAGGGGGACGTGGATCAGGGAGAGGACGCGGTGGGGGTCACCAATCTCAAAATCATAATCGATCCACAACTAATGATGAGACTGATAAATCAAAGAACAAGACCAAGGATCGATCTAAAATTCAATGTTATAGATGTGACAAGTTTGGTCACCTCGCTTCTCTATGCCCAGATCGAAAGACAAAACAAAAACCTGAGACTCATGTATCTGAAGTTGAAGATCAAGACCCTCAGTTGTTCATGGCCAAGACCCTTTATGAGATAATCCTCTTGAACGAAGACGGTGTAATCCCGAGCAGATATGAATCTCAAGCTGGAAATAGTGACCTTTGGTATTTGGATAATGGTGCTAGTAACCACATGACCGGCAATCTCTCGTTTTTCACCGAATTAAACAAACGAATAGGGGGAAGAGTTAAGTTTGGTGATGATTCATTTGTTGATATACAAGGAAAAGGGTCTATTTTTTCGAAGGAGAAGGAGGCAGCCAAAAATTACTTACCGATATCTATTACATTCCAGAACTTAACTAATATCATTAGTTTGGGTCAAGCAACTGAAAGTGGGTGTGAGGTTACAATGAAAGGAGATTATTTGTTTCTTTGTGACAGCCGAAAAGCCTTACTTTTCAAGGTAAAAAGATCGTTAAATAGACTCTACAAAACAAGAGTTCCAGTTGGAAAACCGATCTGCCTACAAGGTCGACTTGATGATCCGGGATGGCTATGGCATGCAAGACTAGGGCACACTAGTTTTGACACAATTACCACGATGTTGAAGAAAAACCTTGTCTCCGGCTTACCACTTATCACCAGCAATAACCAACTATGCGAGTCATGCTTGGTTGGTAAACATGCTCGAAAGCCATTCCCTAAACAGACACCATATCGAGCAAGTAAGACGTTGGAACTAATTCATGGAGATTTATGTGGCCCGATATCGCCACCTATAATAGGTGGAAATAGGTACATCTTTGTACTAATTGATGATTTTTCCCGTTTTATGTGGTCTTACCTCATGCAGGAGAAAAGCAAAGCCATACTCTACTTTAAGAAATTTAAAGAAAAAGTAGAGAATGAAACAGACAATAAAATAAAGGTATTGCGAACCAATAGAGGTGGAGAATTTACGTCACGAGATTTCAAGAATATGTGTGATGATCATGGAATAGTGAGACATCTCACAGCACCATATTCACCACAACAAAACGGAGTAGTCGAAAGGCGAAACCGTACATTACTTGAGATGGTAAGAAGCATGTTAAAAACTAAACAAGTTCCTAATGCATACTGGGGAGAAGCTGTTCCACATGCAACGTACATCATAAATAGAATTCCAACAAGAGCACTCAATGAGACAACCCCATATGAATGTTTTTATCATCGTAAACCAAATATCAATCATTTAAGGATATTTGGGTCGGTCGCATACATGAAAATTATTGGTAAGCATCTAAATAAACTCGATGATCGATCCAAGAAGGTGGTGTATTTTGGAACTAAATCAGGTTCTAAAGCCTATCGGCTTTATGATCCTGTAACCCGTAAAATCATAGTCACCCGGGACGTCATTTTTTATGAAAGCACGAAATGGAGTTGGAATGAAGACCCCAAATCAATGTTAAAACCAGGGATGTTTTGGGTACAATGGCAGAATCTGGTTGACACTGGAGAGGGACAGGTAGCGGATGATATAAATCAAGATATGGAACCTGGGTCTAGTACAAACAGGAATGAAGAAGAAGTGCCGGCTGACCCCGAACCAGAAGTTGAAAACCACGTTGGTCAGGGCGCTAGACATCAAGCTGAACCAAACCAAGAACAACCTGATCCAGTCCATTTGCGCAGACCAGTCCGAGATACCCATTTGCCACGAAGATTTGATGATTTTGAAGTAAATTTCTTCGCTGAAAATCATGAACTTCTACTATCATATGGAGAAGATGAACCACCAAACTATTTGGAAGCCAAAAATAATCCAAAGTGGGTGAGTGCTATGGAGGAAGAAATAGCTTCCATTGAGAAGAATGGTACGTGGAAGCTAGTCACGCGACCAAGTAACACGACGATCATCGGTTTAAAATGGGTATTTAAGTTAAAACGTGATGCAAGTGGATCTATATGCAAATATAAAGCCCGGCTCGTAGCAAAAGGATATCTACAACAACCCGGTGTGGATTTTGATGAAGTATTTGCACCCGTTGCGCGTATTGAAACCGTTCGGATTCTTATTGCTCTTGCAGCTTCAAAAGGCTGGGAATTACATCATCTAGATGTAAAATCAGCTTTCTTACATGGTGAACTCCAAGAAGAGGTGTTCGTTAGCCAACCAGAGGACTTTGTGAAGAAAGGAAAAGAAGGTTCGGTGTACAAATTGGTAAAAGCTCTATACGGACTATGACAAGCACCACGCACATGGAATATATAACTAGATGGAATTTTAAAAAATATGAAGTTTCAAAAGTGCGTGCAAGAACAGGCCGTATATCGAAGGAGCATTGGAGATGAGTTAATTATTGTTGGTATCTATGTTGATGACTTGGTTGTAACGGGAACAAGCACCAACATCATACTAAATTTTAAGCAAGCAATGGCTACAAATTTTGATATGACTGATCTGGGTGTGTTAAGGTATTATTTGGGTATTGAAGTATATCAGCAAAAAGGTGACATTATAATTACACAAGAAGGCTATGCAAGAAAAGTTCTCAAAGAAGCAGGAATGTTTGACTGCAATCCTACTTTGATTCCTATGGAG
Organism: Dittrichia graveolens; assembly: GCA_038502395.1. NCBI lineage: Eukaryota > Viridiplantae > Streptophyta > Magnoliopsida > Asterales > Asteraceae > Dittrichia > Dittrichia graveolens. The sequence goes on along the minus strand of JARJIL010000001.1, from coordinate 92,997,652 downwards.
GCAAATGCAAAATTTTCAAAAGAAGACAACGAAGAAGACACATATGCTACCACATATCGAAGTCTTGTAGGAAGGCTAAGATACTTGTTACAAACAAGACCCGATCTCTCATATGCTGTAGGCATTACAAGTAGGTATATGCAAGCCCCAAAGAAATCTCACATGATGGCAATAAAGCAGATTCTAAGGTAAGTGAAAGGAACATTGGGGTATGGGATTAAATATGTTCATGGGGAACCTTTAGAATTGGTCGGATATAGCGATAGTAGTCACAACATCGACCAAGATGATGGGAGAAGCACAACCGGGCAAATTTTCTACCTAGGAAGGTCACCAATTACTTGGTGCTCACAAAAACAAGAAACAGTAGCATTATCTTCATGTGAAGCCGAGTACATGGCAGCAAGTGCAGCAAGTTGTCAAGCGATCTGGTTACGTGACGTTCTTGGAGAAATAACCGGATCCAAATTACAAGAAGTAGTGATTAAAGTTGATAATACATCAGCAATTGCTTTGGTAAAAAATCCGGTTTTTCATGGTCGAAGTAAGCACATAAAGTCTCGCTATCACTACATTCGTGAACGAGTTGAGGAGAAGGAAATTTTAGTGGAGCATATTAGTGGGAAGGAACAACGTGCTGATATTCTAACGAAGGCGCTTGCTAAGATCAAGTTCGTTGAAATGCGCAAGCTTCTTGGTGTGGAGAATCTCTCAATTTCCATTCGGAAATTAGGGGGGTGAATGTTGGTAATTTCCAATTATAAAGGGATAAGTCTTACATAAGGAGTTGTAAGGATAATCAATATCTATCAATACAAGTTGGTATTAGGATAGAATTAAAAGTCCTGTATTATGATAGAGTTAAAAGTCCTAGTTTTGTGGTTATCCACAGATATAATTCTAGTATATATACAGGTTGATATCAAGTATAGGGTATCACGAGAGGGAGTGATTGTAACAAAGTTTTAAGTTATTTTCTTTGTTATAATAAGAGATATTCCTGCAATTCTGTGTGTTCTTGGTTCACCTTTATATAGTTTGCTTTCAATACAAAGTTTGAAAGACACAAGTTTGATGGGATGAATGATTTGTTGGTTCTATGTGCACAAGACACAAATTAATACGATATTACTGATAATAAATAAACCCATAGGGTCACACATTTACAATCAATGGACACCAATTACATATTTGAATATGATTTAAATATGTTTCCAACTCATTATATATATATATATAAGTATATATGCATTGTTGCATATTATTATTTATGTAAAATAATAATATCACTCTTATATATTGATATAAGGTAATGCATATCAAATACATAAATATAAACATATGATTTTATATATATGTATGAATATATATATATATATATATATGTATGTATAAATATATATTTGTTACAAGTAAATTGTTACTAGTAACAATTATATAAATGTATGTATATCCTTATTACAAGTAAAGAGTTACTAGTAACAATCAAGTATGTATATAAAATACATGTAGATGTATTTTATACATAGTATGACATATCTAGTATATCTTTTATATATTTAAAAGATTAATAGCTAGAAATTCTCACAATGAGCAAGAAAGGGGCCATATGGTGTAATCTTGCATAAGACTTAACCAAGACATGCATGTATGGGACAAGTAAGGAAACAAGAGGCAAGAGGGGACCCTCCCCCCTCTAATTTTCGTCCATAATGCAAGGGAGGGGGTCCTCCCTCTCTTGCTTTGCTTCTTGACTTTTATAATTACATGCATGGTCCCTTTTGTAACATACTTGCATGCTATCACCTTTCTTTGTGTTCTTAGAATTGTTCTAAGTGTTTTATACCTGAAAAACATCCTTACTCTCTAGTATTGGTGTTCTTCAAGTTAGCAACGGTGATACATAAACACATACTCAAAATACATACATCTTGTTCAAGAAGAAGAAAAAAGGTTGTTGCTTGCTTTCTTGAATTTCAAGGGTTGGAGAGACTAGCATCTTGGAGGTGTTGGACTCATTGATTTGTAGATACCTTGGAGGAAGTCTCTACTTGGCTTCTCATTGATCAACCACTTTACCAACGGTTTTATCACGCTACAAAGGTTGTAGTTCTAAACACCCTATGGTTGTTTTGTTTCTTAAGGCTTGCATATGGATCATTGGTGGGGAGTTTTAAAAAGTTTAAAATTGTTGTTCATGCTTCCGTTGCTAAAATATATTTTGAAAAACCGAACAAACCCCAACTGTGGTATCAGAGCCACTTATGTATAGTTTTAAGAAACTTTTTAAGTATGTATTGTTTAAGAAAATAGACAACTTTTCTTTTCTTAGAAAAGTTGTGGATTTTCTTGTTGGCAACTTATATATGTTTATATATTTATTTTGGGAAACAACCAAACCACATGCATGTTTGGTTGTAAAAGTTGCCTAAATATCAAGTGTTGATATATATGTTTGTTTGAGTGTATGTTGTGCATAACAAGCCATAGACCTTTTGTGATGTGTTGTAAATTCGATTTGGTTGTAAAATTATTCTTTCATTTGGTATGTAATAATAATTTTAGTTTTGTTTCATCTTGTTGTATTTTGTAAGTAGTAGAATAGTTTAGACTAGTTTACTTTTATATAAATGTAACAAGATGAAGAAATGACCAAGTTGGAGTTTTCAAGTGTGGTGGAGTCAACCATGAAGGCTTGGAATCATTTGCACTACAAGGAGTTGTTTTGGCAAGTGAGAGCTTCAAATTCATCACAAGAGGAATATTTGGTCCTTAGTTATGACTTGGTATTTTTGTATGGCTCACAAAAATACCACTTAGGATAAAGCTTGGTTATGCACTTATACATGTTATTTGTGTGTGTTTATGTTTATATTATTATGTATGGTTGAAAATAGGATTTTTGCATGCTAGATAATATTTTTGACATAATATAAATCACACAATGGGAGTTTGGTATTTTAAGTTGACATAACATAAGATGTAAAATGAATTTTATATAAAAAGAGTTTTTTAAAGATTAAAATTCATTATGCCAATATATATATATATATATATATGAGTTTTATAAAATAGAGATTTTAAAACTCAACCAAACTCCATTCAAGCTTAATAATAAAATGGTTTTATTACAAGCTAAAATTGGTCGTATTCGCGCGCTCGAAACTACACACGTTAATATAGGATATTAATACTAGTTTAAAATTGAACGCGTTGAGAGTTCGTAAAATATGGATTTTAAGAATTCTCAAGACCAATATATATATATATATATAATATGATTTTATCAAAACGTGGACTTATTATTGTATGCATGCAATACTAGTCACACGACTCGTTTTGTTTTATTTAATAAATATACAAAACGGTAAAAGCCCTTTTTCAAAACGTAAGTCTATGCCATCCCATTTTAAGACACTCCCTTGTTGCAACGACACTCACATGGAGAGAGCATTAGCCAAACGCGTGGATTGTTTTTGTAACAACCGAGGTGTTTTTCCGCGAATTCCATGAACGTCTTGGGCCGGAAATTCACCGTCTTGAAATAGGACGACTTAATCGGAATCTTATTACGGAGAGAGCATTAGCCAAACGTAAGGAAGCCCGAGGCATAGATGGGATCAAACATGCCAAAATTGACAATCGTTGTCTAGGATCCCATAAAGATCTAGGAATTACATACGAGATGTAATTGTTAAACGTTACCTACCTTGTTGTTTTAACTTGATGGAGAGAGCATTAGCCAAACATTCAAGGTTAAGTTCAACTTGGATCCTAGCCTTTAAAAATTAAATAATTTTATAATTCTAAAGGGTATTAATTATTAAAGGATTAAATATCGAAAATACTAAATTGAACTTTGTTAATTAGATGGCCCCTAACTCAACTACGCCCGTTAACAACTTATCTCTTCGTTCAATCTTAGAGAAAGAAAAACTCAATGGTACAAATTTCTTAGACTGGTATCGTAACTTGAGAATTGTTCTTAAGCACGAAAAGAAATTGTACGTACTTGAGGATCCCGTCTCTGAGGAACCTCCAATGACTGCGGCTAAAGCCGTTAGGGATGCTTGGGTGAAGCATTCCGACGACTCGGTCGAAGTTGCATGCCTCATGCTTGCTACCATGTCTCCGGATCTTCAAAAGAACCTTGAGGAGCATGGAGCATATGAGATGCTTCGCCAGCTTAAGGAAATGTTCCAAAAGCAAGCGAAGCAAGAACGCTTTGAGGTCACTCGAGCCTTCTATGTATGCAAGATGGAGGAAGGTCAATCCATTAGCGACTATGTGCTAAAGATGAAAGGATACATTGACCAGCTTGCTAGGCTTGGATCTCCCATAACCAACGAGTTTGCACAGGATATGATCCTTAACTCGTTGACCAAAGCCTACGATCAATTTGTCATGAATTATAACATGAAAAATTGGGAGAAATTTGTCTCAGAGTTGCATGGGATGCTTAAAACTGCTGAGAGTAAGATTCCAAGCAAAACACCTCAAGTCTTGATGATTCAAGAAGGGAAAATCAAGAAGAAAAAGAAAAACAACTCAAAAGGGAAAGGCAAAGCGAAGGCAAAGGGAAAGGACAAAGGCAAGCAAGTTGCCAAGGCTCCTACACCCAAGACGGCGGGAAAGGTTCCCAAGAATGACCCGTGCTTTGAATGCGGGGTGGTAGGACATTAGAGGCACAATTGTCCAACCTACCTCGCAGAGTTGAAAAAGAAGAAGGCTGGCGAGGCCAGCACTTCAGGTATATATATGATTGAAATGTATACTTTTTCTATAAATTCCTGGGTATTTGATACTGGTTGTGGAACTCACATTTGTAACAATGTGAAGGGGTTGAGAAAAAGTAAGCTGCTGAAGCCAGGCGATTTGGATCTCCACGTGGGCAATGGAGCAAATGTTGCTGTTGAAGCCCTTGGAACTTTTGAATTATTATTACCAAATGGCCTGTACTTAATATTAAACGATTGTTATTATGTACCTAGTTTAACTAGGAATATTATTTCAGTAGCTCGGTTAAGAGAATCTGGATTCACTTTTGGTTTCGTTGATGATGGCATTCGTGCCTTCAAAAACGACATTTTGTATTTTGAGGCTAGCCCTCTTAATGGAATATATGAAGTTAATCTTAAAAGATCTCTTGATGATAATTCTATATATACCACTAGCACCAAACGAACTAAGCATGACTTAAGTCAAACATACCTATGGCATTGTCGACTTGGTCATATAAACAAGAAACGCATTGCAAAACTTCAAAAGGATGGAATTTTAAAATCAAACGATTCTAGCTCATTTGAAGTTTGCGAATCATGTTTATATGGGAAGATGAATAAGGCTCCTTTCTCCGGTTTAAGTGAAAGAGCCAAAGATCTATTAGGAATCATACATACGGATGTATGTGGTCCTTTTAGATCAATGTCTAGGGATGGTGATAGATACTTCGTTACATTCAACGATGATTATAAACTTCGTTCCGATCGAGGTGGCGAGTACTTAAGCCAAGAGTTTATGGATCATCTTAGTAATTGTGGGATTATCTCACAACTTACTCCTCCTAGAACACCACAACATAATGGTGTATCCGAAAGGAGGAACCGAACTCTACTAGATATGGTTCGGTCTATGATGAGCCGAAGTACTCTACCCTCGTCCTTTTGGAGTTATGCTTTAGTAACTGCTGCGCGCATATTGAATATGGTTCCAACCAAGAAGGTAGATAAGACACCATATGAGATGTGGTATGGAAAGGTTCCAAACTTATCTTACTTGAAAGTCTGGGGTTGTGAGGCTCATGTACAACAAGAAGCTTCAAGCAAACTCGATCCTAGATCTATCAAATGTAATTTTGTGGGATATCCTAAAGATTCATTAGGATATTATTTCTACAACCCAGCTGAGAACAAAGTGTTTGTTTCTAGGCATGCCACTTTCTTAGAAAAGGAGTTTCTTTCGAAAGAGGTAAGTGGGAGCAATGTAGACCTTGAAGAAATTCAAGAACCACAAAATACAAGTCAGGTTGGCACTAGCACTCAACAAACGGTTGTTGAACCTGAACAATTGGTTGTTCAAGAACCTACTGAAACACAAAGTGTTCGTAGATCTGGTAGACCTCGTCAAGAACCCGAGAGATACGGATTTCTCGTGAACAATGATGAGATTTTCTTGGTAGACTCTTCTGAGCCTACTAACAACCAAGATCCTATATCGGATCCGTAATCCGATAAATGGCTTGATGCCATGAAAACTGAGATGCAGTCCATGTATGAAAATCAAGTATGGGACTTGGTTGATCAATAGTAAGACTGTAGGGAGCAAGTGGGTCTTCAAGAAGAAGACAGACATGGATGGAAATGTACACACATTTAAGGCAAGGCTAGTGGCGAAAGGTTTCACTCAAACTTATGGTATTGACTATGATGAAACTTTCTCTCCGGTAGCCATGATTAAATCTATTAGAATACTTATTGCCATAGCTGTATATTATGACTATGAGATATGGCAAATGGATGTCAAAACGGATTTTCTAAATGGACACTTAAGTGAAGATGTCTATATGGTTCAGCCCGAAGGTTTTGTAGATCCTAAGTATCCTAACAAGGTGTGCAAGCTTAAAAGATCCATTTATGGACTAAAGCAAGCATCTCGAAGTTGGAATCTTCGATTTGATGAGAAAATCAAAGAGTTTGGTTTTATCAAATCAGAAGATGAACCGTGTGTTTACAAGAAAACTAGTGGGAGCGCAGTAGCATTCCTTGTCTTGTATGTTGATGACATACTACTCATTGGAAACGACATCTTGACCTTGCAAGACATCAAGTCTTGGCTTGGGAAGTGTTTCTCAATGAAAGACTTGGAAGAAGCCGCCTACATTCTTGGAATAAAGATCTATAAGGATAGATCTAGGCGTCTTATTGGCCTAAGTCAAAGTGCATATATTGACAAGATCTTGAAACGATTCAAGATGGAGAATTCTAAGAGAGGATTTTTGCCAATGGCACAAGGCACGATTTTGAGTAAAGCTCAAAGCCCTAGCACAAGAGAAGACCTAGATAGAACGAGTGAGATCCCATATGCTTCTGCAATTGGATCCATCATGTATGCCATGCTATGCACTAGGCCAGATGTCTCGTATGCTTTGAGCATGACGAGCAGATACCAGCAAAACCCAGGAGATAGCCATTGGATGGCATTCAAGAACATTTTAAAATACTTGAGAAGAACCAAAGACATGTTCTTGATCTATGGGGGTTTGGAAGAAGATCTTTGTGTAAAGTGTTACACAGATGCTAGTTTCCAAACGGATCGAGATGATTCTCGATCACAATCAGGCTATGTCTTTGTTATGAATGGAGGCGCGGTTGCTTGGAAAAGTTCTAAGCAAAGTGTAGTTGCACAATCCACTACAGAATCTGAATACATTGCTGCTTCTGAGGCTGGACAAGAAGCTGCATGGATGAAGAAGTTCATTGCTGACCTTGGGATAGTAACAAGCATTCAAGACCCCGTAGAGATATTTGGTGATAATGAAGGTGCTATTGCCCAGGCAAAAGAACCTAGATCACATCACAGCACCAAACACATCCTCGGGCGTTTCCACTACATACGGGATATAGTGGATAAAGGAGATGTGTGTATTCGCAAAGTTCATACAGATCAGAATCTTGCAGATCCTTTTACGAAACCTCTTGCCTCGACTAAGCATGAGTCTCATACTAGGGCAATAGGTCTTCGCTTTGCAAGGGATTGGATTTGAATTGTAATTTAGTATTTGGATATTTTGGAACATTATGACAATATCTATTTTATCTGAATGATATATGGGATATGATCACTTCATTAATATTTATTGTGTTCTTTATTAGCATGTTTAAATCCATGAATAATTCTTTATTCTAAAAACGTCCATAGTCGGTTATAACTATGGGAATAGTTATGAATTAAGACTAATGTGAATCGGTTGGTTGACTTTCATTCGTGATGAAAGTAGGCAAAAGGGTTTGCAGCCAAATTCACTAATGTTTGTTAGGGAACGAACATTGGACATGACCCGCTCTTAAGATTGCTTCATGGATCAGTGTCATAAGTAAATCTTGAGAAAAAGGTGGTATCTTTGTATCCTTAGACCTGAGACACATATTGGGACTCGAGTATGAGGAGTATCATGCTTTAATGTGGTTAAACGCTATCTTTAACCGGGTAGTTATAAAGGCCATTATTAGGTATGATATGAGTCTTATAAGAGACGTATGTGGTCAAGATGGAATTTGTTTCTCTCATTTAATTGGGAGTATAATATCTCTGGGCCCTAAAACAAGTTGAACATTATATGAGAATTGATGACGATCCATGTCTCATGTTCAACGAGATGTTAAAACAAAGGGATAATTGATGACTTACCTATAACAACGATTTGTAGCTAGTGAGTTAACTTCGTTGGTGAAAGTGTTGATCAAAACACTTTATTTATTATTAGGGGCAATGGGATGTTGCTAGACGTTCTTACCATTGTCTATATCGGCTTAAGTTGTAACTTGTGCAAGTGGGAGATTGTTGGTTCTATGTGCACAATACACAAATTAATACGATATTACTAATAATAAATAAACCCATAGGGTCACACATTTACAATCAATGGACACCAATTACATATTTGAATATGATTTAAATATGTTTCCAACTCATTATATATATAAGTATATATATGCATTGTTGCATATTATTATTTATGTGAAATAATAATATCACTCTTATATATTAATATAAGATAATGCATATGAAATACATAAATATAAACATATGATTTTATATATGTATATATATATATATATGTATAAATGTATATTTGTTACAAGTAAAGAGTTACTAGTAACAATTATATAAATGTATGTATATCTTTGTTACAAGTAAAGAGTTACTAGTAACAATCAAGTATGTATATAAAATACATGTAGATGTATTTTATACATAGTATGACATATCTAGTATATCTTTTATATATTTAAAAGATTAATAGCTAGAAATTCTCACAATGAGCAAGAAAGGGGCCATATGGTGTATTCTTGTATAAGACGTAACCAAGACATGCATGTATGGGACAAGTAAGGAAGCAAGAGGCAAGAGGGGACCCTCCCCCCTCTAATTTTCGTCCATAATGCAAGGGAGGGGGTCCTCTCTCTCTTGCTTTGCTTCTTGACTTTTATAATTACATGCATGGTCCCTTTTGTAACATACTTGCATGCTATCACCTTTCTTTGTGTTCTTAGAATTGTTCTAAGTGTTTTATACTTGAAAAACATCCTTACTCTCTAGTATTGGTGTTCTTCAAGTTAGCAACGGTGATACATAAACACATACTCAAAATACATACATCTTGTTCAAGAAGAAGAAAAAAGGTTGTTGCTTGCTTTCTTGAATTTCAAGGGTTGGAGAGACTAGCATCTTGGAGGTGTTGGACTCATTGATTTGTGGATACCTTGGAGGAAGTCTCTACTTGGCTTCTCATTGATCAACCACTTCACCAACGGTTTTATCACGCTACAAAGGTTGTAGTTCTAAACACCCTATGGTTGTTTTGTTTCTTAAGGCTTGCATATGGATCATTGGTGGGAGTTTTAAAAAGTTTAAAATTGTTGTTCATGCTTCCGTTGCTAAAATATATTTTGAAAAACCAAACCAACCCCAACATGATTGTGGCGTGTGGAGGGTGAGATGTGTGCAATGTTTGCTTAAGAAGATATCGAGTTCTAAGAGAGGTCACATCTACAGCTGGTTTGTGGAGGAAGTTAGAGAGCTTGTACATGACCAAGTCCTTGGAAAATCGTGTATATCTGAAAAAAAGAGATTGTACACATGTTATATGAACTCAAGTAAGAAACTTGAATATCATATAAATGAGTTTACCAAGTTGATACTTGATTTTGAGAATATCAATATTGAGGTTGAAGAGGAAGATTCGACTCTTACCCTACTCATATCCTTGTCTTAAACCTTTGATCATTTTGTTGATATACCCTGCTATAAAGAAGAGAAACATTAGCAATTAAGGATGTTATAGAAACTCTTCTTCAAAGGAGTTTAAAATGTGGACAGACTTGAAGGAAAAATGGTGAGGAATTTGTTATACAAGTCATGACTGAGCACAAAGATATGAACCAATCTAGGAACAATTTGAGGTTTAATTCAAAATGATGGTTTGTGAGGAAGTGTTTTCTATATTTTACTCAAAGAGTTACCTAAAGAAAGACTATACCCAAAAGAAAAAGAAGTCAAATGGAGTTATGAAGAAAGCCAACCAGGGTAGGGTTTTGATACTAAAGGTTATGACGGTGCAGAGGTATTGGCGGTAGTTAAAAGTGGGACACTTGCATAATGGATTATGGATTTAGGAGGTTCATACCATATGGAACTAAGAGTACTACTTATCTTACTTTGAGGGAATCAAAGGTGATGTAGTTATATTGGGTGATGAGAGGTTATGTCATATGTGGTATCATTAGAATTGGTCAAGTGAGGGTACTAATGCAAGATGACATGACATGTGCTAGAAGATGTTAGAAATATTCCTGACTAAAAGAAACTAATTTCTATAGGCATTTTTTAAAAGGATGGATATAATGTGAAGATGCAAGATGACATAGTGGATAGACAATTGCCAATTTGAAACTAACAAAGAAAACTGTCTACCTAGTGGATGGAAATTTGCCAACTTTTGAAAATAGAGTTGGTGTTTAGGGAATCGATAGCTCTAAAGGTTTAAGGCATAAATGATGAGGACACGTTAATGAAGAGTATAGGTAAACTTGATTTTTGTGAGAACTTCATCAAGGGAATTCTGACTAGGTTAAAGTTTTGACGAGGGCAATACACCACCTAAAGAATCATCTTCATGCAAATCTATGGAGGTCTTTTAGTGTAGAATCATTAGGTCGTATTGACGTATTTCTTATTCGTCATTAATGTAATAACCTTGTATTGAAATATTAAGAATGCGATACTAATAAATTGTGATTCTTTATCTATATGGTGGTTTGTTATCTTTTGTAATAAACTAAAAGTTTAGGGGGGCTAAGATGAGAACTTTAAAGAAGGAAAAGAGTATAAAAACTTGAAATTAGGGCACAAAGGCCCAAGGTTGAGAGTGCACAACCATTTCTTGCATGGTATGTGCATGTGTGTGTTTTGTGCTAGCGAGCTCAGAGGAGATAGGATCTAAACCAACATTTTTGTAAAGAAATCGAAAAGGGATCAAAACCAACATTTTTGTAAGAAATTGAAAATTTATTAAATGAAAAGATAAAGAAAAAAGTTTATAATAATAACAATAATAATAATACTACTAATAATAATAATCATAATCATTCGATAAGAGCATCCGCAGTCATCACTATCACACCATGATCACTAATAATGTGTAATCATAGGATGCATAATTGCTGTCATTCACCGTCACATCAACATCAAATTCTTTTTTATTTTTCATTTAGTTTAATTGTGAGTTTTAGTTTGTATTAAAATATTAATCTAGTTTTCAATTTATAAATGTTATGTAATAATAATTCAATAAGAGCATACGTAGTCATAACATGCATAACTGCTATCATTAACGGCCACATCAACACCAATTCTTTTTTATTTTCATTTATCTATAAAAATACATAACATCTATAAATAAAAAACTAGATTAATATTTTTATATAAATACAAACTAAAACTCACAATTAAACAAAATTTTACAATACTAAAAATAAAAAACTACAATTACAATAATTAAAACATATAAAATAAACCTAAAACTACTAAAAAATGAATAAACGCACTCAAATTTTACTTTTACGTTGCAAGTCGAATATGAATTTTTGGCTTTGACCCTCCTTCGGCTACCCTTCCATTGACGATGTTAAAAAGTCAAATTCTCATTTCGTTTGTTGGGTAAGTTTACCTTCTAAATGTTTTCTGAACACTAACTTTAGAGCGATGACGTTGTTGTATTTTCATTTTTTTTGGATAATTGATTTTGTACCCATGGCTTCTGAAATGAAGAATTTGTTGGGTGTTCATGATTTTGTTATAGTAATTGGAAATTAGTGTGAATTTTTTGTTGCTATATATAAGGTTTTATTTTGTATTTTGTTACTATAATGGAAATTGGTGTGTTTGTGTTCGAACTGGGCTGTGCTTTTTATAGTTTAATCTATAGTTTGTGTTTTTTGGTTGCTTAAATTTGGGTTGTAATATGTTTTTCGTAAATTTGTTATTTTTGTGTTGATTTCATACGTGAACCTAGCATTTTACGTATGAGCCAATAGTGTTTCTCGTGTAAATTGCTGAACGAATTCCTTTTATTATGATGAAAATAAAAATGTACATATACATTTCAAATTAATGGTAGTTTTAAGTGTGAAACACTAGTAGTTTTAGGTTGTCAATGATTTGTCATATGTGAAATAATGGTAATCATATCTAGCGTTTGACATATTAAATGATATAATTCTCATGTGAAAAAGGTAATGTTTCCCATATGAAATTACTTATAAAAATAAAAGAACTCAGGGAAATTTTTTTGAAAAAGCTACTCATATAGATTTTACCATGGTTTTAAAAGGTTCGTCTTGGTTTTGTCATGGCTTCTTCTAGGCTTGAAGCTTGATCATGCCGTCACGACATTATCCAAGGCTTGGGCGTAAGACTTGACGTACGCTAAGGCCCAATTGGGTGTGCCTTTACCCGTTATAAGCCATATTTTTAGGCGTGTTAAAGATACTATGTCATATGAGGTGAATTTATATAGTCATTTAGTTATAAATATGGTTGGATATATCGAAAATAAAGAAAAAGATTGATAAACTACATCAAAAACCTATAATTATGTGTTTTTTCATTTTTGTTTGAATAATTTTATATACATAATTATAATTTATATAAAAAAAATTCGCCTTAAGTTACGCCTTATAAAATACCGTGACCTCGCCATGGCGTCCAAGACTTGAGCCTTGACCATGCCGCTACAATATGACTCACGTTATTTAGAACCTTGGATTATACATAATTTTTGAGATATGAATTTATAAATAAAAAACTAAGAAAAAAAATCTGTTAAAAATTTATTTAAAACATATCAAATTTGGTCTCTAATTAAAAAAAATCCTTATTAATATGGTGTAACGTTTTCAAATTAATTTTTAGTAAGTTTTAAAATATTTGTCATTTCTTCAATAACTCAAACACAACCCCCCCCCCCCCCCCCCCCCCTCCTCTCTCTCTCTATATATAATAGATCAATAAAGGTCATATGTTTAAACATAAAACCCAAATGTCAAATCTGGACCATTAGATTTTTTAAATCAATGGTCAAGATCTAATAATAACATTATTGTAATTTAGTAAATAATTATAAAATTTAATTATAGAAGGAAGGGTATAATGAGAATCCTGTACCCCATAAATCTCGTCCCTTCTTTTCTTTTTAACTTCTACTCTTGAAAATGATAACTTTCAGCCGAAAATGATCTTCCAGCCACCGAAAATGATAAAAATGATATAGATACACATGATTACAGCCGAAAATGATAAAAATTAAACATTTTGGTATAATTTCCATATGGTTTGCATTTTTGAAATAATTTTTTTAAAAATATGGGAAGAGTGGTCTTGTTTGAAAGAGGATTAAAAAATGAATAGATTGGTATAATATTTTTTGTTCAAATTCTCAAAATTAAAATAATTATGTTCATTTAAAGATTTAAGAGGTAAATAAAAAATAAAAAATAAAAAAGGAAATTTTGGGGAAGCCTTAAAGAGACATGTGAGTTAGAATTTTTTTTTTACAATTCCTATTTTGTCCTTTGAAATTAGTGGCTGAGAATTGACCATTGAGTTATATGTTTAAGGATGAGGCTATGTGAATCCTTACTATATATATATATATGTGTGTGTGTTTTTAAATAATATCGGTTGTAAATATATGTATACGTATATGTATATTTTACCATTGAAAATAATAATAATAAAATATTATTCACAAACTTGGCTCGTTACCATATTTACGAGTTCTTTCATCTTGAGCAAACCATGGAACGACTTGCAATGGTTATAACTAGGGATGTAAACGAGTCGAGCCGAGCTATACACTTATCGAGCCGGGCTCATTTAGGATTTTTTAAGCTCGAGCTCGGCTCGTTTAAAGCTTTAGATGTTGAGCTCGAGCTCGGCTGGTTTAAAATTTATAAAGCTTGGGCTTGGCTCGTTTAAGCTAGGCTCGGGTATTATTTTGATATTATTATTAAAATGATATATATAATTATTAAAAATTAAACATATAAAATATAAATTATATTATATATGGAGCTCGTTTAGGCTCGTTTAAGCTCGCGAGCCCATTCTTTGGAGCTCGAGCTCGGTTCGTTTATTAAACGAGTTTTAATATAGGCTCAAGCTCGTTAAGGCTCGGCTCGTTTCGAGCTTTTAACAATCCGAGCTCGAGTAGCTCGGCTCGTTTACATCCCTAGTTATAACGAGCTTCTTGCTTGCACTATAAAAAAGTATGTCATTTATCTACGCTTCATAAAAAGCGTGTAAAAATCTTAATCGTTGTCACACTTATAATTGCGAAAATGTTTTAAAAATAAAGATTATTAGAAAAAAAATTAACATTTATAGATATGTACATTTGCTTTTAAAAGTGTACACTTTGAAATGTGTGAATTTAGTAATAAATAAATTATTAATGAAGTTCACACTTAAAAGCATGGATTTTTGTAACTCTAGAATTATTTTCAAATTTTCCACTATTAGAAGTGTACAAATTTAGATAATTTGTTCATACTAATAAATGTGATTTTTATTTCAATTTTCATACTTTCAAATGTAAAGATTTGGTAGAAATTTGTAACACTCAAAATTTTCATGCTTGATCATAATTTTTTACAGTTTTAAGTATATTAATATTAATAAAAAAGTATAGATAATCGACATCTTTTTTGTAGCGTTGTCATTCAAAATTTTAAACTCTTATAACAAGCTTTGTTATGGATGCTCTTATAGTACGTGTATTGAATTATAATTAGATAAGAAAACTTTAATAATACAAACTATTCAATAAATTTAATAATACTAACTAATAATAATATTAAAATAATAAATAATTACTATAATAATAATTTTATTTTTATAACTTTTATGATAAACTCTAAAAAAGCTGTTTTGTACTTTTGTAGATATAAGTGCAAAAAAGTGAGGGCTTTTCTTTTTCAAAAGCAAACTTTATGTTAAAATGAATAGGTAATGATCATATGTAATCTAACTGTGACTAGTGTTGTTAATAAACCTCTCTTTATATTCTTATTTACTTTCACAATTAATTTTTATAAGATATATCAATCAAAGTTAATTATATTCTTAATTTAAAAAGTTCACCTAATTTTATTCAACAATTACCTTAATGTAGTCATTTAGTGATATTTTTGTAACCTATATATAAATCATATCATGAATTTTGGTTTTCTTAATTATAAAAGAATTCTTAAATACAAAAACATCTACCAATCTATAGTCCATCACTAAAGTCTTGACTCTTGACTACTTGGTACTTATTTATGATTACCATTTTTATCTTTATTTTTGTTTGTATGTCAAATAGGGTCCCATTGTGCATGAAAAACAGCAACTCTTTCTCTCTATAAGCGTTTCTTGAAAAATAATACTACAATACTCCGTATATCATGATATATCCAAAGAGATCGATCGGTCGAGAGATGTGAAGAATAATTATAAGAGTGATCGAGCGACCGCCGAGCTATTATATATAATAAAAACACAAAGTAATAATAGTACCGGCCTGAAGATACCGACTGGGGATTGAACTACTTTATGTGTGCTTTCACCGGAGATCGATGTCATACGCCGCCTGCAATCGGAAGCTTTACTTGGTGGTGCTGTTATTAATAATGTTGTCAGCCTTACAAATATGGGTTTTGAGTAGCGACCATTGCAGCATAAGAACATCATCACCGCTGCCGCCAGAGCCGCCATCGCCACCACCACCACCACTGCAAGATTCAGACGCCGTTAAAAGATCAGACGTTCATAGAAAGTTCTTCAACGGCAGAAGATTTCCTCACACGATCAATAGCAGCTTTCAAGAAAGTAAAAGAATCGTACCCAGTTGCCCTGATCCTCTTCACAATTAATTAACAGATATATATATGATATCGATATTAATTTCTTTCATTTTGTTCTGGTGGTCAGTATATACATAGTCCAAAATACCCACGTTTTTTCCACTGTTTTTGTGATGTTATTTTCACAGATTTCGTAGTATTCATTAGGGCTAAACCGTGGGTATTATGGTGCTATTCTGTCCAAATTTATATATTATATATGCTTGTTCTTTTGTTTTTTTGGTTGATATATAGATGGATGATCTTTGAAGAAACTGGCTGATCATGATAATGCATAATCATGTATATGTTATATTTTATATATATTTCAGTATTAACTAATTGCTACAACTTAATTCTATCAACTTCTGCCTCCTCAAATCCTTACTGTTTTTGTTTTCCGATCTTTTTTTATTAAATCGACCGATCTGACCAACATTTTTGTTTATAAGTTAAGGTTGAGATCCTCTCATGCTTAGTCAAACATGCATGATTTATTATGTTCTCTTACAAATTTGAGAGTGTAATCTAAGAGTGAGCTACTCTTATATTTATAAGAGAATATAATAAATCATATGAGATGAAGAACACATATACATAAACGTACTCCTCTAAAATAATAGATTCAACTTTTAAATGCTATAGCTATAGCTAGCTAGTAATTTTAACACCATTTTAGGTCCCTTAATTCTAGATGACCAACTTATTTAATATATAAATTGTTCTTCGCCGGCCTTATAGAAATTAAAACACTTTTTATATAGAGAATCAACAAAACCAATTATGATTTTTAGATTTGGATAATCAATGATTTAGATTATGACTAAATATATATTCTAAGTAAATGGAATATGCATTTATAATATTAGATATTGATCATTCAAATCTAAAGACCAGAATTGATACTGTAAATAAAATTAATTTGATAAAAGTACAACAATATGCTTCATTTCCGACAGATTCTATACATAGCTTGTCTTTGGTTAGAGAAAATGATAATTGTTTATTTGTCTTTTACTGTGATAATAATGTTTAAAATGTAACATCCCATGTGAAGTCATGTGTCTTTCTCTTGATTTCCAAAAATAAAAATAAAAAAAATCAAACAATAAACAACTTTAGAAGAGCATCATGTATAGTTTGTTGATGACTAGAAGCATATATTGACTTCCTAATTTATTGAGCTTTAGCTTTTCATAACTATAGCTAGCTTTTTGCTTATACTTTTAATTAGTTGATTAGTTATACTAATTAAACAAAGATAATTATAACCCATACGTTTAATTCTAACCGAAACATATATAATAAAGTTTGTAAATTATCATATCCTAAAAATTTTAATATGTAAGCACGTACATATATACCTTTCTTACGTTGTCAAACTTAATTTTACAGATGAATTAACCACTAAGCTATATATATATAGGGAAAAGTTTAAACGAGAATTAATCTTCGTACAAGAACTGCAAGAACTAATTTTAGCCGTTCAATTCTCCCTCCTTTAATTTGATTGCCCACCTATGAATTCCTTACATGCACCTCGCCACACTCAATCCCCCACGCTCTTTATCCATGAATTCCATTTACCACTTAAATGGTTAAGATTGGTTCTTGCAGTTCTCGTACGAAAAACAATTCTCATTTGAACTCTCCCCTATATATATATATATATATATATATGTGTGTGTGTGTGTGTGTGTTTGTGTGTGTGTGTGTGTTTTTCTGTTTTTCATATGAGAACTGCGAGAACCAATCTTGACCATTCAATTGGTAAGTGGAATTCATATAAGGAATTCATTGGTGGGTAATCCAATTGAGAGGGGGGTTTGGCGGCTAAGATTGGTTCTCGCAACGGAATATGTAGTGCTTGGTTGCTCTTTTTAAGAGATTTTGGTGTTATATCAACATTTAAAATAGGGCAAAATGCATGAAAATACAATTAACTTTATCTTAATTGTCATTGTATACAACTAGCTTTAAATTCTTAAAAATAATACAACTAACTTTCAAAAAAATTTCATTGTATGCAAACAACTTTTTTCTGTGTCTAGGCGTTAGCTACCATTGTATACAATAAACTTTTCTATAATTTCCATTATATACAACAACTTGCATACAATGGGAGGATTATAAAAGTTGATTGTATTGTTTTAAAAAAAATAAAGTTGGTTGTATACAATGGTAATTAAGACAAAGTTCATTGTATTTTCATACAATTTACCCTTTAAAATAAGATGTCTTTATTCAATCACATAACTTGCGAGAATTTTACCACTCTTAAAAAGTTCTTTTTTTCCTAATCGTGTCAACGTAACATGTTGGGTATCCAACACTTTATCTTTATTTAGGTAACTTTCCAACAACCAGTAACACGACTAACAAAAAACTGTAAATATGTAAGCGCAACTGAAATGCCTCACATCAAAACACGACACACTTCTCACCACACTATGATGGTATGTAACATACGCGTTGCACCACACCCCACTCCACTTTATCTAAGAGATGTAAAGTACAATTTTAGAAGTTACCATTTTAGGACTAAACAACAAGAAAGAGAAAAACAGACGTTAATATAATAAACACCGGATCGTAATCAATGTTTTAAAAATCGAACCGGACCAACCGGTTAAACAACCCATAAATGAATTATGACATCACCTGGTTTTTCATACAAGTTTAACAGCCAAACCAATAAACCTAGAAAACAACAAAATCAATGACCGGTCTGGTTTTCAAAACCATGGACCATGGTCATAGTTGAAGCATGTTAGATGCTAACTTGTGGAATATTGTAGCGAGAAATTTTAATATACACGTATGTAACCGTTATGATCTTCAAAATGATCAAGTATGTGTACCAACTGCTGTTGCTTTTAAAAATATGTTGAAGTGTTAACCAGTAACATTTAATTCAAAAATACTCTAGCAGAGAGGTAGGTTATAAAATCTTTACACCATAGAGCTAAAAGTATTACACATAAGATAAAAGTATCTATATTGTGAAAGTACTCCTGAGTTCAAGAGTTTTCTCTATTTTGCATCAACTTCTCTGCAGTTTGTTCCCATAAATTAGCCATGAACCGTTGATCTTCTGCTACCTTAACTGTTTCAGGATCATCATATTCGTCATCTTCTTCTTCACTCTCTTCATCATCAAATATCATCTCATTTTTATCATATGCAGCAAATAACTCATCAATGATATTCTTTTTCCTGATAAAAGTATGAATTGCAAAACACGTAATAGCAACATCCCTTTGCTTAATATAGGAGCAAGGGGATCATCTTCTTTAGGAAGAATTTTTTTTATATTCTTCTAAAACTTATAAATTACTTATATATCTTTTTAAAATTTTAAATTATTTCTATATCCTTTCAAACTTTTAAAACTTTTATATATGTCCAATTACCTATTTTAATATTTATTAAATTATTTAAATATCAATAATCCTTATCATCAAATTTAACTATTTATAAATTTACTATATTACCCTTATCATCAAGTTTAACTATTCAAGAAGTCACCCCTAAATTACACCGTTTCGCTATTAATCCCACCTCCACAAACACCTACACCCCTTTCTTCCCGCATGAATCCCAACGAGCTCCAACGCATCTTCCAGATGTTTGACAAGAATGGAGACAGCAGGATCACCAAACAGGAACTAAACGATTCCTTAGGAAACATGGGCATATTCATCCCCGACGCCGATCTGGTTCAAATGATCCATAAAATTGACGTTAACAGTGACGGATGTGTTGATCTCGGCGAGTTTGCAGATCTATACCAAACAATCATGGATAATCAGGAGGACGAGGAGGATATAATGGAAGCCTTCAATGTGTTCAATCAAAATCGAGACGGATTCATCGCGGTTGAAGAATTAAGATTGGTGTTGGAGTTCGTTTTGGATGAAGCAGAGGCGGAAGGCCTATGATTTCCGGCGGATGATCATAAGGTGGATATGGATGGTGATGGTATGGTTAGTTTTAATGAATTCAAATAGATGATGAGATCTGGTGGGTTTGCTGCCATAGCTCAAGATTAAAATTGAATCAAACGTATGTTATGGTAATCAAATATTTTAAAGGTTTTTAATTTAGGTTTAGATAATACAAGGGTAATATAGTAAATTTATACATAGTTAAACTTGATGATAAGGATTATTGATATTTAAATAATTTAATAAACAATAAAATAGATAATTGGATATATATAAAAGTTTTAAAAGTTTGAGAGGATATAGAAGTAATTTAAAATTTTAGAAGAATATATAAGTAATTTATAAGTTTTAGAAGGATATAGAAGAAATTCTCCCTTTTCTTTAAAACTGGAAAACGTGTTTTCAAAACACCAGAAGCACGTTCAATGACATTTCTAAGTTTTGGGTGAGCATGATTGAACTTTTCCTTCTTATTTATCGCAGGCTTATCGCGGAAATCTCTCAAGTAAATGCCTCACATTGCGATACGGTGTCATAAATCCTCGAGCATGTCATAGGCAATATCAGAGATAGTATTCATCTATTAGATAAAGTTTTAAAATAATGAATATTAGATATCCATCAAACTTCACAACTAGTTATAAGTGTAAATATACCTGGAGGAAGAAACGGAAATCTAACACTTAGATTTTCTATAGTCTTAGTCAACACTTGTGAATCATCTGCTATCCCTTCCCATCCAGCTACAAGAAAAATAAACACCATGGTGAAGTCACAAATTGCCAAAACATTAATTTGGTAACATTCACCATTATGTCTTCTTTTAAACAAATATTGCTTTTCGGCTGGAATAACCGCATGTACCCAGATTCCATCAAGCACACCAACCGCTCCCCACATTAAAACTATGAGTCATGACACACCTGAAACAAAGCATCAATCTTCTATTATTATTATCATTGTTGTTATTTACCGTAAAAACTTGTCGTAACCTCTTTTGCTAGTTCCAACAATGTTTGGATTAACGTCAAATGAGGTGGGTACTATAACCTCTTTAGCAAAATCAAGCATTGCATTAGACAACTCGTTAAAACACTATTAATGCTCTCCTTTGTGAGGTGGAGCCTATGTTTTACGGCTGAATAACGCTGATTGCCGCCAATAATAAACAAGAAAATAGCAATTTTCTCTTCCACGCATATATGCTTGCCATCCTTTAACCAACCTCTCACTCTAAAGTGTGCACTTAGTTGAGCGCAGGCATCACGTGACACGCGCAGCATCTCAAAACAATTATTATTAGTTCCTCTCAGTAGCTCCAAAGTGAATTCATGTACAGACATAAAAGAGGACGAGTTTTCCCTTTTTCTCTTGAGAGACCTCGGTGCGATATTATGATGATTACCAATTTCTGGGCATAGTCCATTTTCAACCTGTGATGACCATAATTCTATTCATTTTGACAACTATAATATGCATCATTAATAACTACTCACACAGCTCAATGGACCAAATCTGATAAAACTAGTTTATTAACGATAAATGGTTGCCACACAGTCTATTAAATAATTTATCATCATTCAAACAAACTAATCATTAGCACAAAGTAAGCTCGTTTTAACACGAAGGGTATTTATTCTTGGTATCTTAACTCTCTAAAAGCATACTGTAATCTCTTGTTAATGGTGATGCCAACTTTGTACGATTGGAACTAGAATCTATTTAATGAGAATCACGACGTAAACACAAATTGCCGGTTTTAATTATTGGTTAATTAAAAGGCAATGGAACAAGATTAAATGGCTTGGAAATTCAAAATTAATCTTATCTATAATGGAATGAATTTGAATTACGGATAATTGAATGGAGATACGGTGGCCAGTTTTAAGTAGTATAATTCGAAATTGATATTTGGAATTTTAGTGCTTATCTTTGTTTGGTTGGATTAATTGGATTAGAATTTCTCGGGGTGGCAATCGTGTCGTGTTCAGGTTGGCGGGTCGCGGGTTGACGGGTCGGAGGGTCATGACACGAACACAACCCGTATAAATGTATAATTATTCGTGTAAAGGTGTGTGACACGAAACCGTATAAGTTGAAACACGACGCGACCCGCGTAATCCGTTTAAATATACGGGTTGGCGGGTTCACGGGTTATAAACGGGTTGGCGGGTCATAAACGGGTTGGTGGGTCATAAATGGGTTGGTGGGTCAGCAGGTCTAGTTTTGCTACTTTTGTCTCTTGTTTATCAAAACACGTAATTGAAATGCAAAATACTAAATAAAGTTCAACCCTACCTACATAATTTAATCTAACTACAAAAACTTCATAATTCTAAGAACAATTAAGCTATACGTAATTAAACACTAATAATTCGATGATCTCTACTTTCAATAGTTTGAAAACGACAAAGGAACAAAATGGAAGCGATGAATTTGTTTCTGACTATGTTTACAAGGACTAAGAAATAAGATAAAGCTCAATGGCCAGATAAAAAATATAAGGATAAATAAAATAATAAAAAATATCAAAAAATATACGGGTTGGCGGGTTGACCCGCGAACCCGCAAGCTAACCCGAACACGACCGTTTATTTATACGGGTTAGCGGGTAAACACGAAAACGACCCGAACCTGTTTATGCTCAACCCAAACCTGTTTATTTTCGTGTCGGGTTCGTGTTATGTCGATAATTGCCACCCCCAAGGTTGTAAAAATCGGTCGGCGGTATGTCGGCGGTCGACCACCGCCAAGCGATTAATCGGTCTTGGCGGCGATTAATCGGTTTCTCGGCGGTGACGATAAAATTTTAAAGGAATTAATTTTTTTAAATAAATATTAGCCGTAGGTATTAAATTTATACATGAAATAAATTAAATTATATAAAAAATAATAAAGTAATATAGTTTTATACAAAAAAATAGTAATTATATAATTTTATATAGTTAAAATATATTTAAAATTTTGAAAATGGAAGTTGTAAAGGCTAGAGGCTGATAAAATGTAAATACTTGTCTCCTTGAAAATATCACCTATTAACACCACACCTACTTATTATCTATTTTCTTTTGAAAATCCAAAACCTTGAAGCCTCTTAGCCTTCTCCCTCCTCTCTCTCTCTCACAGCCCACACCTGGTCTTCTCCGGCGACAGCTCTTCTCTGGCGAGTTTGTCAACTATGGCGGTGTCTCCGCTTCTCATAGAATCACAGATGGCAAACCACAAAGGTAAGATGTATAACTCCTGATTTCTCAACTACTATAAATGGCTAAATTTTTTAAGGTCAAACCTTGTTGTTGACCGCCAAGACCGATTTGGACCGCCATGACCGCCAAATGACCGATATTGACCGCCGTTGACCCTACCCCATTTCTTTGACCGATTAGCTGTTTTGTAGGTCGGCCGCTGATATCCGCCTAGGCGGCGATATATCGGCTGCCAAGGCCGATTTTTACAACACTGGCCACCCCTAAGAATTTCTAATTTCTATCTATAAATATCGTAGCTAGGATTCCATTTAACCTATGCACCTTTGGGGTAACATCTTGTAAACACTGGTTGTCTGGTTCCTTCCTGTGAAAGTAGGTCGTGACGACCGAACCATGTTATATCTTGATGTCTTGTTTATCTTTTTTCTGTTATCCGCATCTTTTAATGGGTTCTTGTTAATGTTTCAAGTTCGATCCTTACAAGGTGGTTTTTTATCCTTACAATTGGTATCAGAGCCAGGTTCTCTTGGCTTGCGTATTGCTGATTGAAGATCTCAGGCAAAAGCATGTTTTGCAGTTGTGTTGGATGAGGGCTCTTCTGGTTCAACAGAATTACGCGGCGGCATTGGGAGAAGATAAACTTCCGGATGATATGGTGGAGAATGGAAAGAGATGTTCTAGCAAAAGCATACGGTGCAGTTTTGCTGTGATTGACTGACGAGGTGTTGTATAGGGAGGTGGATCAAATGACTGCCGCTGGTCCGTGGGAAAAAGTTGGATGATAAAATTTATTGGAAGCAGTGTCTATTCCCCTCTGGATGTTAGAAGGTTTGCATGTACTGTCCTTGGAGCTAGAAAAATTGGGACGAAGTCTATCACGGATGGAGTTTGTCTCCGGAAAATGCGTGATGGAGTGTCAGACTTCGTGGCTCGTATGAGAAGGTAGTCCTTTTGGGAGGTTGGGAGGAAAGAGATGGTTCTTTGGTAATCTCGGTTGACTAGTCGAAGAGAGTTCAAGTCAAAGGGGAGATTGTTAGACGTGACTTGAAATTAGCGGTATGATTTGAACTAGAATCTAGTTTAATGGGAAGCACGACGTAAACACAAATTGCCGGTTTTATTACTGGTTAATAAAAAGGCAATGGAACAAGATTAAATGGCTTGGAAATTCAAAATTAATCTTATCCATAATGGATAGAATTTGAATTATGGATAATTGAATGGAGATATGGTGGCCGATTTTAAGTAGTATAATTCGAAATTGATATTTTGAATTTTAGTGCTTATCTTTGTTTGGTCGAATTAATTGGATTAGGATTTCTAGTTTGTATCTATAAATCTCATAGCTAGAATTTCATTTAACATATGAACCTTTGGGGTAACATCTTGTAAACACTTTCAGTTTTACAAAAAAGTCTCTATCCGTGAACGTAGGTCGTGACCCTGATGACTGAACCACATTATATCTTGGTGTCGTGTTAATCTTGTTTCTATTATCCGCATCGTCCAACGGGTTCTTGTTAAGGTTTCAATTCGATTCTTACAAGGTGGTTTTTTTATCCTTGCACTAACACCACTAACAAACTTGTTATCTTTAAGATAATTGTTTTGGGACTCGTAGGGCTGTAAATGAACTGAATAAACACGGACGTGGCTTGTTCTTGTTCTTGTTTCGTGTTCGTTTGTTTAACTTCAGTCGAACAAGAATGTTAAACGAACAAGCTTTTGTGTTCAACTGTTTTAAATTATTCGTTAAATCATGTACATGTTCAATTAAATGATAAACGAACCTAAACGAAGGAACACACACTATAGTGCAAATCCAACAATATTAAACACAAATAAACACTATATATAAACACACGCGCACACACGTATAAATGAACGTTCACGAACATAAATGAACGATCGAGAGCTCTGCTCATGTTCATTCGTTTAATCAAATTAAACGGATACATGACTACATCCGTTTATTAAACAAACGAACATAAACGAACTCCCCACCAAACGATTTCACGAACGGTTCATGAAAGTTCGGTTCGTTTACAGCCCTAAGGACCGGTAACTTATCAATTATCATCACGATGAATTGTTCACACTCATTATTATATTAGTGTCATTTTCCAAAGTCGGTTTAGTTTTCATCATCACCAAAATTTACCTTTGTTTCAACATTATCTATTTGACAATGCTTCAAAGTATGAATCCAAAGTCGCTCTTTCTAACAAAAAAAAAGAAAAGGAATAGAATAGCAGATTAGCAGTAGCCAAAATCTTGCTCATCGTCACATTAATTATACTTGAAATATTTCCTTCAAAGCTTAGATTTGGGCTACCATAACCTATGCAATTTGATTTCAGTCTCACCTCTCCAGTAGTATTCCAAACTAAGTTCTAGTTAGCTATTTTTTATAAACATTGGAGGTCTAAGAACCTCCTATAAGACACATAATCTATCTTAAAGGTTAAAACTAAATGAAGTATATGTTATTATTATTCTTAAAAAATGTTTATATATGCTGACTCTGAGGCTTCAATCCACTGTCTTCTTTCACTAAATCCTATAGACATATGACAATATGACATTAAGTTCAACATTATGTCTGCATCTATAGATGTTGCTAGAATTCCATTATATGTTCTAAAATTTACAAGACTGTTTAATGGCCTAGCTCAGGTTCCATAATCACATAATGTCATTCTTTTTGTGAGCATGAGTACGCTATATTAACAACCAATAGCAGCAAATAATTCACTCAACCATTTGAGAAAAAGTCAAAAAACTCAAAGTGGCACCCTCTTGTTCTTCTTCCACTTACAAAATGGCAAGTTTCAGTTCCCATTAAGTTTAGAATTGTTTAAACCTTGCTTCATCTTTGGAGCAATCTCCACTTGCTTATCCTACATCTCATCACGGACACTTACATAAATCTAAGCATGAGTGCATATCGAAGTCACCTCAAAATTAGTGTTCCATCTGCAACTTCTGGGTTCTTTCAAGCATAAATTTGGCCCTTTTAGCAACATTGCTGAATTATCGTGAGCAATGAAATCTAAGCATGAGATGGTGAATATATATATAAACCAAAATTAATTAAGAAAACAGAAGTTACAATTTACAAGCAAAAAGTTTTGAGTTCTACATTAACACACTTGTTTTGTGTATATTTCTTAAAAAATTTAGTCAGTTGAATCTTTTTGGATTGTTGTTTATATCAAGTTGCATCATACCTTTAGTTTGTAAGTTTCAGGTCTTTTCTTAATTGCAAAAGATGCAGGGACAATTAGTGTTTGGAGATAGAGCTTAGATAGTCCATGATGTCCATCACATATAAGGTTTTACCTCATAAAAGATTAATGTTCAACATATCATTACCCCAATATGCATCGATGTTTAGCTCGTGACATTACTCTCGGATTGCACATTCCAGAAAGACGTACCATATATAATAATTTTGACCTCAAAAATTAAAACCAGCGTCTAAACATACATAAAGTTCAATCCTACAGA
Organism: Dittrichia graveolens; assembly: GCA_038502395.1. NCBI lineage: Eukaryota > Viridiplantae > Streptophyta > Magnoliopsida > Asterales > Asteraceae > Dittrichia > Dittrichia graveolens. The sequence goes on along the minus strand of JARJIL010000001.1, from coordinate 92,970,823 downwards.
CTTCCACCAAAATCACACTTCAAGATCATATAAGCAAAAGAATATAGCAAGCAAGAATGATTAAACTGCACATATGAGTTGACATGAACCAAAATTAATATCACACATAAAAAGTGAATAGAATGCTGCCTTATAATGAATCAAAATTGACCAAGTATTATTAAAAATTGGCGTATTTAGATCCTAAAACAACTAAAACATGACCATGGCCATAAATACCGGAGAACCAGTTAATCGCAGCAAGCTTCACTCAGAAATAGTGTATGTGTGTGTGTGTGTGTTTGATTTGTAAAATGCGAAAAAACTTGCCTTGGATCTTCGATTTTAGTGACAACCTGTGCGCTGATAAAGTACACTAGAGTGCAGCAGTTGCCTGATAATGAACAGAAATTGTTCCTTCTTCCTCGCTGAATAACAAAGAAAATTTGAGTTTTCATGAATGCATTTGAGAAAAAAGTCGAACAATAGAAAGAAAAAACAAAAAAATCTGGAATGCAGTACCTTCGATGGAGCTTGCCATTTTAAAAGGTACGTAACTTTTTGGTTGCAAAGTGAACCCTTGATTTGAGACCTGAAGATTTTGGGGGAGAACAAACGCGGTTAGACCATCCATTCCGTATTACCTTTGGTTTCCCAGGCTGAATGTTAGATAAGAGGCATATCATCTTTTCGTAACTTTTTTTTTCCACAAAAGCTATTTTATATATATCTATTATACGTTATAATACATTTTACTTTCTTTATCTTGAAAATTTTAAATAGTATATATATTTTTATGCTTAAAATATAAATATTTAAAGCAATAACCTAATCAATTATTCCTTAATTATCTCAACTAATTTAAGATAACTATTACTTTAATAAATCATTAAACATGACAACAACTATTTAATGTATCTAATTTTGATTAAATTACTTACATCAATATAATTTTAAAGCTAAATTATTTTTTTCTCTAATTATTTAATAATAATAATTTTTTATTGCATTATTTTTCAAAAACTCTTTTAAGTTTTAACAACTATTAAAATGGTCGATTGTAGAAAAGTAAATAAAGAAAACAGAAAAATGCTCTCCATACATGAATTTTACTTACCAACTAAATGGGTAAGATTGATTCCCGCGATACTTCTAATAAGGTTAGTTCTCAAATGACCCCTATATGTGTGTACACAAATTTTTATCAGTTTTTGCTCATCAAATTATGATTTTGTAAAGAACGATCGATTAATGAATGATTTTGATTGTATTAATTAAATATTATAATGGATTAAATGGTTAGTTGGTAATGAATTTAGATTTGTGATTTTTGAATCTTTGTTCTTATGATTTTATGAATATGTAATCTTGGATTTTAAGTTCTTGATTAGTCGATTCTTATTTCTTAGTTCTTGTTTTCATTGTCTAAATTGTAGGTGTAGAGAGATCTAATAGTGTGATTGATTTTGACCAACAAGAAGAAGATAAACATGTGTGTTATTGTTAGGATTCGGGATACCCTAAACAAGCGTTAGAATATGCGGATAACAATAAAGACAAGAAAGCACGACACAAAGATATAACGTGGTTCGGTCGTCGGGGTCACGACCTACATCCACAGGCAGAAACGGAGACTTCTTTATTATTAACTGAGAATGTTTGTAAGACGTGTACATATGACTGAACCTAAGCCTTCTATTTATAACCAAACATGAAAACCTAGTGTTGCCCTAATTCTCAATTAGGAATACATATAATAACAAAAATAGAGATCTCCCGCCGTACCAAACAACCAAACAGGACTTCTGGCAAAATCTTTGTGCCCCACGCCGTGGAGAGGGGCTCCACGCCAAGCACCCTCGTGTGCCCCACGACGTGGGCTTCAGGTGCACGCCGAGCTCCATTATTCTTTGATTCCATGTTCCAGGCCAACCTTTCAAGTCATATTTAACAGTTATCTTTCTATTTTTACAACTTATAGTTTAGATAGTCTACACATAATCATGATTTCACGTGCACGACTTTCGGTTGCCAAAATTGAAAAAGATAGAGAAGAAACTGCACAATCTTTACACGGATCTTTAAATAGGTTTTTAATTAGACATGAAAAATATTGAAAATTTTAATCATAATGACAATGAAAACAATTCAAATAATCTTGTAGAAAACAATGAAAATGTCAATAACCTTGTTCATGAAGATAATGAAAATCCAATAAACACTAAAACTCGTGATCGTGAAGATAGATTGATCAGGTTAGTGATACTGAGTATTGAAAGTAAATTTTTAAGAAATATCGCTTATGACAAAATAATTGACATTTTTACTTCAAAAAATACAAGACCAAACTTTAGGTGATACGTGTTAAACTTGTATTTGGAGTATAAGCACTCAATTTTAAGTTTTAAAATTATTTTTAATAAAAGTCGGTGTGGGTATCACCCATATAGCTTGACTAGGTTCCAAACTTTTTAAAAACAGTAAGCTGTATTTTCAATTGATATTACTTAATTATCAAAGTGGTTGTTTTACTGGGCAACATAAATTCATAAAAGAAAATGTTAATCATAACCCTTAGGCTGTGGATAAGAGTAATAAACTATGGTTTTAATTTTTAAAAATAGTAACCGTATGTCATATATGAAAATTTTAAATACTAATTAGAAAATGGTTCACGTGGATTTTTTTATAAACATAAAAAATTAATTATAAAACACGAGTTATGATTGTTATTTTTAAAAATTATAATAATATTTTTTACTTAAAAGATTGAAACCATACCTTGAAACTTTGAAAAGGGTTTCAATTTCCAAAACTGGAAACTATGAAAGCAACGAATTAGGCAAACAAGCAAAAATGGAAAACAGAAGGCGAAAGTCGAAAGAAGTTGATGTAAATGAAGGGGTTTTGATTTTTGACTTCTTCTTTTATAATATTTTAAATTTAAATATATATTAAAAAATATAGTTTATTGTTAATCATTAATGGTTTGGTTCAGTTTTTTATGGCTCGGTTATAAGAGAACCCAAGTTGTTTAAATTGGTTATTAAGAAATTAAAAAGCAAACCATCTATTAACATTATGTGTAGAAAATTAAGACTAATCTGTGCTATACATTAGGCCCACCCTTTCATAAGATAGGTCGTGAGCTATTGTAAGGACCATTTTTTTATACAAATATTCACATACCATTTTATAGAAAACTTGGTATGTATACAAAAATTACAACTTAAACTGTATTTTGTTGGTTATATTATTATATTATAAACCAAAGATGTCACAAAAGCATAGTTTGCTTCATCATAGGAGCTATTTTTACATTCACGTAGTTAGGGCTTTATCTTTATTTGTTTCACATCCTCATGTAAAACATTCATAGTAAAAATAGTAAGTTTTTGTTTAGTAAGCATACTAACTAATAATTTACTATAATAGGTAATTGCAAAAAAAAAACTTCTATAAACTAAAAGACCCCATAACTGTAATGTTGTATAAACTGTATAATAGCTAGTAACACGGAGATCTAAAAACACATACCGGGTCTCCCTTATTCCTTTACTTGGTATCAAGTCATAATTGTAAGTTATTATGTATTAAATAATATATTGTATCATACATTCTATATCAAAATTGTACTGTATCACAATGTATATATCATAATTGTATTGCATAATGCACAATATAGTTTCCATTCATTACATATTTATAGTAAGAAAAGTTTAGTATACTCACACCACAGTTGCAGGAACTTTATAGTGCTCTTCAATTCAAGCAGTCACATATATTGATCCTTCTTAATTAATAATAATACTAATTAAGAAAATAGTGTTCTGGTCTGATAAACTTGCTACATGGCCATGTAGCAATCTTCATGTGCGGTGTAGTGCTAACCTTACACAACCGCATATGATTACACAACCTGTATTGTCCTAGGGCCTTACCTGGGCTGTGTATCTCGATATAGGCCGTGTACACCTACACGGTTTCCGTAATCCTACAAGGGCCGTATACGATGAACACAACCAATTTGTTCACCCGAACAATTGCTATTTTTGACCCATTTGGTTTCCATAAATAAATTTCTGACATACTTGAGTGTGCCTTACACTCAAACAACCTATTTGATCGTTTTCAAACATCAATTGACATCAAATACTAACAATTAACCAATTAAAACTAAAACTAAGGCATACTCTTGAAATTGACACATAAAAGGATTAACAGTATCATACCTTTAATCAATTTGTCTTATGCAGAGTTTAATCTATGGTTTCAAATTTCAATTGCTAAGCAAGATGTTCTCCCCTCCAATTTCTTCCAGCTCAGAGCTCTAATAGTTCACAGCCTCTTCATTCTAAAATTTATGTGTTTATATACATCTTATATCTATGGACACATTCAACCCCTCTACTTTAAAGTATAAAAATTGGCAATTCTAGGCCCTATATTTATATAATACATAATTATTTATCTATTTATTTAAATCTTTAAATTATTTATTTTTATCTTTATTTAAATAATTGAGCAAATCAATTAAAGATAGTATTTTAAACCCTGGGGAATTACAACTATATGAACGGTGGGTTACACTTTAAAGTTTAACGAGTTAAATTATTACCCTCACGTTGCTACGGGGTTTTAGGTTAACAAAATAAATAATAACAAAACAAACATATAAACATAAATATTTAAAATAAAGAGAGAGATATTTTAAACATTTTAAGATGCTCATATTCAAATCGATCAAACTTTAACGTATAATATTTAGTGTAAGTTTAAATATATATATATATATATATATATATATATATATATACCTATATATAACTGATTTTATATATGTTTCGTTATAAATAATAACATAATACGATAGTTGTCGAATGAAATATATTTTTTAGCATTAAATTTCAGAAAATATTCTTTTGTTAAAATAATATCGTATCATGATAAAATTTATATAAAAATGAAAACACAAATATATATTCGTTTTTACACCGAATATAATATACTAAAAGTTATAAATGAAAAACATATATTAATTATTTTAATGTAATAAAAAAATTATAAGTAGCCTCTTGAAAGAAAATTTTTTGAAGGCTAAAGTGCTTTTGAAAATAGAAGGGAAAAAAAGACAAACTTAACTTGAGGTTCAAATTGTCCTATTTATTAATTACTCCGCTACTTACCGTTATGCAAAGATGAATTAGTTGTCAAATTAACTTGGATCTTTAAAATATATAATATATCAGGATATGTTACTGTTCATCCTTTTCTTATATATATACAAATAGTATAATTTATATTGTTGCTCTATTTTCATTTAGGCATTAAAATCTTATTTAAAAAAAAGAATTAATCTAAGATGCTTTGTAATGTGATAATGATACATTGTTGACAAATATTTAGTGATTAAAATAATGATATAGATAAAGCATCTTATCTTTATAGCATAGCAGAGTTTGAAAAAGGAATGCATAATTTCCCTGGAAAATATAGTCCTTGAAAGGGTTTTACCCACAAGATGCTATTTGTGGACCATTACAAGTCCTTCTTGTTTACCAAAAGCTCAAATGAATTGACAAGGAATGTGATGGGATGTATGTTTCTTGAAACATCTTTAAGATCCAAAGAGGTGACATTTCATATTTAGGGACCATATTCCACAGCAACTATGAAAAGAAAGCAAGAAAGTGCCAAGATCCCAAAGCTTTCATAATTAATTGTCACTCTCTCCCTCATCAATTTCAATCTATGCCTTTTGGTTTCATTCTCCCACTTGTCAATACATAAAACTTTGATGTAAATGCTACATTATCCTCCATTAACAATATCAATTTTAACCAAAATAAGCCGATGGTGAAGTTTCTACTTTCTGCGATCACACCATAAACAGATGTCTCTTATGCGTGATTTATATTTTTCATATATAACAGTATTTTACTATTTATTTTGGAAGACAGTGTTTCAAAACTTAAACCGCTAATGTGAGATGAAGAAAACTTGAAATTTAAATAATAAGGAAGAAAAATATAGGCGGTTCGGGTGGATGTTAATTTATCCACCACGTATTGGCTTTCAACCAAAACTTATCTCAAGAAAGGTTGAAATCATCTTTTGTAAAATCTTATATCTTAGATTTTGAAGAGACCACATACATTTATCTCTAAACAATCAGAGTTCTCCACAAACTTCTCTATAGATTTGGAAAGGTCATGATTAACTTGTCTCTTTGCAATGATGGAGATCAGCTTACTAATGTGTATTAATTATGAAAGATTTCCAAGAAAGCTTAATCAATCTTTCTAGAGATAACATAGTGTAAGAACAATTGCAAAAGAACCATCGGAAGTCACACGAGGGTGTGGTGGCAACTTCATAGCAGGGCGTGACGACGACTTCAAGGGGACGCAAAGTTGGAAGTGAGGGGGAACAGCGTTGGAAAGTCAGAAGTGAGAAAGAGGGAGCTGGCTTGGTGGCTTGAGGTCAAAGACATGATTTTGAAAAAACGAGTAACATGAGAAGATATTATATATTTTAATTGAGAGAGAGAGAAAAAAACGTGATTTATTTTTCACAGTTGATTACCCACAATAGAAAAATGTGACAACTTCGATATATTTTTTGAAACTAAACCTTTTTATTAAATCTAAGTGAATTTTGTTTGCCCAATCTTTTCTCCATAACATCCACGGATGGACATCCTTCTCAATCATCGTCTCCATGTAATTATTTCCTAATTAGTGGTACCAAAGTGTGTAAAATGCTCTCCCTCCTTAAGAAGTTAAGGTTGTAGATTCAAGTTTTACTTGAGATAAAAAGGTGTAGATTTAAGATGTGTGAGTTTGCTTAAAAAAAGTGAAAAGTATCAAATAAAGGGCAATCGATGGAGGATTGTGAACTTCATAGGATTAATAACCACAAAGACACATTTCATTGCCAACTCAACATTAATGATACGTATATGAGAGGTGACATATTTTCCTCCTACTTACAAGATTAAGACAAGTGTTAAAATCAATGGAGGATGTGAAAAAAAAAAGAATTAGTGGACTCCACATGTTATCTTATAATGAGTATAAGTATATATCATTTTTCAAAAATTAATTTGCAGTAATTTTTTATTTGTAGAGAATATATTTGATTTCATTCTTGTAATTTGTAAACAATCTTCATCACCTTTAATTTGCATAAAAGTTATTGAAAAGCAATGGAGGCGATGACCATTTATATATCACAACTAGTATAATACCCGTGTGTTGCTCCGGTATATTTCGTATTTAACATTTAAGTTGTGATCCTCATTTTAAGAATTATGCTTTTATGATTAAAGAAATATTTTATCACGTTCCATTCTATCTTAAGTATATTGTTCGAGGCAATGTTTGTAATTATTAATTTATTACTATATTATATATATTTGAATTTAGGAAGCATCTTCAAATATTTCATAAATCTTTAATGATCTTTCTTTTAATCATCGTGTCTTCGTATCATTTTTCACTTTAACTTAAACAAACATGTTTGTATAACTATACAAAGCAATAAAAATCCAAGCCCCACACCTAGTGTAAGTTACGACATAAGGTACGGTGACTTAGACCAAACACGGTTAGGCTATCATCTGGGTAACCATATTGTCTATAAAAATAGTCTTTAAACCCATAACTCACACCTGTACAAAAAATAAATAAGAAACAAATTAAATTAAAGCGTGGGGACAATTATACATGTTTTGAATTCTAACATGAACTCTAAAAAGCAACCTAACATTCAAAAACTCCACACATCATATCTTATTTTGCGATGTTTAGTAGCTTAATTTTTCACTCAATCCTTGGATTGTCTAAAGGTCGTAGATTACTCGGAAATCTAATCAAACATCTTTACATGGAACACAATTTAAATTTTAAAGTATTATATTAATTTTTGACATTGCTCCAATTTATACATCAAATTGGTAATAATATTACTAAAGATCATTGGCTTTGCAACCTTTAATATGCTCAACTTTCTAGCTATCCCCTCCCGATGTACTCAATTTACTTATATAATTTCTATCAAACATATATATGTTTGCATAAGCCCTTTATATTCTAATACATTATACATACTCGTGATGAGTACGTACATGTGTTCATTGAGTTGGGAATGAGTTAAGTGGTAAACTGTATGAAAATGAGTTAATCTTGGCTGGATGTAGAAACCGAATTCGAACAAAAGTATGACCATGTGAATCAAATCACCAAAATATTATTCGAATTATTACCCAAAGATGAACCATAACAACCCAATATCCATATTTACCTCACCAAAATCAAGTTAACTCCGTTTTACTTGGATTATGAGTGCTTAGTGAGTATATATAATCAATTAATTTTATATCTTATTTATTTTTCTCTTATAACTTTTAGTATATAATATTTGATGTAAATATGAATATACATCTATGACTGTTTTATTTTTATCTGCATTTCGATATAAATTTTATATTAACACAAACACTTCAAAAATGTATTTTTTTAATATTATAATTTGAAAGTCTAATTATATTGTTTTAGATAAAAAATTAGAATAGTTCAATGAGAGTTTTTTTGTTATAACCTTTTTCCAAGTGTAATGACTAGTGAATATAAATGGTGATGTTGGACGTAATATAAAAAGTAATACTTTGAATTAATTTAGATATGAACCATATGACATATTACGATCATAAATGATAAAATATTTCCTGCTTTATTTAATTTGTGTTAGGAAGTTAGTTTATATATTTTATTTCTTCACTACACAAAGATTTAGGTGTGTTTGTTTAGGTAATAATCTTGTATTTTGATTTCATTTTTATCATCAAATAGATTTGCAAGTTTGTTTCTCTTGAACTTTGTATATTTATTTAATAATTGATACTATTCTGGTATCATGGTAATTAACATCTGATTCCAGTCTTATGTGAGAAATAAATATAATTTTTTTAAAAAAAATACGTTAGTAATTGTTTCATTTTCTACTTTCGTTTTAAGGGGAAAATAACCAAACTGATAATAATTCTTGAATTTGTTTATATTTTTAAGTAATAAAATAAATGTGAAAAAAAAAATCTTAAATTAGAATTACTCCAATACATAAAAATAGAATGCTGAAAGTATCAATATGTTTAAATCCACATAACAGACGCTGGAAAAAGGAGTTTATTTGTTCACTAATCACTATATTAGCCGTTCATATTTATTTATCAACATTTACCTCGTCATTTTAAACAATAACAAACTTCCCTTTTTAATAGGACATTTATGGGGTTGTGATTAGTTTCAAGTTTCATCCAACGATTATAATTAATTGAAATGTGACTCATCGTCGGTAATATATAATAATATATACAATTATAAGTGTTACTCCTTAAAACTATATTTTATATATCCTTAAAGATTCTTTAGTAAAAAACTCTACAGTGTCATCTTCTCCCGGCGGCCATTCATTTTCCGAATTAAGAACACAATCAAATCAAAACAAAAACCAACACCTGAAAATGGATCGATCTAACAAGCAAATTAAATCATATAATTAAGAAAACAATTGTCTAATCCTATATATTTTTGAACAATTAAGATTATCGATCATACACCACTTTCGATCAGTTGCTTCCTCATCTTCAATTTTACAGCTTAATTAATTATTCAGTCACTCCAGATTCATCGTTTTGAAGCTTCAATCCATGCATGAAACCACCCAGTCTTTGGTCTCGCCGTATGTAACTTGAAACCAACGTGTAAAATCGATTTAATATATATTGTCGTGAATCATCAACAACATGAAAACATCCAAATCGGTGACCATCAACATCGCCTGCTTCGACCCAAATCGAACCACCCAATTTTGGTGGTGTGAATTATGAGAGAGAGATGGTTTTAAGAGGATTTTTCTAGTTATTTTAGCATTTTTGTTTTTAAATATGTGAATTAATTATTAATTATAAATATAAGGACTAAAGTGTAGTGATATAAATGGTAAAGTAGTCATGTTACAAATCTTAATTGACTGCCGTCAAATCTAATGGAACAACGGACCATATTTGCAATTAAATTTCAAAAATAGAAACTATAAAGTGTAATTTTAAAACACGATGATTTAACTTGTTACATGATGTATACCACATATTTACTCTATTTTGATAGGGAAGTGATATTTTCACTTGTAAATTTTGATTCATACAATAAAAACACATGCTTCACTAACTTGTAACATAAATTTAAAAGTATTATACTTTTTATAAATAAATTAATTTTATAAGTACTTTAATATTTGTCAAGTGGTCAACGGGATGAATAGCTAAACCAAAGAGTTAACTACCTGTTGATGTTAATTGAAAATCGATAGTCTATCTTAATTTATTTGTTTTTTTTAAAATTATATATCGTTCTTAAATATCCAACATATATTTAGATATTTATATTGGTTTTTAATTTTATATACGGAATCATGATCAGGAATTAATGCTATGTCTCCCGATTAATTAAGTAAAGCAATATTACTAAAAGAACCATTAATCATTTCTTATGTTTTTTCCATTTTTGTTCCCTTTCTAATTTTCTTCTCGATCATAAACAAGCCGACATATTCATTCTATATAGATTTCCAAGTTTTGTAAATGTATGATATATAGTAATTTATCCTTCTCTCATCTTTTTTTAAATAAAAATTGAATTATACCTAAGCCTTAAAGAGCCGAGCCCCAACTTTAATATACAAGACGAGTTTGAGCTTAATTAATCCTAAATGAGTCAGACTTAATAAATTTCAGACTTAAACTAAGTTTCATTGTTTACATCCGTAAAAGCTAGCTATATATATAGGTATCTTAAATCATACCGAATTCTAAAGAGATTAACAATTTAACTACTATACTATAGAGTGCAGCCAATAACATATCCTCCCTTTCTAATTTTAGTAAAATATCTGGCCTATATATATATATGTATATATATAGGTGACCCAAAACCAATATTAATTAGCAATCCGGATGCATGATATATCAAATAACAAAACACAATTGATTTCTTCTGATCATTATTAAATATCTATGAACATTCTTAATTAGGAAGACGCACCTAATTAAGCACAAAGCTTAATTAATTAATTACCTTACAAAATTTCAAGATGATATGTAGCATGCACATGTTAGCAAGATCATATATATGTTACTCATGTTAACTATTTGGTAAGCAAAGGAAAGCCTAGAGAAGAAGCCCTCTTCACAAATCTTCCTTTCATTCTAGGCCTTTTCTCCGCATTTAGTTTTCGTACCTCATACCTTATTTTCTTCGAAAACAACCTTGTTCGCCTCTTTTCTCTATACCTCGACACCCTTGCCTCTCTTCCTCCATCCAACATTGCTGGATTCCCTGTCATCATCCCCATATCTCCATAATGATGATGTTGATGATGCATAATCCCACATCCACCCTGCAGATACATCCAAATAATCATAACCTTAATTAATCCAGGCAGTTGATGATGATGTACATGATATTAATTTTCTTTAGGAAATTAATGTCACAAGTTCCTATATGTATAATAAGTATATAGATATGTGTGTGTGTGATACTCCAGGAAGAAGATTTTTCTTAACCTTAAGTCAAAAATGTCTTGTAAGATACGAGTTTTATAACGCTTAATTGTAACACTTTTTTTTTACCAAGACTCGACATAAGACGTAGAAAAATCCAATCTCGGGAAATATAGCATTTTCTTTGTGTAAATAGTGTAAAAATGATTGAGATCAGCTCATACTGAGAAAAGCATAACCGGTCATATTTCCTCGTATGATAACTAACGGGTCTTAAAAAAGGCTCCAATTTATAAAGAAACATGAATTGTTACGTTTTTCATAACTTAAGAGAATCTCAATCGGTGTAAAATAAAGACATTTTATTGGAATGAAAATAGTGAATATATATGTAGAATTAATGCTTGATATTATTGAAGTAAAAAAAAAAAAGCCAAAAAGGTATCTGTATTATTGAAAAAATTGACAGAAGTATGTAGAGAAGACCTACCATGCAGTCAGGCCAACAATCATCGGGATCCAACTCCGGTCGGTCACCGGTGGTCCATGGAGATCTTTGCTCATCCCAAGCGGCAATTATTCCTTCATAATCCAACTTTAATATTCTTTTTTTATTCTTATTATTATTATTTTCGTCGTCATCTTTTTCTATACTAATATCAACATCTTCATTATCCTCTTTAACCACACCCATATAATCCACACCACCACCACTGCCGCCGTTATAACCACCACCTTCCACCGTCAGCAGCTTCTCATCTTTCTCTTCCCATAACGGCGAATCATAATCAAAGCTCAACTGAAACGGCTCTCTCATCATCTCCATATCACTATCCACCATTTCACACTGTATCTCATCTTCAACTTCTTCAACCTTCACTCTTTCAAAACTCTCTTTTTCTTTATTACATGAATCAAGTAACCCTAATCCCTCCATAGCAAACGACTCCTCATCAAGCCCTTTTCCTAACAAACTCTCCACGTCAGCAGCAAACTCCGCCAGCTCCACGTCGGACGGAAGTATCAACCCGTTTAAACTATTCAAATCAAACGTCACTTTCGACACATGATGATGATGATCATGATGATGTTCAACCTCCACCAGAGTTGTCAGTTCCGTTTGTTTCTCAGGCGTCGCCACGTCATTCGAGTTCCCGGAAAGACAAAGCTCAGCCGCAAACGGATCAAACACCGGGACTTGATAAAGAAGTTGATCTTCACAGGTCCCCGTGGTCGCGTCATCGCTTCCGATCTCCGGGACTAAGTGAAGCGGATTGAAACTCAAATTGCTCATACTGCTTTCTTCTGATTTTGGCGTCTGTCGATACGCATGCTTCCCGCCACGGGGAGTCCTCGGTTTCTTGGTAAATCCGTGGTGCCACGGCGGTGGCGAGGGTTTGTCTAAAGTTGAAAGCTTCAGGGAAGCCACCTTTAGGCGAACCCGTTCATGACGGCGAGCCAAAGGGTTAGCCGAATGAACTGACGCGTCACATAATTGGCATAAGAAAGCGTCATCGGCGGCACAGTACCACCGAGCACGCTTTCTTATACAATTATCGCAAGCTCTTGCCGTTTTTCCTCCTACAACGTTGGCCAATTTCTTGTCCGATGAGACCATGAGGGTATACAGGGATCTAAGAATCAAATGTAGGAACTTTTAGTTTGGAAAATAATGGTGTTTTTGAAAAATTGAATGAAGGTTTTAGGAGGTGGGTGTGTGTCCCACTGTGTGCACTTTTTACAGAGAACACTGTGGTAGTATTGCAGGATTTATAAAAGAAGCTAAGGTAGATGCACTTGTGTAGTTCAATATGGTCCCACAAAAATGCCTTATCTTTATTTAATTGGTTGATTTATCAACTCCATCCTTTACTTTGTTTTCCTATTGGTTGGCTTTCCTTTCCATGGATTTTTGTGGGGTCTGTCTGGTGTAAGTGTGGTTCTTATATCATTTTTATCAGAAAATGTTTGTACTAACAAATGATTGTTTATAATTAAAATAAAAGAATATTATAGTCTTATTTTTAAATGTAATATGTTTTTTTTGCTCTAACTTTTTACTAATTAATTGAAATCAGTTTTCAAGGAATAATGTTTTTAGATTTTAAGCCGTTATTTAGAGGTTAATAATAATGATTTATGTTATGCAAGTCGGTTAAAGTAAAACAACTGATATAAATTTAGAATATTAGGTATACATATACATATAATAGTTAAAAATATATTAGCAAAAAGTAATTTCATCAATGTGTTGATATATATGGTTTTATGAGTTTACCCGAAGTACCATCCGTTTCTTCATTAGTACACCTTCAGATGGTTATTAATTGCTATTAATACCCTAAAATATTGATGGTAAATTTACATATAGATAGACCATTTACTTTCTCATTTAAAAGCAATCATCCTTTATTGTTATTTTATGAGTACCGCTAAATTAACCTCAATAGTTTACTAAAAATCAACTTTCAAATTAGATTTATTTGCCTTTCACTTTAGATTTATCTAACTTTCAAATAAAAATGATATTTTTAGATATGATAATTAATACAACTACCTTTTAGAATCTTTTTTCTATAATTAAGTTATTATATATATATATATATATATATATAAAACAAACATTTTTATAATAATTAAATGAGCTTTTTGCATCAAATTTATTCAAACATAAAAAGTGCATATAAATATATGTAAACACACGAGTAATAATGTTAAAATATAATAAAGATATCATTCAACCTATATATCTTAACCAAGTAAAACATTCATTAAAGAACCCAAAATTCCAAAAAAAAATTTACACTTGGACATCTAATCTTGAAGAAACAAATACGAGTCAACATATGTCAAGCTCCTAGCAGACGTAGGCTTCCACTACGTCAAAATCATATGTAACCGAAATTTCATACTTTAACTAGAAGCTATTAGAGCAAGTTCCAAACTTATATCAGGAGTCATCGTTAGCGAATTACTGAGTTCGTATAATGTTTATGCTAGAGTTTTTACGAATGAAATCAATGAATTACGTGAATCGTTAAGTTTCTCACAATCACCTACACCACCACAACACTAGATTGTTATGCCTATAACTGAGGTCCTAATTGTTAACATGTTTGAAGTGATCCTCCATTATTTAACCAAGCAAGGTGACATAACTTTATTTTTTTTTCTTTGGAAAGGTCCGGGGCATATTCAATACCATTAGATTATTATGATTTGACGTGTATATGATGTTTATTATATGATGGTACATTTTAATGAAGATTACCTAATGCTTATCATTTCCGATTATTGGATCCGTCACAGAGCCCCATTTGCCTCTAGATAGCAAGTCATGTATATGCCACGTCTGGAATCTTAAGCAATCCATAAAACACCTGTTATTGATATAGAGGAGTATACTTAAATAATACTATTTTTTATTTAAATATATTGCCCATGTTTTTGCATTTATGTTAATTATTTTTATACACTTTTTAATGCTTGAAGAAATTTGTTATAAAAAACTTATCTAAATATTAAATATGTTTGTTACATTCTAACTTAATTATACAAAAAAGAAATCTAAAAAATAGTTGTATGTATCCTATCGAAAATTATCATTATATTTGAAAGGTAAATAAATTAAATTTGAAAGGCGTTTTTTTAGTAAATTAATTAAGGGTGTTGATTTAGACAATTCCACGATGATATTCTTTTCGAAAATTGAGGTTAATTAACAAATCAAAATATAACACTCGTTGCATTAGTCTATATTTATTTTGAACAGCTGCATTAGTCCATATTACCATTTTTAGAAATAAAACGATGGAAGGAAAACCAGTTTTACACGTATATAGTTAAGTGGATATGATATTGTTAGACTAAATACAAATTAATTTAATATAATAAAAACACATGCATATTAGGTAGATAGGTATAAGAATGTAATTGAGTCGAGACATTTACGAGCTACTCAAAATTGATTTGGAAAGTTCTTGAAATTGGCTCATTTTAGAGTCAAACTCCAATAACAAAATACCTGGCTCATAAGCTTGCTAGGTTTATTAGGTTGTGTTGGTTTACATATTTTACTCTATCTTATATGTATGTATATGTACAAAAGTATCATAAATTATATTCAAGTCAAATCAAAACTAGCTTAAAATTCTCAAATCTAGCTTGAAAGTTTCAATTGGAGCTCGAAATCAGTTAAGAAAGAAAAACTTAATTTTATAGCTAAAATTATCATAAAGCTCATATATTGTCGTATAATATGTTTCATTTAATTATAACATATATATTTTGCTAAAAAAGTGATAGAACATTGTAAAATACTAAAATGATGACAACATTTTAGATTCTACTTTAGTTGCTCCTTACTAATAGCTCAAAATAATAATAAAAAGTTGTAAAGGGTAATAACTTTGTCATCATGTTAGTTTTCGATCGACCAACCGAATTTATATATATATATATATATATATATATATATATATATATATATATATATATATATACACACTTAGGCAATTAATTAATGTATTAGTTTTAATACTTAAAAAATTATTATATAGATGATTACAACCTAGTTTGAGAGTCTTCACTGTTTTATGTTACGCCAATTCCTTTTTATATTTTGGAGTCTCCATTGTATTAGTGTACGTGTGCACACGAGCACACACACGCGGATGCACTTGTCATATTCATTATCAAATTAATAGTTTCATAAATTTAGTTTTTCCATATACTTGATAATAAACATATCATTTTTAACCTGATAATTTACAATCATATAACATAAAAACAAGGTCTAACAATATGTAATTCGGCTTATAAACATATATACTTTGGATCACTAGCTTATTTAGCCCCAAGCAAAATCCATACTTACTCAATTCAAGGCTTGATTCAATAAAATGTATGTAAGTAGGGTCTCGAATTGCTTTGATTAATTCAAAATTTAGTTTGATTAAGATCAGTTAATTTGATTATTATGTAACTAATCTTAATCAAACTAACGTGCAACTTCATGTGACTTGTACATGAGAGTATTTTAGTCATTTACATGCTTATCTTTACTTCATAACAAACACTGTCTCAAAACATTACTCTCTCATCTCTACTATCTCAGTACATTATGTCTAAAAACCCTCTCTCTTTACTCTTGACTCTTTATCCCTTTAGTTTATACATAGCCACCACCAGGATTCACCACCACCATCATATGCAACACTAACCACAACCCACCGCTCCTCCTTTGTCCATATCTCTTTGAACCACAACCACTGCACGTTACTCTCTCCCTCTCCAAACGGTAACCACCATAGCTTTGTGAACAATCACCTCTATCATCAAAAGCCACCTAAGATGAACTTATCAGTCTCAATCCTCTTTCTCTTTCTTCGTAGATTTGATTTTGAGGGTTTTTTTATGTGTTCTTAAATGTTTATGATCTGTGTTGGATAGGTGTATATGAATGACAAATATCTGAAAACTCTATCCCTAATCATATATGGGCCGGATATGCATCTTCATCGATGATGAAGATCCTAAACTCCACAACAATTTTTTTGTTCGGTCTTGCTTATGTTTACTACAAGTTTAAGATTGGGTTAGATTAGGGTTTTGTCATGTTTTTGTTCAATATGGTGTTGATGAATGGTGGTGAGTTGACGTGAAAACGTGATAATAATGGATGATAATGGTGGGTTAGACTAAAAAGGTGGGGAAAATGAAAATTGAGGTATATGATAACATAAAAATGAGAAATTAATTTTAAATTAAAGGTAATATATAAAAATTTATTAAATACACAGTTAAACTAATAAAGATATTATAACGTTATTAAACTAATAATAATAGAGTTTACTTCTCTAAAATGTATTAAACTATACCACAATTGTTAATGTGTATATCCACCTTTTAAAAATGTTGTTGTGTGTATTGAACTTTTAATTTGTTTTTATTGTACATAATTTGATTACATAAAAAAACAAAAAAAAAGTATAAGTTTAGTACATACAATAGGAAGTTTAATATACACAATAACACATTTTTTGAAACTTTGATACACACAATAATATTTTTGGAAGGTGGATATATAAATTAACATTTGGGGTATAGTTTAATACATTTTGAAGAATAAACCCTTATATGCAAAGCAAAATAAAAAGTTATTAAATTAAAAAAATTTGTTCAAATCTATGGATGTTTGGAAATAAGAATTAGGTTAAAGATGATAAAAATACTCTTATGTATTAGAATCTCTTGCTACCAAATCAGCTGCTGATTAAATAAAGTACCATAACTACAATAATTTATCTGCTTGATTATCAAAGTTAATTTATGAAATTTGTAATTTTTAAAAAATAACAAATGCAAATTTATAATATTGTTTAAAACACAAACCTTTATAATCATCTGAATTGTGAAACATCGATACATAAACCGTAAAAAATTACATTAAAGATGTAGAAAATATGAAACAGTGTACCGCTACAGATATAAAAAATACACAACAAAACATGATAGTATATCTTCTAATTTACACTTAAGATTTATTTACAGTTTATATATAATTTAAGATGTATATTTTACAACATTATCCAAACATTTACTTGATGAAATATGTAAAGTGGATGGTGGTTAATATCTTTTTTCAGTTTGTCTGTATGTAAATCTAAGAGAGTGTTGAAGATGACCCTTTTGTTGGATGACCTTTCCCATAATGTAGTAGCTGTGTGAAGTTTTGAACTCTTTTGTTTTTGTGTTTTCAGCATTGCCCCACTGCCCATCACAATTTCAATGAATGGAATGGACCCCCACAAATTATATTATTTAATCACAAATTAAATTGCCTTTTTCATACCACCTGGCAACTTCTTATTGGAAGTGTCTTGAAACTTCCTCCGTCTATTTACACATAATTCATTTCTATTTCTGTACAATATTAAAATATAGTTTTTATATTATGGATGGAAAATATCTAACATGTGAAGGAAGATCTATAAAAGTGCAAATATGGCAAATAAATCGAATAATTTAAGGGTTTAAATTCCAGGCAGTTATTTCTAACTATTTGTGTCGGCTAATAAGCTGGTCCGACACTCCGACTCATCTAGGAGCAGTTGAATTAAAATTTGCATTTAAGTAAATCTAGTGAATTACTAAAAAACTGTTTAGCTTAGCAATTTATTATAGGTTTACTTGTATTTTCACCTTGAGAGATGATTTGTGTGTTAAAGAAAAGTAGTCACACACAACATTAGTATCGTATTTGGATAATAATACCCTTTAACATATGAAAGTTTATGAGAGTAAAAATGTCATGACTACTTATTATTGTGCATAAATAATCTCTCTTTCATAATATTAGGAGTGTTTGGTTGGGACTTTAGAGGATAAAGATTAGAATGAGAATGATTAATACTGTATAGTTAGATAAAATACAATCAATAATTACCCATCTAATGAATCATTTATCAGTAAATTTGGGGTAAATGATTCAGGGATGTCTCTGTCCATAGTCGCCACCACCGATTGTCGCTACCATCACCACCACCACCGCCAACCGTAACCATGACACAATCGTAGCTTGACGCACAATCATAACCCCCACCGCCACTTCCTACACTGCCAGCAACTATCTCCACCAACACTTATCAAAATCACCGCCACCATCAACCACCACCTTTGCCGCCATTAATTGTCATCGATGGCCACATCCACCAACGCCATCTACGCCACAACGAACATTGCTATCACCACCATTTGGCAATCAACATCGCCATTGACACCAAATTCTGCCCCCACCATCGGCCCACATACACACAAACTTCTACGTAGCTACCAACATCGCCATAGATTCAAGCGTATGTTTCCACCACCGACCAACGCCACCATCAACAACATTGACACCACCACCACCATCACCACTGTTGTTACCACCACCAAGGGCAACAACCGCCATACCACCATTGCTCATCACCACTAACACCATTTCATCCTTTGTTTCCCCCTTAACCACCAAGGGCAACAACCACCATACCAACACTTACTACTGTCACCGACAACTACCATCAATACAGTTGCCACTTGCCACCAATAACCACCACCGCTATTACCACCAACTAGGCAACTACAGCCACCACCTAGGCAACTACCACCACCTTTCACACACACACACACATACCCACTCACTCACACAACACACACATATGATTACCTCTATAAACAACCAATACCAGTAGTTACGATAATACTAAGGAATGTTCATTGTATTACGTTGCCTTTCTTATTCTCATTCCTTTGTTTTTAATAAGCACCCCCTTTATAATTAATACTTTCCGACTTATGAATCCACCTTTACATCCACAAAAACAATGTTCTATGGATGGTTTACAAGCATTTTGCGCCAATTGATATTGTTTTTCGTTTAACTACTAATATTACAACACATAAAATATCATACAAATTCTATAAATAGTACTTAAGAGTTTATAATTATGTTTGAGTTATTCAATTTTTGTTTACGCTTTATAACATATCTCCACGTATTTGTATTCACCTCCAACTATATATTCAAATATTTCACTTCATACACTCGTAGTATCTCTCTATATACATACACATGTGATTACATGCAAGTATACAGAGACACGTATAGGACTAATATATCGAGTCTCATAAATGGACATTTATATGGAAAACTCTTTGACTTTATGTACAAATGTATACAATATAATGGTGATAAAAACCAAAATATAAATAAACTAGGAAGCTCCTTCAGAAATTACAATGGATTCCTAACAAACTCTCTATTGAACCCCTTTAGTAATTTTAAGAGTTTTTGGTGTATTTTCATACATGTTAATACACGTACGTATACACACATATGTATATTCGCTTAAAATTATATACCCAAATCATTCATGTCGTGCACTCATACATACTCCCATATGTATGTGTCTTTATAGATACATATATATTAATATGCAAGTGTGCCATACGCATATGACCACATGTACTGACTCTTGTAAAGTAACGTGTATATGTCAAAGCACTTATATTTTGAGTTTACCTACAAATATATACAAATCATGGTGATAAATACCCAAAATATGCAAAAATAAGAAAACTCCGTCGGAAATCCTTTAGAAACACTTAGTTTGAGATGGATTTTTCAGACGGATTTCTAGGGTTTAGTTTGCAACGTTTTTCCGACAGAATTTTGAGACCTATTTTCTACGATATGTTTTCCTCATAAACCGCTAAGCCGTCGCTAACTACTATTATTTCCAACACTTAGTCACTTGTTGCAAAATCCATCAAAAATCAGTCGCAAATATGTCGGAAAGTGGTTCCGACCCTAATCCGTGGGTAATCTCTCTCAGGTAGCGCTTGGTTGGCAGGAATCCTTGGGATTCTGTAGGAATTGGAATCCAATTCCTAAGGATTCCTGTGTTTGGTTCACTTTAATGAGGGAATCTGAAGGAATTGGAATCCATCAAATGAGGAAAAGTGAATTCCATCACTAGATGGAGGGATTTTAAAATCCTTTGAATGAGGGAATGTGGAATATTACCTTGTTATCTATAAACATTTCTATAGCCCTAATATATCTATCTAATTCCATCGACATAACACGTGAGTCGACTCTACCCTCCACACACCGACGCTTTTGCCTCCGCCTCCGTCTCTAGACCCTCCACCGTAGCCTTCCTCCATCGCCGCCTCCGGACCCTCCGCCGCAGCCTTCCTTCGCCGTCGCCTCCGGACCCTCCGCCACAGCCTTCCTCCGTCGCTGCCTCCCGACCCTTCGCCGTAGTCTTCCTCCCTCGCCGTCGCCTCTAGACCCTCCGCCGCAGCCTTCCTCCATCGCCGTCGCCTCTAGACCCTCCGCCGCAGCCTTCCTCCGTCGTCGTCGCCTCCGGACCCTCCCCCGCAGTCTTCCTCCGTCGTCGTCTTCCTCCGCCGCAGACTTCCTCCTCCGCCGCCTCCAGACCCTCTGTCGCAGCCTTCCTCCGTCGTAGTCTCCAGACCCTCCGCCGCAGCCTTCCTCCGTTGTAGTCTCTAGACCCTCCGCCGCACCCTTCCTCCGTCGCAGTCTCCAGACCCTCCGCCGTACCCTTCCTCCCTCGCAGTCCCCAGACCCTCCGTTGCAGCCTTCCTCCGCCGCCACCTCCAGACCCTCCGTCGGAGCATCTTCTTCATCAGTCGCAGTCACCAGATTTCACCATTCCATCGTCGGCTTCCGCCTTAGCTTCATATGAGTATCCCTTCTCTCGATCTCTCGTTGCTTTCCTCCACAATGTTAAATCTTTTTGACTTACTATGTGAAATAGATGATTTAAGACCGATGATACTTGAATTTATGCAGATGTGTATTGTAATAATATTAATTTATGATGTTTATTAGCGTGATTTTCATAATTTATTGATATGAATGTTCAATCAATAAAATGGAATTTTAATATTTTTATAATTTATATAATATATTTTTATATAAAAGTTATAAAACAAACTAAAAATAATTAAAAGAACAAGAAAGACAATTCTGTCATTTACATTACTGAAACCAAATTCCAATTCCATTTCCTGCCAACCAAACAGATCACAGATTCAAATTCCAATTCCTTCACAGATTCCAATTCCCTCAGAAACATTCTGCGAACCAAACGGCACCTTAAATTTTCCAACAGACTTTTATATCGAAAATAAGAGATTTGCAAGCAAAGAAATCCTTGTTATTGCAACCCCTAGCCCCTAGGAGCTTCTTGATTAGCCCTTCTGTTCTCAAGCGGTGATTCGTCTCCCTAGTGTCCAAAGCCTTGTTCACCTCTTCGGTAACCAATACCTTCACTTTGTCCGTCATTTGTCGAAACATGTTTGAGAGTATTTGTTCCAAAGCTCTCCTAACAGCAATAATAATCTTTTTTATCCATGGTCTCTCAATGGAGCTTAGTTTCAGCTTCATCATTCGGTTTTGGCTGTGGCCTGACACTGGTGGGCTCGGTAGCTGATGAGGGCTTCCTTCATCCAAATAGCTAGTATTATCCCCATCCCAAGGGTGCGGTGCTGGTATTTCCTCCCGTTAGGAGGTTTAGGTTTCTTCTAGTAGTCATCATTCTGAAGTATGATGGTGACTAGCATAAGAATAGAGGGGCTAATCAAGAAGCTCTTAGGGGTTGCAGTTACAAAGATTTATCTACCTTCATTATCCTTATTATGTGGAGTATGGCTTACAGACATCTTCCTATTTGTAAAGCTCCTCTCTGAACTGGACAGAGAGTGTGGTCTTTTAAATAGATTTGGTTTTAATCTATAAAAGACAAACTTATTTTCAACAGAATTAGGATTCAATTTATGAAATACAGACTTATTATTTTTTCTTGAACCAGAACCTTAATATTATGATCAGTGTTAATTATGGCAAGATCTTAGGTGGGTCTGACAAATCTATTTAGTTTAAGCTCTTGACTATTTTCTTTTCTAAGGATATTTTAGTATATGCAATATACAAAGCCTTTAAAGTATATCAAATGGATGTGAAAAGTGCATTCCTAAATTGAGCTCTTCAGAAAGAAGTCTATGTGAAAAAAAACCTGTCAATTCAAATTTCCAAAAAAAAAAATCCTAGTTTCATGTTGACTCAAACAAGCTCCTAGACCTTGATAGAAATAATGTCCTAATAGTCAATGCGAACGAACACCACTACTCCAATTAAGTCTTCCACCATCTGAAAACCTTAAACCACCACCGCCTACAACCTTAATCATTCCATCTCCAGCCATTGTAAACACATGTACAAAAACATACACAATCATATACATACACAGTTGGTTTATCTTCATTTTCATATACATACATAATGAGATTGAGTAAATCAACACCCCTAATTACTAAAAAAACACCTTCTAAATTAGATTTATTTGCCTTCCAAATAAAAATGATATATTTCGATAGGATAATTAATACAACTACTTTTTAGATTTATTTCTCTATAATTAAGTTAGGATCTACCAAACATTTTTATAAAAATTAAATGAGTTTTTTGCAACAATTTTCTTCAAGCATAAAAATGAGTATATATAAAATGATTAACACAAATGAAAAACATGAGCAGTAAATTTTAATATATAAAAAAGATGTCATTCAACAATACTCCATTATATCCATAACATGTGTTTTCGGATTACTATGTTTTAGTTGTCTATAAGATTTTAGATGTGATATACATGGTTCGCCATCCAGGTACAGATAAGGCTTTGTGGTTGATCCTATAAGCCAGAATGATAACATCGAATTATCTCCTTCTAACTGTGTCATCACATAATGAATATATACATGTGAAATAATGGAGGATCACTTCAAACATGTTAATAGCGGAGGATCACTTCGCTTGGTTAAATAATGGAGGATCACTTCAAATAAGTCGGAATGATAGTATTGAATATGTTACCTGCCTTTCCACTATTGTGCCATCACATAATGATCCAATAAGCCGGAATGATAGTATTGAATCTGTTACGTGTCTTTTCAAAGAGGAAAGAAAGTTATGTCACCTCGCTTAGTTAAATAATGTAGGATCACTTCAAACCTGTTAATAATCAAGATCCTAATTATAGGCATAATCATCCAATATTGTGGTTGTGCAAGCGATTGTGAGAAAGTGAGTGATTCACGTAATTTATCGATTCCATCTGTAAAAACTCTAGCATAGACATGAATTTGTTTAATTAGTGAATGAATACATGATTGAGGCATCTGGTATAAGTTCATGACTTATGAAACATGCTCTAATAGCTCATGGTTTAAGTCTAGAACATGTTCTAATGGCTTTTGGTTTAAGTCTGAACTTTCGGTTACGTATGATTTTGACTTAGTTGAATGCCTACAATTTCTAAGAGCTTGACTTGTGGTTTTAACTCGTTTTTGTTGTTTCTTCAAGGTTGGACATCCACGTGTACTTTTTCAAATTTTAGGTTCTTTGATAAGTGTTTTGCTTTGTTGGGATATATATATATATATATATATATATATATATATATATATATATATAAAAGAGCATTGTTGAAC
Organism: Dittrichia graveolens; assembly: GCA_038502395.1. Classification (NCBI taxonomy): domain Eukaryota; kingdom Viridiplantae; phylum Streptophyta; class Magnoliopsida; order Asterales; family Asteraceae; genus Dittrichia; species Dittrichia graveolens. Next base: position 92,946,222 of record JARJIL010000001.1, on the reverse strand, counting down.
AATATCTTTTTTATATACTAATATTATTACTCATGTTTTTGCTTGTGTTAATCATTTATATACACTTTTCTATGCATAAATTTGTTGCAAAAAACTCATCTAATTATTATAAAAATATTTGTTATATCCTAATTAACTTAATTATAGAAAAAGTAATTTAAAAAGTAGTTATATATCAATTATCCTATCTAAAACTATTTTTTCTAAGGAAATAATTTATTAATACTATCCAAAATTATCATTTTTATCCTATTCAACATAATCATTTTTATCATCTTTAAAGGACAAAAAATCTAATTTAGAAGGTATACTTTAGATAATTAGATATGTTAATTTAACAGCACCCAACATAACATAATACATAAACACAATATTCAAGTTAATCAGATTTTAAAATGACACCTAAAAGTATAAAACTTGAAATCAGAAAAGAGAGAAGAAAGAGGTAGTAGAGAGAGAAACTAGAGGTGTGGACTGTGCAGATATGCTCTTTAATTTAATTTGTAATAGGAAGTAAAATGACACTTCTGATGGTAACTTAAACTTAGGATTAAGACATTGTAAGAAAAGAATTTTAAGGGTCAAATATGTCCAAACAGTATATTTTTACCATAATTTTGCTTTATTTAATTTTTGCTAAACTAATTAGCTTAATAAAATATTTTCAACATTATTCAACACATTATCGTTGAATTTTTGTTTTGGAAACGATTTATTCTTCGTATAAGATAAGGTAGAATTTAAGTCATCTGTTATATAACTAATAGTCTAATCCATATAGGGTTCAAAAGTCAAGATTACACCTTGTAGTCTAATCGTTAATTCTAACGAAAATTAGATTATATTATCCCTTCTTAGTCGTCGACCTCTATCTCATTGATAGATCTTTGGATATGAAAATGAAGAACAATAAATATTGTTAAATAATACGTAATTTATTTTTATTTTGTTTATATTGTATAGTGTAAGGTGACATATATTATTATACTTTTTTATATATTTATATTCTAATGAGTTATGTAATACAACTCTAACGGGATTTTCATACCATTCAACATGATATCAATGCGGTGCAATTGCTAGTAGAAATATTTTACAGTAAATTACGTTAACAAATAAAGTAGAATCATGATTTAACGTGAGAGTCTATAGCTTCCCATTCTTCAACATCACATATCAGTTTGCAAATATATTTTAATATTACCTACACAATTATTTTTAGACTTTAGATCCAGTCTGTGCATAGTCTCCTCCATCTCCGATTGCAGGATGGGGTTTAGTATCCAAAAGTGTACTGAAGTTGTCACTTTTTACTATTGTGTATACCCATCTTTCAAAACTACCATTTAGTGTATCCAACTTTCTAAAACTACCATTTAGTGTATCTAACCTGGTATAGTAGGTCATATGCTGACGTGGCATCGGTTTTGCTGAGGTGGCATCTGATTTGGACGCTGACATGTATAAACTTTGTTTAAAAATAATTTGAAAATAAAATAAAATATAATAATACTAATAATAACAATAAAACAAACTCTCAAAAACTAAAACTTCCACCGATATATGCGATTCATGCTATACATCGATCAGTTGATTCATGGTTCCATATTCGATTCATGGTTCCATATTAGATTCATGTGTTACAGCAGTTGATTCATGGTTCCAGATTTCATCGATTTTAATATTCGATTTTAAGGTGCGATTCGACTCCATCTGTAACGATTTGGGGTTTGATTTAGGGTTCATCTCCGTCTGTAACGATTCAACTCGTTTTTAAGGTGCGATTTTCATCCGAAGGTTTTTAAGATTGAAGATTGATGACTCCATCTGAAGGTGCAATTTCATCTCCATCTCTAACGATTTAGGGTTCATCTCCATCTGAAGGTTTAAAGGTGCGATTTTAGGTCGACAGATCTGTAATGACATATCTGTAACGATTTTCATCTCGTTTTTTAAGTTTGAAGATTGAAGGTCGACAGATCTGTAACGATTTTCATCTCCATCTGAAGGTTTAAAGGTGCGATTTTAGGGTTCTTATTTTTTAGGGTTCTTGTTAGTAGATTGAATGTTGATTCATGTTTTTGTTGAATTTCAGATCTGTGATTCATGTTTTTGTTCTATATGATTCTTGTTCTTGTTAATGGTTTCAAATTCTCCCAGATTTACTTGATTTTTCAAAACATCTATTCTTCTTTTTGTTCAATTTCTGTTTATGCGTGATTAGGTTTCTGTTGTATGTGTGATTATGGTTTTAAATCGTGATTCAAGTATGTAACCGATTCAAGAAATGATTGAAGGTTTTCTTGTTCGTGATTATGGTTTCTGGGTTCATCTTATGAACATGCTTCAAGTTCTTGTTCTTGTATGAATTATGGATTTTATTTTTTAAAATTAATACTGATGTGGTAATAATTAATGACATGGAATTAAAAATAATTGAAAATGTAAAATATTACCTGTAACCTGATGAATAGGTTTTAGGATGCATAAAATGGTAGTTTTAGAAAGTTGGATATACTAAATGGTAGTTTTGAAAAATGGGTATACACAATAGCAAAAAGTGACAACTTCAGTACACTTTTAGATACTAAACCCTTGCAGGGTGTGTGTTAAATAATACGTAATTTAATCTTATTTTGTACGGTATCTTATGTAATATTGTACTTTTCTATACATTTATATTCTATTGAGTTATACAATACAATCTTGCGGGATTTCCTTGTCACTCAACTAATAAGAATTGTGTTACGCATCACACACACCAACATACACAGTACAAATATGTGTGTGTGCGTGGGCATGCAAAAGTTCAAAAGAAAACATTTCTTTTTGAGAGTAACGAAAAAAACTAGTGAAACCAAAAAAATATTAGAATTACTCCTAGGTTTAATTTAAAATAATATAAAAGCAATAAACTTCTAAATTGTATTAACAAATGGATATAAAAGCAACTTAAATATATTAGGTTAGCACATGTCAAAACCCGAACCAAACCGATCGGACCCAAACTGGTCTGATGACTGAATCTAGATGAAAGTGGTGACTGAAGACCAGACCGAATAATCCCAGTCAGATTTAGGTATTTGCCGGTCTCGGTCCGGTTAAAACTAGTCCAACCCTGTGTAAAATGATGTTGATTAAAAGCCGTTGAAATATATGGATTATGAACAAATTAAAATGGTTGTTTCTTTTTTCTCTCATGGAAGTAAAATATTGTTGTTTTTCTCGTTCACTTGTATATATGTAAAAAAGAAAAGTGGTTTGAAATGTAAGGATATATATGTGTTCCGTTTAACATAGTATCGTATTTTGTTAGTGACACAAATCATTAATTTGCCTATCGGTTGTATGCATTTTTTTTCAAATCCATGACCTTGCTAGCTAGATTTTTAGGTGGCACTAATTCTCTTTATCTATTTGAATGAATATCCAAGCAAAGAAGTAGCCATGAAATTTAATATTCTTCTTAACATCCTGTTTTTGGTGACTTTCTTCATCACTTCATGTTGATGGCGATGCTAAATTGCTATTGCTTATATATTTTAGGCAAGAATTGTAGATATTTCAAAAAACCTTTAAATTTTTTTGATTTTAACCCGGTTTGGTTCTGTTTATTGGTTGTTTCGGGTTTTATGTTCACCCCTAATACGCGTCTAATTTTGTACCCATTATATGTGCATGTTTGCGTTTGTGTAAGACGTAATATATGTTTTAAAATACATAAAGGGTGGTTTTATATTTTCCGTTAAATCATTTTACTTACTAAAATCAAGATATGTGTCTAAAACTCAAATCAAGAGAGGGAAGAATGAAGGAGATTACGTAGGTTATTATTTAGTACTATACGTAGAAAATTACATAAAGTGTAGAAGAGAATGTAGAGCGGAGGGAGTGGTTATTGTTGGAGTGGGACGAAGAAAACGGCGTGTTTGGTTTTATCGTGGTCCACAGCCAAGTGATGACAGCAATCGCATTATTATGTCTTTTTCCTATAACGACTTCCTTTTTAACCATAACATCATTACCATTGCGCTTGGTTTTTAGGGAGCCACGTCCTTCCATTCCATCTTCTTAATTTATTCACTCTTCAAAACAAAAGGATATTAATTAATGTCCATCACATCACAACTACTGATCGATAAAACAAACTTAATTTTACAATCATCATAACTTATTATTATTATTATTATTATTATTACATAGTTATGAGTTTAATTAAAACACTAGTTACCGATCGATGATCCGTGGGTAAAAGTAAAACCATGAAATATCACCAAGAGTGCTAGCTGTTATTTGTTGTATGACTATCTTAATATAGCTTAAACATGTTTTTAGGTAGGATGAATCTTGTACAACAATCGATTCTCAATAATGTTTTTGCTAGAGTAGAGAGGATATATAATAGCATCTTCAATGCTCGTTTTTTGGGCTTACTAGTTTTTCATTATCCAATACCATAGACGGGCGAAGTATCAAATTTTGCATCCGTATGCGATATGGCATGAAGTCATAAACGGTCGTCATCCTTGTAGACGGACATCAGCGGACGACAATGGAGGCCCGTAATAAACCGATTGTAAAAGTCAATTAAGTAATTTTTTTAAAAAAATAAAATCTAATTTTGTATAAATCTATGTATCATCTTTTGTAAATTATATTTCTATAAATTATAGCTTTTATCAAATGAGAAAAACTATGTTTTAAATCTAAAAAAAAAAACTATATTATACTAAGATATATACCCACATAAAAATATAGTTACAAGACTTATGTTTGAGTTGAAAGAATCGGACAAATATCTAATTTAGTAAGATACATATATACTAAGATATTTATAATGTACGTAGAAAAAATATTGTACGTACGTAGGTAACTAGGTACTGTTTTAGGTAGAAACATTAATAAATAAAAAAATTGAAAATTAATTAATTAATTTAGAGGATAAATATGACCGACGAGGCAATGTATATCGATCCATGCCCTTTGCTGCGATCGAACAAAATCTTTGCTAAATTTTGGGAGACTTTTGGCATATTGGTTGTGGTGCTCATGGGCTTGACCGTGACCTCACAAGCCGCCAAATATAATGTTCATTAATACTTCGTTCAAATTTCTATTATCTATATTATTATATAAATTATTTAACTTCTTTCTTCTTTTTTTATTTTAAAAGTTCTTAAATTTCTCACCAACTCATTTTTAAACCATTTCAATTTCTTTCCTAATTTATTTTAACTTCTCATTCGTTTAAAATATACCTATTCACTAACACACTTTCTCATATCAACACAATTATTTACCCACATCAATACAATTCTTAAGATCTTATTATCTTTTCCTCTTCTTATTTCATAAATAGAAATCTTTTTTCTTATTTTAATATTTTTTAAAAATTAATCAAAAGTTGATGGAAATAAAATAAAGGGTAAATTGCATGAAAATACAATAAACTTTGTCCTAATTATCATTGTATATAATCAACTTTATTTTTTTAAAAATAATACAATGAACTTTTATAATCCTCCATTGTATGCAAGTTGTTATATACAATGAAAATTATAGAAAAGTTCATTGTATACAATGGTAGCTAACTACTAGACACAGAAAAAAGTTGTTTGCATACAATAAGTGAATTATGAAAGTTGATTGTATTATTTTTAAGAATTTATAAATTGATTGTATACAATGATAATTAAGACAAAGTTAATTGTATTTTCATACATTTTGCCCAAAAAAAATAGAAGAAAATGGACATGTTGTTGAACAAAAACTATATTGTGACATTGAGGCGCGAATAATATATTATTACATTCTTAAAAACATGTTAAACAGAAATTATTTACGAGTGTAAAAACTTGATAAATACATACACACACACACACACACATATATATATATATATATATATATATGAAGAATGTTCAATATAGTCCATAATTAATTCATAGTCCTAAGGGGCTAGTTTTAGCCTTTAGATCAATGTCATCAATGGTCCAGATTAAATTTTAAAAATTTGGGTGGAATGGCATTTTCGTAATTTTTCGTAATTCACATGTGATTGTGTACTGAATCACCTGTGATTGAATATTAAAATTTCAGGATTATGTGTTTTAAGTGGACTTTATTGAACACAATTCATATATAAATATAGAGAAAAGTTCAAACGAGAACTGCGAGAACCAATCTTAGCCATCTAATTCCTCCTCTTTCAATTGGACTGTCCGCCCAAAAATTCCTTACATGCACATTATCACACTCAATCCCCCCACGCTCTTCATCCATTGAATTTCACCTACCACTTGAATGGCCAAGATTGGTTCTCGCAGTCCTCGTACGAAAAACAGTTCTCGTTTGAACCCTCTCCTATATCTATACTATTATATAAAGCATTTAGATCTTTTGTATTTCTTAATTTTAAGTAATTTAAAATTACTAATTTACCCTTAATATTAAACTAAATGAAAACTATTAAATAAAGTAATTATTTGATGGAGTTAATAACAATCTTATATACCATTTTAATAATTAAACCTTTGAAAATAAAGATTATTTAAAAAATCAAATCAATACAAATTAATTTAATAATTAAAATATTAATAATTATACTTTTCATATTAAATATTACATCATATAATAAATATTTTAACTTAACTATTAAAAATTGCGTATAAGTTAAATCTAAATAATATACAATCTAAATTTATCAAAATTACTGGATTTTTTAAATAAGTAATATAATTAAAATTGAATAGAGTTATAATGCCAACATTCTTGTTAGATTTTACCATTCATGTGAAATTTTATTGACACATTCTAATTTAGAAAAGAAACAAATCACCCCTGTTTTAAAAACGAATAAATTATTGAAAAAAAATATTCGTAACCAATGCATTGCGCAGGTATAATGCTAGTATGTGTGTGTGTGTGTGTGTGTATATATATATATATATCTATACTACTATATAAAATATTTAACATTCTCTCTCCTCTTAAATTTTAAGACTTCTTAAAATTCAATCAATATAAAATCTTGACCCTTTATTTAATCTAAATTAATCTCATCCACTCGATCTTTAACTATTTTATTCTCTCCTAATTTATTTTAACTTTTTATTTAAAATATATTCTCTCATACTAACATAATTATCCACCCACATCAATATAATTTTTAAAAATTTATTAACTCTTCTCTTTATTTCATCAATATAAATCTTTTTTCTTATTTTATTGTCTTTTAGAATTTATTTTTAAAATTAATAAAATAGTTAAATGTAAATAAAAGAAAATTTGAAAAAAAAAACAGACATGTTGCTGTAGAAAACTTTTTCGTGACATTGAATCGCGCGAATAACATATTATTACATTCTTGAAAGCGACATATTGTAAAGCAAAAAACTATTTGCCGCCGCAGCATTGCGCGGGTATGATGCTAGTGTGTATATATATATATATATATATATATATATATATATATATATATATATAATTACATACACACACATACACTGTCACTGCACATATTAAACAAGTAATGAAGACAAACTGGAACGAAAGTCTTAAAAATATTAGAGGGTAGTCTATTTGTGAAATATCAGAATAATGAATACTAGAAGGATGATGAATGACGTGAACTTCCATTATTGTAGCGACTTTATCTCGAACAATATGATCGAAGGTTAATTTCAATACGGTTTAGTTCATCCATCGATGTAAAATTGAGTTAACTAACATGTATCCCACCACACTCTCATTGTCACAATGTAATAGTAGCCTTAGTGATCGAGTAGTGAATTATAGTTTGTGTAAAACATTTTATAATGTGCATGTTTAGGCCTTAATGGCATTGGCAAAAACTTTGTACCTTGCTCGGCTACTAGATTATCTCTTAATTAGAGACACAATAACCAGGAAACGTTTGGTGCCAGGACACAGCCCCACTCAACATTAGAGTACGTATGCAGTAATCTTGCTTTTAATTAATGATGAATAACGTTGAAGGTTATTCTATACTAAGTGAGTTGTTTTAACAACTCACATCTGCAACACCTAAAAGTAGTTCAGTAATCATGGCAAACTCTATACTAAGTGATCGATGAAATGATATATAGGTTTAAGAAAGACTATAAAAGAGGTTGAAACTAGAATATCTTATTGAGTTGATACAATTCAACCAAGTGAAGATAGAATTTAAGAACCAAATGAAACCATGTACGTCCAATTTTTGTAATTAATTTGGACCCGAATTTTCTAAAATAGAACTACACTTGTACGTAGCTGTTGAGTTGATACAACTCAACTTTTGGGTCAGTACTTTATACTTGCATAGTTTTATAATTCAGTAAAAGCAAATCAAAGAGTTTGTAACAATGACCAAGTCAAGGAAGTGATTTACAAAAGTATTTCTTAATTAAAAATATGCTATGGTTTGGTATTTTGTAATGAGATATACATTTTAAAAAAAGTGATCAAAGTTATATGTTCTATTAGAGAGGCTTTGGTCGTGTTAGATTTGATAATTGTTTGATAAAACAAAATAATTAAACACTTAACTGTTTACTAACATGAATAATTTAAAAGCTACGTATGATATTGGTTTTAAATATAATATATTATTTTATACTGATTTTAAACGAACAATCAAAATTACTATTTTAACATTTATAATTTATTATTATATTTGTGTGCTTAATAACAAAGTGTATAAAAAGGTGTATTAATTAGGGTAGAATAGTTGATGCATGATTGTCACGAGATTATTTTAAGATGTAACGGTTTAACAATTTTTTTTCTCATCATAGGGTTTAGACGATTTGACTGTGAAATCAGACGATGAATGCTTAACGATTCGATCTGTGTGAAAAATGCTATCAAGCCTCTCCTTAATCCTACTCTTTCTTCAGTTTTAATGTTGTTTGAGACTGGACCTGTTACTACTTCAACAATCTTGTTCTGACCTTGTGTTTTGAGTCTATTAATATTCTTGCCGGCCAATGGGATCGTCTTGGCCTTTTGCGTTTTCTTTTAATCAAAGTTTCTACTTCTTAAACATATTGGGTTCATTGGCTGTTATTTTGCATCTCGCGAAAATGGCCTTGACCTGTAAAATAGATATAATGTTATTATTTTTCAAAGCTCACTTAAACATATTCGGACGCCCACTTTTTATATATGTATATTTTATATAAATATAATGTTATTATTTTTCAAAGCTCACTTAATAAGATAGAAATATTATGAAGCTTAATTATATTTAAATAATTATATTATAAGCCCCCAAAAAATAGATATTAGATATTTGATGACAAAGATCTTAGTCCATGTTATAGTTGTGATGAAGCTGCACTTAAGTATGATAGACGATTAGATTTTAATGCAAATGAACTTTACATAGAATTGAAGTTGTTTGACACATTTTACCCGGTGAAACTATCAAACCTAATAATGTGTTAAAATATTTTAAACAAGTTAATTGCTTTCCTAACGTAATTATTGCATATAGAGTTTGTTGACTATTCCAATAATATTGACATGCGTATATAATTTTTTCAAAACTTAAATTGTTTAAGTCTTACTTTGAAGTTTTGAAGAGTATTGATTATGAAGAGTTGATTCAAAATTTGCTTCCCATAATGCTTGAAAAACTTCACAATTCATATAATTATGTTGTATAAAATATTTAAACTACGGTTCTTTTGTTTTAGTTAATGATATAATTACTATCGTAGTTTCACTAGATTTTTGCTTGTATGTGTGTATAAAAGATGTCCATTTTTTCTATTCGCACAAGACATTAGAAATTACAGAACGCCCTTGCTAATATATCTATCTATGCCGTTCAAGAAGAAAAATATCTTGCTTTTGATAGTAGGTGGTAAGACTAGGGGTGTAATCGAGCTAAGCCGTGCCAAGCCGACACAGTGTCAAGCTCGAACTCGACTCGGTCCCAAAGCTCAAGGCTCGAAACTCAAATCGAGCTCGGTCGAGCTTTAATTTTCAAGCTCAAGCTCGATTCGAGTAAGTAATCGACACTCTCGAGCTTGACTCGACTAAAATTAATTTAATAAAATTTTGTAGCAACAAATGTTAAAATACATTCCGGAATTCAAATTTCACATTTTCAAACAACAATTAACAGATAGCTACTTAGGGTATAAAGGTAAATGGTGTATATGTAAAAGGGTAAAATGGTAATTTAGTACAAGCTTGATTAGGCTCATGAGCTTGACGAGTTGAGTATTTCAGAGCTCGAGCTCAGCTCGAAACCCTACTTGAGTAGCTCGAGCTCAACTCAGTTCACCTCAAGTCGATTTCGGTTATTTTTCGAGACGATCTCGAGTAGCTCGCAAGTTGTCTCAGCTCGATTACACCCTAATGTAAGACTATTCCTTGAAGGTCGTAATAACTACTCTTGTTTTGATTTCATTTAAAACATTTGTATTTAAAAATCTAAGTGTATATATATATGCAAAATTTAAACGAGAACTGTTTTTCGTACGAAAACTGTGAGTACTGTTTTTAATGCCATTAATGACTCATTAATAGGGATATTTTGGTAATTTTTATATTTACTCAACCGTAAATTGCGTCCGGATGAACCGTCATTAATTTGCGAGACTTGATTTTCCCGAAATAACCCTCGTTAATGCGTCATTAATGATCCATTAATGAGCCACCAAAAAATCTTAGCCATTGATTAGTTTTAATCAAGGGCTAAAATTGGTTCTCGCAGTCATTGTACAAAAAACAGTTCTCGTTTGAATCCTCCCCTATATATAATGGGGATCAAATAGGAACGGCTCCACGTCGTGGAGACCAACCACACGACGTGCATCATCGAAAACTCCACGTCGTGGAGGGCAAGTGCACAACGTGCAACACACACTTTTATATATATATATGTGTGTGTGTGTGTGTGTTGTGTGTGTGTATTTAAATATATACGGTTACATACATATAAGGGGCGAAGATGATCAAGATGCATTATTTTAGACAGGATTTAGTATTTTTATAAACAATATGCAATGATTTTAAGTTGAATGTAATGATGTTATAGACAAGAATACAAGATGCAGTATTTCTACCATTCCTATTTTAAAACTGTTCATATTGAATTCCATTTACCAAATGAATGGTTAAGATTGGTTCTCGCATTAATAATGGCTCTCAAATAAACCCTCCATATATATACATTTATATATATATATATATATATACAGAGAGAGAGGGGAAAGTTCATACGAAAAAAGGTTTATTTGCGAAAAGTGCGAGAAGCGTTCTAAGCCATTTGATCATTTAATCAATGGCTATGATCCCTTATGGCATTTTAGTAATTAAAAACAAATTCAATTGTTTTAAATTTAGTTAAACAAAAGAAAAAAAAGTAATTAACAACACCTCTCTCCTCTCTCTTAATTAATTGACCCAACCCCCTTCCCATTTTAAAAACCTAAACACCTATCTTCTCTCATATCTCTCTCTCTCCGCACAGCAGCGAGGCACCAGGCGGCCGCCGACCACTGCCGGCTCACCTCACCTCACTGGTGAATCACACTTCAACGACACCATGACCACCAACTCACCTCACGGTTTTTGTTGCAGATGTACGCCGACTCACACATCACCCACACCATCACCGCAATCTCACCTCATCGACTACATCAGCGGCATCTCACCTCGCCTACACCATCACCGCCGACTCATCTGCATCCGTACCACGTTTTTTACTCCAGATCTACGCCACCGCTTTCTGTTCTCATGGATTGATGATTCTTGTTTAGATCTATGCATGTTATGTAACATCCTCACAAAGGGCCTAGACGCACGTTTACGTGGTACGTGTATTTAATTAATAAATTGAATAAAATATATATATTTATAGATATCAAGAAAAATATCTAAAATAGTTATTTAAATGAATAAATAAAATATTGAGAAAAATATAAAAGAATAAAAGAATATTAAATGATTTAGAACGAGGTTTCCAAAAATATCCCCGTTAGTTAAAACGGGTACTCGTGCGTTAAGTTGTAAGTTGAAAAGGGGGAGCAAAATACCCACTTGTGGATAAATGAAACCCACAAGTCAGTTTTGGTTCCTTATTCACGTACACAACACAGACAACTCTTATGTGTGTGTGTGTGTGTGTGTTCTTTGTGTTCAAAGGCTATTGAAGGAGAAATCAAGAGGAGAATTACCAAGCTTCAATCTTGCTGCTGGATTTGTGTTCTAATCTGATCATTATCATCTTCTCCACTCTTTCTTGTAAGTAATTCCACCATTTCTTCATGTTCTTGTTACTTTGACCACTTAGGTCAAATTGGTCAAAAACTCAAATTGATATACCCAACTGAAATCAATGATTCCTACATGTTTCTAAATCATTTCTAAGTGTATTGCAATCTGATTTGTGAATTAAAGGGATGTTTTTGATGGAATTTAGTTAGAAAGCTTAAATGGGTCAAAAATGGTGATTTTGATCTAAATCTTTGAATTGTATGTTAAAGTGTGAAATAAGTGTTGTTTCTAGCTTAGTTGTATTGACCATTTCATATGTGAACACTGGAATTTGATTTGGAACCATTTGGTTGAGTTTTGGGTATAAAATCTGCAAGAACAGAGGCTGGAAATCGCAGGTCTGCACAGCAGTCCTTGCGGGCGCAAGGAATACTCTTGCGGCCACAAAGGTCCTTGCTTACGGCCGTAAGGCCTGCCTTGCGGGCGCAAGGGACCTGTCAGTCTTTGCGGGGGCAAGCAATGCTACTTGTGGCCGCAAGGAGCTCTGTTCCAGTACACAGTTTGCTGTCTCGCATTATTTTGATATTTGGGATGTTTGTCTAGGTGTATCAGTTGATCAAGAATCATCTGTGGTTTAGTGTTTGCCTGTTATAGCTCAACAGGTGAGTAACAGTTAACTTGAGTATGATATTAATAGTATTAGAAGATGTTTTGTATGTTACAATCCATGAATTTGTAGATATGCATGTTTAGAAGTGTATATACATGTTTAGAGGTTTATGAACTAAATATGAGAACCAAATGATATGTATGCATGTGAAAGACCTTGTAGGTCATTGTTGAAATGTGAAAAGGCCTGTTTAGGTCACTCTTGATATGTAAAGGGTCGGAGTAGGCCAATGTGTTTATGATGAGGCCAGAGTAGGCCATTGTTTGAGTGCCGGTACTACATTGTAGAGATTGTGGTGCGGGATTCGATGATCACGAATCTTGGTTCTAGCTAAACCGCCGCCCTCAATACTAACTCAGGGCTCTCAGTTTTCCCACTGATCCCAAATGGGATATGATCCCGAAGAACGCAATGGTGGACTGCTACCCGCTTCTCCACCGGCGCGGAGAAGTAACGGTTTCCCCAGTGAGGATCATTGAGCGGGGCTTATAACCCTGCAAGACGTGATGCCTGCTGACAACCGGTACTTCAACGTGTGTTAGGATAGACTTGAATGAAGTTATGTGATGCATGAGATATGTTATGATACTGTTAATGTACTGCTCTTGCTTTAATTATTATTCACTAGCTATTTATAGCTAACCCTCTCATGTTCATTCCTAATGCAGGTAAATAGACTAAAGGTGAGCACGGGTGCCTGCAGGGATGACATGTTAGGTTCTTGGGGAACACTATAATAAGACAATGTTATGTAATAGTTTATGTAAAGGTCGAACTAGTTGGTAATGTTGGAAAGTTTGTAAAACAATACTTTTTGTAATACGACTTATATTCATATAATTTGTATAATGTGAATATAATAACAGCTTCCGCACGTGTTTTGATAAAAAAAATATACTCTAATAATTTGAAGACCGGCGTTACATTTTACACCGATATCAGTGCTCCCGCCGGTCGTTTCTCGGCGGCGGTTACGGTTTGTTTATATCTTGTGTAACACCGCCGATACACCCCACCGCCGATACATCGTCGATCACCGTTTCACTGAGTATGACCACCCTTTCCCGGTGAACTACTGCCATCGTCATGGTCGTGGCTAACAGTGGGTTTCTTAAACCTTTTTAAAGTTATGTTTTTTTTTAATTTCTGTTTTCTAAATCTTTTTAATTAAGTACATTTTTATTTTTGTAATTAAGGTAAGGTAGTATTTCAAGTATTATAGTTTATTTTTTTAGATTATATTGTCTAGTGGGGTAAATATAAATTATGTTCAGTGGTGAATTTCAAAGAATTTTTTAGTTATTTATGATTTGTTCATCATTAAATATTGATGTTGTTCAATAATAAACATGGTTGTTTTTGTTGTTTATGGTTTGTTGATCTTTATTCGAAATAATATTCAACGATGTATATTATTCTTCTATAGCACTGTATTGACAATTTGGCATTGGATTATATTTATTTTTATTTTTATAACATGTATTTTCTTAGTGAAAAGTGTTATATAATGATTGAAAAGTAAAATGTTGTGTGGTGAATAAGTATAAGTTATTGTAGATTTATCGATGAAAATAAAAACTATATATTTTATTAGTTAAATTCATTGGTGAACAAGTAAAGATTACTTACTTAAAATAGTGATAATGAAAACTCATATATCTTTAAATGTGTTCAGTATTGAATATTATAAAATTAATTTTAAAACTCATATACTTTTGACAATATTCAATGTTGAACATAGTCAAAATTACTAAAAATTCATTTTTAAAACTTGTATACTTTTAATATACATTTTGACTAATTGGTTATGTACACCGGTAAATTAATAAAAATACTAGAAAATTATTTTTATTATTGTTTTAATTTAGAATTTATGAGAGAGAAATATTAATAGATTGTAAAGAGAACAAAATTAATTATAGAGACGAAAGAGAAAATATTTTGTGTTTACTAATTTACCCTTTTAAATTAAATAAAAATATTAATTATGATTAATGTGAAGTTGTGAACCATAAGATCAAAATCTAATCCGTGGCTGAAATTGCTTCTCGCACTTTTCGCAAATAAGAAGCTTTTCGCATGAACCCTCCCATATATATATATATATATATATATATATATATCGTATGAGAACTGCGAGAACCAATCTTGTGCGTTCATTTTGGATAATGGAATTCATGGATGAAGAGCGTGGGAGGATTGAGTGTGGCAGGGTGTGCATGTAAGGAATTCATGGGTAGGCAATCCAATTGAAGAAGAGGAATTGGATGGCTACGATTGGTTCACAGCGACAAATAATTTATGTTTTATAAATCGCTTTCAAGAATATAATGATATGTTATTCGCGCGATTCAATGTTACGAAAATGTTTTCTACATCAGCATCTCTGTTTCTTCAAATTTTCTTTTATTTGCATCAACTATTTTATAAATTTTAAAAATAAATTCTAAAAACGTTAAAATAAGAAAAAATAATTATATTTATGAAGTAAGGAGATAGAACTTGATAATATTTTGAAAATTATGATGATGTAGTAAAATGGTTAAGGATTGAGTGGATGAGATTAACTTAGATAGAATGAAAGATCAAGATTTTGTCTTGATTAAATTTTAAAAACTCTTAAAATTAAAGAGAGTGAATGTTAAATGTTTTATATAGTATTATAGATATAGATATAGATATATATAGGAAAAAGTTCAAACGAGACCTGTTTTTCGTACGAGAACCAATCTTAGTCGTCCAATTCCCCCTCCTTCAATTGGATTGCCCACCCATAAATTCCTTACACGCACTTTGCCACACTCAATCACCCCACGCTCTTCATCCATGTATTCTACTTACCACTTGAATGACCAAGATTGGTTATTGCAGTTTTTGTACGAAAAACAGTTCTCGTTTGAACCCTCCTATATCTATCTATCTATCTATCTATCTATCTATCTATCTATCTATTCATCTAAACATCCTTTTACCAACTCTATTGAAAAATCTACTTGTATTAAAACATTTGCAAATATTCAAAAAAAAATATTTTTTTGTCAAGTATTATTTCAATATAGTCGACTAAAGAAAAGACAGGAGGAAGATGTGGCATGAAAATCCAATTAATTGATAAGATTTTTGACTTGTGAAGATGGGCATGACAAAGTCATTTAATTCACAAATTGTTTTTTATAAGACCGAAGATAATTAATTATACACCAGCATTAAATAAAGAAATTTGTGGATAAGAGATGTTTTAGAGACACCCGTTGTTAATTCATGGGAATTAGACCATGCGCATAGGCCAAGGATAGGCGATGGTTGGCCCCCCAACCCGAGCAGCACATCATCGTTGCCGGGAGGGTTTCGGCTGGTTCGAGTCCGGGTTACGCATACAACCTGTCACTGGTTTGCCTTTTTCCTTTGTTTTTTGACCTTTAAACTATTCTTTTCTTTTTTTCTTCCTTCTATACATATCAATCCTCATTTCTCATTTTTTTTCACACATCTCTTCTTCTTCTTCTTCTCTCAAACTCATCATCCCCACTTCATATATTTATTTTTTACATACACAAAAAAATGTCCTCTTTTTCGTCGTTTAATACGTCGGAGTATTTTGATTTGTCTTCATCATCTTTCGGTGGATCTCATATCGCCGCGATCAACAATATAATGCTAAGATGTGAGAAGTCCGGAACACGGAAACACTTCACAACTGTCGATCGGATTTAATCGAGCACATTAATCGGCTTCTAAGACACAATGACAACGATAACTAGTAGTTTTTTTTAATTTATGTAATTCTATTTTTTATGTAAGGTGAAATATTAGTTTGATTAATAAATTATAATATTTTATAATTATATTTTTCTTGCACTTTATTTATAAAAATTAAATTATGTTAATTAATAATAGTTGAAACAAAAAATAAAAAAAAAATAGAAAGGATAGAGGGTTGATGTGGGAGTTTGTGGGTTAGAGATGGTTGAAAGTGGGAGATGATGTGGATGCTGATGTGGCAGTGGGAAACTTTAGAAAACTCCGGGTTGGATGTAGGGATGGCAACGGGGTCGGGGGTATCAGGGATCGCTCTCCCCATCCCCTTCCCCATCCACATCCCCGTCCCCATCCCCGTCGGGGAATTGACTTGCATCCCTATCCCCGTCCCCGTCGGGTATCGGGGATCCCCTTGGGGAATCGGAGATTTTTCTTCATCTACAAAATCGAGCTTTCTTAAGACGCTTATAATACGTTTATATTTGATTCTACAAAAATATATTAGTTTTTTCGTTCTCTTTGTTTAATAAATCGTATGAAACGATCATGTATGTACAAATAAAAGAACACTCTTATTGATATGTATATTAATGTAAGAAAGTTAAGTTGCATACAAATGCATATTTATATAAGAAATTTGACTTTAAAAATTATATATGTATATACACACACATATATATAGTGAAAAGTTCATTTGAGAACTGTTTTTATTGCGAGAACCAATCTTAGCCGTCCAATTCCCCCTCATTCAATTGGATTGCCCACCCATGAATTCCTTACATGCACCTTGCCACACTCAATCCCTCTCGCTCTTCATCCATGAATCCCATTATCCAAAATGAACGGCTAAGATTGGTTCTCGCGGTTCTCGTAATAAAATTGGTTCTCAAATGAACCCTCCCCTATATATATATGTGTGTGTGCGGGTTGGGGTTGGGGACGGGTTCGGGGAACCGAGGGGTATCCCCATCCCCGCCTCCATCCCCATTTCTAAGTTCGCGGAATCCCATCCCCGGTCAACTCGGGGGTTCTCCGATCAAATCGGGGTCGAAGATCGGGTTTCTCATCAGATGCGGGGTTTTTTGCCATCCCTAGTTGGATGCTGATGGTCTTAGAATGTCATATGGAGAGAGCATGAGACCATGCGCATCAGCATGGTAACCAGCGCTAGCTGGCCCCTAACCCGAGCAACACACCAGTACTGCCAGGAGGGTTCCGGCTGGTTCTAACCAGGGAGGGTTCTCGCACTAGTTGCAGGTCACCCTTTTTCCTTTTTTTTTTATTTTTTTCCCTTTATTACTCTTTCTCTCTCCTCTTAATATATATTGTATAATTAATAATATATGTGGGTTGGTGTGGGTTAGATATGAGGGTTTATGGGTTAGAGATGATATGGATGCTGATACGAGAGTTTATGGATATGATGTGGCAGTGGAAAACTCTAGAAAACTTCGAGTTGGATGTTGATGGTCTGAAGAGGAAGTAGACGAAATTTAAGGGTTTCACCAATATTACATATAACTAGTAGATAGCTCCGTATAGATGCGGGCTTGTATTTCAGCTTTTATTTTGTAAGTATAGATAGTAATAGAGTTAGTTATAATGAAATGTACTAGACTAAAAATATTTACCCACTACAATTAGAAGGCTTGTCTCATGTTCTAATATATTCTAATACGAAAATTATATAATTAAATGGATTTATTTGAAAAATAAACAACCATATACTTATAACACAACCCTGAAAACAGATGGTATATTAATCTTCTAGTTTTGGTAGAATTCCACATGGCAACAACATTATATAATGTCTACAAAACGAAAAATAAATAAAATAAAATTAAGCATATGTGAAATTAACGATTTCCTATAATATTTTTTAAAGTTGGCCACAAGAAAAATAGAGAAATCTATGACCATGCAATCAAGAACCGAACCAAGGAAAATATTGATATTTTTATATAAAAAATTACTTGATGTATGATAACTTAATACATCTCTCATAATCATAAATTAATATGTTTCAATCTCTTAGTAAGCACATCTATCATATGTATTATAATGAATATGTGATATTTGATTATGGGAGAAAAAAAAGCACTCACAATATGATCATATTTGAATGTCTTTTCATCAATAGCTTGCATATGCTCAAGTTGGAAGCAAATATTAAACTATCACCAGCTGTTAAGCTCTTAGGGGGTGTTTGGTTCGTAGATTTTTATTCATTGGATTTGCATTCTGTCAAAGGATTTGCATTTTGCCGGATTTGCATTTGACAGGATTGTAAAATGGATTTGCATTTGGCAAAATGGTAAAATGGAAAATCCTTCATACAAAGCATTTTGAAATACCATAGGGGGTGGACGCATTTGTAAAATCCCTTGAGTAAGGGAATTTAAGGGATTTTAAAGAATTCCTAGCATTTAAAATCCCTTCCTTTTTTTCCAACCAAACACAACATTTCCCTGTATTTGAAATCTCATTCCCACGAAATCCCACGAAATACAGTGAACCAAACAGGGCCTTAGATAAAACAATATTATATTATAAATCAAACAAATTATAAAAAACAAATGGAAGGATATACTATTAATACATTTTTAAGCTATAAAGTTAGTATTATCGTCCACTATTTACAAAAAATATCACCTCTCATAAGATTTTTTAGCTGTTCGCAAAATTATCATCATTGGTTCTTACCATTTTTAATGATCAAACCATAACTTTTCAAAATAAATGACTAACTTTTAAATTCAACATAACTTATCAAAAGGGTTAATGGATAACAATTGACATCTTGATTCATTTTAAACAAATGCGGATACTTTGTTACAATAGTTGAATTTCTCGTTCCCTAATATTAAAAATAAATGAACAAAACTCAGAAAGAGAGATAACAAGTACGAAATGCAAAAGTATATCAAAGATGTAAGACATTTCAATAATATATTAACCATTGAATTACAATATTACCTCCTTATCCATCAACATCATATCTATGGTATTATTCTTAGAAGGTTTCATATACACATGTTAATGCCACAAACACACTACACAGGTCTTAATCCTTCAACTATCTGCATCAGCGTTAACCATCCGGAAGTGCCACAACAATAGACGAAGAAGAAGAAGACTAATGTAAGAATACAGAATAAAACCTGAACAGAATTAAGACAATTATAGGTGTGAAGGAAACTCTAAAAACACATAATCTAGAATAGCAATTGTCACCTCATTAAAGGCTACTCACGAGACTGCCATCCCCCTCGACCCTCATTGTTTTGTGTCTAAAAATATAGCTATGACTTGCCCTACCTGACTCGTTTATCAAGTTTAGATAAATCTACATTATACTAAAATAACAAAGAACATATACATACATAGATACATGTGTGCATATATAATTTGATTCTTATATATATATATATATATATATATATATATATATATATATATATATGATTAATCGTAAACATATTATAAATAAGTAAATGAATGTCTTGATTACACAATTTTATCAATATTTTTTTTATGTTGATAGTTGTATAAAACTAGTGTCTTTAATATGGGGTAAGGAGGTACCCGGGTAGATGGAACAACAAAGTTTTGGTGCTTAATTTGAGTGGGTAATCTATTTGTTTCTTCGTGGCATGATTTGGAACAAGTAGTTTATTATATTTGATTTGGTAATTGTGTTTGATTTTAAACAAGTAGTTTATTTATTTTGTTTAGACAACTGTTCATTTCTTTATGGAACTATGTGTGTTTGTTAATCTTTAATTCATTTGGGTTTACTTGTTGAAAGTTAGTAATTAGCATGGAGTCTGTATTTAATTCGTGTTTGTTTGATTATTGAAAATAAGCCTGGTTATACACCTCTTGTCAATCACTAGCTTTCGAGGTCGGGTTCAACATTCCGGGGGTGTCTCAAAAATATCTCTAATAGGTAAATAGACGGGAAGAATTCTATTTCGGATACAAGAACTGTTATATAAACTTGTTTAGAACTGTTCTGTTAGAGCATGTGATGTAAATACTTGAAGCACCTTATGCTTCAATGCCACGTGCGCCACATCAACATGACCACACCATACTTTAAGCATACTTAAATCTCCGTACTACCCACGCTTCATATACTTCAAAAAAAATATTTTAAAAAAATACTCTCTTTCCTCTTTTCTCTCTTTCTCTCTCCACACTCCTCTCTCCATCAACATTCAATCGCCGAATAGCTAAGAATTTCAATGGTACCGAGGGGTGGGGGTGGTATGCCCTTTGGTACCAAACTTTCTAATTAGGATACCGTGTGTATAGTGCACACACAACTAATGATCTTACCTTCTGAGTAATAACTTTTACAAGTACAAACCGCGAAGTAAACCTCAATTTTATGTGTATGCCTCCACATAATTTAGATGAATTCCATCTAATGCGATGTTTACTTTTATTCAAAAATGAGACAATAAACTTCAATTTTATTTTCGTTTAAAAAACAATGTAACATAAAAAATTTACACTATTATATTAAGTTACTATAAAAACAGACAAGCTTATTTTAAGGGCTAAGTCCAGGTTACAATAAGCCCATAAAAAATTAAAAAAAAAAAACAGAAAGAAAATTGTCTAATCGAATTGCTCGTTTGCTGTAGGGTTTCTTTCATCTCGTGGGAAAGATTTCGCTTCTTTTCTTCAAATCCTTCGAGTTTTTTTTAAGGTAAATTCTTCTTCTATTGTTTTAGATGTTCCTTCAGCAGAATTTGTAGTACACAAAAAGATTGAAAATTGAATTGATTGAGTTTGTGTTTTTTATCTGTTGTAGTTGAAACAGTTTTTCTCTTTTGATGCGTGTCTTGATCAAATTGTTGGTTGATCGAAGTTCATAGTTTCAATTCCTTACTGTTGTATGTGCTCAGGAATAGCGTGCCTTGTTATTATGGTGATTCCTGCACCAGATTGAATAACGACTAGTTTAAGGTGCAAATTGAAGGTGAAGATAGGCATGATAAATCTGGAAATCTTGGGCATTGTTTATTTCTTGGTCGGAATTAGAGACCAATTTACACATTTGCGAATTTTGTTTAGTTAAAAGTGATGTTGAATATTAGAAGGTAGGAACGCGCAACAATTAGGATTGCTCTTTGCTCTCTTTCTCAATCGTCAAAGATAGTTTGCTTTTGATTTACATCTGTTTATGACTTTGAAATTTGTTTTGTTAACGAAGAAAGTGTGATTTGCCCTTTGTGTCTCCTAAGTCTTCCCATGATTCCTGGATGTTTTAAACAGGGCAAAAGTAGTTGGTGTAGAGCAGTAGAAGGATTTAATATCAATGTCGTAAAACTCGCTAGGCACTACTTGAGCAGCCAATCATCATCCTAAGCAAGGAGTACTTCGATTGGGTTATTTTGTGCAAATTCCAAAATTGTATCTATGACAAATAGCAAAATATTATAACTTCATAGCAAAATAGAACTAAATAAAATATACGTTTTCAAAAACAAGTTTTTTTTTCATCAAATTTGCGTTAAATGAACAAAAAGAAGATTTTGCCATCAAATTTGCATTACATTGAAGAGAGTTGGGGTTTTTTAGCTATCAAAAGTTGTTGATCGACTTTGACTACCTGCTTTCCGACTAGGTTGAGTTTGACCGAAACTGTTTTTTGGCCGATTTGGTTAAATCACCTTGGTCAAGGACCAATTAGCAAGTCCAAGCCAAGTCTCGGCTGAGTAGGCGAGGGTTACAACACCGTTCATATGATAATAGACATATATGTCGTTGAGAAAAACTTACTTGGGAGAATGTTTTAACAAAAAATAAGGTTTAGGATAAGTGATTTTACTTCAACTTGGTGAGGAATTGTACAGAACAGAATAATAATATATGCTTGCTAGCCGAATTTGGAAGTCTTGTATTGGAAACTACTGGAATTTACATCAGTACCACGGGTATTTTGATTTATTGATTGCTTTATGTTTACATAAATTATAAGCCATATATACAAGCAATCCTCACCAGTTCATGTTTGCTATTCTCCTACTCAGCAGCATCCTGTAGAATAATATGAAATTGTTACCCCTTTTAGTTATGTTTAAACTGAGTGGCATATTGAATCATTGGAGTAGATTGTTTGTAAATGTATTCATGATCATATCAACTTCAAATTTTACAATTTCACAATTTGTCGTCTCCATGTTGGGTGGGACCGGTCAGTGGAGGACCACCTAGGGTGAGTTACCCAAATTTTACAATTTGAATATAAATGGTTTATGATGATCAATGCACACATGTGGCAATGATTTTAAGTTTGCATTATGCAATATGCATCAACTCATCAAATACATTAAGAAGACCAATGTCATTATTTGGCTACTGTCTTTGACTCTTTTCACTTACAGCTCCAATGTAACTGCTACTGTGGTAGACATATAACTACCAAGTTTTGCTGTATACCAATCATCTATGTCATCTAAAGCCTTAAACATCAGAAGTCAATAAGAAAACCTTAAAAGTATGAAACATTATTCTGCAGGTTTATTGGATTGACATCATGGATATATTTAATTCACTGTTTCAGGTATTTTAAATCATTAAAATGTCTGGAAGAAATCGCATGCCTCGAGGTCCCGGGGCCTTCCCTCCTCACCCTGCTGTTCTTGAAGAAGAACTTGAACTCCAACATCATGATATACAACGGATTGTGGCTGAGAATGGACATGTGGTTGAAGAAAACGTCATTCTTCAGAGGGAGTTGACCGCTGTGAAGGATGAGATTCATAGGTTAGGTCAAATCATACCCAAATTGCATGCTGAGAGAGATGCAAGGGCCCGGGATTTAATTGAGAGAGGAATGAAGCTTGAGGCTGAGCTTCGTGATACCGAGCCTTTAAGGGCAGATGTTGTTCATTTAAGAGGTGAAGCTCAGAAACTTAATTCATTGAAACAAGAGTTGTCCAGCCAAGTTCAAACTCTCACAAAGGATACCAGTAGATTGAGAGCTGAGAATGAGCAGGTTGTAGCTATTAAGAGTGATATCGATGGGATGCGTAAAGACCTTGTCGATATGAGGTATAATATATGTTTAATTTTTTTGTATAAATTTGAGCTATAGTGTTTCATCACTTTCATGATTCACCATGGAATGATATTTGCTTATTTTATGTAGGAGAGATTATGAGATGTTGAAGAAAACAAACGAGGAACATATGATTCAAAAGGAAGCAATGGAGAAGAATCTTATTTCGATGGCACGTGAAATTGAGAAGCTTCGAGGGGAACAAATGAGAGCTCGTGGACTTGGTATGCCCTCTCTCTCTCTCTCTCTCTGTGTGTGTGTGTATATATATATATATATATATAGATAGATAGATAGATAGATAGATAGATAGATAGATAGATAGAAGAATGTTCAATATAGTCCATACTTAATTCATAGTCCTAAGGGACTAATTTTAGCCTTTGGATCAATGACATCAATGGTCCATATTGCATTTTAAAATTTTGGACGGAGTGGCATTTTCGTAATTCACATGTGATTGTATACTGAATCACCTGTGATTGAATATTAAAATTTTAGGACTATGTTTTTTACATGGACTTTATTGAACACAACTCTATATATATAATTATCTATACGTATACCTTTCGTTCAAACGTATCATGAAAGTGGCAAATGTCTTAAATACCCTTCATATATAATCTGTGGCAAACTGCGGATAATTTGAGATTAAAAACTTGCTAAACATAAAACAGTTGTATTAACGATAAACAGAAGTCGAGATCATTTTTAATGTGATTGACTGATTTCATATGAATGTAGGTGGTGGAGGATATGGAAGCCCTGATATGAGGTATGGAGGTGGTGGATATGGTGATGTGTATGGTGGCGGTGGTGGTAGTTGGGGATCTTATGACCATCGAGGACCTCCACGCCGTTGATCTTATCAACATCTGCTGGTGGTTCGTTGCAGTAGAGACTTAATATCTTGCCAATTGAAAAACTTGTCAAGTTAGAATACAAGGGTTTGGAATCTTTCACTTGTATCAAAGGTACATGTTATGATTTTATCTGAAGGGTGTACTGGTAAGTATTTCATTTGGGTTTGATTATTATAGCTGATTTGTGCTTAGATGGCTAGTGGCTTAGTATATATACAATGTAACTTCCATTTTTATGTTCCACTTTTTGCTGCTTAAGCATCCTATGGTCATCAAGGACCAGAATTCAGAAGCTTTCAGAGCAACATACAGAAAAATAAACTCCTTTCAATTTTCCCAAACTACTAAAAACAGTAAGAAAATCCTGTTATTCCTATTGAACGCTAGAAAAGAGTTAAAACATTTTTGACAAATTGATGCTTGAGCTTGATCCCTTCAAGCTACAAGTCTTCAACACTTGTGTTAATTGAATTGGGTACCTATCGATACAATCAGACCAAGGGCCATCTGATGAGGGTTTGATGTCTATATTACACTTCCAAACAGCAGTGTTGCATTTAAACCCACTGCCCATAGCTATTTGCCAAATACTATCTCCTTTCTTCATCCTACCCTTAGCTTCCAAGTAACTAAGCTCGTACCACAATGAGGATGATGACGTGTTCCCAAACCTATGCAATGTTATCCTTGACGGCTCCATATCTTCCATTGACAACCCTAATTTTGTCTGCATGTCGTTTATTACACCCTGACCACCCGCATGAACACAAACATGATTGAAAACTTGCTTAAAGTTTGGGACATAAGGTTTTGTATCCTTTCGTTTAAAGACTTCTTCTCTGATTAGGGTTTTGAGGATGAAGAACAGTTCTGTTATTGGGAGGATTTTAAGGGCAAATGCATGGATATTTGCTCTCAAAGCTTGACCAGCAATGATGGTCAAATCTTTGGAGAGTGAAATCCCTAATTTACCCTCGGAGTCCTCCTTTTCGTGTATGCAGTTATAGGCTTGATCAAATGAGCCAATGTGGGTTCGTACCACATGAAGTAGAAGGTACTTGGATTTTTTGTGGTAACGCTTCTTATTTGACAAGAAAACACTGGCCCCGCCCATGCGAAAGAGGCAGTTTGGTAGAAGCATTGAATGGTCTTTTCCAGTGTAGTAAAACTGAGTTATGATCTCGGTGGTGACAACAATGGCATTTGAGTTTGGCATAGTCTTAAGAACATCATTAGCTAGGTTAATTGATACCAATCCAGCACTACACCCCATTCCAGAAAGATTAAAGGTTTTAACATTTTCTCTCATGTTATACTTGCTCAAGATCATGCTTGTTAACGAAGGTACCGGTGAAAAAACGCTACAATTTACAACAAGAATGTCGACCTCACGTGGGTGAAGTCTGGTTTTGTGAAACAGTGAATCAAGAGTTGAGAAAATGACGATATGGGCCTCGTTTCTAGATGCTTCAAGGGAAGGAGTAGGAGGGAGTTCACAAAAAGCGGGTGGCAAATACGTCTCTTCGCCTAAACCAGATCGAGCCAAGACTTTCATTTGGAACTCGACAGTTTCGGGGTTGGAGCTGAGGTTGATACGCGAGTGTTTCAAGAAGCTGTAGGTGGGTGCTCGCAAAGTGTTTGGAGGCTTGCAACAGGCGTAATCAACCAAGTAAATCGAGGGGTGTTTGGAGATGAAAGATAGAATGATGAATGTGAAGAAGATGATGATGATGATGATGATGATGATGGAGAATGAAAGAAAAAGAACGGATTTGATGGTATCATAAGGCAGAGAATCAAAGAAGGAAAGGACGATCATGATGATGGTAATTGGAGAAGAACGAGACACAGTGGTGAAAGTGTTGATGGAAGCATGCATTTAAAGAAGAGGAGTTTTGAGATGTGTAATCTAAATGGTTGCGAGTAGGTTCAAAGTCTCTATCTGAAAATATGGTAGACGGTAACAACTTGATATACTCGAGATTCTTTGCTTTGAGGAGTGTCTAAAAATACGTCCCACATCACCACGTACTTCATGTAGAAGATTAAACAAGGGAGGGGACTCCGATGAAGATGATGAACCATCTCATTGTATTCAAACTCATACCCATTTAGACAACTAAAACTAGCAGTTTATTGGTATGTCTCTTGAAAACATTCTTAAGATGCTTAAGGTGTTTTGTGAACATGAAAACATTTTAAAATACAATCACACTTGTCGGGGATTTTGGGTTAGAATAAAATAATTCTATAGCAATGCTCTAGATGATTTTTTTAACATCGTCTAAACACCTCTATCTTGAATTTCATAATTCGACCCTTATTTAGTAACATACTTTCTCATTTGGGTAGGTTTGTTTTATTTATAATCATCCTAAAATGGTTATGTTTGTGCAAACAACTATCATAGTAAGTTACATGGCGGTTAATATCTAGTTATAAACAATTATACGATCGATGAAATCTACATTGCTTAACTTAGCAAGCCAAGCAAATGCTCGGCCGAGTACCATTCAACCAAGCAAATGTTTAACTTAGTGAAGATGAAGAATAAGCTGAGCACCCTGCTCATCATGTTGATTAGTTCAACACTCATCTGATATACTAACCACCTTCAGAACACCAATTTTAAGAAAATCCGATACATACCCACCATCTATTTTTGTTTAGATTTTGGGTCGCTACTCATTGACCGGCTAGCGTTGGATCCTACCAAGGGGCGTGACCCTCTCGAAACCTGTTGTTTTGGGTCTTTGACTACAAGAGTTCAAGCTACATCTAAGACTTTAACGAGTGTGCACTCAATACCAATTAACTCGTATGCCAAGTTTAACCAAATCCTTGCACTATACTTAAATAACTAACAAAAATTGGTCTTCATATACACTTGGTGTTCATTGATTAACACAAAAATTCTCGTTATATTTTATATCTATTTCCTTACATACATTTCAATCGATGATATTAGTGATTGCTTTTGTTCTTTATAAAGGTTTAAACAATAATAAAGTATGAAAGTACCTAATCTTAAAAAAAACAGACTCTGAATCTAACTTTAAAACAGATTTCATCAGGGGTAATGACTAACACAAACACAAAGTAACAAAAGTCTCATAATTTAAAGAAAAATGAATAACCAAACTTCTAATCAATATTCTAATCCTTTTGTTTCGCTCTAATCTTATAATAATAAAAATTAGTTGGAACAAAAGTACATAAACTATATTAGTAAAAACATTGATTCTATACCCATTTGGACAAACTTTTGTTTAGTAGAATGAAAAATAGAAAAGGTATTACCAGTCTTCCTAATGTACCATCAAAAGCCTCAGAACTTTAATTAACACAAATAATTAATGATAAATAGATTATTAATTAAGATGAACTATTGAAGAGAATAAGATATCTTCATGATAATTTAACGAATTATATGATTTACCACTTATATGTAAATCACTAAATCTATAATAGTAAAATAAATTTACTTATCAGCGCCGGCCGGAGAGTTCAAAGGTGGTCATGAGCAGAACCCATTCTCCGTTAGGGGTCTAAAATTTTATCCACATTTAATACTACATATACTCAGTTATGGCTAAGAATTGCTTTTAATTATTGTTTGATGCTTAAAAAAATAAAAGTGTTTTTTTCAGAGAACTATTGTTTAGTGCTAAAAATGTTTTAGTGTGTATTTATAATAAATTGAACATTGTCTCTGAAATCTGAGGGCCAGCACAGATAATTATGTAGCAATGAATGAAGAAATGATAAAGAGAACACACATAAAACCAGAACCACCACATCATTTACAAAGTATGAAGCAAAATCTTGCAGAAAATGGTAATAAATTAATTAAAAGGTAGTTCATAAATTGGTAAAAACATGAAAGAGGATTGCCAAAAAATGGTAATAAATAAATATAGTTGCATTGATTCATACTTAAGATTATATATATAAAAATGAATCATTTAACCCGATTAATTATTTAGATAAAGCTCGTAGATCAGGATCAACTCCAAGAACCGAATCTCAGATTCTCAGGTAGGGATGTAAACGAGTCGAGCTCTAACGAGCTCAAGCCCGAGCCTAAGCCTAGATTAAAGCTCATTTCATAAACGAGCCGAGCTCGAGCTCCAAAGAGTGGGCTCGCGAGCCTAAACGAGCTCCATATATAATATAATTTATATTTTATATGTTTAATTTTTACTATTTATATATATATATATATATATCATTTTAATAAAAATATCAAAATAATACCCGAGCCTGAATAAGCCGAGCCTGAACTTCATAAACATTAAACGAGCCGAGCTCGAGCTCAACATCATAAGCTCTAAGCGAGCCGAGCTCGGGCTCGAGCCTTAAAAAGCCTAAACGAGCCCGGCTCGATAAGTGTCTAGCTCGACTCGGCTCGGCCCTTAAAAAGCCTAAATGGGCCTTACATTGTAAGCCTTACAGTAGCTTGTTATCGTTCGATCTTAAGGTGCTTTTGGTTTTGGTTCACTGAAAGTTTTATCTTGTATTGCTGTCTCAGTATTTGAGACTTTACATGTAATGCAGTAAATGCTGGTAGTTAGTTGTTGAGATGTATAATAAAACGCTCTTTCAAAAAAAGAAATGCAAAATAATTACAAATTAAAATGTAATTATGTTTTAGATGCCTAGCTCTTAGAAGATGAAATATTAACCTCATATTTGAATGGATGTAAAAAAATTTAAAGATCGGTAAACAATTATAAGATAAATATTTTTTAAAACGATCGACAGCAAAAACATTAAATAATTAACAGAAACAACAACAATAACGGACATCTTAGTTTAATTTTAGACTTTAGTTTGAGAAATCCAATTGGCAGTCATTACTACAAATTACCGCACTTAGGTACTTTAATATAGTGTTTGTCCATTAAACAAAAGTCATGAGTTCAAGTTCTGTTAAAGACAAATTGGAGTAGATTTAGGAGATGTTAAAAAAACTAATTACCGCACCCAATTGGTGCGGCAAGTTACTAGCCACCATAGTTTCGGTGCTTGACTGCATCAAGTGGTTTCTCAATGTGTTGTTGGTGCTACAATGACAAATCTAGCTTAGCCGGAGGCCATCGTTTCCTTCCAAATTATCTCCCATTTCTTGCCTCGCTTGTAACATCTGATTTAGATTCATTGTCGACCCAAAACTTTAAATGAAGAATTCTCTGATGAAGACAGATCAATCCTTTGAACAAGATTAGGTTCTCAGCCGAAACGATTATGTTGTCAATCAACGTTTAATTTTGACTTTATCTAGTGAATCAAAGTTCAATTTTGACTTTTTCAAGTCAAATGTTGTGGGCGACAAATCTTATAGGCGAGCACAAAATTGGATTAGTCAAACCATGACCAATTTAACCAACCAAACTACAAAACTATTTCTAAAACTGAGGATTCGGTTTCTATATTTTGGTTAACCGATAAGACCAGTTCGGTCACAATTAACCATCAAAATCACCTCATTAATCAATTAAACAATTTAGGCAACCGAAACCAATAGGTTTGAATTAAAGATAACCGACACCACCGGTTTTTGTTTGGTTTTAATTCATAACCCCCCATGCTTAACCCAAACAACTTGACTATAGTTTGGTTAGATAATTTGATTAACTCATCATAAAATTTGTTACAGTAAATTACATATTATTGTAAATTCAAAAAAATCGATTACCATTTAGTAATCATCACCAAAAAAAAAAGAAAAAAGCAACAAAATTAAATTAAATGATTGATTAAAATGGTAGATACGGAGCAACACTTTATTCGGTGGATGGGAGGTAAATTCCTACGTTTAACAAAGTTGATTTAATGTATGAGCCAAAAACACATATTTTCTCATCGTCTTCTTCGGATTTTTTTTCTTTTTTTTTTTTTTGGATTATTATCAAATTATAATTAATAGAGTATATTAAAATTTTGTATAAGTAGTCTAATGATTACGAAAGGCTTAATAGTTTTTATAAAGACGTTAATTAATAATATTAAACCATATAAACGAATAAGTAAGCGTCCTTTTCAAAGTAGTTGAAAATTATTTGTACCGTTATAGAAACTTTAAATTGAAGTTTTGTATTTATACATGTTTTATTTGTAAAATAAAACTAACGACTTTGTTCGATCAAAGGTTGTGATCTGTGTAGAGCGAGAAACCCTTACTATTAATTGGGATGCTTTATACCTCGCATGTTTCTTGGTAGGAATAACATGAATCTCGTAACTAGAGATATACTCGAGACGTATATTTAAAATACAATTTTATACTTAAACTTCGTAAAAAGAGTTTTTGTTTTGTTAAATTAAGCGATTCTTTTTTAATAAGAAATTATGTTCAAGTAAGTAAATAGAATTCTTACCAAATTCTATGTATTGAAAATAGACTCAAAGGCATCATGGCGTAACAGTTTAAGCGATACGATGAGAAATTTTGTATTTTACGTATGCATATGATTGATTCCTTGAGCTTCTAAAATAGACTTTAAGGACATCATGGTGCACACACAAACACTGAAATGCATAACGGCATGCCCACACACTCATTCGTGTGCATTTCGGCACAACACACTCTGATATAACAATAACAATAATAAATTGGTCGTTTTTGTACTATGATAGTTGCACACTTGTACAAGTATAAATACATAAAACAAAGGTAGCAAAACATTAGCAGACATTGTTCAACGACGATGCAATCTTTAAGTTCAAACAGGTAAAGAAACAAACACAGGAATTAAAATTCAAAATTATAAAGTTTTAAAGATTTAGTTTACCATCTTGAACCCAAAAATAGACGAACTAATGGGGAAGAGATCAAAATTAGTTTTGAATAGCTCCAAATTATCAATATGATCACTACTCTAAAGTTCATCGGGTTTTTTTTTCTCTAGTTGAGTTAATAACTTTATGTTTATTACTTGCTCATAAGAGTTACCAGAGTGATAGACTCGTGGTGAGGCCAATCGTGCCGTTGAGGGCTGCCTTATCACACCATGCTGCATGGTGGGTGGCGGGTGGTGGTAGATGCTACGGGATGTGGTTAGTTCCATGTGGGAGCAGATTTCTTCTTCCTTTCCTATTTCTAAATACTTTATTTGTAGTGGGTCGATCAATATATGGTGTAATAAAGAGTTACAGGGTTGAGTGGTGAAAAAATACTGACATGATTTGATCGGTGTAATATGGTCAGAAAAGAAAACTAAGTTGGTAACCAGGAATTATAAATTGAAATACGGAAATGTGCCCTAGACCCTCAATTTGATATTGGGCTAAACAAAACGGCCAATAAAAATAATCTTAAGATGGGGCCCATAGTATTGGAAGTTTGGACTTTGCAACCGTAGGGCTGTAAACGAACCGATTTATTTAACTTTAGCTAAACAAATAAACAAACACGAAAGGATAAACGAATAGAGATTTGTGTTCATGTTCATTCATTTAACTTTAACCACACAAATAAACAAACGAGCTCTTGTATTCAATTGTTTAAAAGATTGGTTAGTTTTTGTACATTTTTACTCGTTCATTAATATGATAAACAAACGTAAACAAATAAACATACGCTATATTGCAAATCCAATATTATTAAAACAAATAAACACTTTACAAACGCACACATAATATACATATATATAATATAAATGAACATAAACGAACAGATAACCGAACGTTCACAAACATAAATGAACGAACAAGAGTTTTGTTCGTGTTCGATCATTTATTAAACAAACGAACTTCCTGCCGAACGATTTCACAAACGGTTCATGAACGTTCTGCTCATTTACAACCATACTTCACGGTCATGTCGTTCATTATTAAACAAATGAACTTCCTGCCGAACGATTTCATGAACGTTCTGCTCATTTACAACCATACTTCACGGTTAGGTAGTCTCCGCTAGAGGTGCTTAATGTAACCATAGAGCGCTGGTCTCGGTCCAGGTCCAGTCGGGTCCTCCACCGGTCCTAAAAACCGACCCTCAAACAGTCTAAAACCGGTCTCGAATTGGATTGGTCCGACAAAGGATGCACCAATAATTACTTCTATAGTCTCAACATAATTATCTACTATGTCAGTGTTGTTATTTAAAAATAGAAATAATTTGAAGTAAAATTCATGCAGTTTTTAAAAATTATGGTGAAAAAGAAAATAATAATTGTAAAGGTAAACAACTTTTAAAAAAACAAACCAAAATAAGAAAAATGCATAGCATCCATAAAGCATGCAATAATACTTGGAATAGGAAATTGCAAATGCAGTCCATGTGACCACCACCCATATCTGCTTTTATTTTGCTTAAAACCAAACACTCAACTGCCCACCACCAAAAAATGCCAAAACTAAAGTAGGTTATGCACGACCTTCAAAGCACCAGATGCAGGTTAACGTAACATGCTACACACCCCAGCGTACTACCCCACTCGTGTGTCAAAGCACAACTCTCATTCCCTATTCTGGACCTTTTACAACGATCTTTCAACATGCAACCATTAATGCACAACGTACACCCCTTTTTAAAGCCTAAACACACGATGCCCAAAGATAAAAAATTTCCCTAAACAACTCTCTGTTTCCATCAGCACATATATATATATATAAATAGGTGCAGGCTGAAAGTACCAGCAGCAAGGTAGTAGGAAAAATGCCAGAATACTGTGTAACGGGCGGAACCGGGTTCATAGCAGCATACCTCATCAAATTGTTGCTCGAGAAAGGTCACACCGTTCGAACCACTGTCAGAGATCCAGGTACACCTTAGTATCAACAACCAACAGATCTTCTTAACAATTAATAGCATTCAAAAGCATTCTTGATCAAAAATAGTTAATTAGACATTAAACTTGTTTTGGTTTCAAACTCTGCTAGCGATCTGCCTTTTCGAAATGAAGTTTTGCTAAACTGCTACGGGTTTTCATCGGTTCGTATAGGATGGTGTTAGGCAGTGTATACAATCAAGAAGTTTTTATGGATAAATATTAGGATAAGTATTATTATTTATTATTCTTCTTGTTGTTGATTGGTATTTAGTATTATTATTGTTAGTAAGTTAGAATTAAGGGAACTGATTCGGGGTGAAAATCGTGTCGTATTCTGGTTCACGTCACGGGTCATGACACAAATACGACCCATATAATTATTCGTGTTAGGGTGTATGACACAAACCCATATACGTGAAAACACGACAAAACCCATGTAACCCGTTTAAATATACAGGTTCGAGGGTCAATCGGGGGTTGACGGTTTGGCGTGTTAGTGGGTCTAGTTTTACTAATTTTGTCCCTTGTTTGTCAAAATATATAAACTAAATGCAAAATACCAAATAAAGTTCAACCCTACCAAACAATTTAGCTACAAGTAATGAAACATTGGTTATTCAATAGTGTCTACTCTCGAGTCTCGATGGTCTCAAAACGACGAAGAAACAAAAGAGAAACGATTGATTTGTTTCTGATTAGGTTTACGAGAATTAAGGAATAAGAGAATAGCACAATAGCAAAGCAGGAAACAAAGAAAACAAATGGATAAATAGAAAAATATAAGATATCAAAAGAAGTATACACGTTGGCAGGTCAATCCGTGAACCCGTTACCCAACCCGAACACGACCCGTTTATTTATACGGATTAGCTTGTTAACCCGAAAAAGACCCAAACCCGTTTATGCTTAACCCAAACCGGTTTATTTGCGTGTCAATTTTGTGTCGTGTCGTGTTGATAATTGCCACCCCTACTGCTTTTTAGTATGCTTGATTTGATATTAAACTAGGATTGGAGAAATATTATTGAGAGAGTTGGCTTACCTCTCACAAAAACAATACCCAATCCTGCCTCAAAGGGTATGGGGGAGGTATAATGTAGACAATCGTACCTCAACCCATAGGTAGAGAGATTGCTTCACAAAAAACCTCCAGCAGCAAAAGCAAGAGAGGAAAAAGTAAATAAATAACTAAAAATCAAAATAAGATTGTATTAGAAAATAAATAAAATAGTAAGAAATAAAAATAGGAATATGTGTGTGTATACATATATATATGTGTGTTTATATACATATGTGTGTGTAAGTGTTAGTATTGCTAGAAATAATAATAGTTAAATTAGTTACTAAATAGGAAATACCGGTAGTAATACTTAAATATAGAAGTAGATATGTATATAGATGACCATTGGCCTACTTAATATAAAAGGGTCTTGCTATTAGATACAGTTACCTCTCAAAAGCAGTAAAACCTTTGTGAGTTTGTTTAAAATTGTATTATGTTTATTTTCAATAAAGTCATATGGGTCCAGTAAAGTGGTATGGTATCATATCAAAGCAAAATCCTACTCTGTTGAAAGACTTTGATTAGTCATTAATATTAATAAAACACGTAACTTTCTAGAAGAATAATAAGGAATAAGTTGCAGTCAATATAATATGAACTAACTTCATCTTCCCGTATAATTTATAACTAGGAAATTAACAACCTCATCACATAGTACTTCTTATAGTGTTAATCACACTGATCTCCATGACTTCCAGTAGAACCAACAGGGTTTGATTCCATCAACTTATTTGTGAGAAACAAGACTATTTCTATTGTATTATTAAATAATTACATCACATTGATTTACATGCAAAATTGTATCTTTCAAGAAATTAGGTGCATCCCATAGTTTTGAGACTAGATAAGATCACTTAGGGTGGATTTGTTGTTTAGATCTGGTTTTCAGCAATTCTCATATCATTATCTTTAACCAACTTTAACGTTCAATTTCACTAATGTATGTTTTGTCAAGGCAATCTTGACATGTTAAATGATTTGGATTTAAATCAATCCAAATCTAAAGGTTTCCAAAAGTTAAACATGAAAGCGTATCAGTCGAGATGGAAAAGGTAGATTAAGTGAATATTATTCTTTCACGTTCTCAGTTACATGAACGATTTATTATCATATATATAAATAAAATCATCTTGCATTAATTAAATCATTTTTGATCAAATTACTTGATATAAATTAAAGGTTGAAAAGATTAAAATTTCTCAGTCAAATTAGTCTCTCCTTTGTTCTCTAAACAACATTAATGGTCAGTTCATTAAAAGAGAACAGGGAAACGAACAATATGAAAGAGAGAATAATCATTGCAATCACCTACTGATGATTTAAAATTTATTATAATCTCATTTAAAAGTAAGAGAAATTAAAGAGTTGAGATTTTTAGTGTTTCTTTGCTTCAAGATAGCAAGATGTTTGTTTGTGCACAGATAGAAGCATTATGGTAATTTACTGACATTTGATGCAACCTTTTTCTCTAATATTATTTTGCCAGAAAATGTTGAAAAAGTAGGGTACCTCATGGGGCTGGAAGGAGCCCAAGATAGACTAAAGCTTATGAAGGCTGATCTCATGGTGAAAGGCAGTTTTGATCAGGCTGTAGATGGTGTTGATGGGGTTTTCCACACTGCATCTCCAGTGGTTGTCCCATATGACAACAATATACAGGCAATTTCACCTTCAAATATAACATCAATTAAATAAAACCAATATAATAGGTAAACTTTGACTTTTTAAACAAAAGAATACTATCATTTACAGGAAACACTGATTGATCCATGCATAAAGGGTACCATGAACGTGTTGAGCTCATGCAAGAAATCAAAGAGTTTAAAAAGAGTAGTCCTTACCTCATCTTGCTCTTCAATTAGATACCGTTATGATGTTCAACAAATTTCTCCTCTTAATGAATCACATTGGAGCGATACTGAATATTGCAAACAGTACAATGTAAGTGAACACTTAAAAAGAAAATTATAAATACTTAAAGTTAGTCTTCATGGTTATTTTTGGAACTTTATTAACGTGTTGATTACACCCAGCTTTGGTATGCATACGCAAAGACAATCACGGAGAAAGATGCATGGAGTATAGCCAAGGAAAGTGGGATCGATCTTGTTGTTGTGAACCCTTCTTATGTGGTGGGCCCGTTGCTTGCACCGCAACCAACAAGTACACTTCAATTGATTCTTGCTTATGTTTCAGGTACTAAAGAAACAATCTTGGGTTCGTATATTTCACGTTTGGTTTAATGAGCAGATTGGATAACGGGTCAATAGTGGCAACTATAAGGACTTCTAACCCAAAATTTTTGCATTTTTTATAAACAATGATTTGTCAAATGATTGTGAACTTATAGTATTTCAATAGTAATCTAATGTTTTAAATTAAAAGGATTCAAAATTTTATGCATCAAATTACACTTTGGGTGACTTTCAACCCATTTAACCCGTAAGAGATAGAAGTATCGAACATAACATGGATTAACAACTTCATAAGTAAATGGTTTAAAATGCCATCAACAGAACTCTAGAATTTGTAATCATGAGAGCGTTTGTCAAAATTATGAAATTGAAGATGCAACCGGTTTGTTCAAACCATTTATGTATCCACAAGTTACGTAAAATCTTTCTTTACCACAAACAAGTCTTGGTTCGAAAAGCCCACAAATCAAATTCAAATATAGAAAAGAGAAAAGGAAAAGAAAAGGGTTAAGATTCTCTCATATTTGGTCAAACATAATCTATCATGTTCTATCCCAAACATGAGAGTGGGCCTTACAAAGGGACCCATTCTTGACTTAAAATAAGTGATCCATTCTCATGTTTATGAAAGAACATGATGAGTCATGTTTGACTCCAACATGAGAGGATCTTAACCCAAAAGAAAATATCATTGTCCTTGACATTTTTTGTCTCTAACTCTTGGTCTTGCAAGTTTTAAAGTTCTATTTGCAATTTTGCAACAAAATTCTAAGTAAGATGAATCAAGAGGCGAACAACTTTTACTAAATTAGAGATTGAGCTTTCATAAATTCTTTCATATCAGGGGCGGTAGAAGAATACCCGAACACTACAGTAGGATTTGTGCACATAGACGATGTGGTGGCTGCACATATTTTAGCAATGAACCAAACAGAGGCTGCAGGCAGACTCATATGTTCAACCACTGTGGCTCACTGGTCTGAGGTCCTTCAGATGCTTAAATCAAAATACCCATCTTATCCATACGTAAACAAGTAAGTAGACATACACACACACATATATATCCCGTTTTTCATAAAACCAATTATAAGATGTTGAATGCTAGATACTAAATATATGTTAATACCATTAGGTGTAGCAGCCGAAAAGGGGACAACAACCCACATAGCATGGATAGCAGTAAGATCATACAACTGGGACTACCTCCATTGAAAACGCTCGAGAAAATGTTTGATGACTGCATCAAAAGTTTCCAAGAGAAGGGATTTCTGTGAATTCATCGTAAATCATAAAGTAATAATTTCTTACAAGATAGTATTGTTTTTGGAATGTGTAGTCACAGAATCTTTTCCCATTCAATATAAAAATAAAAACGTGTATTGTATTCA
The DNA here is from genome assembly GCA_038502395.1 of Dittrichia graveolens. NCBI lineage: Eukaryota > Viridiplantae > Streptophyta > Magnoliopsida > Asterales > Asteraceae > Dittrichia > Dittrichia graveolens. Next base: position 92,908,198 of record JARJIL010000001.1, on the reverse strand, counting down.
AGAACAAGTCATCTTCTTCACTACCAAGATTCAATTATGATGCCTTACAGAAAAAAGATTCAGTTATGATAACTTACCATGGTGTGGATTTCCAAAGTAGTACTCTGGTGTATAGTTCAAATCAAGCTCCATATTCAACAGTCGATGACACTGTTAGAAACATTAATATGGCAGATAGGAAAACCAGAGTCTTGTGAGAAATATAACATTGAAACTTTCTTGCAATTCCTAGGCGATTCATGTATGTTTATCATGTATTGTAATAATCAAGTTTTCAAAAAGACATAAAAATATGATCGATTCTAATGGTTATATGAAACTGAAACATTTATTCACTTTCAATGTATCAAGAAAATCAATGGGAAAAACACTAAATACAAATACAAGTAGTCAAATAGAACTTACGATTCACAAAGTTAAAAGAATCAGATCTGCAATACTAGAAGCAATGTAGAACCAAATAATGCAATAGTCATCAGGATTTGACTACATCGGGAAATTAAAAAGAAAGTAAAGTCATTGAGAAAGTAAGAAAGACCCACAAATAGTTCATATACCACGGACTGTTGCAGACTTGCAGAAATAAAACATGTACAAGTGGCTCAGTCTGCAAATGGTTATTACTGATTTGTTGATAATTGGAGTCAGGTAAACATCAGTAGATCTTCAAGTCATCATCCAGTCTGCTAAATTGACCCAGAAGATTGCCATTGTTATCGATCACAAGCATATCAATGCCCATCCCCAACCAAGGTGGCTTGTTTGATTCTTCCCTTGAATCTTCAATTGAAGTAGTGGTGGTGGTAGTCCCACTGATTGTTTCATCACCGCTCAAGGGCTCAATCTTTGGGGATTTAAGAGGTGAACCGTTTTCTGAACCGGGTGGGGCCAAGTAACCCGACACGAATGCGTGCTTCATTGATTGAAGAGCCTTTAAAGCCTCTTCTTCAGGATCAGAATCATCTTCCGTCTCTCGTACCGGCCAAACCGCTTCACGCCATCTAGATGATTTCTTCCAATGAACCGGTGATACGCCATCGGGTTTGGGTCGGGTTTGAGCGGAAATTCTTGCTTGAAACTCCTCCTTCTTCGCCATATAGGCTTTAGAGGCTTCCTCTGCGGTGTTGAATGTGCCTAACCATATACGTTTTCTGCTGAACGGATCACGGATCTCAGACGCCCATTTTCCCCATTTCCTCAATCGAACACCGGTCAATTTCTTCCTTCTGGCTTGATCTAACAATTCCTTCCGGTCCACCGGTTCATCGCCGTCCTCAGGTTTCACTCCAATCACAATCTCACAAACAATTCGGCGAGTTGATGATCGATCTCCGCTTTCAGCTTCCTCGTCGGATGATGAGTCGGTGGCTTCTGGGTCGGAGCAGATGACTCGAATTTTCCTGAGGTTTTTGCCGGTGATTTCTGATTGTTCTTCCTTGTTAACGGCGGTGGAATTCCTGAGCCTCTTGCTTACACGGTGGTTGTCCGCCATAGATGTTGACCCCTAGGTTTCGGTGAACTAAGCTGGCTTGATACACACACAAACACACAAAAACACGCACAGATGGATGGATGGATGGATGGTTGGCTGTCTGTCTGTCAAAGACGGGATATATGATGCAAGGGTTTGCCGAGTATTAAACTCTTTCGACCAACAGAATATTCTTCGCTGGTATGTGCGTGCGAGGCCTCTTGAGCTTTGAGCCTCGGTTTGGGCCTGGTTTTGGGCCTTAGATTAACCATTTGCCTTATAATAACTAGTTGGGGTTCAAAAAATTTAATTGGGATTTTGTTGGACTCAAAATATTAAATGTTGGGTTCAAAAAAAGTATTTGTGCATGATTTCACGTGAATGGTTAAATTGTTAGACTCATGATATCCGAACAACTAATTTAAATAGATTTTATTATACATGAAAGGATTATGATTGAAAAAATATTTAATGTATATTAAAATATAATGGGTTATGATACTACTATTTAATTTTTAGATTTTTTCAATAATCATCCCTTTTTGTTTTTTTAAAGTGGTTTACAAATAAGTTATTTTCTCGACTGTTATTTTTTTAGATAGTTTAATTTATTAACACTTAAATATCTTAATAAAAATATTTATTCAAATTATTTAGTAGATACTTTACATATTTTCATGATTATTCATGTAAACACATTTATCAATTGTATTAAATAAAAAAATTCAAATTTGATTATAGAAAGGTTGTACAAAATATTTAAAAATGAGATTATGTATGAATTTCTGATTCTAATAGATTTGCCCCCTTTTTTAAAAGATTTTTGTATCTTTATGTATTTTTTACAATTGTTTTGTTATATATGTAATACGCTTTAACATCATAAAATTTAAAATTTATATTAATCATCTTCGTATATTGTGATTGTTTGCTTCTAACGAACAATTAACCATTGAAATTATGGTAATAGGAATAGAAGTAACGACATTAGTAAAAGATGTTTTGTACAAAAATGGAATTCTCTTAAGAGTAGTTATGGTTTTTATTCGTACTAAATTTAGTGATGACAAAACAACCCGAAATCGACGGGGAAACCCGAACCTGGCAAGTTTCGGGGTCGGGTCGGGGATTATAATTTCGGGTTATGGTCGTGTTCGGGGATTTTTTTCAAGGGGTTTTCAGGTTCGGGACCGGGGCACACTATCCCCACCCCGCCCCGATATATGTTTATATTTTTTATATATTTATATACATATATGTTTTATATATTTATGTATATAAAAATGTGTATGAATATACAAATAAAACGATTGTATATCTATTAATGAAACAGTAGCCTATCTCTTGGAGGCTGTGCCCTAATCCCATATATATATACATATTCTATAAAATGGGCCAAGCCAATTTCTTTATTATCTCTTGGGCCACTCTTAGTTTATAAAGGAATGGGCCAAATCCAATAACCCAAGTATACTCATACATACATGAACTTCCAACTTCATCTCTTGCCATTGAAGTAACATAATAATACTAATAATAATGACTCGTGAAATTCATATATATATATATATACGCCAATAATCATAGATCACAATTTACATCATGATAAAATAGAATTCCGAAAAATGGATATTACAACTCTCCCCCACTAAAACACGACTTCGTCCTCGAAGTCATTCCTTGAATAGCTCGGGGTAATTCTGCCTCATTTCGCTTTCCGGCTCCCAAGTCCATTCTGACCCTCTACGGTGCTCCCACTGTACATTGACTATTCCGATCTGCTTGTTTCTGAGGGTCTTGATCTTTCGTTCAAGTATCGCCACCGGTTTCTCTACATAATTCAGCTTGTCATCTACCACGATATCCTCCATGGGTACGAACATTGACTCGTCAGCTAGGCACTTCCTCAAGTGTGACACGTGGAAGGTGTTATGAATCCTTGATAGTTCCTCGGGTAATTCGAGTCTGTATGCTACCTTCCCCACTCGTGCCGCTACTTTGAAGGGCCCGATAAACCTTGGGCTCAACTTCCCTCGCTTCCTGAAGCGGACGACTCCCTTCCAAGGCGAAACCTTGAGTAGTACGAAGTCCCCAACTTGAAATTCTAGTTCCGAGCGACGCTTATCCGCGTAACTCTTCTGTCTGCTCTGCGCCGCACGCAGTCTTTCCCGAATTTTCTGAATGTTCTCTGTCGTCTTCTGCACCACTTCTGTACTCCCGAGCTCCCTCTGCCCCACCTCACCGCAACAAATAGGGGTTCTACAACACCTGCCGTACAACATCTCATACGGCGGCATCCCTATACTAGCGTGGAAGCTGTTATTATACGAGAATTCTGCTAGTGGAAGGTAATTATCCCAACTGCCCCCGAAATCTAGCACACATGCCCGCAACATGTCCTCCAAGGTCTGTATCGTCCGCTCATTCTGTCCATCCGTCTGTGGATGGTAAGCTGTACTAAAGTGCAACCTCGTGCCCATATCACTATGAACTTCCCCCAGAATTTGGCCGTGAATCTCGTATCCCTATCAGACACCACTGACACTGGCACCCCGTGCCTCGAGATCACCTCTTTCATAAACACATCTGCCATCTTTTCTGACGAGTACGTCTCACGGATCGGGATGAAGTGTGCACTTTTCGTCAACCGGCCAACAATGACCCAAATAGCATCATAACCTCTCGGGGTTCGGGGCAACTTGGTTATTAAATCCATGGTGATATGCTCCCACTTCCACTCTGGTATTTCCAAAGGCTGAACCTTTCCGTGGGGTCTTTGGTGCTCGGCCTTAACTCGAAGGCATGTTAAACATCCTTCTACGTACTTTGCTACAGAGCGCTTCATCCCCAACCACCAATAATCGGATTTTAAATCTCAGTACATCTTTGTAGCCCCCGGGTGAATTGAGAATTTAGACTTATGCGCCTCGTTGAGCAGCGTAAGCCTTGCATTCCCCATACTAGGTACCCAAATCCGCCCATGTCGAGTAAGCAAATCTCGACCATCCTTTACGAACTTAGCCGCTTGGCCCTTAATCCGTTCTCTGTTCTGATTCTCATCCCTAATTTCTTCCTCCTGGCGGGGCCTTATTAAGTCAAATAAGGAGGTCGTTACTGTCAACCGCAAACACTGCACTCGAAGCAGCATGCAACCTGCCTTCCTACTCAAAGCGTCCGCCACGACAGTGGCCTTACCTGGGTGGTAGAGTATTTCACAATCGTAATCCTTCACGAGGTCTAGCCACCGTCGTTGTCTCATACTCAAGTTTTTCTGATCTGTGAAGTATTTCAAACTCTTGTGATCCGTGTAGATTTTACACTTTATTCCATACAGGTAATGTCTCCAGATTTTCAATGCGAAAACTACCGCTGCGAGCTCTAGGTCGTGCGTTGGATAGTTGCTCTCGTGCGGTTTCAGTTGCCTTGATGCGTATGATATAACTCTCCCTCTTTGCATTAACACGCACCCCAAGCCACAGTGAAAAGCGTCACAATAAACCAAAAGATCCTTCATCCCCTCGGGTAGAGTTAACACTGGCGCTTCGCATAGTTTGTTACATAGGGTCTCAAACGCCTTTTGTTGCTCAATTCCCCAAACAAAACTCGTATTCTTCTTAGTTAGCTTAGTCAAGGGCACTGCAATTCTCGATAAGTCTTGAATAAATCTCCGGTAGTACCCTGCTAAGCCTAAAAAGCTCCTAATCTCAGTCGGACTCTTAGGATGTTCCCATTTCATGACGGCCTCAATCTTAGCCGGATCCACCTTTATACCGTTCTCGTTCACGAGATGCCCTAAGAACTATACTTCCCGTAACCAAAATTCGCACTTTGAGAACTTAGCGTAGAGCTTCTCCTGCTTTAGCGTTTCCAAAAATTGCCGCAAGTATTGCTCGTGCTCCTTCCGTGTCCTTGAATACACTAAAATATCGTCGATGAATACGATGACCGACTTGTCGAGCATTGGTCTGCATACCCTGTTCATAAGATCCATAAACGCTGCTGGAGCATTGGTCAAACCGAACGGCATGACCACGAACTCATAATGGCCATACCGCGTTCTGAACGCCATCTTTGCAATATCCTCTTCTCATACCTTTAGCTGGTGGTAACCGGAACGAAGGTCAATCTTCGAAAACCATGTAGCTCCCTGAAGTTGATCGAATAAGACGTCGATTCTCGGTAGCGGGTATCTGTTCTTTACGGTGACCTTATTCAGTTCGCGGTAGTCGATGCACATTCTGAAAGACCCGTCCTTCTTCTTGACGAAGAGTATAGGCGCGCCCCTAGGCGAACTACTTGGTCTGATAAACCCCTTATCTAACAGTTCCTGGAGCTGACTCACGAGTTCCTTCATCTCAGGTAGAGCTAATCGGTAGGGTGTCTTGGCTATCGGTGCGGCTCCGGGTACTAGGTCGATCCTGAATTTAACCTGACGGTCAGGTGGTATCCCGGGCAAGTCTTTCGGAAATACTTCTGGAAATTCTCTGACCACTGGCACATCTGACACTTCTAACGTGCTCTTCTCCTTTTTACTGTCGAGTACATAGGCTAGGAAGGCGGTGCATCCG